>CM063285.1:3347159-4547159 GCA_032173965.1 Sitta carolinensis
TTCATTATCAAAAGAAAGAAAATGAACAATGATTCATGTCCACTTGATGAAGAAAAATTTTCGAAGTGATCACTCATGTTGTCTGCACCAAAACCATCACTGAATGAATGGTTCATTCACCTGATGATTTTCAGTTTGGTCATGGTTTTCAACCTGCCCATCATCTGGGTGTTGCCTTTGCAATCAGGTTATTGAAATTCTGCAACACTTCCATGTGAGCAATGGTATACAAAGCTCTTGCCAACCAACTGTGCGGGGTTCCAACCTGCATTCCCTGCTTTTGTTTTTGTAGAACACGCTTTTGTATACATGAGCACATTCTACAATAGGTTGACCAGTCAGGGAATGAGCCTTGCGTGACACATCCCACATCTGCAGGAACTGCTGCACCTTCAGAGAGGGGTAAGCAGAACCTTCGTTGGTCTTCACAGCAGAAGGCATGCCTAGAATGGCAAAGGCCTTCCTCCAGTGGGCAATGACATCACGGGTCTTCTCTCCAGTGTGAACTGAAGCTCACATCACAAAGAAGAAGGTGTCAACAGCGACATGCACATACCTGAGCTGGCCAAACTCTGCAACTTGGGTGACATCACTCTGTCAAAGCTCCAAGGCCTCCCGGCGTCACCACTGCCAGCAAAGGCACAGCAAACTCATGACAGTCCCCACAAGGCTTGACAATGTCACGCCCTCAGTTACTGTCAATTGAAAACTCCTGCAAGGTACGTGCTGTCTGATGGAGAAACCCAAGCGATGCCTTGGCCTGTGCGAGTGTCAGGCTGAGGTGCTACCCAGGCTGGGTTAGCCAACTTGTCAGCCCTCGCGTGACCTTCAGCCATGAACCCTGGCAAATTCACATGACTCTTCACAGGCAGAATAGAAAATGAATGAACCTGGGCCTGAATGGCACACCACAGAGTCCCCAGCAAAGGGAACAAAGCAACCATGTCAGCCACACAAGCAGAAACCCATGACCAAAGTGAAAATTCCTGGGAATTCTCAAAATGTCAGGACACCAACACAGGCTTCCATGATTCCACAAAGTGGGCTGATCGATCCTCGTGACTTTTCAAAACCTGACAAATCCAGAGTAGTTATGAAAACAGGGACATCAATGGAGGAAGAATGTGATAAATCTGACAAGCAGAAAAAGCTCGCAGAGCCCCACCAGCATCTGACGTGCCTCAGGGGTCAGTGTTTGAGGCGTCTTTGATTCAGAGTCTCCCTCTAACTATTCAAGCAAAGGAGACAATTGTGTTGCCCAAACTGTGGACACAACCAAGCAATGAGTCCCACTAATTTCTGGGCTCTGCTGCACTTGGTTTTAGGACTGATAGTCCCAAAGCACTCAGCATATGTACTGAATGCACAAATTGCACCTTGTGACCTTAGGATTCCTGATCCAGAGGTCTTAGGACTCCTGGTCCTAATTCTGAACCTCCTAATATTTCCAAGGAGGATTTTCGAAAGCTCCTTTTCGGAACCACTGTTTGTGAGCTTCAAGCAAAGCTCATGCCAACACCATCAAGAATGAATGGCTGGCCAATTTCGCATGCCTTCATGGCTGTCTTCCATTGATATCTCTGTATGGACCCAGCACTGCTGATAGCTAGCACTGAGAAGACACATTTCATCTTTCATTGGAATGCAAAGGAACAGAAATGAAAAACCCAAAACAACACTTCAGATCCATGAGGAGGACCCAGCCAATCGGCCAGGAGCATGATGGACAACATCAGATCAGCCTGCAACATCCCCATGCTTTCACCATGGCCTTGATCAGCCAGAGGATTTTTCAACAACCTGCAATTCCCAGAGTTTCTTTGATGCAGAAAACAAGAGCAATCAGGGCCTGGCAGAAGACACCAGATGACCCTGGTCCAATTGAAGTCCATCCTGAAAAACAACCACACAAGCCAGAACCCCCACCCCCAGAGAGTCCCATCAGCATCAGTGGAAAAATGAGGCCAAATCCTGGCCATCAGTCCCTCTGGGTCTATGTTCATCACCGGTCTCTGGCTCACGCAGCACTGCACCATCCTTGTCACAGCCACAGCTGTCTGCTCTGGCACCAAGGAACTCAGGAAGATGAATCTCTGAAGGTGCAGCAGAAATGGACATGACACACAGTGTCTCAGGATGTGCTGTGATCTTCAGGACACCTGCCCAGTGGATTCGAGGTGGCCCAGGAGAGTCGAAGCCACCTTCTCCCTGCACTTGGACGTCAATCCCGTGAACACAAAACTCAAAAAACACACATTGAGCAAACTTGCTCTTCACAACAGCAGCAAGGCTGGCAGACCCAATGGAAGAGGACCCATTCACCCGGGATCCTTCGTCCAGGGAAATCACTGTCCTTCCAACAGTACGTCTCTGCCTGCTCCAGAAGGAACCAACGCAGAGCTGGCAGCTGCCGCAGCCTTGGCTTTTGTGGGAGGCGTCAGCAGTGAAACCGAACTAGCCACAGGTCCCGGCAGGGCACAGGAACCCAATGCGGGACGGAGCGGGGCCAACTCTGCTTCCCGCTCCCGCAGCGCAGGGGGAGAACGGGACGCAGCGAGGGGCGCGGCCGGCGCAGCCGCGGGAGCACCGCCCGCCGCCCCGGGGCCGACCGGCGGCAGGGCACCCAGCACGGGCGGCAAGGGAGGGGAAAACCGCTCGGGGCGGCCGGGGGACCCCACGGGCCCGGTGACAACCGGCCCACCCGCCGCAGCGGGCACGGCGGCCACAACCCCGCTCGGCGGGGCCGTCGCTGCGAGGGCTGCTGTTTGCGATGCCACCGCATCGCCCCCCGCCGCCTTCACGGGGCCGTCGGCCGGCCCGGGAGCCAACAAGGGCAGCGCGGCAGGGGAAATCCGCTCGGGGAGGGACGGGGGCGCTGAGCCCCGGCCCAGACCCCTCACTGCAAGCGGCGGCTCCCGCCGCCCCTCACGGGGCCCCGGCAGTGACGGGCGGGGCCTGCAGAGCCATGGCAGCACTGTCCCGCACCGCCCCCGAGGGCTCGGCCCCCGGCTGAGGGGCCGGAGCAGGCGGGGAGGGGCCCTCGGGGGGGCCCCGGGCCCGCGCGGAGCCGGCGAGCACTGTCCCGTTCCCCCGGTCACGATATACGGGCCCCCCGCCATGTCCGGCGGGGCCGCAGCAGCGGGGGCAGAAACCCCCGCCGGCCCGGGCTCTGCCCGCAGCGCGGGCGCCGCTCCCAGCGGCGATGCCGGTGCAGGCGGGGAGGAACCCGCGGGGGAGCCGGGACGCGCGGCCTCGCTGGAATCAGCTCCAGCCTCCGCGCTGCCAGCGTCCCGCTCTGCACCGTCACCTGCCCCCAGGGCGGGAGAGACGCTCCGAACACCCTGCGCGTCTGCGGAGACGCCAGAATTAGACGCCGTCTCCAGACCTCGCAAAAAGTTAATAAAAAGTTTACAGTTCAACAACAGCCTCGCTGTATCAGCATTCCAGCTGACACGAAGGGATTTTCGGAGAACCTCCCCCAAAAGCGACCATGCCTCCAGAGAGAATGCATCTTCAGGTTCAGGGAAGCAGCCTTGACCTCTGCCCAACGCATAGAGAACTTCAAGTTCCTTTGGGCTAATAGGAGCAGGATACTTCTGAAGAACAAACTCCCAGATCTCCATAACCGTTAGGCATTCCTCAGAAAGTAGAGGAGTTGCCATCTCTACCCAACTGAGAGATAAAAAAGTGTACAGCCGCACGAGAGACAGGGGGTCAGGGAGTCTTCTTTCAGATCCCACCACAACTGTCCTACAGGCAGGGGTCAGCAGAGCTTACCTCCGTGACCTATCAAGCCGTCCTTTTTGGTCGGGGTCACCAGATGTTACTGTGACGCAGATAGAAACACACAGCAACACACACAACAGGTGTTCAGGCAGAGAAGAAGAAAGGAAGAAGATTCTAGTTTATTATTGACCTCGTATATATAAGTTTCTGGACAATGATCAGAGATTGGACAGAGAGGTTACCACCTCTCCATCTTCACTGGTCACTTGCGAAGTCCATCAGGTGATATCTTTTACAAAGGAATGCAAACGTGATTCTTGTTTATCTTACAATTCATGAGAACTGACTCCACTATACTAAAACAAATCAGAAGGCTTATTTTCAAGGACAACAGCTGGAAAAGAGGCTGCGCCAGAAAAAAATGGCCTGGAATATACACTTCTGTTCAGCACTTCTATGACTGGATTCTGGTCCAGATGGAACAGCTTCCACAAGTAGCGCCTTCTCATACAACCGCCTCACAAGCCTGGACTCATCATACAAACACCTCATGGCCCACTGAGAAGCCATGGCTGAGACCACCTCCCATTGAGAAGCCATGGCCGAGACCACCCTTTACTGAGAAGCCATGGCCGAGACCACCTCCCACGGAGAATCCATGGCCGAGACCACCTCCCACTGAGAATCCATGGCCGAGACCACCTCCCACTCAGAAGCCATGGCCGAGACCACCCTCCACTGCAAAGCCATGGCTGAGACCACCTCCCACTCAGAAGCCATGGCCGAGACCACCTCTCACTGAGAAGCCATGGCCGAGACCACCCTCCACTGAGAAGCCATGGCCAATACCACCTCCCACTGAGAATCCATGGCCGAGACCACTCTCTACTGAGAAGCCATCGCCGAGACCACCTCCCACTGAGAAGCCATGGCCGAGACCACCCCCCACTGAGAAGCCATGGCTGAGACCACCCTCCACTGCAAAGCCATGGCCGAGACCACCTCCCACTGAGAATCCATGGCCGAGACCACCTCCCACTGAGAAGCCATGGCTGAGACCACCTCCCATTGAGAAGCCATGGCCGAGACCACCCTCCACTGCGAAGCCATGGCTGAGACCACCTCCCACTCAGAAGCCATGGCTGAGACCACCTCCCACTGAGAATCCATGGCCGAGACCACCTCCCACTGAGAAGCCATGGCTGAGACCACCTCCCATTGAGAAGCCATGGCCGAGACCACCCTCCACTGCAAAGCCATGGCCGAGACCACCTCCCACTCAGAAGCCATGGCTGAGACCACCTCCCACTCAGAGGCCATGGCCGAGACCACCTCCCACTCAGAATCCATGGCCGAGACCACCCTCTACTGAGAAGCCATGGCCGAGACCACGCCCCACTGAGAAGCCATGGCCGAGACCAGGCCCCACTGAGAAGCCAAGTTTGATACCAGCGCCAGTGGAAGAGATTAAGAACTGCCCATTGCCACTCAAGAAGCTGATGGAATTCTTCACTCAGATCCAGGAGCTCCTGAAGTACCCACAGGGAATTGCATTTTGAGCAGAAGGGACAGGATCCAGTGCAGGTTGCATGGGACCTGACTGCTTCCTGCTGAGGCAGTGCCTGCTTATCGAAAGGCCACCTCAGTGCCAAAGGCCTGCTCCGTCCTGCCCACGTTGCTCCTCTGTGTGTATGCAAATGTTAATGTTGATTTAGTTGCTGAAATAAAGTTGCCTATGTTTGTGGTTACCCATGCTTTCAGTCCAATTTGGTCTCCTGGGCAAGGCAAGGACTACCTTCCCCCGGATCTGCAAAATGAGGCTGTGCCAGACTACTTGAGCACAAAGGGAGTCACTCCAAAGGGCTGGAACTGTGACTGCTCAGAGAGGAGAGTGCTCAGAGCCACCACAGGATGGAGAAGACAATGCCACATGCAGACATCTTGGGGAGGACACATTGAGGCACACAAGCTGGTGACTAGGGCCTGGCAAAAGCCTTTGCTAAAGGAGCAGAACTGAGAATGAGCATGACAAGCAAAATTGCTGACTGTCACAAAGACAGGGAGAATCTGACAGGAACTACAGTGCCCTAAGGAAAAGCAGGATTTCACAGGTAGCAAAGGGACATTGCTGTGTGAGTTGGCCACACTTCAGAGATGTTTGAAGGAAGAGTTGGGCTCATTCTGGGGAGACGAACCTCATAGGAGCAGAAGGACCCAGGAAACTGCATCAGTAATACCATGGAAGGCCAAGGTGAGCTAGTTAGCAGGACCTGCAACACCAAGTCTGTTCACAGCTGGGACATGTTACTGTGACACAGACAGAAACACACAGCAACACACACAACAGGTGTTCAGGCAGAGAAGAAGAAAGGAAGAAGATTCTAGTTTGTTGCTGACCTCGTATATATAAGTTTCAGGACAGTGATCAGAGATTGGACAGAGAAGTTCCCACCTCTCCATCTTCACTGGTCACTTGCGAAGTCCATCAGGTGATATCTTTTACAAAGGAATGCAAACATGATTCTTGTTTATCTTACAATTCATGAGAACTGACTCCACTACACTAAAACAAATCAGAAGGCTTATTTTCAGGGACAACTTCTCACCCTTTTACCATTACAAAAAGAAAAAGAAAAATGAAAAATGCTCTATTACAAAAGAAAAGGAAAAACTGAACAATGTTTCATTATCAAAAGAAAGAAAATGAACAATGATTCATGTCCACTTGATGAAGAAAAATTTTCGAAGTGATCACTCATGTTGTCTGCACCAAAACCATCACTGAATGAATGGTTCATTCACCTGATGATTTTCAGTTTGGTCATGGTTTTCAACCTGCCCATCATCTGGGTGTTGCCTTTGCAATCAGGTTATTGAAATTCTGCAACACTTCCATGTGAGCAATGGTATACAAAGCTCTTGCCAACCAACTGTGCGGGGTTCCAACCTGCATTCCCTGCTTTTGTTTTTGTAGAACACGCTTTTGTATACATGAGCACATTCTACAATAGGTTGACCAGTCAGGGAATGAGCCTTGCGTGACACATCCCACATCTGCAGGAACTGCTGCACCTTCAGAGAGGGGTAAGCAGAACCTTCGTTGGTCTTCACAGCAGAAGGCATGCCTAGAATGGCAAAGGCCTTCCTCCAGTGGGCAATGACATCACGGGTCTTCTCTCCAGTGTGAACTGAAGCTCACATCACAAAGAAGAAGGTGTCAACAGCGACATGCACATACCTGAGCTGGCCAAACTCTGCAACTTGGGTGACATCACTCTGTCAAAGCTCCAAGGCCTCCGGGCGTCACCACTGCCAGCAAAGGCACAGCAAACTCATGACAGTCCCCACAAGGCTTGACAATGTCACGCCCTCAGTTACTGTCAATTGAAAACTCCTGCAAGGTACGTGCTGTCTGATGGAGAAACCCAAGCGATGCCTTGGCCTGTGCGAGTGTCAGGCTGAGGTGCTACCCAGGCTGGGTTAGCCAACTTGTCAGCCCTCGCGTGACCTTCAGCCATGAACCCTGGCAAATTCACATGACTCTTCACAGGCAGAATAGAAAATGAATGAACCTGGGCCTGAATGGCACACCACAGAGTCCCCAGCAAAGGGAACAAAGCAACCATGTCAGCCACACAAGCAGAAACCCATGACCAAAGTGAAAATTCCTGGGAATTCTCAAAATGTCAGGACACCAACACAGGCTTCCATGATTCCACAAAGTGGGCTGATCGATCCTCGTGACTTTTCAAAACCTGACAAATCCAGAGTAGTTATGAAAACAGGGACATCAATGGAGGAAGAATGTGATAAATCTGACAAGCAGAAAAAGCTCGCAGAGCCCCACCAGCATCTGACGTGCCTCAGGGGTCAGTGTTTGAGGCGTCTTTGATTCAGAGTCTCCCTCTAACTATTCAAGCAAAGGAGACAATTGTGTTGCCCAAACTGTGGACACAACCAAGCAATGAGTCCCACTAATTTCTGGGCTCTGCTGCACTTGGTTTTAGGACTGATAGTCCCAAAGCACTCAGCATATGTACTGAATGCACAAATTGCACCTTGTGACCTTAGGATTCCTGATCCAGAGGTCTTAGGACTCCTGGTCCTAATTCTGAACCTCCTAATATTTCCAAGGAGGATTTTCGAAAGCTCCTTTTCGGAACCACTGTTTGTGAGCTTCAAGCAAAGCTCATGCCAACACCATCAAGAATGAATGGCTGGCCAATTTCGCATGCCTTCATGGCTGTCTTCCATTGATATCTCTGTATGGACCCAGCACTGCTGATAGCTAGCACTGAGAAGACACATTTCATCTTTCATTGGAATGCAAAGGAACAGAAATGAAAAACCCAAAACAACACTTCAGATCCATAAGGAGGACCCAGCCAATCGGCCAGGAGCATGATGGACAACATCAGATCAGCCTGCAACATCCCCATGCTTTCACCATGGCCTTGATCAGCCAGAGGATTTTTCAACAACCTGCAATTCCCAGAGTTTCTTTGATGCAGAAAACAAGAGCAATCAGGGCCTGGCAGAAGACACCAGATGACCCTGGTCCAATTGAAGTCCATCCTGAAAAACAACCACACAAGCCAGAACCCCCACCCCAGAGAGTCCCATCAGCATCAGTGGAAAAATGAGGCCAAATCCTGGCCATCAGTCCCTCTGGGTCTATGTTCATCACCGGTCTCTGGCTCACGCAGCACTGCACCATCCTTGTCACAGCCACAGCTGTCTGCTCTGGCACCAAGGAACTCAGGAAGATGAATCTCTGAAGGTGCAGCAGAAATGGACATGACACACAGTGTCTCAGGATGTGCTGTGATCTTCAGGACACCTGCCCAGTGGATTCGAGGTGGCCCAGGAGAGTCGAAGCCACCTTCTCCCTGCACTTGGACGTCAATCCCGTGAACACAAAACTCAAAAAACACACATTGAGCAAACTTGCTCTTCACAACAGCAGCAAGGCTGGCAGACCCAATGGAAGAGGACCCATTCACCCGGGATCCTTCGTCCAGGGAAATCACTGTCCTTCCAACAGTACGTCTCTGCCTGCTCCAGAAGGAACCAACGCAGAGCTGGCAGCTGCCGCAGCCTTGGCTTTTGTGGGAGGCGTCAGCAGTGAAACCGAACTAGCCACAGGTCCCGGCAGGGCACAGGAACCCAATGCGGGACGGAGCGGGGCCAACTCTGCTTCCCGCTCCCGCAGCGCAGGGGGAGAACGGGACGCAGCGAGGGGCGCGGCCGGCGCAGCCGCGGGAGCACCGCCCGCCGCCCCGGGGCCGACCGGCGGCAGGGCACCCAGCACGGGCGGCAAGGGAGGGGAAAACCGCTCGGGGCGGCCGGGGGACCCCACGGGCCCGGTGACAACCGGCCCACCCGCCGCAGCGGGCACGGCGGCCACAACCCCGCTCGGCGGGGCCGTCGCTGCGAGGGCTGCTGTTTGCGATGCCACCGCATCGCCCCCCGCCGCCTTCACGGGGCCGTCGGCCGGCCCGGGAGCCAACAAGGGCAGCGCGGCAGGGGAAATCCGCTCGGGGAGGGACGGGGGCGCTGAGCCCCGGCCCAGACCCCTCACTGCAAGCGGCGGCTCCCGCCGCCCCTCACGGGGCCCCGGCAGTGACGGGCGGGGCCTGCAGAGCCATGGCAGCACTGTCCCGCACCGCCCCCGAGGGCTCGGCCCCCGGCTGAGGGGCCGGAGCAGGCGGGGAGGGGCCCTCGGGGGGGCCCCGGGCCCGCGCGGAGCCGGCGAGCACTGTCCCGTTCCCCCGGTCACGATATACGGGCCCCCCGCCATGTCCGGCGGGGCCGCAGCAGCGGGGGCAGAAACCCCCGCCGGCCCGGGCTCTGCCCGCAGCGCGGGCGCCGCTCCCAGCGGCGATGCCGGTGCAGGCGGGGAGGAACCCGCGGGGGAGCCGGGACGCGCGGCCTCGCTGGAATCAGCTCCAGCCTCCGCGCTGCCAGCGTCCCGCTCTGCACCGTCACCTGCCCCCAGGGCGGGAGAGACGCTCCGAACACCCTGCGCGTCTGCGGAGACGCCAGAATTAGACGCCGTCTCCAGACCTCGCAAAAAGTTAATAAAAAGTTTACAGTTCAACAACAGCCTCGCTGTATCAGCATTCCAGCTGACACGAAGGGATTTTCGGAGAACCTCCCCCAAAAGCGACCATGCCTCCAGAGAGAATGCATCTTCAGGTTCAGGGAAGCAGCCTTGACCTCTGCCCAACGCATAGAGAACTTCAAGTTCCTTTGGGCTAATAGGAGCAGGATACTTCTGAAGAACAAACTCCCAGATCTCCATAACCGTTAGGCATTCCTCAGAAAGTAGAGGAGTTGCCATCTCTACCCAACTGAGAGATAAAAAAGTGTACAGCCGCACGAGAGACAGGGGGTCAGGGAGTCTTCTTTCAGATCCCACCACAACTGTCCTACAGGCAGGGGTCAGCAGAGCTTACCTCCGTGACCTATCAAGCCGTCCTTTTTGGTCGGGGTCACCAGATGTTACTGTGACGCAGATAGAAACACACAGCAACACACACAACAGGTGTTCAGGCAGAGAAGAAGAAAGGAAGAAGATTCTAGTTTATTATTGACCTCGTATATATAAGTTTCTGGACAATGATCAGAGATTGGACAGAGAGGTTACCACCTCTCCATCTTCACTGGTCACTTGCGAAGTCCATCAGGTGATATCTTTTACAAAGGAATGCAAACGTGATTCTTGTTTATCTTACAATTCATGAGAACTGACTCCACTATACTAAAACAAATCAGAAGGCTTATTTTCAAGGACAACAGCTGGAAAAGAGGCTGCGCCAGAAAAAAATGGCCTGGAATATACACTTCTGTTCAGCACTTCTATGACTGGATTCTGGTCCAGATGGAACAGCTTCCACAAGTAGCGCCTTCTCATACAACCGCCTCACAAGCCTGGACTCATCATACAAACACCTCATGGCCCACTGAGAAGCCATGGCTGAGACCACCTCCCATTGAGAAGCCATGGCCGAGACCACCCTTTACTGAGAAGCCATGGCCGAGACCACCTCCCACGGAGAATCCATGGCCGAGACCACCTCCCACTGAGAATCCATGGCCGAGACCACCTCCCACTCAGAAGCCATGGCCGAGACCACCCTCCACTGCAAAGCCATGGCTGAGACCACCTCCCACTCAGAAGCCATGGCCGAGACCACCTCTCACTGAGAAGCCATGGCCGAGACCACCCTCCACTGAGAAGCCATGGCCAATACCACCTCCCACTGAGAATCCATGGCCGAGACCACTCTCTACTGAGAAGCCATCGCCGAGACCACCTCCCACTGAGAAGCCATGGCCGAGACCACCCCCCACTGAGAAGCCATGGCTGAGACCACCCTCCACTGCAAAGCCATGGCCGAGACCACCTCCCACTGAGAATCCATGGCCGAGACCACCTCCCACTGAGAAGCCATGGCTGAGACCACCTCCCATTGAGAAGCCATGGCCGAGACCACCCTCCACTGCGAAGCCATGGCTGAGACCACCTCCCACTCAGAAGCCATGGCTGAGACCACCTCCCACTGAGAATCCATGGCCGAGACCACCTCCCACTGAGAAGCCATGGCTGAGACCACCTCCCATTGAGAAGCCATGGCCGAGACCACCCTCCACTGCAAAGCCATGGCCGAGACCACCTCCCACTCAGAAGCCATGGCTGAGACCACCTCCCACTCAGAGGCCATGGCCGAGACCACCTCCCACTGAGAATCCATGGCCGAGACCACCCTCTACTGAGAAGCCATGGCCGAGACCACGCCCCACTGAGAAGCCATGGCCGAGACCAGGCCCCACTGAGAAGCCAAGTTTGATACCAGCGCCAGTGGAAGAGATTAAGAACTGCCCATTGCCACTCAAGAAGCTGATGGAATTCTTCACTCAGATCCAGGAGCTCCTGAAGTACCCACAGGGAATTGCATTTTGAGCAGAAGGGACAGGATCCAGTGCAGGTTGCATGGGACCTGACTGCTTCCTGCTGAGGCAGTGCCTGCTTATCGAAAGGCCACCTCAGTGCCAAAGGCCTGCTCCGTCCTGCCCACGTTGCTCCTCTGTGTGTATGCAAATGTTAATGTTGATTTAGTTGCTGAAATAAAGTTGCCTATGTTTGTGGTTACCCATGCTTTCAGTCCAATTTGGTCTCCTGGGCAAGGCAAGGACTACCTTCCCCCGGATCTGCAAAATGAGGCTGTGCCAGACTACTTGAGCACAAAGGGAGTCACTCCAAAGGGCTGGAACTGTGACTGCTCAGAGAGGAGAGTGCTCAGAGCCACCACAGGATGGAGAAGACAATGCCACATGCAGACATCTTGGGGAGGACACATTGAGGCACACAAGCTGGTGACTAGGGCCTGGCAAAAGCCTTTGCTAAAGGAGCAGAACTGAGAATGAGCATGACAAGCAAAATTGCTGACTGTCACAAAGACAGGGAGAATCTGACAGGAACTACAGTGCCCTAAGGAAAAGCAGGATTTCACAGGTAGCAAAGGGACATTGCTGTGTGAGTTGGCCACACTTCAGAGATGTTTGAAGGAAGAGTTGGGCTCATTCTGGGGAGACGAACCTCATAGGAGCAGAAGGACCCAGGAAACTGCATCAGTAATACCATGGAAGGCCAAGGTGAGCTAGTTAGCAGGACCTGCAACACCAAGTCTGTTCACAGCTGGGACATGTTACTGTGACACAGACAGAAACACACAGCAACACACACAACAGGTGTTCAGGCAGAGAAGAAGAAAGGAAGAAGATTCTAGTTTGTTGCTGACCTCGTATATATAAGTTTCAGGACAGTGATCAGAGATTGGACAGAGAAGTTCCCACCTCTCCATCTTCACTGGTCACTTGCGAAGTCCATCAGGTGATATCTTTTACAAAGGAATGCAAACATGATTCTTGTTTATCTTACAATTCATGAGAACTGACTCCACTACACTAAAACAAATCAGAACGCTTATTTTCAGGGACAACTTCTCACCCTTTTACCATTACAAAAAGAAAAAGAAAAATGAAAAATGCTCTATTACAAAAGAAAAGGAAAAACTGAACAATGTTTCATTATCAAAAGAAAGAAAATGAACAATGATTCATGTCCACTTGATGAAGAAAAATTTTCGAAGTGATCACTCATGTTGTCTGCACCAAAACCATCACTGAATGAATGGTTCATTCACCTGATGATTTTCAGTTTGGTCATGGTTTTCAACCTGCCCATCATCTGGGTGTTGCCTTTGCAATCAGGTTATTGAAATTCTGCAACACTTCCATGTGAGCAATGGTATACAAAGCTCTTGCCAACCAACTGTGCGGGGTTCCAACCTGCATTCCCTGCTTTTGTTTTTGTAGAACACGCTTTTGTATACATGAGCACATTCTACAATAGGTTGACCAGTCAGGGAATGAGCCTTGCGTGACACATCCCACATCTGCAGGAACTGCTGCACCTTCAGAGAGGGGTAAGCAGAACCTTCGTTGGTCTTCACAGCAGAAGGCATGCCTAGAATGGCAAAGGCCTTCCTCCAGTGGGCAATGACATCACGGGTCTTCTCTCCAGTGTGAACTGAAGCTCACATCACAAAGAAGAAGGTGTCAACAGCGACATGCACATACCTGAGCTGGCCAAACTCTGCAACTTGGGTGACATCACTCTGTCAAAGCTCCAAGGCCTCCGGGCGTCACCACTGCCAGCAAAGGCACAGCAAACTCATGACAGTCCCCACAAGGCTTGACAATGTCACGCCCTCAGTTACTGTCAATTGAAAACTCCTGCAAGGTACGTGCTGTCTGATGGAGAAACCCAAGCGATGCCTTGGCCTGTGCGAGTGTCAGGCTGAGGTGCTACCCAGGCTGGGTTAGCCAACTTGTCAGCCCTCGCGTGACCTTCAGCCATGAACCCTGGCAAATTCACATGACTCTTCACAGGCAGAATAGAAAATGAATGAACCTGGGCCTGAATGGCACACCACAGAGTCCCCAGCAAAGGGAACAAAGCAACCATGTCAGCCACACAAGCAGAAACCCATGACCAAAGTGAAAATTCCTGGGAATTCTCAAAATGTCAGGACACCAACACAGGCTTCCATGATTCCACAAAGTGGGCTGATCGATCCTCGTGACTTTTCAAAACCTGACAAATCCAGAGTAGTTATGAAAACAGGGACATCAATGGAGGAAGAATGTGATAAATCTGACAAGCAGAAAAAGCTCGCAGAGCCCCACCAGCATCTGACGTGCCTCAGGGGTCAGTGTTTGAGGCGTCTTTGATTCAGAGTCTCCCTCTAACTATTCAAGCAAAGGAGACAATTGTGTTGCCCAAACTGTGGACACAACCAAGCAATGAGTCCCACTAATTTCTGGGCTCTGCTGCACTTGGTTTTAGGACTGATAGTCCCAAAGCACTCAGCATATGTACTGAATGCACAAATTGCACCTTGTGACCTTAGGATTCCTGATCCAGAGGTCTTAGGACTCCTGGTCCTAATTCTGAACCTCCTAATATTTCCAAGGAGGATTTTCGAAAGCTCCTTTTCGGAACCACTGTTTGTGAGCTTCAAGCAAAGCTCATGCCAACACCATCAAGAATGAATGGCTGGCCAATTTCGCATGCCTTCATGGCTGTCTTCCATTGATATCTCTGTATGGACCCAGCACTGCTGATAGCTAGCACTGAGAAGACACATTTCATCTTTCATTGGAATGCAAAGGAACAGAAATGAAAAACCCAAAACAACACTTCAGATCCATAAGGAGGACCCAGCCAATCGGCCAGGAGCATGATGGACAACATCAGATCAGCCTGCAACATCCCCATGCTTTCACCATGGCCTTGATCAGCCAGAGGATTTTTCAACAACCTGCAATTCCCAGAGTTTCTTTGATGCAGAAAACAAGAGCAATCAGGGCCTGGCAGAAGACACCAGATGACCCTGGTCCAATTGAAGTCCATCCTGAAAAACAACCACACAAGCCAGAACCCCCACCCCCAGAGAGTCCCATCAGCATCAGTGGAAAAATGAGGCCAAATCCTGGCCATCAGTCCCTCTGGGTCTATGTTCATCACCGGTCTCTGGCTCACGCAGCACTGCACCATCCTTGTCACAGCCACAGCTGTCTGCTCTGGCACCAAGGAACTCAGGAAGATGAATCTCTGAAGGTGCAGCAGAAATGGACATGACACACAGTGTCTCAGGATGTGCTGTGATCTTCAGGACACCTGCCCAGTGGATTCGAGGTGGCCCAGGAGAGTCGAAGCCACCTTCTCCCTGCACTTGGACGTCAATCCCGTGAACACAAAACTCAAAAAACACACATTGAGCAAACTTGCTCTTCACAACAGCAGCAAGGCTGGCAGACCCAATGGAAGAGGACCCATTCACCCGGGATCCTTCGTCCAGGGAAATCACTGTCCTTCCAACAGTACGTCTCTGCCTGCTCCAGAAGGAACCAACGCAGAGCTGGCAGCTGCCGCAGCCTTGGCTTTTGTGGGAGGCGTCAGCAGTGAAACCGAACTAGCCACAGGTCCCGGCAGGGCACAGGAACCCAATGCGGGACGGAGCGGGGCCAACTCTGCTTCCCGCTCCCGCAGCGCAGGGGGAGAACGGGACGCAGCGAGGGGCGCGGCCGGCGCAGCCGCGGGAGCACCGCCCGCCGCCCCGGGGCCGACCGGCGGCAGGGCACCCAGCACGGGCGGCAAGGGAGGGGAAAACCGCTCGGGGCGGCCGGGGGACCCCACGGGCCCGGTGACAACCGGCCCACCCGCCGCAGCGGGCACGGCGGCCACAACCCCGCTCGGCGGGGCCGTCGCTGCGAGGGCTGCTGTTTGCGATGCCACCGCATCGCCCCCCGCCGCCTTCACGGGGCCGTCGGCCGGCCCGGGAGCCAACAAGGGCAGCGCGGCAGGGGAAATCCGCTCGGGGAGGGACGGGGCGCTGAGCCCCGGCCCAGACCCCTCACTGCAAGCGGCGGCTCCCGCCGCCCCTCACGGGGCCCCGGCAGTGACGGGCGGGGCCTGCAGAGCCATGGCAGCACTGTCCCGCACCGCCCCCGAGGGCTCGGCCCCCGGCTGAGGGGCCGGAGCAGGCGGGGAGGGGCCCTCGGGGGGGCCCCGGGCCCGCGCGGAGCCGGCGAGCACTGTCCCGTTCCCCCGGTCACGATATACGGGCCCCCCGCCATGTCCGGCGGGGCCGCAGCAGCGGGGGCAGAAACCCCCGCCGGCCCGGGCTCTGCCCGCAGCGCGGGCGCCGCTCCCAGCGGCGATGCCGGTGCAGGCGGGGAGGAACCCGCGGGGGAGCCGGGACGCGCGGCCTCGCTGGAATCAGCTCCAGCCTCCGCGCTGCCAGCGTCCCGCTCTGCACCGTCACCTGCCCCCAGGGCGGGAGAGACGCTCCGAACACCCTGCGCGTCTGCGGAGACGCCAGAATTAGACGCCGTCTCCAGACCTCGCAAAAAGTTAATAAAAAGTTTACAGTTCAACAACAGCCTCGCTGTATCAGCATTCCAGCTGACACGAAGGGATTTTCGGAGAACCTCCCCCAAAAGCGACCATGCCTCCAGAGAGAATGCATCTTCAGGTTCAGGGAAGCAGCCTTGACCTCTGCCCAACGCATAGAGAACTTCAAGTTCCTTTGGGCTAATAGGAGCAGGATACTTCTGAAGAACAAACTCCCAGATCTCCATAACCGTTAGGCATTCCTCAGAAAGTAGAGGAGTTGCCATCTCTACCCAACTGAGAGATAAAAAAGTGTACAGCCGCACGAGAGACAGGGGTCAGGGAGTCTTCTTTCAGATCCCACCACAACTGTCCTACAGGCAGGGGTCAGCAGAGCTTACCTCCGTGACCTATCAAGCCGTCCTTTTTGGTCGGGGTCACCAGATGTTACTGTGACGCAGATAGAAACACACAGCAACACACACAACAGGTGTTCAGGCAGAGAAGAAGAAAGGAAGAAGATTCTAGTTTATTATTGACCTCGTATATATAAGTTTCTGGACAATGATCAGAGATTGGACAGAGAGGTTACCACCTCTCCATCTTCACTGGTCACTTGCGAAGTCCATCAGGTGATATCTTTTACAAAGGAATGCAAACGTGATTCTTGTTTATCTTACAATTCATGAGAACTGACTCCACTATACTAAAACAAATCAGAAGGCTTATTTTCAAGGACAACAGCTGGAAAAGAGGCTGCGCCAGAAAAAAATGGCCTGGAATATACACTTCTGTTCAGCATTCTATGACTGGATTCTGGTCCAGATGGAACAGCTTCCACAAGTAGCGCCTTCTCATACAACCGCCTCACAAGCCTGGACTCATCATACAAACACCTCATGGCCCACTGAGAAGCCATGGCTGAGACCACCTCCCATTGAGAAGCCATGGCCGAGACCACCCTTTACTGAGAAGCCATGGCCGAGACACCCACGCCTCCCACTGAGAATCCATGGCCGAGACCACCTCCCACTCAGAAGCCATGGCCGAGACCACCCTCCACTGCAAAGCCATGGCTGAGACCACCTCCCACTCAGAAGCCATGGCCGAGACCACCTCTCACTGAGAAGCCATGGCCGAGACCACCCTCCACTGAGAAGCCATGGCCAATACCACCTCCCACTGAGAATCCATGGCCGAGACCACTCTCTACTGAGAAGCCATCGCCGAGACCACCTCCCATGAGAAGCCATGGCCGAGACCACCCTCCACTGCGAAGCCATGGCTGAGACCACCTCCCACTCAGAAGCCATGGCTGAGACCACCTCCCACTGAGAATCCATGGCCGAGACCACCTCCACTGAGAAGCCATGGCTGAGACACCTCCAATTGAGAAGCCATGGCCGAGACCACCCTCCACTGCAAAGCCATGGCCGAGACCACCTCCCACTCAGAAGCCATGGCTGAGACCACCTCCCACTCAGAAGCCATGGCCGAGACCACCTCCCACTGAGAATCCATGGCCGAGACCCCTCTACTGAGAAGCCATGGCGAGACCACGCCCCACTGAGAAGCCATGGCCGAGACCAGCCCCACTGAGAAGCCAAGTTTGATACCAGCGCCAGTGGAAGAGATTAAGAACTGCCATTGCCACTCAAGAAGCTGATGGAATTCTTCACTCAGATCCAGGAGCTCCTGAAGTACCCACAGGAAATTGCATTTTGAGCAGAAGGGACAGGATCCAGTGCAGGTTGCATGGGACCTGACTGCTTCCTGCTGAGGCAGTGCCTGCTTATCGAAAGGCCACCTCAGTGCCAAAGGCCTGCTCCGTCCTGCCCACGTTGCTCCTCTGTGTGTATGCAAATGTTAATGTTGATTTAGTTGCTGAAATAAAGTTGCCTATGTTTGTGGTTACCCATGCTTTCAGTCCAATTTGGTCTCCTGGCAAGGCAAGGACTACCTTCCCCCGGATCTGCAAAATGAGCTGTGCCAGACTACTTGAGCACAAAGGGAGTCACTCCAAGGGCTGGAACTGTGACTGCTCAGAGAGGAGAGTGCTCAGAGCCACCACAGGATGGAGAAGACAATGCCACATGCAGACATCTTGGGGAGGAACATTGAGGCACAAGCTGGTGACTAGGGCCTGGCAAAAGCCTTTGCTAATGGAGCAGAACTGAGAATGAGCATGACAAGCAAAATTGCTGACTGTCACAAAGACAGGGAGAATCTGACAGGAACTACAGTGCCCTAAGGAAAAGCAGGATTTCACAGGTAGCAAAGGGACATTGCTGTGTGAGTTGGCCACACTTCAGAGATGTTTGAAGGAAGAGTTGGGCTCATTCTGGGGAGACGAACCTCATAGGAGCAGAAGGACCCAGGAAACTGCATCAGTAATGCCATGGAAGGCCAAGGTGAGCTAGTTAGCAGGACCTGCAACACCAAGTCTGTTCACAGGTGGGACAAACCTTGGATTAGGGGGGAAAGAGAGCAGGGAGGAGAGGAGGACAGAGAAAGAGAGAAGTCAAGGGAGATGGGGGGATGTGTAAGCATGGTAGATAGGGAGAAGGGAGCATCAAGGAACCAGTGTAACAGACACAAGCTGCATCCTTGGCCTCACATCCAAGGTGCCACAACTGCCCTTGTCAATGTAGGCCCAGAGCAGCACTGAGCCTTGTAGACATCAAGGACAGGGAGCCTCCCAGAGGGTATTACTGTGGCTGACATGGCCAGCAAGGACTGTGCTGCAACCATGTTGGACGGTTGTCATCTAAGGATGACACTGCTTGGGTATGTGGCATATTCGACTTGTGCTGCACTGCTCGCCTGCCATGGCTATAACCGGACTGGACACATGCATGCTGTCTGCAGGAGCCATGTGCTCTAGTGGGTGATATTTTGGAAGGGGCTGCTGGCAAGCAGCTGCAGAGAGCAGAGTGGCAGTGAACCTCTGAAAGAGGCCATGATGCCACACAGGGTGTTTTCCTGCAAGCTGTTAGCAGGAAGTTCTGGGAGCCCCTGCAAACAGAAGGGCTAAAATAAAGCTGGAGAGGGATTTTTTATAAGAGCAAGTAGTGGTAGAACAAGAGGGAATGGTTTCAAAGTGAAAGAGAGCAGGTTTAGAATAGATATGAGGAAGAAAGACTTGACTGGGATGGTGGTGAGGCACAGGCACAGGTTGTCCAGAGAAGCTGTGGCTGCCCCATCCCTGGAAATGTTCAATGCCCAGTAGAATGGAGCTTTGAGCAGCCTGGTCTGGTGTGAGATGTCCCTGCCCATGGCAGGGAGTGGGACTGGAGGATTGTTAAGGTCCATTCCGCCCAAACCATTCTGTTGTTCCATGTTGCTCCCTGTGCTAGAGGCCGCAGCGCCTGTGACGTGGAACCGGCTGCTCTGTGACATCAGCCCTGGGGTCGAGGTTGCTGCGGGCCCTGCAGCCGCGGCTGTGCTGGCACACACAGACCTCTCTCCTGAAGCCGACAGGAGCCAGGTGCAGCGATGCTGCTTCTCTGCCTTCTCGTCCTGCTGGCCACATGCGGGCCTGTGCAGGCCATGTGGAACACCTGCGAGTAAGTGGGAGGGAGCTTGGGCAGCACTTCGGGGGCTCCCTGGAGAGGGCCTGCTTGTCCTCCATGGCTGGACCACAGCTTCCCGAACCCCATGGGGAAGCCTCAGTTCCTTGTGGACAGGCACGCACGCCATGGCCTTCCCTGGCCTGCTGTCCCTGCACACCTTGTGGGGAGCTTCTGCTGGAGCAGCAGCAAGCCACGGAGCAGGATGAAAATGACTTTCTACTTGCAGAGGGAGCTGTGGGCTCCAGCCCTTGGTTTCTGATGACGAGCGAGTCATGACACGCGTCGTGGGTGGCAAAAGTGCCAATGCGGGGGCCTGGCCCTGGCTTGTCAGCATCCAGGATCCCTCCGTTGCAGGCACGGGCCATCTGTGCGGAGGGTCCCTCATCAGCGTACAGTGGGTCCTTACGGCAGCCCACTGCTTTGCTGACTCCAGGTAAGGAGGAGCAGGAAGCAGGGATATCCCAACATCAGCAGGTGCCCTGTCAGCAGTAGCATAGGCTTCTCCCATCTCATTTCCTTGCAGTGTGCCCAGTGCTGGGGCAATGCAGAGCCCAGCTGAGAAATTGTTCAGGAGAACGCTGGGCACATGCCACTACTTCCTAGCAGCCTCCGGCTGACATTCCCAGAGCCTAAAGCATGCCAGAGCAGTCACTGCCTCCATAGTGCTGCTTTGCTCTCTGCCTTGAGAAGCAGAAGGCTGGTCAATGCTGAGCTGCCACAGCTCCAGGCTCCGCTCCCTCTCACTCCTCTCTCCACGTGCCTTCAGGAACATCAGCGCCATGCGCCTGCTGATCGGGGCCACCCAGCTGACTGAGCCAGGCCCCGATGCCGAGGTGCGCCTGATTAAGCGGCTGCTGGTTCACGAGGAATACAGTCCTGCCGACCAGAGGAATGACATTGCGCTGCTGGAACTGAATGAGCCTGTCCGGTGCAGCCGTATGTCCAGCTGGTCTGTGTGCCCAATGCCATGCTGAACGTGGCACAGCTGGATACCTGCTATGTCGCTGGCTGGGGTGCCACCACTGCGAGATGTGAGTTTCCAAAAATGGAGGGAAAGCTTGATACACTGGAAAGATGGGTTGGGCTTCCTGACAGTAGAGGCCAAAGCCGGAGTAGGGATGCCCACTCCCTAAAGGCAGACAGCGGGGACAGACAGCTCAAGCACTTCTGTAGAGGCAAAGCCAAGCCCTAGGGAAGGGGATCACCCCCAGATGAGGAAAGTGGCAGTGAGCTGCCGGGTCCTCATTAATTTCTGTGCTCACAGCTCAGACATCAAGTGATGTCCTGCAGGAGGCCAAGGTCCACCTTATCAATGTCCAGATCTGCAACAGCAGCGAGTGGTACGCGGGGGATGTCCATACCCACAACTTGTGTGCTGGCTACCCAGAGGGTGGCATTGACACCTGCCAGGTAGGAGCATGTGACAAGTCACTCATCCCCAGCAGCACAGGCAGCACCTCCCCAACACAGCCCAGCCCCTGCTTTCCCTGGCCAGTCACTCTCTCAGCCTCAGCTCACCACCTTTGCTGGGGTGTCCCACCCATTCCCCATCTGCAGGGCCTAGCCCAGGGCCTCCCTTGTCCCAGAGGCCTGGCACTCTGCTGAGAAAGCCCTGCTAGTGCTCTTGGCAGCCCCGAGGACCAGATGCCAATGCTGGAACCTCTGTCCTCTGCACATCCAGGATCACTCTGCAGAGCTGAAAGAGAGCCTGACTTCATAGGCCCCCAAACCACTCCCAGCCAAGCTTCTGGAGGCTCCAGCATCTGAGCAGAGCCTTGATCTGCCAAGAATACAGCTCTGGCAGGGGTTGTGAAAGAGAAGGAGGCAGCCCCAGTGCTGACAGGGGCCACCCAACATCACCTTAATCCTCTCTGCTCCTCTGCAGGGTGACAGCGGGGGTCCACTCATGTGCAAAGACAACAGCACGGACTTCTTCTGGGTTGTTGGAGTGACCAGCTGGGGAAGAGGCTGCGCCAGAAAAAAACGGCCTGGAATATACACTTCTGTTCAGCACTTCTATGACTGGATTCTGGTCCAGATGGAACAGCTTCCACAAGTAGCGCCTTCTCATACAACCGCCTCACAAGCCTGGACTCATCATACAAACACCTCATGGCCCACTGAGAAGCCATGGCCGAGACCACCTCCCATTGAGAAGCCATGGCCGAGGCCACCCTCCACTGCGAAGCCATGGCCGAGACCACCCCCCACTGAGAAGCCATGGCTGAGACCACCCTCCACTGCAAACCATGGCCGAGACCACCTCCCACTGAGAATCCATGGCCGAGACCACCTCCCACTGAGAAGCCATGGCTGAGACCACCTCCCATTGAGAAGCCATGGCCGAGACCACCCTCCACTGCGAAGCCATGGCCGAGACCACCTCCCACTCTGAGAATCCATGGCCGAGACCAACCTCCACTGAGAATCCATGGCTGAGACCTACCTCCCATCACTGAGAATCCATGGCTGAGACCACCTCCCACTCAGAAGCCATGGCTGAGACCTCCATAGAGCCTGGCGAGACACCTCCACTCAGAAGCCATGGCTGAGACCACCCTCCACTGCAAAGCCATGGCCGAGACCACCTCCCACTGAGAAGCCATGGCCGAGACCACCCTCTACTGAGAAGCCATGGCCGAGACCACCTCCACTGAGAAGCCATGGACATACCACCTCCCACTGAGAATCCATGGCCGAGACCACCCTCTACTGAGAAGCCATCGCCGAGACCACCTCCCACTGAGAAGCCATGGCTGAGACCACCTCCCATTGAGAAGCCATGGCCGAGACCACCCTCCACTGCGAAGCCATGGCCGAGACCACCTCCCACTGAGAAGCCATGGCTGAGACCACCTCCCACTCAGAAGCCATGGCCGAGACCACCTCCCACTGAGAATCCATGGCCGAGACCACCCTCTACTGAGAAGCCATGGCCGAGACCACCTCCCACTCAGAATCCATGGCCGAGACCACCCTCTACTGAGAAGCCATGGCCGAGACCACGCCCCACTGAGAAGCCATGGCCGAGACCAGGCCCCACTGAGAAGCCAAGTTTGATACCAGCGCCAGTGGAAGAGATTAAGAACTGCCCATTGCCACTCAAGAAGCTGATGGAATTCTTCACTCAGATCCAGGAGCTCCTGAAGTACCCACAGGGAATTGCATTTTGAGCAGAAGGGACAGGATCCAGTGCAGGTTGCATGGGACCTGACTGCTTCCTGCTGAGGCAGTGCCTGCTTATCGAAAGGCCACCTCAGTGCCAAAGGCCTGCTCCGTCCTGCCCACGTTGCTCCTCTGTGTGTATGCAAATGTTAATGTTGATTTAGTTGCTGAAATAAAGTTGCCTATGTTTGTGGTTACCCATGCTTTCAGTCCAATTTGGTCTCCTGGGCAAGGCAAGGACTACCTTCCCCGGATCTGCAAAATGAGGCTGTGCCAGACTACTTGAGCACAAAGGGAGTCACTCCAAAGGGCTGGAACTGTGACTGCTCAGAGAGGAGAGTGCTCAGAGCCACCACAGGATGGAGAAGACAATGCCACATGCAGACATCTTGGGGAGGACACATTGAGGCACACAAGCTGGTGACTAGGGCCTGGCAAAAGCCTTTGCTAATGGAGCAGAACTGAGAATGAGCATGACAAGCAAAATTGCTGACTGTCACAAAGACAGGGAGAATCTGACAGGAACTACAGTGCCCTAAGGAAAAGCAGGATTTCACAGGTAGCAAAGGGACATTGCTGTGTGAGTTGGCCACACTTCAGAGATGTTTGAAGGAAGAGTTGGGCTCATTCTGGGGAGACGAACCTCATAGGAGCAGAAGGACCCAGGAAACTGCATCAGTAATACCATGGAAGGCCAAGGTGAGCTAGTTAGCAGGACCTGCAACACCAAGTCTGTTCACAGCTGGGACATGTTACTGTGACACAGACAGAAACACACAGCAACACACACAACAGGTGTTCAGGCAGAGAAGAAGAAAGGAAGAAGATTCTAGTTTGTTGCTGACCTCGTATATATAAGTTTCAGGACAGTGATCAGAGATTGGACGGAGAAGTTCCCACCTCTCCATCTTCACTCGTCACTTGCGAAGTCCATCAGGTGATATCTTTTACAAAGGAATGCAAACATGATTCTTGTTTATCTTACAATTCATGAGAACTGACTCCACTACACTAAAACAAATCAGAAGGCTTATTTTCAGGGACAACTTCTCACCCTTTTACCATTACAAAAAGAAAAAGAAAAATGAAAAATGCTCTATTACAAAAGAAAAGGAAAAACTGAACAATGTTTCATTATCAAAAGAAAGAAAATGAACAATGATTCATGTCCACTTGATGAAGAAAAATTTTCGAAGTGATCACTCATGTTGTCTGCACCAAAACCATCACTGAATGAATGGTTCATTCACCTGATGATTTTCAGTTTGGTCATGGTTTTCAACCTGCCCATCATCTGGGTGTTGCCTTTGCAATCAGGTTATTGAAATTCTGCAACACTTCCATGTGAGCAATGGTATACAAAGCTCTTGCCAACCAACTGTGCGGGGTTCCAACCTGCATTCCCTGCTTTTGTTTTTGTAGAACACGCTTTTGTATACATGAGCACATTCTACAATAGGTTGACCAGTCAGGGAATGAGCCTTGCGTGACACATCCCACATCTGCAGGAACTGCTGCACCTTCAGAGAGGGGTAAGCAGAACCTTCGTTGGTCTTCACAGCAGAAGGCATGCCTAGAATGGCAAAGGCCTTCCTCCAGTGGGCAATGACATCACGGGTCTTCTCTCCAGTGTGAACTGAAGCTCACATCACAAAGAAGAAGGTGTCAACAGCGACATGCACATACCTGAGCTGGCCAAACTCTGCAACTTGGGTGACATCACTCTGTCAAAGCTCCAAGGCCTCCCGGCGTCACCACTGCCAGCAAAGGCACAGCAAACTCATGACAGTCCCCACAAGGCTTGACAATGTCACGCCCTCAGTTACTGTCAATTGAAAACTCCTGCAAGGTACGTGCTGTCTGATGGAGAAACCCAAGCGATGCCTTGGCCTGTGCGAGTGTCAGGCTGAGGTGCTACCCAGGCTGGGTTAGCCAACTTGTCAGCCCTCGCGTGACCTTCAGCCATGAACCCTGGCAAATTCACATGACTCTTCACAGGCAGAATAGAAAATGAATGAACCTGGGCCTGAATGGCACACCACAGAGTCCCCAGCAAAGGGAACAAAGCAACCATGTCAGCCACACAAGCAGAAACCCATGACCAAAGTGAAAATTCCTGGGAATTCTCAAAATGTCAGGACACCAACACAGGCTTCCATGATTCCACAAAGTGGGCTGATCGATCCTCGTGACTTTTCAAAACCTGACAAATCCAGAGTAGTTATGAAAACAGGGACATCAATGGAGGAAGAATGTGATAAATCTGACAAGCAGAAAAAGCTCGCAGAGCCCCACCAGCATCTGACGTGCCTCAGGGGTCAGTGTTTGAGGCGTCTTTGATTCAGAGTCTCCCTCTAACTATTCAAGCAAAGGAGACAATTGTGTTGCCCAAACTGTGGACACAACCAAGCAATGAGTCCCACTAATTTCTGGGCTCTGCTGCACTTGGTTTTAGGACTGATAGTCCCAAAGCACTCAGCATATGTACTGAATGCACAAATTGCACCTTGTGACCTTAGGATTCCTGATCCAGAGGTCTTAGGACTCCTGGTCCTAATTCTGAACCTCCTAATATTTCCAAGGAGGATTTTCGAAAGCTCCTTTTCGGAACCACTGTTTGTGAGCTTCAAGCAAAGCTCATGCCAACACCATCAAGAATGAATGGCTGGCCAATTTCGCATGCCTTCATGGCTGTCTTCCATTGATATCTCTGTATGGACCCAGCACTGCTGATAGCTAGCACTGAGAAGACACATTTCATCTTTCATTGGAATGCAAAGGAACAGAAATGAAAAACCCAAAACAACACTTCAGATCCATGAGGAGGACCCAGCCAATCGGCCAGGAGCATGATGGACAACATCAGATCAGCCTGCAACATCCCCATGCTTTCACCATGGCCTTGATCAGCCAGAGGATTTTTCAACAACCTGCAATTCCCAGAGTTTCTTTGATGCAGAAAACAAGAGCAATCAGGGCCTGGCAGAAGACACCAGATGACCCTGGTCCAATTGAAGTCCATCCTGAAAAACAACCACACAAGCCAGAACCCCCACCCCCAGAGAGTCCCATCAGCATCAGTGGAAAAATGAGGCCAAATCCTGGCCATCAGTCCCTCTGGGTCTATGTTCATCACCGGTCTCTGGCTCACGCAGCACTGCACCATCCTTGTCACAGCCACAGCTGTCTGCTCTGGCACCAAGGAACTCAGGAAGATGAATCTCTGAAGGTGCAGCAGAAATGGACATGACACACAGTGTCTCAGGATGTGCTGTGATCTTCAGGACACCTGCCCAGTGGATTCGAGGTGGCCCAGGAGAGTCGAAGCCACCTTCTCCCTGCACTTGGACGTCAATCCCGTGAACACAAAACTCAAAAAACACACATTGAGCAAACTTGCTCTTCACAACAGCAGCAAGGCTGGCAGACCCAATGGAAGAGGACCCATTCACCCGGGATCCTTCGTCCAGGGAAATCACTGTCCTTCCAACAGTACGTCTCTGCCTGCTCCAGAAGGAACCAACGCAGAGCTGGCAGCTGCCGCAGCCTTGGCTTTTGTGGGAGGCGTCAGCAGTGAAACCGAACTAGCCACAGGTCCCGGCAGGGCACAGGAACCCAATGCGGGACGGAGCGGGGCCAACTCTGCTTCCCGCTCCCGCAGCGCAGGGGGAGAACGGGACGCAGCGAGGGGCGCGGCCGGCGCAGCCGCGGGAGCACCGCCCGCCGCCCCGGGGCCGACCGGCGGCAGGGCACCCAGCACGGGCGGCAAGGGAGGGGAAAACCGCTCGGGGCGGCCGGGGGACCCCACGGGCCCGGTGACAACCGGCCCACCCGCCGCAGCGGGCACGGCGGCCACAACCCCGCTCGGCGGGGCCGTCGCTGCGAGGGCTGCTGTTTGCGATGCCACCGCATCGCCCCCCGCCGCCTTCACGGGGCCGTCGGCCGGCCCGGGAGCCAACAAGGGCAGCGCGGCAGGGGAAATCCGCTCGGGGAGGGACGGGGGCGCTGAGCCCCGGCCCAGACCCCTCACTGCAAGCGGCGGCTCCCGCCGCCCCTCACGGGGCCCCGGCAGTGACGGGCGGGGCCTGCAGAGCCATGGCAGCACTGTCCCGCACCGCCCCCGAGGGCTCGGCCCCCGGCTGAGGGGCCGGAGCAGGCGGGGAGGGGCCCTCGGGGGGGCCCCGGGCCCGCGCGGAGCCGGCGAGCACTGTCCCGTTCCCCCGGTCACGATATACGGGCCCCCCGCCATGTCCGGCGGGGCCGCAGCAGCGGGGGCAGAAACCCCCGCCGGCCCGGGCTCTGCCCGCAGCGCGGGCGCCGCTCCCAGCGGCGATGCCGGTGCAGGCGGGGAGGAACCCGCGGGGGAGCCGGGACGCGCGGCCTCGCTGGAATCAGCTCCAGCCTCCGCGCTGCCAGCGTCCCGCTCTGCACCGTCACCTGCCCCCAGGGCGGGAGAGACGCTCCGAACACCCTGCGCGTCTGCGGAGACGCCAGAATTAGACGCCGTCTCCAGACCTCGCAAAAAGTTAATAAAAAGTTTACAGTTCAACAACAGCCTCGCTGTATCAGCATTCCAGCTGACACGAAGGGATTTTCGGAGAACCTCCCCCAAAAGCGACCATGCCTCCAGAGAGAATGCATCTTCAGGTTCAGGGAAGCAGCCTTGACCTCTGCCCAACGCATAGAGAACTTCAAGTTCCTTTGGGCTAATAGGAGCAGGATACTTCTGAAGAACAAACTCCCAGATCTCCATAACCGTTAGGCATTCCTCAGAAAGTAGAGGAGTTGCCATCTCTACCCAACTGAGAGATAAAAAAGTGTACAGCCGCACGAGAGACAGGGGGTCAGGGAGTCTTCTTTCAGATCCCACCACAACTGTCCTACAGGCAGGGGTCAGCAGAGCTTACCTCCGTGACCTATCAAGCCGTCCTTTTTGGTCGGGGTCACCAGATGTTACTGTGACGCAGATAGAAACACACAGCAACACACACAACAGGTGTTCAGGCAGAGAAGAAGAAAGGAAGAAGATTCTAGTTTATTATTGACCTCGTATATATAAGTTTCTGGACAATGATCAGAGATTGGACAGAGAGGTTACCACCTCTCCATCTTCACTGGTCACTTGCGAAGTCCATCAGGTGATATCTTTTACAAAGGAATGCAAACGTGATTCTTGTTTATCTTACAATTCATGAGAACTGACTCCACTATACTAAAACAAATCAGAAGGCTTATTTTCAAGGACAACAGCTGGAAAAGAGGCTGCGCCAGAAAAAAATGGCCTGGAATATACACTTCTGTTCAGCACTTCTATGACTGGATTCTGGTCCAGATGGAACAGCTTCCACAAGTAGCGCCTTCTCATACAACCGCCTCACAAGCCTGGACTCATCATACAAACACCTCATGGCCCACTGAGAAGCCATGGCTGAGACCACCTCCCATTGAGAAGCCATGGCCGAGACCACCCTTTACTGAGAAGCCATGGCCGAGACCACCTCCCACGGAGAATCCATGGCCGAGACCACCTCCCACTGAGAATCCATGGCCGAGACCACCTCCCACTCAGAAGCCATGGCCGAGACCACCCTCCACTGCAAAGCCATGGCTGAGACCACCTCCCACTCAGAAGCCATGGCCGAGACCACCTCTCACTGAGAAGCCATGGCCGAGACCACCCTCCACTGAGAAGCCATGGCCAATACCACCTCCCACTGAGAATCCATGGCCGAGACCACTCTCTACTGAGAAGCCATCGCCGAGACCACCTCCCACTGAGAAGCCATGGCCGAGACCACCCCCCACTGAGAAGCCATGGCTGAGACCACCCTCCACTGCAAAGCCATGGCCGAGACCACCTCCCACTGAGAATCCATGGCCGAGACCACCTCCCACTGAGAAGCCATGGCTGAGACCACCTCCCATTGAGAAGCCATGGCCGAGACCACCCTCCACTGCGAAGCCATGGCTGAGACCACCTCCCACTCAGAAGCCATGGCTGAGACCACCTCCCACTGAGAATCCATGGCCGAGACCACCTCCCACTGAGAAGCCATGGCTGAGACCACCTCCCATTGAGAAGCCATGGCCGAGACCACCCTCCACTGCAAAGCCATGGCCGAGACCACCTCCCACTCAGAAGCCATGGCTGAGACCACCTCCCACTCAGAGGCCATGGCCGAGACCACCTCCCACTGAGAATCCATGGCCGAGACCACCCTCTACTGAGAAGCCATGGCCGAGACCACGCCCCACTGAGAAGCCATGGCCGAGACCAGGCCCCACTGAGAAGCCAAGTTTGATACCAGCGCCAGTGGAAGAGATTAAGAACTGCCCATTGCCACTCAAGAAGCTGATGGAATTCTTCACTCAGATCCAGGAGCTCCTGAAGTACCCACAGGGAATTGCATTTTGAGCAGAAGGGACAGGATCCAGTGCAGGTTGCATGGGACCTGACTGCTTCCTGCTGAGGCAGTGCCTGCTTATCGAAAGGCCACCTCAGTGCCAAAGGCCTGCTCCGTCCTGCCCACGTTGCTCCTCTGTGTGTATGCAAATGTTAATGTTGATTTAGTTGCTGAAATAAAGTTGCCTATGTTTGTGGTTACCCATGCTTTCAGTCCAATTTGGTCTCCTGGGCAAGGCAAGGACTACCTTCCCCCGGATCTGCAAAATGAGGCTGTGCCAGACTACTTGAGCACAAAGGGAGTCACTCCAAAGGGCTGGAACTGTGACTGCTCAGAGAGGAGAGTGCTCAGAGCCACCACAGGATGGAGAAGACAATGCCACATGCAGACATCTTGGGGAGGACACATTGAGGCACACAAGCTGGTGACTAGGGCCTGGCAAAAGCCTTTGCTAAAGGAGCAGAACTGAGAATGAGCATGACAAGCAAAATTGCTGACTGTCACAAAGACAGGGAGAATCTGACAGGAACTACAGTGCCCTAAGGAAAAGCAGGATTTCACAGGTAGCAAAGGGACATTGCTGTGTGAGTTGGCCACACTTCAGAGATGTTTGAAGGAAGAGTTGGGCTCATTCTGGGGAGACGAACCTCATAGGAGCAGAAGGACCCAGGAAACTGCATCAGTAATACCATGGAAGGCCAAGGTGAGCTAGTTAGCAGGACCTGCAACACCAAGTCTGTTCACAGCTGGGACATGTTACTGTGACACAGACAGAAACACACAGCAACACACACAACAGGTGTTCAGGCAGAGAAGAAGAAAGGAAGAAGATTCTAGTTTGTTGCTGACCTCGTATATATAAGTTTCAGGACAGTGATCAGAGATTGGACAGAGAAGTTCCCACCTCTCCATCTTCACTGGTCACTTGCGAAGTCCATCAGGTGATATCTTTTACAAAGGAATGCAAACATGATTCTTGTTTATCTTACAATTCATGAGAACTGACTCCACTACACTAAAACAAATCAGAAGGCTTATTTTCAGGGACAACTTCTCACCCTTTTACCATTACAAAAAGAAAAAGAAAAATGAAAAATGCTCTATTACAAAGAAAAGGAAAAACTGAACAATGTTTCATTATCAAAAGAAAGAAAATGAACAATGATTCATGTCCACTTGATGAAGAAAAATTTTCGAAGTGATCACTCATGTTGTCTGCACCAAAACCATCACTGAATGAATGGTTCATTCACCTGATGATTTTCAGTTTGGTCATGGTTTTCAACCTGCCCATCATCTGGGTGTTGCCTTTGCAATCAGGTTATTGAAATTCTGCAACACTTCCATGTGAGCAATGGTATACAAAGCTCTTGCCAACCAACTGTGCGGGGTTCCAACCTGCATTCCCTGCTTTTGTTTTTGTAGAACACGCTTTTGTATACATGAGCACATTCTACAATAGGTTGACCAGTCAGGGAATGAGCCTTGCGTGACACATCCCACATCTGCAGGAACTGCTGCACCTTCAGAGAGGGGTAAGCAGAACCTTCGTTGGTCTTCACAGCAGAAGGCATGCCTAGAATGGCAAAGGCCTTCCTCCAGTGGGCAATGACATCACGGGTCTTCTCTCCAGTGTGAACTGAAGCTCACATCACAAAGAAGAAGGTGTCAACAGCGACATGCACATACCTGAGCTGGCCAAACTCTGCAACTTGGGTGACATCACTCTGTCAAAGCTCCAAGGCCTCCGGGCGTCACCACTGCCAGCAAAGGCACAGCAAACTCATGACAGTCCCCACAAGGCTTGACAATGTCACGCCCTCAGTTACTGTCAATTGAAAACTCCTGCAAGGTACGTGCTGTCTGATGGAGAAACCCAAGCGATGCCTTGGCCTGTGCGAGTGTCAGGCTGAGGTGCTACCCAGGCTGGGTTAGCCAACTTGTCAGCCCTCGCGTGACCTTCAGCCATGAACCCTGGCAAATTCACATGACTCTTCACAGGCAGAATAGAAAATGAATGAACCTGGGCCTGAATGGCACACCACAGAGTCCCCAGCAAAGGGAACAAAGCAACCATGTCAGCCACACAAGCAGAAACCCATGACCAAAGTGAAAATTCCTGGGAATTCTCAAAATGTCAGGACACCAACACAGGCTTCCATGATTCCACAAAGTGGGCTGATCGATCCTCGTGACTTTTCAAAACCTGACAAATCCAGAGTAGTTATGAAAACAGGGACATCAATGGAGGAAGAATGTGATAAATCTGACAAGCAGAAAAAGCTCGCAGAGCCCCACCAGCATCTGACGTGCCTCAGGGGTCAGTGTTTGAGGCGTCTTTGATTCAGAGTCTCCCTCTAACTATTCAAGCAAAGGAGACAATTGTGTTGCCCAAACTGTGGACACAACCAAGCAATGAGTCCCACTAATTTCTGGGCTCTGCTGCACTTGGTTTTAGGACTGATAGTCCCAAAGCACTCAGCATATGTACTGAATGCACAAATTGCACCTTGTGACCTTAGGATTCCTGATCCAGAGGTCTTAGGACTCCTGGTCCTAATTCTGAACCTCCTAATATTTCCAAGGAGGATTTTCGAAAGCTCCTTTTCGGAACCACTGTTTGTGAGCTTCAAGCAAAGCTCATGCCAACACCATCAAGAATGAATGGCTGGCCAATTTCGCATGCCTTCATGGCTGTCTTCCATTGATATCTCTGTATGGACCCAGCACTGCTGATAGCTAGCACTGAGAAGACACATTTCATCTTTCATTGGAATGCAAAGGAACAGAAATGAAAAACCCAAAACAACACTTCAGATCCATAAGGAGGACCCAGCCAATCGGCCAGGAGCATGATGGACAACATCAGATCAGCCTGCAACATCCCCATGCTTTCACCATGGCCTTGATCAGCCAGAGGATTTTTCAACAACCTGCAATTCCCAGAGTTTCTTTGATGCAGAAAACAAGAGCAATCAGGGCCTGGCAGAAGACACCAGATGACCCTGGTCCAATTGAAGTCCATCCTGAAAAACAACCACACAAGCCAGAACCCCCACCCCCAGAGAGTCCCATCAGCATCAGTGGAAAAATGAGGCCAAATCCTGGCCATCAGTCCCTCTGGGTCTATGTTCATCACCGGTCTCTGGCTCACGCAGCACTGCACCATCCTTGTCACAGCCAAGCTGTCTGCTCTGGCACCAAGGAACTCAGGAAGATGAATCTCTGAAGGTGCAGCAGAAATGGACATGACACACAGTGTCTCAGGATGTGCTGTGATCTTCAGGACACCTGCCCAGTGGATTCGAGGTGGCCCAGGAGAGTCGAAGCCACCTTCTCCCTGCACTTGGACGTCAATCCCGTGAACACAAAACTCAAAAAACACACATTGAGCAAACTTGCTCTTCACAACAGCAGCAAGGCTGGCAGACCCAATGGAAGAGGACCCATTCACCCGGGATCCTTCGTCCAGGGAAATCACTGTCCTTCCAACAGTACGTCTCTGCCTGCTCCAGAAGGAACCAACGCAGAGCTGGCAGCTGCCGCAGCCTTGGCTTTTGTGGGAGGCGTCAGCAGTGAAACCGAACTAGCCACAGGTCCCGGCAGGGCACAGGAACCCAATGCGGGACGGAGCGGGGCCAACTCTGCTTCCCGCTCCCGCAGCGCAGGGGGAGAACGGGACGCAGCGAGGGGCGCGGCCGGCGCAGCCGCGGGAGCACCGCCCGCCGCCCCGGGGCCGACCGGCGGCAGGGCACCCAGCACGGGCGGCAAGGGAGGGGAAAACCGCTCGGGGCGGCCGGGGGACCCCACGGGCCCGGTGACAACCGGCCCACCCGCCGCAGCGGGCACGGCGGCCACAACCCCGCTCGGCGGGGCCGTCGCTGCGAGGGCTGCTGTTTGCGATGCCACCGCATCGCCCCCCGCCGCCTTCACGGGGCCGTCGGCCGGCCCGGGAGCCAACAAGGGCAGCGCGGCAGGGGAAATCCGCTCGGGAGGGACGGGGGCGCTGAGCCCCGGCCCAGACCCCTCACTGCAAGCGGCGGCTCCCGCCGCCCCTCACGGGGCCCCGGCAGTGACGGGCGGGGCCTGCAGAGCCATGGCAGCACTGTCCCGCACCGCCCCCGAGGGCTCGGCCCCCGGCTGAGGGGCCGGAGCAGGCGGGGAGGGGCCCTCGGGGGGGCCCCGGGCCCGCGCGGAGCCGGCGAGCACTGTCCCGTTCCCCCGGTCACGATATACGGGCCCCCCGCCATGTCCGGCGGGGCCGCAGCAGCGGGGCAGAAACCCCCGCCGGCCCGGGCTCTGCCCGCAGCGCGGGCGCCGCTCCCAGCGGCGATGCCGGTGCAGGCGGGGAGGAACCCGCGGGGAGCCGGGACGCGCGGCCTCGCTGGAATCAGCTCCAGCCTCCGCGCTGCCAGCGTCCCGCTCTGCACCGTCACCTGCCCCCAGGGCGGGAGAGACGCTCCGAACACCCTGCGCGTCTGCGGAGACGCCAGAATTAGACGCCGTCTCCAGACCTCGCAAAAAGTTAATAAAAAGTTTACAGTTCAACAACAGCCTCGCTGTATCAGCATTCCAGCTGACACGAAGGATTTTCGGAGAACCTCCCCCAAAAGCGACCATGCCTCCAGAGAGAATGCATCTTCAGGTTCAGGGAAGCAGCCTTGACCTCTGCCCAACGCATAGAGAACTTCAAGTTCCTTTGGGCTAATAGGAGCAGGATACTTCTGAAGAACAAACTCCCAGATCTCCATAACCGTTAGGCATTCCTCAGAAAGTAGAGGAGTTGCCATCTCTACCCAACTGAGAGATAAAAAAGTGTACAGCCGCACGAGAGACAGGGGGTCAGGGAGTCTTCTTTCAGATCCCACCACAACTGTCCTACAGGCAGGGGTCAGCAGAGCTTACCTCCGTGACCTATCAAGCCGTCCTTTTTGGTCGGGGTCACCAGATGTTACTGTGACGCAGATAGAAACACACAGCAACACACACAACAGGTGTTCAGGCAGAGAAGAAGAAAGGAAGAAGATTCTAGTTTATTATTGACCTCGTATATATAAGTTTCTGGACAATGATCAGAGATTGGACAGAGAGGTTACCACCTCTCCATCTTCACTGGTCACTTGCGAAGTCCATCAGGTGATATCTTTTACAAAGGAATGCAAACGTGATTCTTGTTTATCTTACAATTCATGAGAACTGACTCCACTATACTAAAACAAATCAGAAGGCTTATTTTCAAGGACAACAGCTGGAAAAGAGGCTGCGCCAGAAAAAAATGGCCTGGAATATACACTTCTGTTCAGCACTTCTATGACTGGATTCTGGTCCAGATGGAACAGCTTCCAAGTAGCGCCTTCTCATACAACCGCCTCACAAGCCTGGACTCATCATACAAACACCTCATGGCCCACTGAGAAGCCATGGCTGAGACCACCTCCCATTGAGAAGCCATGGCCGAGACCACCCTTTACTGAGAAGCCATGGCCGAGACCACCTCCCACGGAGAATCCATGGCCGAGACCACCTCCCACTGAGAATCCATGGCCGAGACCACCTCCCACTCAGAAGCCATGGCCGAGACCACCCTCCACTGCAAAGCCATGGCTGAGACCACCTCCCACTCAGAAGCCATGGCCGAGACCACCTCTCACTGAGAAGCCATGGCCGAGACCACCCTCCACTGAGAAGCCATGGCCAATACCACCTCCCACTGAGAATCCATGGCCGAGACCACTCTCTACTGAGAAGCCATCGCCGAGACCACCTCCCACTGAGAAGCCATGGCCGAGACCACCCCCCACTGAGAAGCCATGGCTGAGACCACCCTCCACTGCAAAGCCATGGCCGAGACCACCTCCCACTGAGAATCCATGGCCGAGACCACCTCCCACTGAGAAGCCATGGCTGAGACCACCTCCCATTGAGAAGCCATGGCCGAGACCACCCTCCACTGCGAAGCCATGGCTGAGACCACCTCCCACTCAGAAGCCATGGCTGAGACCACCTCCCACTGAGAATCCATGGCCGAGACCACCTCCCACTGAGAAGCCATGGCTGAGACCACCTCCCATTGAGAAGCCATGGCCGAGACCACCCTCCACTGCAAAGCCATGGCCGAGACCACCTCCCACTCAGAAGCCATGGCTGAGACCACCTCCCACTCAGAGGCCATGGCCGAGACCACCTCCCACTGAGAATCCATGGCCGAGACCACCCTCTACTGAGAAGCCATGGCCGAGACCACGCCCCACTGAGAAGCCATGGCCGAGACCAGGCCCCACTGAGAAGCCAAGTTTGATACCAGCGCCAGTGGAAGAGATTAAGAACTGCCCATTGCCACTCAAGAAGCTGATGGAATTCTTCACTCAGATCCAGGAGCTCCTGAAGTACCCACAGGGAATTGCATTTTGAGCAGAAGGGACAGGATCCAGTGCAGGTTGCATGGGACCTGACTGCTTCCTGCTGAGGCAGTGCCTGCTTATCGAAAGGCCACCTCAGTGCCAAAGGCCTGCTCCGTCCTGCCCACGTTGCTCCTCTGTGTGTATGCAAATGTTAATGTTGATTTAGTTGCTGAAATAAAGTTGCCTATGTTTGTGGTTACCCATGCTTTCAGTCCAATTTGGTCTCCTGGGCAAGGCAAGGACTACCTTCCCCCGGATCTGCAAAATGAGGCTGTGCCAGACTACTTGAGCACAAAGGGAGTCACTCCAAAGGGCTGGAACTGTGACTGCTCAGAGAGGAGAGTGCTCAGAGCCACCACAGGATGGAGAAGACAATGCCACATGCAGACATCTTGGGGAGGACACATTGAGGCACACAAGCTGGTGACTAGGGCCTGGCAAAAGCCTTTGCTAAAGGAGCAGAACTGAGAATGAGCATGACAAGCAAAATTGCTGACTGTCACAAAGACAGGGAGAATCTGACAGGAACTACAGTGCCCTAAGGAAAAGCAGGATTTCACAGGTAGCAAAGGGACATTGCTGTGTGAGTTGGCCACACTTCAGAGATGTTTGAAGGAAGAGTTGGGCTCATTCTGGGGAGACGAACCTCATAGGAGCAGAAGGACCCAGGAAACTGCATCAGTAATACCATGGAAGGCCAAGGTGAGCTAGTTAGCAGGACCTGCAACACCAAGTCTGTTCACAGCTGGGACATGTTACTGTGACACAGACAGAAACACACAGCAACACACACAACAGGTGTTCAGGCAGAGAAGAAGAAAGGAAGAAGATTCTAGTTTGTTGCTGACCTCGTATATATAAGTTTCAGGACAGTGATCAGAGATTGGACAGAGAAGTTCCCACCTCTCCATCTTCACTGGTCACTTGCGAAGTCCATCAGGTGATATCTTTTACAAAGGAATGCAAACATGATTCTTGTTTATCTTACAATTCATGAGAACTGACTCCACTACACTAAAACAAATCAGAAGGCTTATTTTCAGGGACAACTTCTCACCCTTTTACCATTACAAAAAGAAAAAGAAAAATGAAAAATGCTCTATTACAAAAGAAAAGGAAAAACTGAACAATGTTTCATTATCAAAAGAAAGAAAATGAACAATGATTCATGTCCACTTGATGAAGAAAAATTTTCGAAGTGATCACTCATGTTGTCTGCACCAAAACCATCACTGAATGAATGGTTCATTCACCTGATGATTTTCAGTTTGGTCATGGTTTTCAACCTGCCCATCATCTGGGTGTTGCCTTTGCAATCAGGTTATTGAAATTCTGCAACACTTCCATGTGAGCAATGGTATACAAAGCTCTTGCCAACCAACTGTGCGGGGTTCCAACCTGCATTCCCTGCTTTTGTTTTTGTAGAACACGCTTTTGTATACATGAGCACATTCTACAATAGGTTGACCAGTCAGGGAATGAGCCTTGCGTGACACATCCCACATCTGCAGGAACTGCTGCACCTTCAGAGAGGGGTAAGCAGAACCTTCGTTGGTCTTCACAGCAGAAGGCATGCCTAGAATGGCAAAGGCCTTCCTCCAGTGGGCAATGACATCACGGGTCTTCTCTCCAGTGTGAACTGAAGCTCACATCACAAAGAAGAAGGTGTCAACAGCGACATGCACATACCTGAGCTGGCCAAACTCTGCAACTTGGGTGACATCACTCTGTCAAAGCTCCAAGGCCTCCGGGCGTCACCACTGCCAGCAAAGGCACAGCAAACTCATGACAGTCCCCACAAGGCTTGACAATGTCACGCCCTCAGTTACTGTCAATTGAAAACTCCTGCAAGGTACGTGCTGTCTGATGGAGAAACCCAAGCGATGCCTTGGCCTGTGCGAGTGTCAGGCTGAGGTGCTACCCAGGCTGGGTTAGCCAACTTGTCAGCCCTCGCGTGACCTTCAGCCATGAACCCTGGCAAATTCACATGACTCTTCACAGGCAGAATAGAAAATGAATGAACCTGGGCCTGAATGGCACACCACAGAGTCCCCAGCAAAGGGAACAAAGCAACCATGTCAGCCACACAAGCAGAAACCCATGACCAAAGTGAAAATTCCTGGGAATTCTCAAAATGTCAGGACACCAACACAGGCTTCCATGATTCCACAAAGTGGGCTGATCGATCCTCGTGACTTTTCAAAACCTGACAAATCCAGAGTAGTTATGAAAACAGGGACATCAATGGAGGAAGAATGTGATAAATCTGACAAGCAGAAAAAGCTCGCAGAGCCCCACCAGCATCTGACGTGCCTCAGGGGTCAGTGTTTGAGGCGTCTTTGATTCAGAGTCTCCCTCTAACTATTCAAGCAAAGGAGACAATTGTGTTGCCCAAACTGTGGACACAACCAAGCAATGAGTCCCACTAATTTCTGGGCTCTGCTGCACTTGGTTTTAGGACTGATAGTCCCAAAGCACTCAGCATATGTACTGAATGCACAAATTGCACCTTGTGACCTTAGGATTCCTGATCCAGAGGTCTTAGGACTCCTGGTCCTAATTCTGAACCTCCTAATATTTCCAAGGAGGATTTTCGAAAGCTCCTTTTCGGAACCACTGTTTGTGAGCTTCAAGCAAAGCTCATGCCAACACCATCAAGAATGAATGGCTGGCCAATTTCGCATGCCTTCATGGCTGTCTTCCATTGATATCTCTGTATGGACCCAGCACTGCTGATAGCTAGCACTGAGAAGACACATTTCATCTTTCATTGGAATGCAAAGGAACAGAAATGAAAAACCCAAAACAACACTTCAGATCCATAAGGAGGACCCAGCCAATCGGCCAGGAGCATGATGGACAACATCAGATCAGCCTGCAACATCCCCATGCTTTCACCATGGCCTTGATCAGCCAGAGGATTTTTCAACAACCTGCAATTCCCAGAGTTTCTTTGATGCAGAAAACAAGAGCAATCAGGGCCTGGCAGAAGACACCAGATGACCCTGGTCCAATTGAAGTCCATCCTGAAAAACAACCACACAAGCCAGAACCCCCACCCCCAGAGAGTCCCATCAGCATCAGTGGAAAAATGAGGCCAAATCCTGGCCATCAGTCCCTCTGGGTCTATGTTCATCACCGGTCTCTGGCTCACGCAGCACTGCACCATCCTTGTCACAGCCACAGCTGTCTGCTCTGGCACCAAGGAACTCAGGAAGATGAATCTCTGAAGGTGCAGCAGAAATGGACATGACACACAGTGTCTCAGGATGTGCTGTGATCTTCAGGACACCTGCCCAGTGGATTCGAGGTGGCCCAGGAGAGTCGAAGCCACCTTCTCCCTGCACTTGGACGTCAATCCCGTGAACACAAAACTCAAAAAACACACATTGAGCAAACTTGCTCTTCACAACAGCAGCAAGGCTGGCAGACCCAATGGAAGAGGACCCATTCACCCGGGATCCTTCGTCCAGGGAAATCACTGTCCTTCCAACAGTACGTCTCTGCCTGCTCCAGAAGGAACCAACGCAGAGCTGGCAGCTGCCGCAGCCTTGGCTTTTGTGGGAGGCGTCAGCAGTGAAACCGAACTAGCCACAGGTCCCGGCAGGGCACAGGAACCCAATGCGGGACGGAGCGGGGCCAACTCTGCTTCCCGCTCCCGCAGCGCAGGGGGAGAACGGGACGCAGCGAGGGGCGCGGCCGGCGCAGCCGCGGGAGCACCGCCCGCCGCCCCGGGGCCGACCGGCGGCAGGGCACCCAGCACGGGCGGCAAGGGAGGGGAAAACCGCTCGGGGCGGCCGGGGGACCCCACGGGCCCGGTGACAACCGGCCCACCCGCCGCAGCGGGCACGGCGGCCACAACCCCGCTCGGCGGGGCCGTCGCTGCGAGGGCTGCTGTTTGCGATGCCACCGCATCGCCCCCCGCCGCCTTCACGGGGCCGTCGGCCGGCCCGGGAGCCAACAAGGGCAGCGCGGCAGGGGAAATCCGCTCGGGGAGGGACGGGGGCGCTGAGCCCCGGCCCAGACCCCTCACTGCAAGCGGCGGCTCCCGCCGCCCCTCACGGGGCCCCGGCAGTGACGGGCGGGGCCTGCAGAGCCATGGCAGCACTGTCCCGCACCGCCCCGAGGGCTCGGCCCCCGGCTGAGGGGCCGGAGCAGGCGGGGAGGGGCCCTCGGGGGGGCCCCGGGCCCGCGCGGAGCCGGCGAGCACTGTCCCGTTCCCCCGGTCACGATATACGGGCCCCCCGCCATGTCCGGCGGGGCCGCAGCAGCGGGGGCAGAAACCCCCGCCGGCCCGGGCTCTGCCCGCAGCGCGGGCGCCGCTCCCAGCGGCGATGCCGGTGCAGGCGGGGAGGAACCCGCGGGGGAGCCGGGACGCGCGGCCTCGCTGGAATCAGCTCCAGCCTCCGCGCTGCCAGCGTCCCGCTCTGCACCGTCACCTGCCCCCAGGGCGGGAGAGACGCTCCGAACACCCTGCGCGTCTGCGGAGACGCCAGAATTAGACGCCGTCTCCAGACCTCGCAAAAAGTTAATAAAAAGTTTACAGTTCAACAACAGCCTCGCTGTATCAGCATTCCAGCTGACACGAAGGGATTTTGGGAACCTCCCCCAAAAGCGACCATGCCTCCAGAGAGAATGCATCTTCAGGTTCAGGGAAGCAGCCTTGACCTCTGCCCAACGCATAGAGAACTTCAAGTTCCTTTGGGCTAATAGGAGCAGGATACTTCTGAAGAACAAACTCCCAGATCTCCATAACCGTTAGGCATTCCTCAGAAAGTAGAGGAGTTGCCATCTCTACCCAACTGAGAGATAAAAAAGTGTACAGCCGCACGAGAGACAGGGGGTCAGGGAGTCTTCTTTCAGATCCCACCACAACTGTCCTACAGGCAGGGGTCAGCAGAGCTTACCTCCGTGACCTATCAAGCCGTCCTTTTTGGTCGGGGTCACCAGATGTTACTGTGACGCAGATAGAAACACACAGCAACACACACAACAGGTGTTCAGGCAGAGAAGAAGAAAGGAAGAAGATTCTAGTTTATTATTGACCTCGTATATATAAGTTTCTGGACAATGATCAGAGATTGGACAGAGAGGTTACCACCTCTCCATCTTCACTGGTCACTTGCGAAGTCCATCAGGTGATATCTTTTACAAAGGAATGCAAACGTGATTCTTGTTTATCTTACAATTCATGAGAACTGACTCCACTATACTAAAACAAATCAGAAGGCTTATTTTCAAGGACAACAGCTGGAAAAGAGGCTGCGCCAGAAAAAAATGGCCTGGAATATACACTTCTGTTCAGCACTTCTATGACTGGATTCTGGTCCAGATGGAACAGCTTCCACAAGTAGCGCCTTCTCATACAACCGCCTCACAAGCCTGGACTCATCATACAAACACCTCATGGCCCACTGAGAAGCCATGGCTGAGACCACCTCCCATTGAGAAGCCATGGCCGAGACCACCCTTTACTGAGAAGCCATGGCCGAGACCACCTCCCACGGAGAATCCATGGCCGAGACCACCTCCCACTGAGAATCCATGGCCGAGACCACCTCCCACTCAGAAGCCATGGCCGAGACCACCCTCCACTGCAAAGCCATGGCTGAGACCACCTCCCACTCAGAAGCCATGGCCGAGACCACCTCTCACTGAGAAGCCATGGCCGAGACCACCCTCCACTGAGAAGCCATGGCCAATACCACCTCCCACTGAGAATCCATGGCCGAGACCACTCTCTACTGAGAAGCCATCGCCGAGACCACCTCCCACTGAGAAGCCATGGCCGAGACCACCCCCCACTGAGAAGCCATGGCTGAGACCACCCTCCACTGCAAAGCCATGGCCGAGACCACCTCCCACTGAGAATCCATGGCCGAGACCACCTCCCACTGAGAAGCCATGGCTGAGACCACCTCCCATTGAGAAGCCATGGCCGAGACCACCCTCCACTGCGAAGCCATGGCTGAGACCACCTCCCACTCAGAAGCCATGGCTGAGACCACCTCCCACTGAGAATCCATGGCCGAGACCACCTCCCACTGAGAAGCCATGGCTGAGACCACCTCCCATTGAGAAGCCATGGCCGAGACCACCCTCCACTGCAAAGCCATGGCCGAGACCACCTCCCACTCAGAAGCCATGGCTGAGACCACCTCCCACTCAGAGGCCATGGCCGAGACCACCTCCCACTGAGAATCCATGGCCGAGACCACCCTCTACTGAGAAGCCATGGCCGAGACCACGCCCCACTGAGAAGCCATGGCCGAAGACCAGGCCCCACTGAGAAGCCAAGTTTGATACCAGCGCCAGTGGAAGAGATTAAGAACTGCCCATTGCCACTCAAGAAGCTGATGGAATTCTTCACTCAGATCCAGGAGCTCCTGAAGTACCCACAGGGAATTGCATTTTGAGCAGAAGGGACAGGATCCAGTGCAGGTTGCATGGGACCTGACTGCTTCCTGCTGAGGCAGTGCCTGCTTATCGAAAGGCCACCTCAGTGCCAAAGGCCTGCTCCGTCCTGCCCACGTTGCTCCTCTGTGTGTATGCAAATGTTAATGTTGATTTAGTTGCTGAAATAAAGTTGCCTATGTTTGTGGTTACCCATGCTTTCAGTCCAATTTGGTCTCCTGGGCAAGGCAAGGACTACCTTCCCCCGGATCTGCAAAATGAGGCTGTGCCAGACTACTTGAGCACAAAGGGAGTCACTCCAAAGGGCTGGAACTGTGACTGCTCAGAGAGGAGAGTGCTCAGAGCCACCACAGGATGGAGAAGACAATGCCACATGCAGACATCTTGGGGAGGACACATTGAGGCACACAAGCTGGTGACTAGGGCCTGGCAAAAGCCTTTGCTAAAGGAGCAGAACTGAGAATGAGCATGACAAGCAAAATTGCTGACTGTCACAAAGACAGGGAGAATCTGACAGGAACTACAGTGCCCTAAGGAAAAGCAGGATTTCACAGGTAGCAAAGGGACATTGCTGTGTGAGTTGGCCACACTTCAGAGATGTTTGAAGGAAGAGTTGGGCTCATTCTGGGGAACGAACCTCATAGGAGCAGAAGGACCCAGGAAACTGCATCAGTAATACCATGGAAGGCCAAGGTGAGCTAGTTAGCAGGACCTGCAACACCAAGTCTGTTCACAGCTGGGACATGTTACTGTGACACAGACAGAAACACACAGCAACACACACAACAGGTGTTCAGGCAGAGAAGAAGAAAGGAAGAAGATTCTAGTTTGTTGCTGACCTCGTATATATAAGTTTCAGGACAGTGATCAGAGATTGGACAGAGAAGTTCCCACCTCTCCATCTTCACTGGTCACTTGCGAAGTCCATCAGGTGATATCTTTTACAAAGGAATGCAAACATGATTCTTGTTTATCTTACAATTCATGAGAACTGACTCCACTACACTAAAACAAATCAGAAGGCTTATTTTCAGGGACAACTTCTCACCCTTTTACCATTACAAAAAGAAAAAGAAAAATGAAAAATGCTCTATTACAAAAGAAAAGGAAAAACTGAACAATGTTTCATTATCAAAAGAAAGAAAATGAACAATGATTCATGTCCACTTGATGAAGAAAAATTTTCGAAGTGATCACTCATGTTGTCTGCACCAAAACCATCACTGAATGAATGGTTCATTCACCTGATGATTTTCAGTTTGGTCATGGTTTTCAACCTGCCCATCATCTGGGTGTTGCCTTTGCAATCAGGTTATTGAAATTCTGCAACACTTCCATGTGAGCAATGGTATACAAAGCTCTTGCCAACCAACTGTGCGGGGTTCCAACCTGCATTCCCTGCTTTTGTTTTTGTAGAACACGCTTTTGTATACATGAGCACATTCTACAATAGGTTGACCAGTCAGGGAATGAGCCTTGCGTGACACATCCCACATCTGCAGGAACTGCTGCACCTTCAGAGAGGGGTAAGCAGAACCTTCGTTGGTCTTCACAGCAGAAGGCATGCCTAGAATGGCAAAGGCCTTCCTCCAGTGGGCAATGACATCACGGGTCTTCTCTCCAGTGTGAACTGAAGCTCACATCACAAAGAAGAAGGTGTCAACAGCGACATGCACATACCTGAGCTGGCCAAACTCTGCAACTTGGGTGACATCACTCTGTCAAAGCTCCAAGGCCTCCGGGCGTCACCACTGCCAGCAAAGGCACAGCAAACTCATGACAGTCCCCACAAGGCTTGACAATGTCACGCCCTCAGTTACTGTCAATTGAAAACTCCTGCAAGGTACGTGCTGTCTGATGGAGAAACCCAAGCGATGCCTTGGCCTGTGCGAGTGTCAGGCTGAGGTGCTACCCAGGCTGGGTTAGCCAACTTGTCAGCCCTCGCGTGACCTTCAGCCATGAACCCTGGCAAATTCACATGACTCTTCACAGGCAGAATAGAAAATGAATGAACCTGGGCCTGAATGGCACACCACAGAGTCCCCAGCAAAGGGAACAAAGCAACCATGTCAGCCACACAAGCAGAAACCCATGACCAAAGTGAAAATTCCTGGGAATTCTCAAAATGTCAGGACACCAACACAGGCTTCCATGATTCCACAAAGTGGGCTGATCGATCCTCGTGACTTTTCAAAACCTGACAAATCCAGAGTAGTTATGAAAACAGGGACATCAATGGAGGAAGAATGTGATAAATCTGACAAGCAGAAAAAGCTCGCAGAGCCCCACCAGCATCTGACGTGCCTCAGGGGTCAGTGTTTGAGGCGTCTTTGATTCAGAGTCTCCCTCTAACTATTCAAGCAAAGGAGACAATTGTGTTGCCCAAACTGTGGACACAACCAAGCAATGAGTCCCACTAATTTCTGGGCTCTGCTGCACTTGGTTTTAGGACTGATAGTCCCAAAGCACTCAGCATATGTACTGAATGCACAAATTGCACCTTGTGACCTTAGGATTCCTGATCCAGAGGTCTTAGGACTCCTGGTCCTAATTCTGAACCTCCTAATATTTCCAAGGAGGATTTTCGAAAGCTCCTTTTCGGAACCACTGTTTGTGAGCTTCAAGCAAAGCTCATGCCAACACCATCAAGAATGAATGGCTGGCCAATTTCGCATGCCTTCATGGCTGTCTTCCATTGATATCTCTGTATGGACCCAGCACTGCTGATAGCTAGCACTGAGAAGACACATTTCATCTTTCATTGGAATGCAAAGGAACAGAAATGAAAAACCCAAAACAACACTTCAGATCCATAAGGAGGACCCAGCCAATCGGCCAGGAGCATGATGGACAACATCAGATCAGCCTGCAACATCCCCATGCTTTCACCATGGCCTTGATCAGCCAGAGGATTTTTCAACAACCTGCAATTCCCAGAGTTTCTTTGATGCAGAAAACAAGAGCAATCAGGGCCTGGCAGAAGACACCAGATGACCCTGGTCCAATTGAAGTCCATCCTGAAAAACAACCACACAAGCCAGAACCCCCACCCCCAGAGAGTCCCATCAGCATCAGTGGAAAAATGAGGCCAAATCCTGGCCATCAGTCCCTCTGGGTCTATGTTCATCACCGGTCTCTGGCTCACGCAGCACTGCACCATCCTTGTCACAGCCACAGCTGTCTGCTCTGGCACCAAGGAACTCAGGAAGATGAATCTCTGAAGGTGCAGCAGAAATGGACATGACACACAGTGTCTCAGGATGTGCTGTGATCTTCAGGACACCTGCCCAGTGGATTCGAGGTGGCCCAGGAGAGTCGAAGCCACCTTCTCCCTGCACTTGGACGTCAATCCCGTGAACACAAAACTCAAAAAACACACATTGAGCAAACTTGCTCTTCACAACAGCAGCAAGGCTGGCAGACCCAATGGAAGAGGACCCATTCACCCGGGATCCTTCGTCCAGGGAAATCACTGTCCTTCCAACAGTACGTCTCTGCCTGCTCCAGAAGGAACCAACGCAGAGCTGGCAGCTGCCGCAGCCTTGGCTTTTGTGGGAGGCGTCAGCAGTGAAACCGAACTAGCCACAGGTCCCGGCAGGGCACAGGAACCCAATGCGGGACGGAGCGGGGCCAACTCTGCTTCCCGCTCCCGCAGCGCAGGGGGAGAACGGGACGCAGCGAGGGGCGCGGCCGGCGCAGCCGCGGGAGCACCGCCCGCCGCCCCGGGGCCGACCGGCGGCAGGGCACCCAGCACGGGCGGCAAGGGAGGGGAAAACCGCTCGGGGCGGCCGGGGGACCCCACGGGCCCGGTGACAACCGGCCCACCCGCCGCAGCGGGCACGGCGGCCACAACCCCGCTCGGCGGGGCCGTCGCTGCGAGGGCTGCTGTTTGCGATGCCACCGCATCGCCCCCCGCCGCCTTCACGGGGCCGTCGGCCGGCCCGGGAGCCAACAAGGGCAGCGCGGCAGGGGAAATCCGCTCGGGGAGGGACGGGGGCGCTGAGCCCCGGCCCAGACCCCTCACTGCAAGCGGCGGCTCCCGCCGCCCCTCACGGGGCCCCGGCAGTGACGGGCGGGGCCTGCAGAGCCATGGCAGCACTGTCCCGCACCGCCCCCGAGGGCTCGGCCCCCGGCTGAGGGGCCGGAGCAGGCGGGGAGGGGCCCTCGGGGGGGCCCCGGGCCCGCGCGGAGCCGGCGAGCACTGTCCCGTTCCCCGGTCACGATATACGGGCCCCCCGCCATGTCCGGCGGGGCCGCAGCAGCGGGGGCAGAAACCCCCGCCGGCCCGGGCTCTGCCCGCAGCGCGGGCGCCGCTCCCAGCGGCGATGCCGGTGCAGGCGGGGAGGAACCCGCGGGGGAGCCGGGACGCGCGGCCTCGCTGGAATCAGCTCCAGCCTCCGCGCTGCCAGCGTCCCGCTCTGCACCGTCACCTGCCCCCAGGGCGGGAGAGACGCTCCGAACACCCTGCGCGTCTGCGGAGACGCCAGAATTAGACGCCGTCTCCAGACCTCGCAAAAAGTTAATAAAAAGTTTACAGTTCAACAACAGCCTCGCTGTATCAGCATTCCAGCTGACACGAAGGGATTTTCGGAGAACCTCCCCCAAAAGCGACCATGCCTCCAGAGAGAATGCATCTTCAGGTTCAGGGAAGCAGCCTTGACCTCTGCCCAACGCATAGAGAACTTCAAGTTCCTTTGGGCTAATAGGAGCAGGATACTTCTGAAGAACAAACTCCCAGATCTCCATAACCGTTAGGCATTCCTCAGAAAGTAGAGGAGTTGCCATCTCTACCCAACTGAGAGATAAAAAAGTGTACAGCCGCACGAGAGACAGGGGGTCAGGGAGTCTTCTTTCAGATCCACCACAACTGTCCTACAGGCAGGGGTCAGCAGAGCTTACCTCCGTGACCTATCAAGCCGTCCTTTTTGGTCGGGGTCACCAGATGTTACTGTGACGCAGATAGAAACACACAGCAACACACACAACAGGTGTTCAGGCAGAGAAGAAGAAAGGAAGAAGATTCTAGTTTATTATTGACCTCGTATATATAAGTTTCTGGACAATGATCAGAGATTGGACAGAGAGGTTACCACCTCTCCATCTTCACTGGTCACTTGCGAAGTCCATCAGGTGATATCTTTTACAAAGGAATGCAAACGTGATTCTTGTTTATCTTACAATTCATGAGAACTGACTCCACTATACTAAAACAAATCAGAAGGCTTATTTTCAAGGACAACAGCTGGAAAAGAGGCTGCGCCAGAAAAAAATGGCCTGGAATATACACTTCTGTTCAGCACTTCTATGACTGGATTCTGGTCCAGATGGAACAGCTTCCACAAGTAGCGCCTTCTCATACAACCGCCTCACAAGCCTGGACTCATCATACAAACACCTCATGGCCCACTGAGAAGCCATGGCTGAGACCACCTCCCATTGAGAAGCCATGGCCGAGACCACCTTTACTGAGAAGCCATGGCCGAGACCACCTCCCACGGAGAATCCATGGCCGGAGACCACCTCCCACTCAGAAGCCATGGCCGAGACCACCCTCCACTGCAAAGCCATGGCTGAGACCACCTCCCACTCAGAAGCCATGGCCGAGACCACCTCTCACTGAGAAGCCATGGCCGAGACCACCCTCCACTGAGAAGCCATGGCCAATACCACCTCCCACTGAGAATCCATGGCCGAGACCACTCTCTACTGAGAAGCCATCGCCGAGACCACCTCCCACTGAGAAGCCATGGCCGAGACCACCCCCCACTGAGAAGCCATGGCTGAGACCACCCTCCACTGCAAAGCCATGGCCGAGACCACCTCCCACTGAGAATCCATGGCCGAGACCACCTCCCACTGAGAAGCCATGGCTGAGACCACCTCCCATTGAGAAGCCATGGCCGAGACCACCCTCCACTGCGAAGCCATGGCTGAGACCACCTCCCACTCAGAAGCCATGGCTGAGACCACCTCCCACTGAGAATCCATGGCCGAGACCACCTCCCACTGAGAAGCCATGGCTGAGACCACCTCCCATTGAGAAGCCATGGCCGAGACCACCCTCCACTGCAAAGCCATGGCCGAGACCACCTCCCACTCAGAAGCCATGGCTGAGACCACCTCCCACTCAGAGGCCATGGCCGAGACCACCTCCCACTGAGAATCCATGGCCGAGACCACCCTCTACTGAGAAGCCATGGCCGAGACCACGCCCCACTGAGAAGCCATGGCCGAGACCAGGCCCCACTGAGAAGCCAAGTTTGATACCAGCGCCAGTGGAAGAGATTAAGAACTGCCCATTGCCACTCAAGAAGCTGATGGAATTCTTCACTCAGATCCAGGAGCTCCTGAAGTACCCACAGGGAATTGCATTTTGAGCAGAAGGGACAGGATCCAGTGCAGGTTGCATGGGACCTGACTGCTTCCTGCTGAGGCAGTGCCTGCTTATCGAAAGGCCACCTCAGTGCCAAAGGCCTGCTCCGTCCTGCCCACGTTGCTCCTCTGTGTGTATGCAAATGTTAATGTTGATTTAGTTGCTGAAATAAAGTTGCCTATGTTTGTGGTTACCCATGCTTTCAGTCCAATTTGGTCTCCTGGGCAAGGCAAGGACTACCTTCCCCCGGATCTGCAAAATGAGGCTGTGCCAGACTACTTGAGCACAAAGGGAGTCACTCCAAAGGGCTGGAACTGTGACTGCTCAGAGAGGAGAGTGCTCAGAGCCACCACAGGATGGAGAAGACAATGCCACATGCAGACATCTTGGGGAGGACACATTGAGGCACACAAGCTGGTGACTAGGGCCTGGCAAAAGCCTTTGCTAAAGGAGCAGAACTGAGAATGAGCATGACAAGCAAAATTGCTGACTGTCACAAAGACAGGGAGAATCTGACAGGAACTACAGTGCCCTAAGGAAAAGCAGGATTTCACAGGTAGCAAAGGGACATTGCTGTGTGAGTTGGCCACACTTCAGAGATGTTTGAAGGAAGAGTTGGGCTCATTCTGGGGAGACGAACCTCATAGGAGCAGAAGGACCCAGGAAACTGCATCAGTAATACCATGGAAGGCCAAGGTGAGCTAGTTAGCAGGACCTGCAACACCAAGTCTGTTCACAGCTGGGACATGTTACTGTGACACAGACAGAAACACACAGCAACACACACAACAGGTGTTCAGGCAGAGAAGAAGAAAGGAAGAAGATTCTAGTTTGTTGCTGACCTCGTATATATAAGTTTCAGGACAGTGATCAGAGATTGGACAGAGAAGTTCCCACCTCTCCATCTTCACTGGTCACTTGCGAAGTCCATCAGGTGATATCTTTTACAAAGGAATGCAAACATGATTCTTGTTTATCTTACAATTCATGAGAACTGACTCCACTACACTAAAACAAATCAGAAGGCTTATTTTCAGGGACAACTTCTCACCCTTTTACCATTACAAAAAGAAAAAGAAAAATGAAAAATGCTCTATTACAAAAGAAAAGGAAAAACTGAACAATGTTTCATTATCAAAAGAAAGAAAATGAACAATGATTCATGTCCACTTGATGAAGAAAAATTTTCGAAGTGATCACTCATGTTGTCTGCACCAAAACCATCACTGAATGAATGGTTCATTCACCTGATGATTTTCAGTTTGGTCATGGTTTTCAACCTGCCCATCATCTGGGTGTTGCCTTTGCAATCAGGTTATTGAAATTCTGCAACACTTCCATGTGAGCAATGGTATACAAAGCTCTTGCCAACCAACTGTGCGGGGTTCCAACCTGCATTCCCTGCTTTTGTTTTTGTAGAACACGCTTTTGTATACATGAGCACATTCTACAATAGGTTGACCAGTCAGGGAATGAGCCTTGCGTGACACATCCCACATCTGCAGGAACTGCTGCACCTTCAGAGAGGGGTAAGCAGAACCTTCGTTGGTCTTCACAGCAGAAGGCATGCCTAGAATGGCAAAGGCCTTCCTCCAGTGGGCAATGACATCACGGGTCTTCTCTCCAGTGTGAACTGAAGCTCACATCACAAAGAAGAAGGTGTCAACAGCGACATGCACATACCTGAGCTGGCCAAACTCTGCAACTTGGGTGACATCACTCTGTCAAAGCTCCAAGGCCTCCGGCGTCACCACTGCCAGCAAAGGCACAGCAAACTCATGACAGTCCCCACAAGGCTTGACAATGTCACGCCCTCAGTTACTGTCAATTGAAAACTCCTGCAAGGTACGTGCTGTCTGATGGAGAAACCCAAGCGATGCCTTGGCCTGTGCGAGTGTCAGGCTGAGGTGCTACCCAGGCTGGGTTAGCCAACTTGTCAGCCCTCGCGTGACCTTCAGCCATGAACCCTGGCAAATTCACATGACTCTTCACAGGCAGAATAGAAAATGAATGAACCTGGGCCTGAATGGCACACCACAGAGTCCCAGCAAAGGGAACAAAGCAACCATGTCAGCCACACAAGCAGAAACCCATGACCAAAGTGAAAATTCCTGGGAATTCTCAAAATGTCAGGACACCAACACAGGCTTCCATGATTCCACAAAGTGGGCTGATCGATCCTCGTGACTTTTCAAAACCTGACAAATCCAGAGTAGTTATGAAAACAGGGACATCAATGGAGGAAGAATGTGATAAATCTGACAAGCAGAAAAAGCTCGCAGAGCCCCACCAGCATCTGACGTGCCTCAGGGGTCAGTGTTTGAGGCGTCTTTGATTCAGAGTCTCCCTCTAACTATTCAAGCAAAGGAGACAATTGTGTTGCCCAAACTGTGGACACAACCAAGCAATGAGTCCCACTAATTTCTGGGCTCTGCTGCACTTGGTTTTAGGACTGATAGTCCCAAAGCACTCAGCATATGTACTGAATGCACAAATTGCACCTTGTGACCTTAGGATTCCTGATCCAGAGGTCTTAGGACTCCTGGTCCTAATTCTGAACCTCCTAATATTTCCAAGGAGGATTTTCGAAAGCTCCTTTTCGGAACCACTGTTTGTGAGCTTCAAGCAAAGCTCATGCCAACACCATCAAGAATGAATGGCTGGCCAATTTCGCATGCCTTCATGGCTGTCTTCCATTGATATCTCTGTATGGACCCAGCACTGCTGATAGCTAGCACTGAGAAGACACATTTCATCTTTCATTGGAATGCAAAGGAACAGAAATGAAAAACCCAAAACAACACTTCAGATCCATGAGGAGGACCCAGCCAATCGGCCAGGAGCATGATGGACAACATCAGATCAGCCTGCAACATCCCCATGCTTTCACCATGGCCTTGATCAGCCAGAGGATTTTTCAACAACCTGCAATTCCCAGAGTTTCTTTGATGCAGAAAACAAGAGCAATCAGGGCCTGGCAGAAGACACCAGATGACCCTGGTCCAATTGAAGTCCATCCTGAAAAACAACCACACAAGCCAGAACCCCCACCCCCAGAGAGTCCCATCAGCATCAGTGGAAAAATGAGGCCAAATCCTGGCCATCAGTCCCTCTGGGTCTATGTTCATCACCGGTCTCTGGCTCACGCAGCACTGCACCATCCTTGTCACAGCCACAGCTGTCTGCTCTGGCACCAAGGAACTCAGGAAGATGAATCTCTGAAGGTGCAGCAGAAATGGACATGACACACAGTGTCTCAGGATGTGCTGTGATCTTCAGGACACCTGCCCAGTGGATTCGAGGTGGCCCAGGAGAGTCGAAGCCACCTTCTCCCTGCACTTGGACGTCAATCCCGTGAACACAAAACTCAAAAAACACACATTGAGCAAACTTGCTCTTCACAACAGCAGCAAGGCTGGCAGACCCAATGGAAGAGGACCATTCACCCGGGATCCTTCAGTCCAGGGAAATCACTGTCCTTCCAACAGTACGTCTCTGCCTGCTCCAGAAGGAACCAACGCAGAGCTGGCAGCTGCCGCAGCCTTGGCTTTTGTGGGAGGCGTCAGCAGTGAAACCGAACTAGCCACAGGTCCCGGCAGGGCACAGGAACCCAATGCGGGACGGAGCGGGGCCAACTCTGCTTCCCGCTCCCGCAGCGCAGGGGGAGAACGGGACACAGCGAGGGGCGCGGCCGGCGCAGCCGCGGGAGCACCGCCCGCCGCCCCGGGGCCGACCGGCGGCAGGGCACCCAGCACGGGCGGCAAGGGAGGGGAAAACCGCTCGGGGCGGCCGGGGGACCCCACGGGCCCGGTGACAACCGGCCCACCCGCCGCAGCGGGCACGGCGGCCACAACCCCGCTCGGCGGGGCCGTCGCTGCGAGGGCTGCTGTTTGCGATGCCACCGCATCGCCCCCCGCCGCCTTCACGGGGCCGTCGGCCGGCCCGGGAGCCAACAAGGGCAGCGCGGCAGGGGAAATCCGCTCGGGGAGGGACGGGGGCGCTGAGCCCCGGCCCAGACCCCTCACTGCAAGCGGCGGCTCCCGCCGCCCCTCACGGGGCCCCGGCAGTGACGGGCGGGGCCTGCAGAGCCATGGCAGCACTGTCCCGCACCGCCCCCGAGGGCTCGGCCCCCGGCTGAGGGGCCGGAGCAGGCGGGGAGGGGCCCTCGGGGGGGCCCCGGGCCCGCGCGGAGCCGGCGAGCACTGTCCCGTTCCCCCGGTCACGATATACGGGCCCCCCGCCATGTCCGGCGGGGCCGCAGCAGCGGGGGCAGAAACCCCCGCCGGCCCGGGCTCTGCCCGCAGCGCGGGCGCCGCTCCCAGCGGCGATGCCGGTGCAGGCGGGGAGGAACCCGCGGGGGAGCCGGGACGCGCGGCCTCGCTGGAATCAGCTCCAGCCTCCGCGCTGCCAGCGTCCCGCTCTGCACCGTCACCTGCCCCCAGGGCGGGAGAGACGCTCCGAACACCCTGCGCGTCTGCGGAGACGCCAGAATTAGACGCCGTCTCCAGACCTCGCAAAAAGTTAATAAAAAGTTTACAGTTCAACAACAGCCTCGCTGTATCAGCATTCCAGCTGACACGAAGGGATTTTCGGAGAACCTCCCCAAAAGCGACCATGCCTCCAGAGAGAATGCATCTTCAGGTTCAGGGAAGCAGCCTTGACCTCTGCCCAACGCATAGAGAACTTCAAGTTCCTTTGGGCTAATAGGAGCAGGATACTTCTGAAGAACAAACTCCCAGATCTCCATAACCGTTAGGCATTCCTCAGAAAGTAGAGGAGTTGCCATCTCTACCCAACTGAGAGATAAAAAAGTGTACAGCCGCACGAGAGACAGGGGGTCAGGGAGTCTTCTTTCAGATCTCACCACAACTGTCCTACAGGCAGGGGTCAGCAGAGCTTACCTCCGTGACCTATCAAGCCGTCCTTTTTGGTCGGGGTCACCAGATGTTACTGTGACGCAGATAGAAACACACAGCAACACACACAACAGGTGTTCAGGCAGAGAAGAAGAAAGGAAGAAGATTCTAGTTTATTATTGACCTCGTATATATAAGTTTCTGGACAATGATCAGAGATTGGACAGAGAGGTTACCACCTCTCCATCTTCACTGGTCACTTGCGAAGTCCATCAGGTGATATCTTTTACAAAGGAATGCAAACGTGATTCTTGTTTATCTTACAATTCATGAGAACTGACTCCACTATACTAAAACAAATCAGAAGGCTTATTTTCAAGGACAACAGCTGGAAAAGAGGCTGCGCCAGAAAAAAATGGCCGGAATATACATTCTGTTCAGCATTTCTATGACTGGATTCTGGTCCAGATGGAACAGCTTCCACAAGTAGCGCCTTCTCATACAACCGCCTCACAAGCCTGGACTCATCATACAAACACCTCATGGCCCACTGAGAAGCCATGGCTGAGACCACCTCCCATTGAGAAGCCATGGCCGAGACCACCCTTTACTGAGAAGCCATGGCCGAGACCACCTCCCCACTGAGAATCCATGGCCGAGACCACCTCCCACTCAGAAGCCATGGCCGAGACCACCCTCCACTGCAAAGCCATGGCTGAGACCACCTCCCACTGAGAAGCCATGGCCGAGACCACCTCTCACTGAGAAGCCATGGCCGAGACCACCCTCCACTGAGAAGCCATGGCCAATACCACCTCCCACTGAGAATCCATGGCCGAGACCACCCTCTACTGAGAAGCCATCGCCGAGACCACCTCCCACTGAAAAGCCATGGCCGAGACCACCCTCCACTGAGAAGCCATGGCTGAGACCACCCTCCACTGCAAAGCCATGGCCGAGACCACCTCCCACTGATGAATCCATGGCCTGAGACCACCTCCCATGAGAAGCCATGGCTGAGACCACCTCCATGGAAGCCATGGCTGAGACCACCCTCCACTGCGAAGCCATGGCGAGACCACCTCCCACTAGAAGCCATGGCCGAGACCACCTCCCACTCAGAAGCCATGGCCGAGACCACCTCCCACTGAGAATCTATGGCTGAGACCACCCTCTACTGAAAGCCATGGCCGAGACCACCTCCCACTGAGAATCCATGGCTGAGACCGCCTCTACTGAGAAGCCATGGCCGAGACCACCTCCCACTGAGAATCCATGGCTGAGACCACCCTCTACTGAGAAGCCATGGCCGAGACCACGCCCCACTGAGAAGCCATGGCCGAGACCAGGCCCCACTGAGAAGCCAAGTTTGGTACCAGCGCCAGTGGAAGAGATTAAGAACTGCCCATTGCCACTCAAGAAGCTGATGGAATTCTTCACTCAGATCCAGGAGCTCCTGAAGTACCCACAGGGAATTGCATTTTGAGCAGAAGGGACAGGATCCAGTGCAGGTTGCATGGGACCTGACTGCTTCCTGCTGAGGCAGTGCCTGCTTATCGAAAGGCCACCTCAGTGCCAAAGGCCTGCTCCGTCCTGCCCACGTTGCTCCTCTGTGTGTATGCAAATGTTAATGTTGATTTAGTTGCTGAAATAAAGTTGCCTATGTTTGTGGTTACCCATGCTTTCAGTCCAATTTGGTCTCCTGGGCAAGGCAAGGACTACCTTCCCCCGGATCTGCAAAATGAGGCTGTGCCAGACTACTTGAGCACAAAGGGAGTCACTCCAAAGGGCTGGAACTGTGACTGCTCAGAGAGGAGAGTGCTCAGAGCCACCACAGGATGGAGAAGACAATGCCACATGCAGACATCTTGGGGAGGACACATTGAGGCACGCAAGCTGGTGACTAGGGCCTGGCAAAAGCCTTTGCTAATGGAGCAGAACTGAGAATGAGCATGACAAGCAAAATTGCTGACTGTCACAAAGACAGGGAGAATCTGACAGGAACTACAGTGCCCTAAGGAAAAGCAGGATTTCACAGGTAGCAAAGGGACATTGCTGTGTGAGTTGGCCACACTTCAGAGATGTTTGAAGGAAGAGTTGGGCTCATTCTGGGGAGACGAACCTCATAGGAGCAGAAGGACCCAGGAAACTGCATCAGTAATGCCATGGAAGGCCAAGGTGAGCTAGTTAGCAGGACCTGCAACACCAAGTCTGTTCACAGGTGGGACAAACCTTGGATTAGGGGGGAAAGAGAGCAGGGAGGAGAGGAGGACAGAGAAAGAGAGAAGTCAAGGGAGATGGGGGGATGTGTAAGCATGGTAGATAGGGAGAAGGGAGCATCAAGGAACCAGTCTAACAGACACAAGCTGCATCCTTGGCCTCACATCCAAGGTGCCACAACTGCCCTTGTCAATGTAGGCCCAGAGCAGCACTGAGCCTTGTAGACATCAAGGACAGGGAGCCTCCCAGAGGGTATTACTGTGGCTGACATGGCCAGCAAGGACTGTGCTGCAACCATGTTGGACGGTTGTCATCTAAGGATGACACTGCTTGGGTATGTGGCATATTCGACTTGTGCTGCACTGCTCGCCTGCCATGGTTATAACCGGACTGGACACATGCATGCTGTCTGCAGGAGCCATGTGCTCTAGTGGGTGATATTTTGGAAGGGGCTGCTGGCAAGCAGCTGCAGAGAGCAGAGTGGCAGTGAACCTCTGAAAGAGGCCATGATGCCACACAGGGTGTTTTCCTGCAAGCTGTTAGCAGGAAGTTCTGGGAGCCCCTGCAAACAGAAGGGCTAAAATAAAGCTGGAGAGGGATTTTTTATAAGAGCAAGTAGTGGTAGAACAAGAGGGAATGGTTTCAAAGTGAAAGAGAGCAGGTTTAGAATAGATATGGAGGAAGAAAGACTTGACTGGGATGGTGGTGGGCACAGGCACAGGTTGTCCAGAGAAGCTGTGGCTGCCCCATCCCTGGAAATGTTCAATGCCCAGTAGAATGGAGCTTTGAGCAGCCTGGTCTGGTGTGAGATGTCCCTCCCATGGCAGGGAGTGGGACTGGAGGATTGTTAAGGTCCATTCCGACCCAAACCATTCTGTTGTTCCATGTTGCTCCCTGTGCTAGAGGCCGCAGCGCCTGTGACGTGGAACCGGCTGCTCTGTGACATCAGCCCTGGGGTCGAGGTTGCTGCGGGCCCTGCAGCCGCGGCTGTGCTGGCACACACAGACCTCTCTCCTGAAGCCGACAGGAGCCAGGTGCAGCGATGCTGCTTCTCTGCCTTCTCGTCCTGCTGGCCACATGCGGGCCTGTGCAGGCCATGTGGAACACCTGCGAGTAAGTGGGAGGGAGCTTGGGCAGCACTTCGGGGGCTCCCTGGAGAGGGCCTGCTTGTCCTCCATGGCTGGACCACAGCTTCCCGAACCCCATGGGGAAGCCTCAGTTCCTTGTGGACAGGCACGCACGCCATGGCCTTCCCTGGCCTGCTGTCCCTGCACACCTTGTGGGGAGCTTCTGCTGGAGCAGCAGCAAGCCACGGAGCAGGATGAAAATGACTTTCTACTTGCAGAGGGAGCTGTGGGCTCCAGCCCTTGGTTTCTGATGACGAGCGAGTCATGACACGCGTCGTGGGTGGCAAAAGTGCCAATGCGGGGGCCTGGCCCTGGCTTGTCAGCATCCAGGATCCCTCCGTTGCAGGCACGGGCCATCTGTGCGGAGGGTCCCTCATCAGCGTACAGTGGGTCCTTACGGCAGCCCACTGCTTTGCTGACTCCAGGTAAGGAGGAGCAGGAAGCAGGGATATCCCAACATCAGCAGGTGCCCTGTCAGCAGTAGCATAGGCTTCTCCCATCTCATTTCCTTGGAGTGTGCCCAGTGCTGGGGCAATGCAGAGCCCAGCTGAGAAATTGCTCAGGAGAAGGCTGGGCACATGCCACTACTTCCTAGCAGCCTCCGGCTGACATTCCCAGAGCCTAAAGCATGCCAGAGCAGTCACTGCCTCCATAGTGCTGCTTTGCTCTCTGCCTTGAGAAGCAGAAGGCTGGTCAATGCTGAGCTGCCACAGCTCCAGGCTCCGCTCCCTCTCACTCCTCTCTCCACGTGCCTTCAGGAACATCAGCGCCATGCGCCTGCTGATCGGGGCCACCCAGCTGACTGAGCCAGGCCCCGATGCCGAGGTGCGCCTGATTAAGCGGCTGCTGGTTCACGAGGAATACAGTCCTGCCGACCAGAGGAATGACATTGCGCTGCTGGAACTGAATGAGCCTGTCCGGTGCAGCCCGTATGTCCAGCTGGTCTGTGTGCCCAATGCCATGCTGAACGTGGCACAGCTGGATACCTGCTATGTCGCTGGCTGGGGTGCCACCACTGCGAGATGTGAGTTTCCAAAAATGGAGGGAAAGCTTGATACACTGGAAAGATGGGTTGGGCTTCCTGACAGTAGAGGCCAAAGCCGGAGTCGGGATGCCCACTCCCTAAAGGCAGACAGCGGGGACAGACAGCTCAAGCACTTCTGTAGAGGCAAAGCCAAGCCCTAGGGAAGGGGATCACCCCCAGATGAGGAAAGTGGCAGTGAGCTGCCGGGTCCTCATTAATTTCTGTGCTCACAGCTCAGACATCAAGTGATGTCCTGCAGGAGGCCAAGGTCCACCTTATCAATGTCCAGATCTGCAACAGCAGCGAGTGGTACGCGGGGGATGTCCATACCCACAACTTGTGTGCTGGCTACCCAGAGGGTGGCATTGACACCTGCCAGGTAGGAGCATGTGACAAGTCACTCATCCCCCAGCAGCACAGGCAGCACCTCCCCAACACAGCCCAGCCCCTGCTTTCCCTGGCCAGTCACTCTCTCAGCCTCAGCTCCCCACCTTTGCTGGGGTGTCCCACCCATTCCCCATCTGCAGGGCCTAGCCCAGGGCCTCCCTTGTCCCAGAGGCCTGGCACTCTGCTGAGAAAGCCCTGCTAGTGTTCTTGGCAGCCCCGAGACCAGATCCAATGCTGAACCCTGTCCTCTGCACATCCAGGATCAATCTGCAACTGAAAAGAGCCTGACTTCATAGGCCCCAAACCATCCCAGCCAAGCTTCTGAGCTCCAGCATCTGAGCAGAGCCTTGATCTGCCAAGAATACAGCTCTGCAGGGTTGTGAAAGAGAAGGAGGCAGCCCCAGTGCTGACAGGGGCCACCCAACATCACCTTAATCTCATCTGCTCCTCGCAGGGTGACAGCGGGGGTCCACTCATGTGCAAAGACACAGCACGGACTTCTTCTGGTTTGGGAGTGACCAGCTGGGGAAGAGGCTGCGCCAGAAAAAAACCGCCTGGAATATACCACTTGTTCAGCACTTCTATGACTGACTGATTCTGGTCCAGATGGAACAGCTTCCACAAGTAGCGCCTTCTCATACAACCGCCTCACAAGCCTGGACTCATCATACAAACACCTCATGGCCCACTGAGAAGCCATGGCCGAGACCACCTCCCACTCAGAATCCATGGCCGAGACCACCTCTCACTGAGAAGCCATGGCCAGACCACCTCCACTCAGAAGCCATGGCCGAGACCACCCTCCACTGGAAGCCATGGCCGAGACCACCCTCCACTGCAAGCCATGGCCGAGACCACCTCCCACTGAGAATCCATGGCCGAGACCACCTCCACTGAGAAGCCATGGCCGAGACCACCTCCCACTGAGAATCCATGGCTGAGACCACCCTCTACTCAGAAGCCATGGCCGAGACCACCTCCCACTGAGAAGCTATGGCCGAGACCACTGGCTGTGAGACCACCCTCTACTCAGAAGCCATGGCCGAGACCACCTCCCACTGAGAAGCCATGGCCGAGACCACCTCTCACTCAGAAGCCATGGCGAGACCACTCCCCGACGGAATCCACTAGTCCGAGACCACCCTCACTGCGAAGCCATGGCCGAGACCACCTCTCACACCATGAGAATCCATGGTGGCCGAGACCACCTCTCACTGAGAACCATGGCCGAGACCACTTCCCACTCAGAAGCCATGGCCGAGACCAGGCCCCACTGAGAAGCCAAGTTTGATACCAGCGCCAGTGGAAGAGATTAAGAACTGCCCATTGCCACTCAAGAAGCTGATGGAATTCTTCACTCAGATCCAGGAGCTCCTGAAGTACCCACAGGGAATTGCATTTTGAGCAGAAGGGACAGGATCCAGTGCAGGTTGCATGGGACCTGACTGCTTCCTGCTGAGGCAGTGCCTGCTTATCGAAAGGCCACCTCAGTGCCAAAGGCCTGCTCCGTCCTGCCCACGTTGCTCCTCTGTGTGTATGCAAATGTTAATGTTGATTTAGTTGCTGAAATAAAGTTGCCTATGTTTGTGGTTACCCATGCTGTTAGCGTCCCAACTAGGTTTGCTAAAATATATATATGTTTTTTCTTTGTCTGGGCCTTTCTGGTGTTTCTGTTGTCTCTGTTTCAGCTTTCTGTTCTCCCCCAGCCCTGCGTCTGAAGAGGTCGAGTTGTCTGTTTTCTCGTGTTCAGGAATTTGTTTATTCTTTGCTTATCTCATATTCCTTCCCTGGCCTGCCACAGCTTCTCTGCAGGCCAGTGCTCTCTCCCCCCATCGTCTGTCCTTCCTCCGTCTGTCCGTGGTCGTGGTCTGCTAGTCTGCCTGCCCTTGGAGGCCACTGCACTATTTTTTATACTGAAAATTACGTGTACTGTTTTTATAACAATTCTCCAATATCTATCCACTATGTTGTACAGTGTACTTTTGTTCCAAACCAATCCAAATGTGCCACACCACCACAGAAGATGGAGAACAAGAGGATGAAGAAGAAGCCCAGGACACACCCCATTCCTCCATCTTTGCCCCCTGATCTCTCATCTAAAATCCACAAATTCTACTTTTTCACTGTGTGACATACTAATTATCATGCTGTCCAAATTCTTGTGACTTATAAATCTTCCAGGACAATCAGAAGGATTCCTGGTCTCCCACACCATGCTTTCAGTCCAATTTGGTCTCCTGGCAAGGCAAGGACTACCTTCCCCCGGATCTGCAAAATGAGGCTGTGCCAGACTACTTGAGCACAAAGGGAGTCACTCCAAAGGGCTGGAACTGTGACTGCTCAGAGAGGAGAGTGCTCAGAGCCACCACAGGATGGAGAAGACAATGCCACATGCAGACATCTTGGGGAGGACACATTGAGGCACACAAGCTGGTGACTAGGGCCTGGCAAAAGCCTTTGCTAATGGAGCAGAACTGAGAATGAGCATGACAAGCAAAATTGCTGACTGTCACAAAGACAGGGAGAATCTGACAGGAACTACAGTGCCCTAAGGAAAAGCAGGATTTCACAGGTAGCAAAGGGACATTGCTGTGTGAGTTGGCCACACTTCAGAGATGTTTGAAGGAAGAGTTGGGCTCATTCTGGGGAGACGAACCTCATAGGAGCAGAAGGACCCAGAAAACTGCATCAGTAATGCCATGGAAGGCCAAGGTGAGCTAGTTAGCAGGACCTGCAACACCAAGTCTGTTCACAGGTGGGACAAACCTTGGATTAGGGGGGAAAGAGAGCAGGGAGGAGAGGAGGACAGAGAAAGAGAGAAGTCAAGGGAGATGGGGGATGTGTAAGCATGGTAGATAGGGAGAAGGGAGCATCAAGGAACCAGTGTAACAGACACAAGCTGCATCCTTGGCCTCACATCCAAGGTGCCACAACTGCCCTTGTCAATGTAGGCCCAGAGCAGCACTGAGCCTTGTAGACATCAAGGACAGGGAGCCTCCCAGAGGGTATTACTGTGGCTGACATGGCCAGCAAGGACTGTGCTGCAACCATGTTGGACGGTTGTCATCTAAGGATGACACTGCTTGGGTATGTGGCATATTCGACTTGTGCTGCACTGCTCGCCTGCCATGGCTATAACCGGACTGGACACATGCATGCTGTCTGCAGGAGCCATGTGCTCTAGTGGGTGATATTTTGGAAGGGGCTGCTGGCAAGCAGCTGCAGAGAGCAGAGTGGCAGTGAACCTCTGAAAGAGGCCATGATGCCACACAGGGTGTTTTCCTGCAAGCTGTTAGCAGGAAGTTCTGGGAGCCCCTGCAAACAGAAGGGCTAAAATAAAGCTGGAGAGGGATTTTTTATAAGAGCAAGTAGTGGCAGAACAAGAGGGAATGGTTTCAAAGTGAAAGAGAGCAGGTTTAGAATAGATATGAGGAAGAAAGACTTGACTGGATGGTGGTGAGGCACAGGCACAGGTTGTCCAGAGAAGCTGTGGCTGCCCCATCTCCGGAAATGTTCAATGCCCAGTAGAATGGAGCTTTGAGCAGCCTGGTCTGGTGTGAGATGTCCCCGCCCATGGCAGGAGTGGGACTGGAGGATTGTTAAAGTCCATTCCGACCCAAACCATTCTGTTGTTCCATGTTGCTCCCTGTGCTAGAGGCCGCAGCGCCTGTGACGTGGAACCGGCTGCTCTGTGACATCAGCCCCGGGGCCGAGGTTGCTGCGGGCCCTGCAGCCGCGGCTGTGCTGGCACACACAGACCTCTCTCCTGAAGCCGACAGGAGCCAGGTGCAGCGATGCTGCTTCTCTGCCTTCTCGTCCTGCTGGCCACATGCGGGCCTGTGCAGGCCATGTGGAACACCTGCGAGTAAGTGGGAGGGAGCTTGGGCAGCACTTCGGGGGCTCCCTGGAGAGGGCCTGCTTGTCCTCCATGGCTGGACCACAGCTTCCCGAACCCCATGGGGAAGCCTCAGTTCCTTGTGGACAGGCACGCACGCCATGGCCTTCCCTGGCCTGCTGTCCCTGCACACCTTGTGGGGAGCTTCTGCTGGAGCAGCAGCAAGCCACGGAGCAGGATGAAAATGACTTTCTACTTGCAGAGGGAGCTGTGGGCTCCAGCCCTTGGTTTCTGATGACGAGCGAGTCATGACACGCGTCGTGGGTGGCAAAAGTGCCAATGCGGGGGCCTGGCCCTGGCTTGTCAGCATCCAGGATCCCTCCGTTGCAGGCACGGGCCATCTGTGCGGAGGGTCCCTCATCAGCGTACAGTGGGTCCTTACGGCAGCCCACTGCTTTGCTGACTCCAGGTAAGGAGGAGCAGGAAGCAGGGATATCCCAACATCAGCAGGTGCCCTGTCAGCAGTAGCATAGGCTTCTCCCATCTCATTTCCTTGCAGTGTGCCCAGTGCTGGGGCAATGCAGAGCCCAGCTGAGAAATTGCTCAGGAGAAGGCTGGGCACATGCCACTACTTCCTAGCAGCCTCCGGCTGACATTCCCAGAGCCTAAAGCATGCCAGAGCAGTCACTGCCTCCATAGTGCTGCTTTGCTCTCTGCCTTGAGAAGCAGAAGGCTGGTCAATGCTGAGCTGCCACAGCTCCAGGCTCCACTCCCTCTCACTCCTCTCTCCACGTGCCTTCAGGAACATCAGCGCCATGCGCCTGCTGATCGGGGCCACCCAGCTGACTGAGCCAGGCCCAGATGCCGAGGTGCGCCTGATTAAGCGGCTGCTGGTTCACGAGGAATACAGTCCTGCCGACCAGAGGAATGACATTGCGCTGCTGGAACTGAATGAGCCTGTCCGGTGCAGCCCGTATGTCCAGCTGGTCTGTGTGCCCAATGCCATGCTGAACGTGGCACAGCTGGATACCTGCTATGTCGCTGGCTGGGGTGCCACCACTGCGAGATGTGAGTTTCCAAAAATGGAGGGAAAGCTTGATACACTGGAAAGATGGGTTGGGCTTCCTGACAGTAGAGGCCAAAGCCGGAGTCGGGATGCCCACTCCCTAAAGGCAGACAGCGGGGACAGACAGCTCAAGCACTTCTGTAGAGGCAAAGCCAAGCCCTAGGGAAGGGGATCACCCCCAGATGAGGAAAGTGGCAGTGAGCTGCCGGGTCCTCATTCATTTCTGTGCTCACAGCTCAGACATCAAGTGATGTCCTGCAGGAGGCCAAGGTCCACCTTATCAATGTCCAGATCTGCAACAGCAGCGAGTGGTACGCGGGGGATGTCCATACCCACAACTTGTGTGCTGGCTACCCAGAGGGTGGCATTGACACCTGCCAGGTAGGAGCATGTGACAAGTCACTCTTCCCCCAGCAGCACAGGCAGCACCTCCCCAACACAGCCCAGCCCCTGCTTTCCCTGGCCAGTCACTCTCTCAGCCCCAGCTCCCCACCTTTGCTGGGGTGTCCCACCCATTCCCCATCTGCAGGGCCTAGCCCAGGGCCTCCCTTGTCCCAGAGGCCTGGCACTCTGCTGAGAAAGCCCTGCTAGTGTTCTTGGCAGCCCCGAGGACCAGATGCCAATGCTGGAACCTCTGTCCTCTGCACATCCAGGATCACTCTGCAGAGCTGAAAGAGAGCCTGACTTCATGGCCACCAAACCACTCCCAGCCAAGCTTCTGGAGGCTCCAGCATCTGAGCAGAGCCTTGATCTGCCAAGAATACAGCTCTGGCAGGGGTTGTGAAAGAGAAGGAGGCAGCCCCAGTGCTGACAGGGGCCACCCAACATCACCTTAATCCTCTCTGCTCCTCTGCAGGGTGACAGCGGGGGTCCACTCATGTGCAAAGACAACAGCACGGACTTCTTCTGGGTTGTTGGAGTGACCAGCTGGGGAAGAGGCTGCGCCAGAAAAAAACGGCCTGGAATATACACTTCTGTTCAGCACTTCTATGACTGGATTCTGGTCCAGATGGAACAGCTTCCACAAGTAGCGCCTTCTCATACAACCGCCTTACAAGCCTGGACTCATCATACAAACACCTCATGGCCCACTGAGAAGCCATGGCCAAGACCACCTCCCATGAGAAGCCATGGCCGAGGCCACCCTCCACTGCGAAGCCATGGCCGAGACCACCCTCCACTGCAAAGCCATAGCCGAGACCACCTCCCAGTGAGAATCCATGGCCGAGACCACCCCCCACTGCAAAGCCATGGCTGAGACCAGCCTCCCACTCAGAAGCCATGGCTGAGACCACCCTCTACTGAGAAGCCATGGCGAGACCACCCTCCACTGAGAAGCCATGGCCGATACCACCTCCCACTGAGAATCCATGGCCGAGACCACCCTCTACTGAGAATCCATGGCTGAGACCACCTCCCACTGAGAATCCATGGCCGAGACCACCTCCCACTGAGAAGCCATGGCCGAGACCACGCCCCACTGAGAATCCATGGCCGAGACCACCTCCCACTCAGAAGCCATGGCCGAGACCACCTCCCACTGAGAAGCCATGGCTGAGACCACCTCCCACTCAGAAGCCATGGCCGAGACCACCCTCTACTGAGAAGCCATGGCCGTGACCACCTCCCACTCAGAAGCCATGGCCGAGACCACCTCTCACTGAGAAGCCATGGCCAGACCGCGCCCACTCAGAAGCCAAGTTTGATACCAGCGCCAGTGGAAGAGATTAAGAACTGCCCATTACCACTCAAGAAGCTGATTGAATTCTTCACTCAGATCCAGGAGCTCCTGAAGTACCCACAGGGAATTGCATTTTGAGCAGAAGGGACAGGATCCAGTGCAGGTTGCATGGGACCTGACTGCTTCCTGCTGAGGCAGTGCCTGCTTATCGAAAGGCCACCTCAGTGCCAAAGGCCTGCTCCGTCCTGCCCACGTTGCTCCTCTGTGTGTATGCAAATGTTAATGTTGATTTAATTGCTGAAATAAAGTTGCCTATGTTTGTGGTTACCCATGCTGTTAGCGTCCCAACTAGGTTTGCTAAAATATATATATGTTTTTTCTTTTGTCTGGGCCTTTCTGGTGTTTCTGTTGTCTCTGTTTCAGCTTTCTGTTCGCCCCTGTCCCTGCGTCTGAAGAAGAGGTCGAGTTGTCTGTTTTCTCGTGTTCAGGAATTTGTTTATTCTTTGCTTATCTCATATTCGTTCCCTGGCCTGCCACAGCTTCTCTGCAGGCCAGTGCTCTCTCCCCCATCGTCTGTCCTTCCTCCGTCTGTCCATGGTCGTGGTCTGCTAGTCTGCCTGTCCTTGGGAGGCCACTGCACTTTTTTTTATACTGAAAATTACGTGTACTTTATTTATAACAATTTTCCAATATCTATCCACTATGTTGTACAGTGTACTTTTGTTCCAAACCAATCCAAATGTGCCACACCACCACAGAAGATGGAGAACAAGAGGATGAAGAAGAAGCCCAGGGACACACCCCATTTCCTCCATCTTTGCCCCCTGATCTCTCATCTAAAATCCACAAATTCTACTTTTTCACTGTGTGACATACTAATTATCATGCTATCCAAATTCTTGTGACTTATAAATCTTCCAGGACAATCAGAAGGATTTCCTGGTCTCCCACATCTCCCCTGGGTTTTGCACCAAAAGATGTATTTTTATAAATGAAACAATTTGATTTGACATCTGTCATTCTCTTTTTCATTTTTGAGTAATCTTGAATTTTGAAAAATCTGATTTTGAAAATCCAAATTTTGAGAAACCAAGTTTTGAACACTCAAATTTTGAGAAACTGAGTTCTGAAAAACTGACTTTTGAAAACCGAAATTTCAAAAGCTGAATTCTGAGAAACCAAGTCTTGAAAAAGAAAATTCTGTAAAACTCATTTTTGACAAACTGTATTTTGAAAACTGAATTTTAACAAACTGAATTCCAAAAAACTGATTTTTGAAAAACTGAATTTTTGAAAAACATTCACTCTCACTGAATTGAGAATCTCTAATTTTTTGAAGCTTAAGAACTCTGAAAAGGGATGTAGAAAGGTGTTCACTGACAAACCCATCAAAGATGTTAAAACTGATTTTTTTTTTTGGCTTTGAGTGTATCAAAAAGACATTTAAACTTGCTGCACGGATCAAAATTTCTCAAACACTCTCCCCTAGCCAAATCACCAACCAACTTGTCACATTGTCCAAGGCAATTGATGATAAAATAAAACACGATAACAACATTTTGTTAAATCCCAACTTCAAAGCTTGACTCCCTATGGAAATCACCACAATGGAGTCCAACAATGAAATCTCAAAAGAAACCCCCAAGTCCTTGTTTTTGTTGATTGAAAGGATGTTCACAATCCTGACTCGTCCAGGTTCATGTGCCTGCCTTCTTGTTCTCAGTGTCAGTGTCTGTCTCTCTCTGGGTCTGGCACGGTCTCATGTTTTTCTGAGGCCACTTCGCTCTTCTCTCTGTGAAAATACAAACAAAAACCTTGCCCCAAAATTATTATTTTGAAATCAAAATATTATTTTTCCAAGGGTAATGAATTATTGAAAAATTTTTGCCTTCCATTACCAGCGTTTGTGTTTCTGCTTTCACCACAATCTGAGCTATCACTTGGTGCTCAGAAGATGACCAAAATTCTGTTTCTTTGTTTTGGATACATTTTCTTTAAATTGAGGCTTTTTTTTTCTCTTTTTAACTGTTACTAGGTAACGCTCTGAGTAACTCTCTGTTCTAACCATGCTTCCTTTCCACCTATGTTTGTGCCGTGCCGCTTTTTGTGCCCTCCGCGGCTCGCCCTGCACTATCCCCAGCTCCTGAAGGCCGCTGCTGTCACCGCAGCTGTCGCCTGTCGGAGCCACTCTGCGGTGCAGCAATGGCCGCCGCCGCCCTCCGCGCCGCTCCCGCGGCTGTGGAGCCGTTTCCGGCCCCGCTCCGCGCCTGCGCTCTGCCTGTTCCACTGCGCATGCCCGCAGCTGCCGCTCGCTCCGCGCCTCGGCCCGTGCCTGCCCGCGCGCCTGCCCGCGCTGCCGCGCTGGCTCCGCGCGCTCCCGCCGCGCGCCGCTCCGCCCCGCTGTCCCCGCGCTGCTCTGTCCCCGCGCTGCGCTGCTCCGCCCGCACCGTGTTCCCCGCGCGCACCCGCCGCTCCGCCTGTCCGCCTGTCCCGCCTGTCCCGCCTGTCCCGTGTAACTTTTTTTGTTGTTGTTGTTGTTTTTCCCGCGCGCACTGCCGTTTGTGCTTGCCCGCACCCCGCGCGCTGCCTCCATCGCCTCGGTGTTTCCCGGCCACTCCCTCGGCCCCCTGCTCGGTCTCTGTGGCTCCCGCCGCCCTCTTGGCCTCCTCAGCTGCCCCCGCTGCCGTCCCAGGCTGCTGGATGCTGCCTAGCGCTGCCAGAGGCTGTTCTCCCTCCTCTTTGTGTCCCGCGATCCCATCGCTCTCCCCCGAAGGTCCCTTTGCCGCCGCCTCTTCGGTGAGCGTACTCAGTTTTGGGCTACGAGCCTGAAAATAGGCAAAGTCCCACTTTTCCTCCTCACCGAGTGAAATGGCTAATTTCGGCTTTCCTGGGACTGGTTGAGGGATGTCTGAATCAACGGACACTGGGAAATCTGGGAATTCTGAGGACTCATGGAACCCCGGAGACACTGGACGTGATAATAAATCATCCTGCTCCTTTTCACTGGTGGAGAGAATTACCTCCAGCAACTCCCCTCCTTCGGCTCCCATAAGAGCCTGGGCTGCCTGCTGCTGGCTGACAACCTCTGTGTTCTCCCCGGAGAGCTGATGGCTCCCTTGCGCTGTCACAGCATGGCTCTGCCATCCTTCTGTGATAGCTTCCCCCCTCACCTTTCTGGTGAGGGTAATTTCTGCTCCTCCTAACCTGGAAGCAACCTTGGCTTGCTTACCACAAGATAAAATCCCTCCCCCCACTCTGGTGAGAGTATCTCCTGCCTGTTGATAGCAGACAGTCTCTGAGACAATTCTGCAAATCCTCTCCGGCATTGCTCCCGCTGAAGCTAAGAGTTTCAAGGTCCTTTTTTCTCCCCTTGTTATCAAGTTAGAAATGTTTGTGCTAATTTGTTGCTGAGAACTTGGCTCAGGCATGCTCTAGAGAGCATACAAGATACTGAGTTTCTCTTGTGAACAGGGTCCCCCTGTGTTCTCAAATCTCGCAGTCTCACCCATCATTGTGTCGCTTTCAAGTCCGATTCTGGTGTTTTTTCCTGTCCTCTGTGGCCAGCAGAATTCAGGTGAAGGACTCTCCAGGCGCCTTTGGTTCCTCCTTCTTTCCAAATGAACTTCTGAAGCGAGTTGTCTTGCACGGGTCACGCTATCTTCTCTGGAATTCTTGTCGTTATATCTTTTTTTTTTCTTCTCCTTTTTTTTTTTTTTTTTATTTTTTTTTTTTTATTTTTTTTATTTTTTTTTAATTTTTTCAGGCCGGATTTTTTTTTCTTCAATGCCTTCCAAATGGATGCCCACGAAATTGCAAAGGCCCAAATTGCCCGCCAGGGACGCCAACTGTTAGCGTCCCAACTAGGTTTGCTAAAATATATATATGTTTTTTCTTTTGTCTGGGCCTTTCTGGTGTTTCTGTTGTCTCTGTTTCAGCTTTCTGTTCTCCCCCAGCCCTGCGTCTGAAGAAGAGGTCGAGTTGTCTGTTTTCTCGTGTTCAGGAATTTGTTTATTCTTTGCTTATCTCATATTCCTTCCCTGGCCTGCCACAGCTTCTCTGCAGGCCAGTGATCTCTCCCCCCATCGTCTGTCCTTCCTCCGTCTGTCCGTGGTCGTGGTCTGCTAGTCTGCCTGCCCTTGGGAGGCCACTGCACTATTTTTTATACTGAAAATTACGTATACTTTATTTATAACAATTCTCCAATATCTATCCACTGTGTTGTACAGTGTACTTTTGTTCCAAACCAATCCAAATGTGCCACACCACCACAGAAGATGGAGAACAAGAGGATGAAGAAGAAGCCCAGGGACACACCCCATTTCCTCCATCTTTGCCCCCTGATCTCTCATCTAAAATCCACAAATTCTACTTTTTCACTGTGTGACATACTAATTATCATGCTGTCCAAATTCTTGTGACTTATAAATCTTCCCAGGACAATCAGAAGGATTTCCTGGTCTCCCACACCATGCTTTCAGTCCAATTTGGTCTCCTGGGCAAGGCAAGGACTACCTTCCCCCGGATCTGCAAAATGAGGCTGTGCCAGACTACTTGAGCACAAAGGGAGTCACTCCAAAGGGCTGGAACTGTGACTGCTCAGAGAGGAGAGTGCTCAGAGCCACCACAGGATGGAGAAGACAATGCCACATGCAGACATCTTGGGGAGGACACATTGAGGCACACAAGCTGGTGACTAGGGCCTGGCAAAAGCCTTTGCTAATGGAGCAGAACTGAGAATGAGCATGACAAGCAAAATTGCTGACTGTCACAAAGACAGGGGGAATCTGACAGGAACTACAGTGCCCTAAGGAAAAGCAGGATTTCACAGGTAGCAAAGGGACATTGCTGTGTGAGTTGGCCACACTTCAGAGATGTTTGAAGGAAGAGTTGGGCTCATTCTGGGGAGACGAACCTCATAGGAGCAGAAGGACCCAGAAAACTGCATCAGTAATGCCATGGAAGGCCAAGGTGAGCTAGTTAGCAGGACCTGCAACACCAAGTCTGTTCACAGGTGGGACAAACCTTGGATTAGGGGGGAAAGAGAGCAGGGAGGAGAGGAGGACAGAGAAAGAGAGAAGTCAAGGGAGATGGGGGGATGTGTAAGCATGGTAGATAGGGAGAAGGGAGCATCAAGGAACCAGTCTAACAGACACAAGCTGCATCCTTGGCCTCACATCCAAGGTGCCACAACTGCCCTTGTCAATGTAGGCCCAGAGCAGCACTGAGCCTTGTAGACATCAAGGACAGGGAGCCTCCCAGAGGGTATTACTGTGGCTGACATGGCCAGCAAGGACTGTGCTGCAACCATGTTGGACGGTTGTCATCTAAGGATGACACTGCTTGGGTATGTGGCATATTCGACTTGTGCTGCACTGCTCGCCTGCCATGGCTATAACCGGACTGGACACATGCATGCTGTCTGCAGGAGCCATGTGCTCTAGTGGGTGATATTTTGGAAGGGGCTGCTGGCAAGCAGCTGCAGAGAGCAGAGTGGCAGTGAACCTCTGAAAGAGGCCATGATGCCACACAGGGTGTTTTCCTGCAAGCTGTTAGCAGGAAGTTCTGGGAGCCCCTGCAAACAGAAGGGCTAAAATAAAGCTGGAGAGGGATTTTTTTACAAAGATAGAACAAGAAGGAATGGCTTTAGAGTGAAGGTAGTTTTAAAATAGATATTAGGAAGAAGTTCTTCTCAACCAGAGGAACTTATTGGCTTCAAAGCCACAGTCAAAGCAAATGTCACAACCATCTCCTCCTCAGAGTTGGAAAACGCCTGTCGCAGTCATTACTGTGACACAAAAACCTACCACCAGCTTCAAACTGCTCATTCAAATGCCAAGTGACAGGCAGAGGTTTCCAGTAAGAAATACAGCCCTCTCAGAGCCTTTGGTTGCATCACCCAGCAGGACAGCATTGCCTCAGCCTTCTCTGACCAGGGCTGTGACCTGCTGGAGTCACTTGAGCTCAGCTGGGCTCAGCTCTGACCATGAGGCCCAGACAGACCACGAGGCACTGCTGGATCTGGAGAGAGGTTTGGTTTTTCTTGTTATAAATGTCTTCGTTAGTAGGAAGCTGTCAGAAGGGGACGTAAAACAACTTACACCCTGCCTATTGTTTTCCCAGCAGCATCTGAGTAGCGGATTTCTAGAAGAAAAAAAATCCCTGCAAACTGCAGTTGGGAATTTTGAAAAGCAGTGGGTACAACTGTGTACGCTCTGTAGTGGCTTGCTAATTAAGCTAGCGTGTAAACCATATAAGTTGAAATGTCACTGATAGGTGCGGGGAAGGATCGCAAACCCGCCCGAGCGTTCCCGCCGCACCGGACCGGTCCGCAGCGCGGGGCCGCCATCGCCGGGACAACGCTGCCCCTGGCGGCCGCTGGCGGGACCGGCGGGAATACCTGGGGATGGATCCTGGGACGCGGGTCTGCCCGGGAACGCAGGTACGGCACCATCCCTGCCCGGAGTCGCGCGGGCAGACACCGCTGTAGGCAGCCGCTGCCTCTGATACGTCGCGTTGGTGCTGCCTTAGACACTGGCAATTACTGGTGACACCTCACTTCGACTGTGTTAAATATTTTCCCACTCCGGTCCGTGTGTTTGCACAGGAAGGATCAGCAAGTCACGTCTGCTGCCGTTCCCTCTGCACTAGCTGCCCGACGTCCTTGGTACCTGGCCGTCAGTTCTTAATGTACATCAACATACGCTGATATACAGCCAGGCTGATCTTTGACTCACCTTTGGAACAGCGACACATTTTCTCAACAACAAATTATACTTTGACATTAGAAGGTGGCAATCTGTAATGGATATTGCAATCTGAAGATTGAAAGAGACTATCTGTGATCTTTGTCCTCAGCCGAGTAAGCTGGAGTCTCTCTTCCCTCCTACACATTATTTGATTGTGGGACATAACCGTGGGATGTACTAATAATCATTAGTCAGAGCTGATGTATCTGTTACAGGCCTGCCCTGCTCGAGGAGGGAGACATTCTCTAGAACAGTAGTAAATCAGCAAAACATGCACTTAAATATACAGTAAAATGTGGTTTGAGACATGATCCTTCATACATCATGGAGCAAAATGTTTTATTGAGAGAGTCACACACACACTAATGAGGAAAGAGGGCTGCCGAGACAAGACCTGTGAAGTGGAAGCAATTTGGATGCAGGAAGGTGCTGGGAGAGATCTCTGAGCAGCTCCTGGTCCAGGGGAAGTTGTGACTCCACAAGTCCTTCTCTGTCCTCTCATAGCCTTGGATGAGCTGGCAGGAGAGAGAAGGGAAGGCAAAGGAAGGAAGGGAGCCCTGTAGAGCTGTCCAGACACAATGAGCCTTAAGGGCCTGGCAAGCGCAGTGGAAGGGTCCAGTTTGCCAGGAGGAGTGAGGGTCTGTTCTGCTGTTCACCAGCTTTACAGGTCAGGCTACTACTTTGTCATTTGTTTTTGCTGCTAAGCAGCTGTCTTTTTGGAACAGAATGTTGCAGAAATTGTTAGAGCATCTCCTTTTCTTTTTTACAGGCATTTGTCATTCTTATTTAAATCTGAGTGAGTAAATAACACATGCATCTGCTGAATGTTTTACTCTCTGGGTTCCTGACCTTGCTGTTTTGCCTTCCTTGGTTTTTGTGGTCCTGAGTAGTTGCAGAAACTGTGCCCAAAAGGGCTGGCCAAGGCAGCCAGCCAGATCTCTGAAATGCCTGGGGCCACACACTGATGTGGGAGAGCCTGAGCTCACACATCCCTGCTGGCCATGATTGCTGGGCCCACAGGGCTCTCGGGCTTCTCCTGTGAGTCTTGTCACCCTTTTTGGAGCTGGCCAAATGGGTTCACATCAGGCTTTTCTTGCTTACTAGTGACAATTCAACCAATGCAGGAAATGTCTGTGATGCCCATGCTTTGGATCAACTGTCTTGCTTAGTGCAACCTCTCCACTTACATTTTGTTATTTCTAAAATATTTTCTTTTCTTGAGTTAGGATAGTTCAAGCATTGCAATAGCCATAGACATTTTTACTGCCAAAACTATGTTTGATCCTGTTTGGCTGGTGGGGAGATAGACTCAGGATAGTTGTGCATTAACTGCTTTCAGTACTTCTGACCCCAAACCACGGGACTTCTTTGAGGGATGACAGCCTGACATGGGCTACAGGTGACTGCAGACTGAGCTGCCCTGGTGGAACTGAGATTCCCAGTAGAATGGGACATCTACTACTGGGAAAGTAGACATCCAGCAGAATGTCTGTGACCAGCCTAGTCATGCACCTAGAGAGGGAAACAAGGCAAGTCTTTACTTATCTGTCCAGTAAATATTAGAATGGTTTGTGCCTTTGTTTTCCTAATTACGACATTTTTTTCTCAGAAATCTGTTACAAGCATGATCACAGACTAATTTTCATATGAGACAAGTCAGTTAAGAATGGGGATGTTTGAACGGTTTGCCTTTTAATAAATTAACCAGTGCTCATGTTTTTAACAGCCCAAAGAAGAGATAAAACCTCCATTCCTCCTGTCATGACAACTACAACAAACAGAATATCATTCGGAGGTCAAGAAAAAAAAACAGGCACTTTAGGTCTCAGCCAAGAGAGCCACAAAGTAGCAGAACTCATTACTAATTCAGAGATACTGTAATTCCTCAGAGCTCACCATTACTGGTTTTACTACTAATAATACTGGAGCACATTAATTTAACAGAAGGCAGTTTGGCAGAAGGCAGAATGGTGTTGAATTGCCACTCTCCCAATCAAACACCTCCATGAGGCCTTCCCTTGCTCTACATATCATGCTGGGTTGTGGGGAAAGAGCTGAGGGAGAGGACGGTTCTGGTTTTATAGCCAGAGCAGTATGGTAACATTAATCCTAGAGAACAGTGAAAGAGGCCATAGGTATTTCTAATTTATTCATAAACAGCTATGCCATCATAAGAAACTTTTTAAAATAATATGTGATAGTTCTTTAAATATTTAAGAGTTTGTTGACCTATTTTCTCAGTTAATTAGGATTTTTTTGGCTGCATTAACAGTGACTTGAATGCATTCTGCTTTAGTCACTATACAGTTCAGCTACACTGGGTTACAGAAACATGATTTCTTTCTAAGGCACATGACATGGGAGAGGAATGCCATTGTAAGTGTCTAGATGCATGCTTAAAAACCTGGAGACTAGGTAGGGCATAAGCTCAATTACTGAATATAAAACCATTCACCTGGCATCTTTCTGAGTCCTAAACCAAACATTGTCTTTTCAATTACAGCACTACCCTTGTTTTTTCTGCAGCAAAGGGCTATGGTGCAGTTGCCCTTCTCTTCAAAGTGCGATGGTTGAGAGCATCAAGCTCATCTCTGCAAGCTTCATTTGTGAGTACACTTCTTTTCTTAGTCATTTATTTTGCCCAGGGCTCACTGGGCCCAGAAGTGAAGTTGATAAAAATTTGTCCATGTGTGCAGCATGGACAGAAACCAGCTCTTTCTGAGTGCTAGTGGAAGGCACTGCTAGCAAAAGCTGCATTCTGTGCACCATGCTGGAGCTGGAGCAGGAGAACTTGTGTCCCACCGTCTCCTCTGAAGTCAGTGGTGAGGGTAAGGGAGGAGGAGGATGTGAGAGCAGGGCTTTGACTGACTATCCATGGAGATGGTTAACTAGTTGGAGATGGCCACAGGGCTCTCCTGACAGTGGGGAAGTTGTCACCAGGAAGGCTGGGTGAATCATCAGAGTTCCATCATTTTCTGCTTAGTTCAGGTGGATTGCTGTGGGCTGTGAATTAGGCTACAGCACCAAATGTAAATTTGTCCCCCACTACATGGCTTGGGAATTATCAGCTCTGAGCCGATCTACCCTAGAAAAGGACACCAGAAGGGTCAATTCCTGCTCTCTGAAAGGCTCTAAAAATTGTACATCTCAAGAGGATCATTATCAGGTCTATTTCTGGCTCTTTTAAAACTTGTCTTGTGTTGTCACCTCTCCTTCTTAGGAGGTGTCCAGGACCATGCTGTTTTCCAAGGGTTGCTTTAGGGGTCTCCTGCAGAAAACAACATGGTCAGAGAGAAGTTTGCACAGACTCAGAACACAAGGATGCTGTTTACTTCCCATGCAGCCTTTGCAGGGCATCTCCAAAGTGACCTGGGAAGGGTACTTCTCAGTCCATGTTTCTGCAGTGTCACTGAGCTGACGCAAAGTAAAAGACTAAATAAATGTTGGTCTGTCAGGCTTCAACAAGCTTCTTCATCAGGTGCAAATGGACATGAAAGATTTTTTTCCATTTGCACCTGATGAGGAGGCATGTTTCTCCCCCAAAAGCTGGTGCCTGCCATCCTGTGTTTCACTCCATGGATCAATTCAGCGTTCTTGGGATCAATGTTCTCCACTAATGAGTTACTGCTTTTTATTTTCAAATTGAAACTTGAAATCTTGTGGCAAATATTTGTCATCTGTGGGATACCAAGTGCACAGAGTCAAACCTGTAAGCTCTTAAATGAGAATGGGTAGGTTTGTAGTTCCTAGAAAGAAATATAACACTAGAAACTTTTTTTTCTGAGATTAAACAGGAGTCAATACCACAGTGCAGAGGAAGAATTTCTATTTTTGGATACACCCTTAAGGCAACAGAGGAAGTGTATGTCATTGCCACAGTGACAGCTAATGAGCAGATATACAATATTAATTGCAGTAAGTGTAACACACTGAGCAATCTATCAGCTTCTATTTTCTCAGCAGCTGTAGTTTAGATACTTTTGCCTAACACCTCTGTCTGAAACTGGCTGCTTTGGCTTTGTTTGCCTATATGGCAGCACAATGAGGGACTAAACTACTGCAGTCTTCATCCCACTGCTTGAGGGACTGACCCAGTTGTACTCAGCTTGCACCAGCACGAAGCTGTTCTCCCGGATCTTTCGGAAGTGCATCACCTGCCCGTTTTGTGTGACGGTGATGACGTCGGTGTCGGGCTGAGTGAAGGACACCTCGGCTCGCTTGTGGCAGTGCTGGGCACAGACACAGCGCATGGCAGCTGCCAGTGCCAGGCCCAGCGCGGCCGTACACAACAGAGGATGCCAAGTTGGGCTGCAAGAAGTCGGGTTCCTCTGCCAGGGCCTTCCCCTTTCTCGGGAACAGCAGATTCGGGAGTTGGTCTGGTTACCCATGGCAAGGTATTCCCAGCTGCCTCCTGCTCATCTTTGTCCTCCTCACCCCTGGTGCCTGCCTCCTCTGGCTGCAGTGCCAACTCTCTTTCTGCCATTTGCCTTGAAGCCGAGGACAAGTTGCCAGCAGTGTTGGTATCACCAAGCCAGGCTGTGGTTGCAGCGATGTCACCCAGGTGAGTGTGTACGTGCAGCACAGAGGGAGACGATGTCACACGCAGGGAGGCTTTCAAGATGGTCCCACTCTCAGTACTGGCCTTTGAAAGCAAAACCATGCCAAAATGTGCAGTGAGGGAAGAGAAAAGGGGGCTGATTAAGTTCTTACTACCTACCTCATAGAACACTTCAACTCTGTTTCTGATGCCCATGTGTCCCTCTGGCTTTAGATTAACTCTTCTCTATTCCTTGTTTACTCGGTAGCTTTTGGAACATGAAGCAGATGCAACCCTGCTCCATCCATACCAGAACTGCCATGGGAGGAACAAGACAGTCGAGCTGATCCCAGTGGCAAAGGCAGTGTGGATTGGAGGGGCAAAGGTAAGGGCACAGGTGGAGAGGAAGGTCACTGCTTTGTCTAACTAAATGTCTGCAGTTCCTGTTGAAGTGCTGGTATTTTTCACAGGCATCATTATCACAAAATAGTATAACTTAATAAACAATTCCCACCTTGAGTGGCACCAGGGTCATGCTGAAAGGGCAGGTGTGATCTTCCCAGCCAAGCTGCATGTGTAGGCTCACATGAACCCACTGGGATTCAGTATTGCCCTTCTGAGGCTAAGGAGTGGACAGACATGGGAGACTTGGGATGGCCTTTGCCATCAGCAGTTTTGGGACATTCACATACAATCTATAAACTCTCCCAAAGCCTGTCTCACTTTCTCAGTTTACACATCCATTCTGAAATCTTCTGCCCCTCTGTGTTGCTTAACCACCCATTTCAGTGGGAATGATGGTTCCTGCCTGGGCCTCTTTCTGGGGACTGTCTGGTTCCATGCACTTTTTTTAACTGTCACAAAATTCCAGCTGCTCCATGCCAATTCTGCAGACCAGGCTTCGCTGCAGGTATCATCCAAGACTAACTGGGGAACAAGCATGCAATTTAGGAGGCCCCCAATGAATTTTTCCATTCCCACTATGCACCTGAGCCCCCATCCAAAACCTGCAAAATGTACTGAAGTTTTTGATTTGGCTCCACTGAGATTTGGATCTGGCCCATAGTAGCTGGCACCTCTCCAGCCTGTCCAGCCCAGCAGGCTTTTTCACACATCCATTAATTATACCAGAGAAACTCTCACCCTCTACCATCATTATGATTTCTAAAGCTTCCTGAGAAGACAGTGTGACAGAAGCACAAAGCTGAGGTAGGAGCCCTGGCAAGCTGTGAAACAAAGTAGTGGAGGGTCAGAGTATCCTTTTTGGAAGGGTTGATTTCTGAAGGTGCTACGAAAATACAGTTAGTAGATAGAAGACTTTCAGTGGTTGAACTGCAAACTGTAAAGTAGCAGGCTGGCAAAGTTAGGATTGCATGTGTATGGATCACTTGCCCTCAAAATGCAAATGCCATACTGTAAGGATTTGGGACTTTGGGATAGAAAATGGAACTGCCTCGCAAGTCCTTGCCCTATCTCAACTAATTTCTCCTTTTTTTTTTCATACTCTCTCCACTCTTCCCTAATTTCTCAGTGTTTTTGTTTCATTATGCTCTTCTGATCTTGCCTTGTGCAATAACTCATCCTTGCCTTTGGTTTCCACTACTACCAGTTCTCCACTTCTCCCAGTGCCTATGCCAGGTGCTCATGGTACACATCTCTCCTTTACTTGCTCTCTGTCCTCTGCTCCTTCCTAAATATTTCTGGCTCATTCTGTGCTCTATGCCCCCTTTCTCTTTTATGTGAGATTATTTCTCTTCCTCCTTTGGCATCCTGGAAACCAGGTCTAGTTCTTTCTTTTCCTTGTATTTTTCTTCTCTCCATCACCTCCATAGTGGACTTACCCTGTTAACCCTGTATCCTGTATCTCTAAGTACACACATTTCCAGCAGCCTGTAGTCATATCTATAGAAGGGAAACTAATTTTTTTTACAGTGGGCCTCTTAAAAAACCCAGGCAGTGGGCTCTAAAAAAAACCCCCAAAACCCAAACCAAACTAGAAGAGACACCAATTTCAAGTTAAAGAAAAAAAAATTAAAACTTTTAACAGTCTCATTGCAGTTTTAGCCACTTACAACACCTATATGGGCTGCAAGGCATCCTCCCCACCCCTGGTGCTTACCTTCCTGTTGCCCGTACACATCAAACACAAGTGTAGGGTGGCAGCATTGGCAGTGCTTCCTCCTCTGAAATACGGACAGAGGAAAGGTAGGGTTAGCAAGTGACACCTGTGGCTCACACCACCAAGAGCTGCTGTTCCTCAGAGCAGTTTTGGGATGCATGCAGTCAATGTAGATCATACCAGCTGTATTTTGAATTATGCTTGATCATTGATTCCTATCTCCATTATTTTCACCCACAGTGTGGAATGTTGTTGAAAGATCATGCAGCCCAAACCTTTCTAAGATTTCTGAGCAGACATCCTCAAGCCCAAATTTCCTAATAGCTTTGCATTCTTCTTTTTTTCCCTTTTCCCTGCAGATGGAGAAATAGGTCTGCTGAGTTCACTGTTTCACTGAATATTTGTATGCACTTTCAGAAAAATGTTGTAACAGTCAATAGGTTTTATCACATTTTTCCACCACCTGGCCAGTCCCTCACTGTGCTGAGCAATGCAGCATTGGGTTCTTAGGGGTTTTGGATTTCCTCCCTGTCACTGTCTGTCATGTGCAATATCCAAAGGATTATTTCTCAAAGTCTCAGCAAACAAACACCCTCTCACCTCCCCAGACACCCTCCTATGCGCAGGCACCTTCCTGCATTTTCCTTGTTCATCTGCAGGGAAACTCTATTTTTCTTCCTCACAAAGACTAGAGAAACAGCTTTTCCCACAACTAGATTTACCCTTTGAAGGTGCTGTAGCTGGAGGCATTGTCCTGGGAGAGGGAACCTTGCAAGGCATCCACCATTCCAACATCTTGGGTGGGAAGGGATGGCTCCAGACCCCATCCTCTGGACTGGATGCTCCTGCCAGACACAGCCCGCGAAGTCCGGGCCGGCTGCTTTGGCTCAGCAATGGGACGAGTGTCTGACCCCACACCAAAACCTGGCTCCAGTGCTGGTGTTGCCATGATGCCAGTGGGGCTGGCAAGCAGCAGGGAGCTAGTGGCAGCTGTGGGAGACAGGGGACCTTGTCCAGCAGGGAGACAAAACAGAAATCAGGGAGAGAGGAGCAGAAGTCTATTGTCTTCAGTTTGTTTATTTCAAATCACATTCGGTTCCAAGGTTTGCCTGGGAGGTTTGTAACAGTGACTCTTTTATTTTCATGTCACTTATTTTTAAGAGGGAACCCACATGGAAATTAAAGCAGCAAAGCTCGCTGTCCATATAATGGTCAAATAAAATAATTAAAACTCAGCCTTTGTGCCATGCCAGAAATGCTGAGAAATACATCTGATTTGAGTATAAATAAATTCTTGGAGCATCTTACTGGTCAAAGGTTGCATAAATACAAATAAATATATACCTGGAGGGCAATAATCACATTTAGAGACAAATACGTTCCTCTGTTTAGGCAACATTGTTAATTGCACTTCTTTCTCTTTAAGAGCTGAGATTTTAGGTAAAGTATTTTAAGATTTGCATTGAAATCATAAGATCTGGCAACCCCATTTAACTTTCTGGTGCCCTCCTTGGAACTGGCTCCTCAAATACTGGCCCACACCTTCACTTCAAGGAGCTCACCATGGTCATCACTGATCTCCTTGACTGACACAGGAGTTAAATGGGTCCCCCAGCTTGTTTGGGCCACTTGTGTTGGACACTTGCCCGGAATAAGCTGTAAAACTACTCTGCAGGGGGTATTGGTAAGAAACAACAAGGTTTGCTCACCATACCTGTGGGGTGAGGGTCAGCAGGTCCTGCAGAAGCACGGGGTCTACAGCATCAGGCTTCTTGTCAGCAAGAGACTTGTTTTGCCCTCCCTGAGCCACAACAGCAGATTCAATCTTTGCCCAGTAAACAAAGTATGACTGGACTACGGAGATGCTGTTAAAATATAATCAGGCCAGAATTTACTGGCTCTGTAGCACTAATAAAACATCTGACTGTTCAGCTAATCACAAAGACTGCTTTAATCTGAAGAGAGAGCCAATGCAAAATTATTTTAAAGGATTAGCCTATTGTACATTTTCTATTACAAACAAAAGGTACCAGGTCCCATAAGAAGGATTCAGGGTGAAGAATCACCACTCAATTAATAATTAAGTTCAGCCAAAATATGTGTGGGAACTTAAACAAAAAAAATTAAAAAGCTGTATTACATTTATCATGTTGATAGAAGTACATTTGTAAAACTTGGACTAACTCTGCTTTATAATCTTCTGTAGGCAGGGAAACAAGGGTGGTATTTATTAATTAAAACAAGCCAATGTAACTTGTACAAACAGCCAAATAGGTAAGGGGAAGAAAAAGTCTCTCTTCTCAGCCCTCTGATATTTGAGCTTGCCTAATCTTCTGCTTTTTGTCAGGTGCCAAAACTGTGTTGGCCAACCTTTAACTTCACCCTGAGAGCCTTATTTAAGCTGGAGATTTTGGGAGAATTTCAGCTCAGATTGCTCAGCTGCTTCTGAAAATTATCTAAGGGGAAACCAACCTGGGTTTTCCTGTGCCAGATGACACTTACAAGGCATTTTTAAGCCTAACAAGGTATTATTTTTCCAGATGCTGTGACAGCATAAAAAGGGAGAGTCTATCAGATACCAGCTTGGGGGGGTCAAAAGCCAGAGTGTGAAGGAAGTATCAGACTGAGTGGTTAAGAGTAGGTCTTGTTGGGATTTGTTTGGGTTTATTTGTTTGGTTGTTTTTTGTTTTGTTTTTTTTTTTGTGAGTTTAATAGTGTTTCTTTAAAGTTCAATAGTATTTTCTGATCTAAAGCACTGGCCAAAAATTGGAAATTCCAAGCAGCAATATTTCTGTTTCAATTAATTTTTCTTGACTCACGATGAGATGCTTAAGCCACAACACTCAACAGGACACTTAGGTTTTGGGAAGCAGCCAAGGATATGGCCAAGCAGTTTCTAAGTGATTTTGTAAAGTTGAAATATAACAACTTAATCTTTTTTGAAATGAAAAGCCACTATGCTTCCTCTAAGGCAGTCAGTTAGAAGATATTTAATTTCATTTCAAATCAGAACCAAGCTATTTGGACAGTTTGGGACTTTGGTGCAAAACAGAGATGTCAAGTTTTGACCCAGTGCTCACTCTCTTTCTATTGTGAGCAATCCTGTTTCCATTTAACTTTATTTAAAACTACTTTCTTTTCTTTATTTTTTTTTTTAAGACGTGATATACAAGATTATCCTATAGGCAGGGAGCTCCTATGGGCTGTGTTATTTACAAAAACAGGCAACATGGTCACAGTTCTCTCTTTATGCCTTAATATTTCTTTTTCCTAAAATGCTTAAGCTGTCATCATCCAGTGTATCTATTCTGAGAAAACAGTGATCATGTAAATAAAAAGCAGCACTATGCAGCAGATATTAATGGTGATTTATGTACCAGCTGGGATACTGCTGCAGCATTTGGTAAGTATTTAGCTATATTGGGTTCAAGATACATAAACCACTGTGCTGGACAGCCTGTAACTGAGAAGACACAAATTCTGATTAGGAACTAGCATGTCCTTACAAAAACTTGACGTCTCCAATGGGTTGGTCTGGTGCTTTCCATACGAAGGACAGGTTTCTCTTCAGTGATTTGTCTGAGTGTGTGACAGTGTCACCATTTTCAAAACAAGTCAGCAGCTTGGAACCAGGAGGCAGGAAGATGAAAGTGCCAGCGATTTCATTGTTGGACATCTTGCGAGCTTGCAGCATAAAGCCCATGTAATCCCGGGTGCTTCTTACTGTCACTTTTGGAAGACAAAACATGGGACACAGAGGGATTTGTCTTGCTTTTATGGTGTGAATTGCCTGCAATGGAGTTCCCAGAAAGAACTTTGGGTAGCACTACTGAAAACACTTTACTGTCTTTGTCCTCACAGCCTGTCTCGGACATGCTTGACACAGACTTTCACTTTTTGTTTTGCAGTGTGTAATTCCACACAGGATTTGCCTGAGTCTTCCCCCCCATCCCTCCTTGATGATAAGCTGTTAACCACATTGGATCAGGCAGCATGCAGCCATTTTTAAGGAAGGAGGTTTGGACACTGCTCTGTATGTATGTGAAAGCTCGTGTTCTGCTTTCATAGGGGTTTTGCACAGGGATGAACGGGCAAGTGGCCAAGCTGGGGAATGGTGCGTCTCAGCTCTTTTTGCATCCACCTGAGAAGCAGCAATGCCAGGGATGGGGAAGCTGCCAACCATGCCCAAGAGTCAGGTGAGTCACCCAGACCCCTTTGAGTGGTGCAGAGGGGCTGGGAAAGTGACTTTACCCACTGGAGGTGCCTCTCATGTGCCACTGCATGTAATGAGATATGGTTGAGACACAGTTGAGATAAATGAATCCTACACAAAGCACCCATGCTGCAAAGAGAATTGCTCTGTAAATATGTCCTCATGACAAGAGAGGTGTTGTAGCTCACTCAGAGCACTTATCCCTCTTCCCAGACCTCAGAGAGATTAATTCATCACTTGAGATATGTTACCATGTATTTTTTAGATGCAGGAATGAGAAGCTGTTCCTTACCTGGCACCTTGTCTCCTGGGAAGTAGACGGACATGTTGGTGTGGACAGTGACGAAGTTGTTGTTGGAGCTGTGCAGCTGCACCCTCAGGTGCCTGGGCATCATGTCGGTGCAGGCAGAAAGGCTCGCGCCCTGCGAGAAGGCGGCCACATAGGAGACCAAGCACAGGGTCATGCAGGCCCAGCCCACAATGGCAGTGTGGGCTCTCCTGCCATCCTCCATCCTACAGCACGAAACAATGTGGAGTTTACTTCAAAGCAGTGGCTTCCCAAATGGTGCCATTGATTTATCTGATCTCCAGAGCTGCCCTCCCCACTGTCTTTAATCAAAAGAGAATAAGTGATCTCTGTGGCCTCTGGAGCCACTTTTGGAATCACACCGTTTATATTCTGAAGTAAACTGTTCAGGCTGGGAGAGGGAAGAGCCCCATACAAGAGGATGTATTTCTTGTGAAGCTGCCCATGGAGGGAGTGGCCAGAAAAGATTTGCTTAAATAGTCTTACGGGTTTTGGAGGAGGAGCATGCTCTGTACAGCCACACTCAGCACCTCCACCACTCCCAGCCCAAATGTACAGTATGATCAATAGGGGAAACAGCTACCCCTGGACCTGCAGGCATGCTACAGGCCCCATCACATATGGGGCTGGTGCCCAGGGCAGAGGCTGTCCCTGCCTGCCATCACAGAGCTACATCCCTGTGGTGACAGCACAAAACACATTTGCAGATTTAATGGAGTATTTTGCCATTCTGCTTTTTTAAAATGCACTTTTCAAAGTGAAGCTGAAGCATGAGTGTGTGGCATTTATTGTAATGGATATCACAAAGCAGGTACTTCTGATTTTAATGTAGCGCTTTCTAATATCTTCAACACGCAGTCTTTCCTGCCTTAGATGTCATTACACTTAGTCAATGAGTAAATGTAAAAAAACCAGAGGAAACAGAGGCTCAGGAGGTGTAGCTTACACCTCTCTCTCAAGCACTCCTGAAACTTGCCAGCTGATTAATGAAACACCACTGCACGCAAACAGTTCATCCCCGCCTAAAGCAGCAAGCAGATGGATGCAGTTTAACCTTCCACAGCCAAGCATCCTGCCACTCCAACCAGCTGTGTGCCAGAAGATGCTCATGAGATTCACAGGAGCCTTTGCTAACTCTCCCAGCCCTACTGGACCCAGCAGGAGGATGTCTCCTCTTCATGGAGCCAGCCTCCCTTCTGGGCACACCTAAAACTCCCTTTCTGGATAAGATTTCTCGCAGGAGCTCATGGAAGTAGCCCCGAGCAGCAGCTCTCTCCCTTGAGTGTTGTCCTGGCTGTACCGTTTCCCATCCCAGCCTCACCGCCCTCCTGTGCCCATCCCTGCCGGGGAGCAGCGCTGCTCCCCGGGGCTGCCCGGCCCAGGCTGCCGGTGCCGCCGGCGCTTACCTTGGGACACGTTCACTGCTGGGCTCACTGCCACCACTGCCCTGCCAGCCTGCCGGAGACCCAGCCTTTCAGGGACCTTCCTCGCCTGCTCCTCTAATGGGAAGCGCAGCAGCTGTTACTGCTAATACCCACCACCCACGGCAGCTCTCTGCCAGTGCCCAAATCCTGCTTTAATCATACTAGTATTTTCTTCACATCCTACCCGAAGTTGTGTGTGTGTGTGTGTGTGTGTGTGTGTGTGTGTGTGTGTGTGGTGTGTGTGTGTGTGTGTGTGTGTGTGTGTGTGTGTGTGTGTGTGTGTGTTAAATCTCCAAGTTTCTTCAATGAAAACAAAGGCAAGTCGTGGGGAAGGGGAGACCAACAGCAAATCATGGGGTTTGTGTGGAACACCCTGACACTCCTTTGCAGAGGCACAGGATACCTGTTACCCTCCCCATACACACATCCCCTTCATCCATGTTGAAGCAAAGCAAAGCCACATCAGCTCCCTCCATGTTCCCCCAGCAGTGTGCCCTGTCTCTCATGCTTACATGGGATTAATTTTGGCAGTAAAAGCAGAATTTTGCTACAAAGGCTGGGAAGGTTCATCCCATGTGCCAGCCCTGCCTGAAGGCACCATTGACACCCCACAAATCCCCCAAAGCTGACGCAGGGGACCAAACATCTGATAAGTGTGACTGTCCCCCGGCACAGGAGCTGTAGTCATGTCCAGGCTGTCAGCCCTTGCCCGAGCTTTGCTACAGCTGTGCTGGCAGTCGGTGGCAGAGCTGATCCTGTCCCTCGTCGCTGCAGACTGCTCTGGTGATCAGGGCTCTCTGATGACCCTGCCCACTGTCACCAGGTTTGCCCTGCTCCCCTGCCAGTGGCTCAATTCTGCCAGTAGTGCCTTATCTGTAATCCTGCTTGGGATCTGACCATTGTGTGAGTCTGTCCAGAGGCAGCATCCTGACAACCTCTGTCTAGGGCATGCCCCAAAAACTGGGGGCAAGCTTGCAGATGCTTCACTTATTAGCACTGTTCCTGTCAGCCTGTCCTGCTTTACAGCCTGTCTTTTGGAAGACACACAAGGTGCTGGGCTGGCTGCTGCTGACTGCCCAGATCTCGGTTGTTTAACTGGTTGGAAAGTACGGAAACTGGTGGTACTGGGTTCTCATCAGCCTGCTGTCCTCTGCATTTGAAAGATGCCTTAAAATCACTGAATTTCAAGATGTAATATAAGTCCTGGAGTTTTCTTTCCTTTTCTCAGTGGAAGCAGAGCATAGTTCATGGGGAGGCAGGACAAGTTTGCATTCTTGATTCTGTTCCAGCTTGTAATTGCCCATCCTTCATACACAAAAGAGAATACCTTTATGCTGTATTGTTGACTAATCCTTTCCTGAAACCAGACAGCCTCTTATGGTTTTTCCTTCCTCACTTATTCCTAAAATCAGTGAGGGACAGTTCTCCACTGACTCCCACCTGAAAACAGGGAAAAGTGGCCAAGTGCAGACCCTGAAACAGCAGTGTTTGGTGTTCCCTGAAGCACCATGCAAAGCTGTGGGGAGAAGAGGCTCAAACAGATCCAACCCATGTGTAACAGCAGAGTAAGTAAGGCAGCACTGAACTGTCCATGCTCACTTCCAAGGCTGCAGAAGCCTCTGGCAGGGCAGGGCATGCTGTGGTTCACAGGTTCAGCAGCACCAGTCAGATGGCACTGCCTGGACAGTGTTAATTGCTGGGCTGCTCTGAAATACAGCCTCACACAGTATTCATCCTCACTGCCTGCTCTCAAACACAGGAACTCAGTGACTTCAAAGCCACAGTCAAAGCAAATGTCACAACCATCTCCTCCTCAGAGATGGAAAAAGCCTGTCACAGTCATTACTGTGACACAAAAACCTACCACCAGCTTCGAACTGCTCATTCAAATGCCAAGTGACAGGCAGAGGTTTCCAGTAAGAAATACAGCCCTCTCAGAGCCTTTGGTTGCATCACCCAGCAGGACAGCATTGCCTCAGCCTTCTCTGACCAGGGCTGTGACCTGCTGGAGTCACTTGAGCTCAGCTGGGCTCAGCTCTGACCATGAGGCCCAGACAGACCAGAGGCACTGCTGGATCTGGAGAGAGGTTTGGTTTTTCTTGTCATAAATGTCTTCGTTAGTAGGAAGCTGTCAGGAGAAGGGGACGTAAAACAACTTACACCCTGCCTATTGTTTTCCCAGCAGCATCTGAGTAGCAGATTTCTAGAAGAAAAAAAACCCCACAGACCACAGCTGGGAATTGAAAAAGCACTGGGAAAACTGTGCATGCTCTGTAATGACTTGATAAGTAAGATATAAACCATATAAGTTGAAATGTCACTGATAGGTGCGGGAAGGATTATAAACGCATAACTTTGTAGGTTCTCTGGTGCAGAAACTCTCTCCTTCTTGCAGGCTGCTTCTACATCACCATATCACCAGGGCACAGTGGGGGCAGCATATGTGGAGCAGGTGCAGTGGAGATCAGTATGTAATATGGGAATGGATGTAAGAAACTCACAGCTGACACTCCAGAGCAAGCTGGTTGCTTCATTGACAGGTGGGGAAATACTTTGCTGCTGCAAGATAAGGGTTTTAATGAGTTAGAATTCAATTCTGGTCAGCTGGAGCCACCTGAGTCCCGTGAACCAAGTTTGAGGGGGCTTAGGGAAGAGTGGGCAGGTTGATCAAATAGACAGCTTGAAGGTGGCAACAGTTGAGTTCAGATCACAAGGTACTGACCATTAAACCAGCAAAGCTGGCAGTACCACCTCATTTAAGAATATTTCAAGTCATCTTTAAAACAAAGAGTGGTGTCCAGCTGTGAGATGAGTGGTTAAAAACACATGGTAGTTCCACAGGGAGAATGGAGAATGATCTCTAAACTGGCATCTCAGGGTTGACCTGTGCATGTCTGTGCCTCTCGTTTGGGGAGACCAGGATATTTATCTGATACTAGTAAGGTAGAGGGTTGGCAAAAGTACTGGCAGCTTCTTCCCCTTTTATCCAGTTGACTCTTGCTGTTCTTCTGTCACTTATTTGACAGTGACTAAAATGCCACTGCTGGGAATGAACTGGCACATACACACGCATGCAACATACATTGTGAGACTCCCTTACAAATTCGAAACAAAATGACCCTTTATTTGGTAACTACTGCAACCTGGGCAGCTGTTCTGCATTAGAGGAGGGATTGAGGGGAGGGAAGAGGGCAAGAGTGAGAGTGAGTATGAGTGTGACAGAGGTAGAGGTAAGGCCTAGCACCAAGAACTTCCTGATTGCTTTAATAAGACTGAGTAAGATGAGGAATACACACAGCACCTAAAATGAACATGCCCTCAGATCCTGTGAGCTCCATTAGAGTGACTTGGCAGAGGGATCCTGTGGCCAAGGGTCCCCCACTCAGGGTGAATACAGCAGCCCAGGAAACGCCCCCTCCCATCTGATTTCAGGAATCTGAGAGTTTGAAACTGCTGACTCCACAGCTTGCTTGTTTTCAAAACCAACCCAGGGTAGGAACTGGCCACGGGTGTGAGGTGGGATATAAAGTATCAGGCATTGCTCTGGTACCATTAGTCTCACGTTGCAATGCTGTCACTTTGCAAACACTTTCATTCTTTGTCTCTCAGGAAAAACACAACTGTGGGGCACAGTTGGTTTTCAGAGCTGTGAAAAAGCCTGAGGAACTAATGGCCAAGAAGGGCCATACCATACCCAGAAGGGCTCTCAGTAGCTGTTTTGTCATTGTAACATCACAAAAAAGGTAGAAAGAATTCAAATGAATGATGTTCAGAGGGTTTGCATTTGATTCCCTTTGAACTAGGAACCAGGTGGAAACAAATTGTACAGGTGCCTGGTTACCTTTAAAACAAAACCTTCCTAGCATGCTCAGCTCCCTTTATATAGGGGTAACTCTAGGGCACTGCAGGCTTTAGTAGTGATCTGGCTTTGGCAACTCTATCACACAGTGAGTACTTGCCTCCTCCTTCTTCCAGTCTTTCTCTAGTTTCTATGAGGTAAGCTGTACTGCTGCTCCTAGCCAGACTTTTGTTTAAGATGTGGCTCAGTTTGGCTTTTTGAGTGAAAGAAACTTGTGCTGGATGTGGGCTTCTAGCAAATTTACAGTTACTGCTCTTCAGAGAGTGTGAACTGAATATGTAGCTGAGGGTGGGGTAGTGGTTGAATGGCTGCAGTTTCACAGTGTGGTCTCATTGTATAAAATTACTGACTATCAACATGAGTGCAGCTTTAGTCTTTGAAATTCAGTAATTTTTGTTAGTTTTGCATTACTTAATTTTGGGTACATTCTTCTAAGAAAAGTGGTGGAGAAATGCTTGGAGGTTGTTCAAGGTGTTAATGTTTCATGGTCAGTTCTGATCTCAATGAGCTTGATCCCCAGCTGAAACTGTTTTATATACAGGTACTGGGGAAAGAGCATCAGGATATGGTAAATAATGTCACATGGAGAATTTGTAAAATAAACTGAAAGTCAGTGATTGTGGAAAGTAAATGCTTCATTTCTTCTTCTGCTTTTGAAATTTAAATATGAATGACAATAGCTGATCTTCAATGCAAATCTTCCTGTCTACCTCACAATAGTAATAGTGACTTCATGACCTAGAATACAATAAAAAACCCGCTGGGATGTAAACTACATAGTATTTATATAGAGTTTAGTATGTGATTAGACCACCAGAAGTAGCAGATTACAACTGAAAGATGTTCTATAACTAGACTTGTAGAAATTGAACCACAGTTAAAAAGTTAACAATGCAAACTCTTGACATTAAATCAAAGTCTGCAAAATGTGTTGCTATACATGGGTATCTGTGTGGAGGGGGAGACAAAGGCAGAGAGCGGAAAAAAATTTAACCAAACAACAAAATACAGACAGTCTCCAGGACTGAAAGCAGACAAGTTACCTGCCAGCTACATATAGATGACAAGGCAAATGAAAAATAGTATGTCCCACTTGGAGGTACATCTTCATTTTTTAAAAAAAGTCACTTACAGAAGAGCAAGTTGGTGATTTGTCTTATATCCTGGACCTTTTTCAACCCGTCAAAAATGATAAATTTTGATGCATATTGTACAGTTGCAACTCTATTTGTGTGTTCTGTCATGGCTTCTGAAGTGCTTAATGTGGAAAGGTTAACTACTGACTGAAAAATAGTTTAGGTTTCTTCATCTTAAAACCCAGTAAAATTAAAAATTTGCAGTTTGCATTCTCTCCCTTTGATAACTGGCATGTTACTATTCCCTGCTTTCATCAGAGCTACTGGTACTTGGGAATGGGACAATGTTATATTCATACAGTTGTCTTGTGTTAATCCACCCACAACTAGAAGTACTTTTGTTACTGGAAGCATTATAAGCTGTCCAAAGAATAAAGCCAGTCTTCAGAAAGCTCATTTTTAAAAAATGGCTCAATAACCTCACCATGAGGTACATTACCCTAACTTTTAACTTTGTCATGAAGAACAAGAAAATGTTCCAAGTGTGTGATGTTAAGTGCAGAAACACTCAAAGGAATATCTGAATGTTCAGATTTGGTTTGGGTTTTATTGTTGGCTGACTGCATGTAAAAGGAGAAAATACACTTTATAAATTGGAATAAGTATCCATGTAAAATTGAGCTGGATTTACTCACTGTGCTTTGGTTATCTGGGAGCACTGTGCAAAATACAAGTTTCCCATCTGCTGTCAGCTCAGAGGTTCCCCTCCCTAATGCATACCCCATACTCTACTGCACTTGTTCTCATTTCTGGCTAGACACAGAGAATACAGGGATGGTACCAAGTTGTGGGGGAAGTGCATGGGAGAAAGAAGGAACTGGCTGGAGAGGACACATGTGGTATGTTTACAAAAGCTTTCAGATTCCTAGTGTGTTTTCAGGAGTAGATTTAGGTATTAGCTAAAATTTCTTTTTACTGAAGAAGTCCATTGTGTTTGGTAGAGAAGCACAAGAAAAAGGTCACCCCAAGCAGAGGAAGGGTGGGGGGTACACAGGCAGGAGGTGAAGTAGCTACTAGGCTGTACTGACATACCAACTGAGAGCTCTTCACCTCTGACTGACTTCCTCAGCTGGCACAGGGCCTTCTTTTCACCCTTATGGCTTTTCTTCCATTTGATTCAATTCTTTTCCCACCCCTAACTGTTGAAGTGTCACTGTTACATCCCTTGATTCAATCCACAATTCAAGATTTTTTGAACAGCTGAACTTTTTAGCCGGTGACTCTTACTAGACTGGCATTTAAAGCTGACCCTGTGTTTTCCAAAAGGAACAGGTCATTGTCACCAAACCATTAGCATTTCCCTTCCCTCCATCAGTTAAACTATTGTTTTGCCATCAATACAGGGCTCTGATGTGCAATTGTTCCATGCCTGCTTACTTTCCAATCAGTATTTTTGTAACTGTTAGCATAATTAAATGAGCTGTTGCTTCAAATTAGTCTTGCAGCACTATTACATGCTTCTCTTTTATTTTATTTTTTTTCTGTACAATGGAACAAAGCAATGCTTTGAAACAAAAGCATTCAGGCAGTTTACACTCACGTTTACATTTATTTAAAAAAATACTTAAACACTTGTGTATTTCACCTGTGGATTTTGAACTACAAATCAAATAGGGCTCATTACTTCAAAAAGGTTCACAAGTACAAAAAAAAACAGCCTCCTTCTGCCATCTTCACATCCTCCTCTTCTGGGTGCTTATGTACAACACTGTGAAAAAGAGAAAGTGGCACACAGAAGAGGGCCCTAGTAAATAACATGCAGAAGCTTTTTTATTTAAAACATCTTATTTCCATGACATATAAATTAACACTGCAATAGATCTTATTCAGCATAAGCAAAGCCAGGCAACCTTTCAGTCCAGGTTTCAAAAAACGCCATTAGTTCTAAATATTAGGTATTACTTTGGTTCAGTATTTGTTTTGTTCATAGCCCAACTATGCTTCAGCAGATAGGCTGAACAGAGCAGGAATAAAGGCAGTGCCCTGCAGTATTACTGAGGGGAGCATGAGAGAGTTCCTCAGCAGCAGAATTACAGGTGTCAGACACTAATGCTGTGATCTTTCAATAAAAGCTGGAAATCCCAAGCACTTAAGGCAAAGCTAATGATTAGTTATGAAGGAACAGACATCTTCCTCCTGCTTGGCTGATAATATGCCCAGAACAGATCCAGTCACAACATAAAATGATACTGTGCTCCTAAACCTTCAGTTCTCTGTTCAGCCTGTTCTTAAGCCTTCTGTCCCTCATCCACTTGTTTTAACGTCCATAACAGATTATCTCCTTAATTGATTCTCCAGCTGTAATGTCATTCCAGTCCTTATGCCTTGCAAAAAGCAAGGGTTGGCCTCGTTTCAAGGATTATTTCTCCACCCAAAATGCTCTTTTACACTGGTGCCACATTCTCTTTGACTCTTTTTCTAACATGGGATTCAGTCCTTGTGTCTTTACTCCATCCCTCCTTGCTGAGCTCCATTTTCTTCCCAAACTTGGTCAAACTCTGCTTCATTTACCTCCTCTACAAGTCTCTTCACATCTGACTTGTGAACCTCTACTATATTTAGATACTCTTCTCCCTGGCATATCCTGCTATTACAGCCTGATATCAGAGAGTCATTTCAGGAGCCTGGGATTGTCCTTGAACTGCACTAAAATCCACATACTTGAAATCCACTTGGATATTCAAAGGCTTGATATTAAAGCATGAGTGATTTTTTTGACTGGTAGTAAAATCTTTACTCAAAAGATGAAAATAGCCTCCAGGACTAAGGATAAGTATTCATTCAGTCCTGGAAAACTGCTTCACCAGAAAGTATTTGTGTCATTGTAGTATCTGCACTGTAGCAGACATTTGTGCAGTAGCTTGCTTAAAAACCGCAAACTCTTACAGCGCAGAGGTCATCTAAGCAAGCGGTAAGTGCAAAAGAGTAATCCTGTCAAACAGTAGAAAATAAGCTCCAAGAAGGCTAGAAAAGTGCATGCTTCTCTAAATGAACTTCAAGTTCAGAGGGAAAAAGGACCACAGGAATACAGAAAAGCACAGACCCTGGAAAGTGAAACTGCAAAAAGAAATATTGTAAAGATTTCCAATAAAGAATATTAGTTTTAGGCCTACAGGCAGCTTACTTATACCTCAGCCACCCCTCAAATTCAAAATATCAAAACACAGTTTTCTAATGTGCAGTAACAGAGGAGTAGGAATTACCATTATTTCCTCGGATAAATGCATCCCCGTACTTGTTCTTTAACTGTCCATTTACATATTCCTCAGTCTGCTCCAGAGCTATGTTCATATATCCATCCAGGCAAGCCAGGACACCTGAAAACAGTGGCAGTTTAAAAGAGAATCAGCTTGAATTTATTTTAAAATAAACAAAAATGCATTGTGTTTGAATAGTACAGGAAAAAACCCACCCTGTATCCTTATAACAAACTAAAAACCCAAGCATGGGCAGATGGCTTCAAAGAATTCAGCTGGGAGAAAGGAATCCCAGGCACTCTGGTAGCAAAATGTAAGAGTTGTGGGAGTAAAAAAAAGAGTTATTAAGGCATTATTTCAAAAGATGGATAATTTCCCCTTTGAAAGTTCAAGCTGTCCTTTCTCACTTGTGTTTTAAACACACACCAAAAAAACACCTGTGACGTTAAGTATAACTGAATAACCTAAGGACAAAGCCATTTAAACTGAGTTGTTAACAAAACTTAGGAAGGATATAGCTGAAAAACAACCCTTTTAGTAGAGGATAGCATACACATATTTGTCTTCATGCTTACAGAGCTAGAAGAACACTGGCTGCAAGTCTGTTTTGATGTGAGCAAAATTCTACATATTTTTCAACAAAGGCCACTGAAGTTTTCCCACAAAAATAAGATTACACTGGTTTGATAATGCAATTAAAGAAAAAAATATGTAATTTGGAATATTAGATGATTTTTTGGATCAGGAGAATATGCATTTTAGTAGCGTATAGGTAATACGGCTCTTTACAAGTTGTTTTATCTCCATCTTGCATGCAGGGTTTTCCTGACTTCATGCTTGCATAGACAATATTACTTAAGTAATTTTTTTCCTCTGAAAACCACCTAGCTATTAACCTAGCAGTAAAACTTGAAATATAGTACATTGGCTGTACTTAGGAAGAGGAAGAAAACTCAGGACACATTATCATTTTTCAGAAGTGTTACTGCAGGATCTTCTAGTTAATAATTAGGAATTCAACTTCTGCTAACTTGTCATGGCTTAAAGACTATTTTCCTTTCTGTTTTTCTCTCCTCTGCTACCACAGATATAGGAAAAGCTGCTCATGAAGTCAGCACTTTTTGTGCATTCACTGAATGCACCAAAAAAACCCAAACTAAAGTCAGGATTCTTTTCTGCTCTAGTAATTCCCAGGGATCCACAAAGCAACAAAAATATGTTTGTTCAAAATTAAAACTGGACCACGTACATTTACCTGAGCTACAACTCAGTAGGCCATAAATGCAGTTTTTTTCAAACTCTTTTTTTCCTAGAGTGCATTCATGGTTGTTTCATTCTCTTCCTCCTTTTCTTTGTGTTTATTCTTACACCACTAACGGCATCAAGTTTATCACTTGATAATCAAATTATCACTGCCCATCCTGGCTAGTATTTATCTGTTTTATCTGTATGTAGAGATGTTTTAATGTACATGTCTGTATTTACACACAGAAACCATACATTAGTGTATTCCTGATCGTTTCCCAGGGCTTCCTGCCTTGAACATTTGCAGCACTTTGCAAAGGTTCAAGACATTTCAGTTACACATCAACACTTGCATGAGGCCACCTTGGTGCATGTGGGGCCTTCGAGGGTGGAGACAACAAAAAAATCAGCAACACAGCCTGGGGGAGAATCTGGACAGATCTGCAACAACAGCCCGAGACACTGTTTTATAAATGTTTGGCTTTTACAAATGGTGGTCACATTTCTGCAGAAAACAAACTAAGTGCATATTTTTCAAACGAAAACACTACACAGATTTTCTGTGGCAAGATCAAAGGAGTGCAGGGAAATAAGGAAGGGAAGGGGGGGAAAATCCAGTGACAAATAAGGGTGTTCAAGGAACTCTTGTTCAATTAATGTGGTGTCAGACTGTAGGCACGTTAAAGCAGCTTTGCTGAGGGGTAAGTTGAATAGTTCATCTACAGCATTTACAAATGGCTCTTACCAAGTGAGAGGTAGCAATGGTCTCAAAGAAAATAGGAAGTGCAGCAAAACCCAAATCTGGTTTGGCCCTGCCTTGTGTATGTACACTCAGGTAAATGATGGCTTGCTTTAATTAACTTTAATGAGCTCTCTCTACATTCTCCTGCACTAAAGAATTTAGGGAGGCAGCTAAGTTTTTAATGCCCAACCCCACCTGAAGTGCTCAGACAATGTGGTTCTCCAGGATATAAAAGACTATAAATTTTGTCAGCTGAGTGACACTGAAGAGAAACAGGAAGGAATAAGAAGCCACTGCTTGCTCTGTCAGTGAACAATAACAATTTAAAACTGTCATAGCACAAAGCTCCTTGTCACAGCACAAACAAGTCTCTCACAAGTGCCAAGCTAAGCCATTTGACATAAACCTCTCTGAAGAAGGCTGCAGAACCATAATGTTTAAGTCATTACAGAATAAAATGTCTTAATTGAGCACAGCAGAAGATAGGTGATTAGTTTTGACTGAGTTTGGATACTACTAAAAAAACTGTTCAGGATGATACTGCTATCTTAATGAGAACAGGACCTGGGCATTTCACTGCACAGAGAAGTTTAATTTACTGGCTAAAAAAATCTATAATCCTATATATATGAAAGTATACTGAAACACTGAAGAAATCAGGAATAAAACTGATGGGCTGTGTTAAAATGAAGTTGGCAAAAGGTACAAAATTTCTTTCTGTATCTCTTTGAGTCTTGATCCAACACAGATCTAGGCAGTTGTTTAACCAAGAATGTCAAGAACGCTTTCAGCCCTTGTGTAAGAATTCTATTATGACTGACAGCTCAGTTTACTCTGAAGCTTTCCTGGATTAAGATCTATATTACATCTAAAGAGAGAACAGAAAGGAGAAGAGTCTAGTTCCAACAAAGGGTTTTTTTTGGCCATTTCAGGAGCCATAATTCCAGACAATTTTCCCAAGTATTATATACTATACCATATATTATACTCAGAATCATCCAGTTTAGTCACCTGTGACCAAGGATACTAATGACTTAGATCAGTAATTTTAATCTCTAAATCCACTGTTGTTACCCCCCTTTTTATCACTTTCTCCAGAATCGGTTTTCTATTTTTACTGTCACCATTCTGAGATCTCTATTCTCATACTCCATGATTATGGATCACACTGTTTTTTCTTTTCAAAATTGATGCATCTATTCTGGACTCTTCAATTAATTACTTTACTCACAGTGAGAGACAGACGGAGAACTTACCTCGATAATCAACTCCAGAATTTAATTTTACTACTACTGGCCTTCCAATGATTTGTTTTAGGAAGTCACTGGGGGTTTGCTTCCGTAGACTCATCTTGATCTTCTCTGGCAAGCTGAGAAGTGAAAACATTAGGATAAGAGATGTGCTTCCACATTGTTTTAAATATTCCGTATAGACAGGCAGACCCCTGATTTGTAATACTTTGAGTAGGAGAAAATACTGAAGGAGATGAAAGCAAAACTTTAAAGGTTGAGGTGGGGAGACAGAGTTCCTATAGCCATTGCATTACACTGCCCCTTTGGCATTTTTATTACTTCTAAAAGTATTACTAAGAATCCTTGTTTGCCATATTGTGCATCTTTTAAATTTCAACAGTGCCAAAGGCCTCATCATCCCTAAAACCTTTTCCTAAAGTGGTTTTAGAGGGCTAAGTCATAAATATGCGTATCGTATCTTTAGGGGCAGAGAGAGCAGTCCATCCATGCTCTATACACGGAAGTCTGTGCGGGAACGGCAAAAGTAGTTTTGATCTCAGCTCACAAATAGAAGAAAAGCATAAATTTAAAAGTATGCCTTCGGATAATAAAACAGATTAAGTTAAGGCTTGTGATTAAATTACAGAGGAAAGATGCTGTGATTTAAAAACGCAGCAGGCGCACCCAGTTTGGTGCAAGCCCCCCCTCAGTATTCGCCTGACTTCTGCTCTTACACCGCTTTGTTCCGTGTTTTAAGCCAAAGGTAGAAAACACCCGCACGGTGCCGAATTCTCGCTGCTTCCTGGGGCAAATCGCAATGGGCAATTCCAGCCGCGATTCCAGGGATCCTCACCGCTTCCCTATCCACACCCACCGCCACCAGCGATGCTGGCGCCCCAGGGCCGTGTCCCTTTCCCGACCACACACGCGTTTGGAGGCGCTCCCTCCGCGTGGAACGATCGCGCTGCAGCCTGGCCCCAGCGCCCTGGGGGAGGTCCCTGCCGGAGGCCGCGGCCCGGTGACAAAGAGCCCCGGGGAGCACCCGCCCGGCCCCGGGCCGGCCCGCACTCCCGCCCGGCCCCGGGCCGGCCCGCACTCCCCGCCCGGCCCCGGGCCGGCCCGCACTCACCGCCCGCCGCCGCGCCCGGCGCCGCCCGCGCCCCTGCCCGGCGCTTCCCGCCCCGCCCCGCCCCGCTACGGCGGCCGGGCGGGCCAGCCGGCGCAGGGCCCGGAACGCCCGCCCGGGGGCCCCGGGGAGCCTGGCCCGAGCCTCGGGGCCCGGAGGCCGCGCCGCGGGTCACACCCGAGCCCGGCTCGGAGATGCGGGGGGTTTTATGTCTTGCTTGGAATTCCAAACAAAATAACGCCCCATCGGAGAGAAGTCGTACCTGAAAAAGATGTCTTGTGGAAAAAAATCCCTACAGGATCAGTTAAGTTGGGAAAGGCGTTAGAGGTCATGGAATCCAACCTATTAGCCAGCAGCACCCTGTCAGTGAGACCGTGGCGCTGAGGGCCACATCCAGTCTCTCCTTAAACACTTCCAGGGATGGTGACTCCACCACCTCCCTGAGCAGCCCATTTGAATGTCGAATCACCCTTTCTGTGTAGGAATTCCTCCTAATGTCCAACACAGTCCGGTATATTATCGTATTCTATTCTAATGAGACCCTGTTAATTCCCAAATGATCTTGTCCTGAGCGGATACACGGTGAGCACTTCACAGGTGTCCTGTCCAGACAGGAAAGTGCTGAAGGCCATTTCCCAGAGGAATCAGTGATCAGTGAACATAGACATGAGAGATTTACTTTTTTTAAAAAAAGTCACCTGGGAATAACTTGGCACAAAGAGAAACTGAGCTCACCTTCTACTCTTCTGCTTCTTCCCATCATCTCACTTGTTTTTCCTCCTTTTCCCCTGATGTCTGGAAAATATTTTTTTGTTTGTTTGTTTGTTTGGTTTTTTTTTTATTTTTTTTGTTTGTTTGTTTGTTTTTGGATTTAGTACTATGACAAGAGTTAATCATCTGTGAAAGCTTCTGGACTGTTTTGTTTTGTTGGGTTTTTTATCTGTCTGTTATTGATTTAGTAGCTTGCCAAACCTCTCAATTCTCATGATACAAAGAAAATGTACCGTGGCTTTTCAGAACACAGATTTGTATTCTCGCTTCTTTCTAGAGTTATCTCCTCTTTTTGAACATGTGTCCAGTAACAATTTTTTCTCCAATCCTTAGCCTAAGAGGCTTTTCTTTTAAGAGGCAAGAGCTGCAAACCCAACCTTATTCACCTGCCTGTCCCAGAGTTCAAGCACAGACACGGACAGGGAAGTTTGGCCGCACTGTGCCTGTGTTTCCAGGCAACCGTCATGTTAATCAGGAGCATCCAACTGTGCTTGATTATATCTAGTATTTGAAGCAGAAAAGGAACATAAAATAGTTACTCCGGGGAGCAGACTTGCAAAGTTTTATTTGGCTGCCTGGCTTCAGTGAGTAATGCTTTGTTAAGGAAATATTCCTATTTTCATTGTTACCAATCTCCAGTATAAAGATTGGGCAGATAAAACTTTCATGTCAGGGCTGGTAAATTTGCATGGCAATTCCGACCATTTTGTTTCATGAGCTGCCTTCTTTTTCAGAAGCTGATGAGCTGTTTTGCCTTCTCCTCAATAGGCTGCTTTCTTGCTAGCTGAGGCTTATACTTAATTACAGTTTCTATGTGTGTGGATACTTTGATTGTCTGCTGTCAGTCAACAAAATCCTTGTACTTTCCGGCTTCACAGCCTGTGAACCTCACAAACACATTGGATTTGAATCGTGGGCATTGAGATTGGCAAATTCTGTGTCCTGACATTCCTTCTTCCATAGTTTGAGACCAAGTCGTGAACCCAAATCTTGGGTAATGTTCCTTGGTTTGCCAGGGGTTTGCCAGAGGTCTCAAAGCAGTCTCAAGTGCTGTTCCTAGAGGTGAATTAGCCTTAAATGGACTCCTTAAGGATTCCAAATCTCCATGAGTGAAAATAGAATTCAGATGTCATTGGCTAATGATTATATTTTGTTAGTTTGTCCTCTAGTTGAAAAAGTATTTTGATGTAAAATGTTCCATACCTGGGTCTCAGTAGATTGTTTTAAATATTGCATTGCTTTATCTTTTCCTAGTGTACCATGGTAGAGCTTTTTCAGCTGTATAACTCATGGAAATCAGCGAGATGCTGCCCTTGCGTTTTAATCAAGATGAACTTGAAAGGTGAACATTGTAAGTGATAGAAATTATTTATAATTTGGTAATAAAAGTTTATGTCTAGCACTCCAAATTTCACACATCTGCTATGTGCTGGCCTTGAGATATAGAACAATTGCAATTGCCTTTACATTTGGCCTCAGATGAAAGGTCATAAATTACAATGATAGAGTTCGTAGTCGTTCCCAGCTCACAAAATTTCCATATTAACATCTTCACCTCAAACATAAATGGTTACAGAGTTACAAAGAAAAGAGTTGTGTTGGCCTTTGTCAACTGAACTTTCAGATGGAAGTCTGTGGATCGTGCACTATTGCTAGCTCTTGAACATAAAGCATCACAGAATCCTTGTTCAGAGGACTTAATTAAAACTTTACAGTTAACTTTAAAAATGAAATGGGATTTCACTCTCTCCTATCAATGCAATAAAACCCACTTCAAAGTTAGGAAGGTTTTTCTCTCCCAGCTGCTTGAAATAAAAGCATTTTCAGAGTGAGATAGCTTCAGAACACAGAATGGGTCAGAAGCAGTGTCCAATTTCTCCTTTTCCTGAGAATTGCACATCGCTTATATAAGTTAAGTGCAGATGAACAACACAAATGACAAAAGAATGTCTGTGGCAGATTTTGAATTTGGCCTGAACAATCCCCAGCTACACCCAGTAGATGAATAAAATCCACAACCTTTAAACAGTCCTCACCTGAAACTTCTGTCATAGAGGACAAATCCATTCTGGCCCAAATCACAGCATGTCACATGATTTTAACAGTTAACTTTGGTGCCTGCTTAGGTTAGAGAAAAAGGAAAAAAGCATTTTTAAAAATTATCTGATGAAGTAAGAGGCCAAGATCAAGTTCCAAATCCAGGGGAATATTTCTTGTTCAGAGCCTCTGAGAATGGGAAAGTAGAAGGAGGTATCAGCCTCCATGAAATAGTGTTGAGGTGGAGAAGCTCTGCAGTTCAGGATTAGCAGAACAATTGCAGGGTTTCATGAAGTAGACATGATTGTGCAATTATGCAGTTTGAGAGGTGGAAGGCAAAATTCTGCTCTCACTGAAGCCAGCAGAAGTTTTGCTTATTACTCCTCGGTTACTTGGGATGCCTCTCTTAGTTACTGAAAATAACACCTGAGGTCTCAAAACCTTCCTTCTGGAGCTGTGTTCTTTCACTGTGATTTGTGCTTCTTAAACTGTCTTCTTCTGATGTTGTGAGTGTGAGGAATAGGACATTAAGGAAGTGAAGGGTGCATGAAGAAGCAAGAGAAAGAAAGGAAGTATTGGGGCATTCCTCCTTTAAACTCCTCTGCAAACTTCCTGGGGGACAAAGAACTATCTTCCCTGTCTTCCAGGGAGCTGGGGGGATTAATGTAATAATTCAGCCTGAGGCTTTCTCTCTGTCTCCTACACTTTCAGTTCCATAAAAAGAAAGAAAGATCCTCAGAAGCTTTCAGAGTTCACTCAACCCTCTCGAAGTTCCTGGGAGTGCACTCCTTGGCTTTCCAAGGGACCAGCTTTTTCATGAGCATTAAGAGGTCTGATATTCCCCTTTGCATGCATTTGGATGGTAGAGTTCAAGCCTCTCAGCATGTGAATGAGTGTCTGTGCCTATACAATAAAACTTCAAAGACGTTTTTCTCTGTAAATGGAGGCTTAGTTATCCAGCATTATTTCCCATGCTGTGCTAAGATCATCAGAACCACTGATTTCCTTCCATGTTCTCAATTAAAAAGTTAATGTGTTTTTGAATGGAACCTTGCTCAAAAAATATTAGGTTTGTGCTATAGATTTTAGGTAGGAGAGCCTAACAAAGTTCTGTCATCTTCAACTTCTTACACTGTGCTCACCATCTTGGGAATGTTCATCTCCTCCTATATGGCTTAAGTGACACGGTGAAGTTTTGTCACATGTTTATCTCTCCTACTTTCTGTCCAGTTAAGATAAAGTGTGACAGATCATGTCAGGTTTGTGCTTTCTACTAAGCAAAGGCTGGAAGCCCCTCTTGATTCCTTTTTGCATCACTTAGCTAGATTTTTTTCTAAAATATGATGGAGTTGGAGCAAAGCTTTTTGTGCTTAGACTCTATAGAGTATTTACATCAGGGTAAAGACACATTCTATATTCTTTGCTTGTGGTGTGTCAATTCCAGATGACATTTCAATGTAAACTTTCTCACACCCAGTTCAATGAAGCTGATTCAGTACTTCAGGTTGAAAACTCTGGTATCGAGTTTAAGCACAGACAGGAGTTGAAGCATTCACTTTAAACTGACCTGGTGCGAAACATCTGTGAAGCTGGTTCCCAGCTCCCTAGAAATGCTTCTGATGCAGACATAGGGATATGAGGTAAACATGAGTCAGATCAAATTTGTAGTGTGGTAAGAACAATACAAACCTTGTCCTGAATTTCAGTGAAAAGGAAGGTGAAAGTGTGTTCAGCCACCTTAAGCATTTAGAATAATGGGGATTTTGTTACCATCACCATTTACTAACAGAAGAGCTCAATTTCTTTAGAAGTAAAATGCAACTTAATGTCAATGTTTGACCACTCCCAGAGCATTTGTTAGCCAGTATTTTCCAATAGGCCCAAATATCTGGCTATTGGCTAAAAAGTCATTGTTTCATGAAAAGAATGAAACAAAGTGCAATTCTTTTGTAATATTACAACAAAAATGGGTAAAATCAAAAGGGAAGATTAGAAGGCTGTATCTATATGAAATAAACTGTTTTGCTAGGAATAGAACAACATAAAGTTCCATTATAAGTCAGAAGTTTATTTTTCACACAATACATTACACAACTCTCTTGTCTTTTTAACTCTAATGTAAATTCAATGGATACACTAGTGAAAATAAATATTCTATCTATAAATATAGATCTGTCAATCTGGTGTGATTGCCTGTGGCCCAGTCCCTGGGGCCTGCAGTTTCAGAGGCAGTATAACCTGAAACACAATGTTCAGATCTGATTCCCTGGTGTTCACACATGCCAGAAAGTATTTCTCTATACTTTAGTCTTGTCTGCTTTTACAAGAAAAAAAAAAAAATATTCATGGAAAAATTATATAAAACAATATTGAAGGTTAGGTACTAACTCTTCCAGATCTGCAATAACAGGTTTGGAGGAATGTTATCTTCTAGAGAGAGGAATGATGCAGGGCAACTGACTCACTTTTCCACAGTCTGGTTCACACCTTTCAGGCAAGACTGCCATCTGTGCCACCAGTGCAGCTCCACCACTCCCAGGAAATGTAGGAGCTTTAGGGCAAAAAACAACACCATCTTTTCTCACTCACCTGATCCTACCTGGAAAATTGAGAGGGCAGTAGCGTAAAGTGCCTGTAGCCATCCACACCATCTGGCATTAGAAATCTTATCCTTGCTGCTGCTGCTGGACCTGCATGGAGGTTGGAAACAGTGGAGACTGCTACAAAAGCACTCAGCATAGGCAGGGTTTGTGATGTGGAACTGTAAAGGTTTGAAAGCCTCTTCTGAGCAGGAGATAGATGATACAAAAGCCTGATCAGTCCTTGCAGGCTTTTGTGGCCAGGAAGGTGTTGACAATGTTGCTGTAAAACGGGTTATAAATCCTTATGACTTGGATCGTTAAAGAACTACAGCTCTCATTACTTCTCTCCACTGCTCCACAGCAGAGGACTTCATGCTACAAAGAGGAAGAAAATCCTCCCTGCTTCCAGGAGAAAGTGGAATTGGAAGAAAGAAAGAAGCACACTGTGTTCACATGCTTTTCTTTGGTTCTTGTTTCATTTCACTTCCAGCTCCATCGAGTGACACATGTTCTTGGTTTCCTCCACAACATGTGCAATCCTCTGGTCTTGCCTCTTCAGACCATATCCCAATCTTCTCAGCTACTACAGTTTCCTACATGTTCACCTTCCTCATCCAAATAATTTCCTTTCTTTTTTTCCTTTTTCCATTTTTATTTTGTTGGGATTTTTCCCCCATGGCCTTCACCTCTGTGCTAGTCTACTTGGGGCTGACATTACCAATTGATTTCACATAATGCACACAGGACAGCCTAAATATATATCTCTGGATGTAGGGTTCAGACATTAAAATCAATGCCTGAGAGGTGAAAGGCTTCATCACCCATAAATAACTCTGAAACTGCTCATTTTGGCTCCTCAAAGAGAGTATCAACAATGGAGGGATATAATTTGGAAGATGAAATGTAAAAATACACATGCTCTGCTCTCATGCTGAAGTTTCCTCAGCCAGAGGGAATTCTGGTGGAAATGGGAAATAACACTGAATTAATGTTTTTGCACAAAATGGATAAAGAGATTTTTAATTTGGTTTTTTTTTTGTAATAATAAAAAAATACCTGTGATAATTTATCCCATTGTTGGATAACAAATAATAAATGAATAATCACAGGTATGAACACTTCAGGGTTACACCAACAAACAGTGCAAATTTCCAGTTGGAAATGAGCAAGTCAAGTGTGGGATAGGTTAGTCCAGAGAAGGAGGATCTGTTCTCACTTCTGGTGCTCTCAAATGTTGAGGCAGGTCATCTCACCTCTCTGTGTCTCACCTTCTCCTCTGTAAAACAAAAAGAACGATCTGTCTAAAGTGCTTTCAGATCAATGGATGAAAACTTTATGTAGTAGGAAGGTATTATTAAGATCCTAATGATGCCATGAGAGAAAATGATCAATAATTATTTAAATTTTTCTTTGATTATTAGGAGGTATTTATCTACTGACTCTATTTTCTGCAGTCAAGTGCACAACAGCTGAATGTTGTCACTGTCTTGCAGAACATACAAGTCTTTTTGTATCTATATTATATTAAGATGGAAAATGGGTTAAATTCTAGTATGTCATTTCTCTCAAGGCTGGAGGGCCAAAGTCAAAGGAAAATATAATGATTTACTGCATGAGCAAGTGCTAAATCTATGCATTAATAAATTCAACAGGACTGTATATGCATGCTTTACTCATACTATATTTTAAGCTTGAATTTTTTTAGGAATTCAAATAAAAGAGATTGCTTTCAAAAATTGCCCTACATCAAGTAATCTATGTTTAAGGAATCGTGTATTTATTTTTAAAGTAACCTCATTACTACCAGCCTACTTTTTCCTTTTGACAGTAAAGCAGAGTGCTTATCTTCCATATTTTCATAATGAAAGCTCCCAAGCACAGGATACTCTGGCAGATTTACAGCCTGCGAGCAGCAGAACTGACAGGCATTTTAATATGAAAGGAGATATGATGTCTTTAATGTACAGTGATGTCACTTCTAACAAGGTAGAAGCGTGCTTTCTGCACTGCAATCACCATAAGAAGTGAAACCTGTCTGCTTCAGGAGTCACCTTTTAACCAGGAAAAGGTCACAAATAATAGAAAAAAGACAGGACTCTGCTTACTCAGGTGGAAGGGCATTCTGACGTTGGAGGAGCAAGGCTATTGTGGATGTGCATTATCTCCAGGAAGCTGAAGCTACAAATAGTCTAGCTCGAGCTAACCTTGAGAACAGAAAAGGAAAGGATAATGAAAATCCTCAAGGGAGTGTTAAACTGAAAGCCAGATTGCCTGTTGACCACCCTTTTTCCTTTTATCCAGCATTGATTGGACCTAATAACTTGAAAGTGATATTGACAGCAATATAGTCAACCATTACCTGGACACATGATTATTTCATTGAGAGAAAGGACAGGAACCCAGTACCAAAAACCTCTTTCATTCTACATTAGACCAGAGAATTTACTTACTTTGTCTAGAAAATATTTGCCAGTGATTTTAAAGGCTGATTTAAAATGTGTATTCCTTAAATACGCTCCCAGCTCCTGCCTGAAAGCTTTTATCATGTCATTCTGAAGATACACCATTCTTAAACATCATATACAAGAGCATTAGATTAAAAGGCCATAAAATAGCAAGAAATCTCAAGGCCCAATAAGTACATTGTGTTAGTATTGGGCTGGTGACTTTTATTAAAAACAGGAAATTAAAATACATTGTCATATATAGATACAGCTATCTCCTCAAAAGAGTTGCTTCCTCCAAACTAAAATTTCAGAAAATCAACTTTGGATATTATGTCCTTTGGTATTTTGGAATTTTGATCTTGAAGGGATTGCAATAAGGAGGAAAATAACAACATAAGAAATTAATGATGTTGTTTTCTATTATCTTTAAAGAAATCCTGATTTTAAATGAAAATGGTTTTCAGGAGGCTCTGAACCATCATGTTCTCCTAACCAGGGCGCTGTGGCACAGAAATGGTGACAGTCAGGAAAGGTAAAATAAAGAGGAAATCACAGCATTGAACAATTAATATAGTGTTATCCCCAACATGATGCACTCATGTCATTTCATGAGTTGCATATCTGTGTGTCCTACAAAATCAAAAATGATGGTTGACATCATGAGAATGCCTGCAATATTCCACTGCTAGTCCTGTGTTCTTATGAATTTAATTTTTGTAGATTAGTATATTCTTTGAGGTGATGTGATTTGCTTTCATTTACTTTGAAAGAACGGTCTCCCTCCCTCTTCAAAATGGAGGGAAGAGAAACTGCAAATTCAAGTTTACTTATAGAAACAATCAAGTCACATTTCAGTAGAAAATGTCAGAAATAATGGCAGTAGCAGTGAATTCTTTTCCCAATTTTAAGCCTGTTATTCCAACAGCAAAGGTACCTTTTGAAGATAAGCCCTGTGAATGCTTAGAGTTTTGATAATATTTTAATTATATTTTCCAAAAAGTAAAAATACTGGGAAATGAGATACAATGTGATACTGCTGTAGATCCATAGATCCCTATAAAAATAAATCTGATGTCATTAATGTAAGGTAATGGTTTGAAAGGCCTTGTAATAACTTTTAAAGGTCCCATGTCTGGAAAGGAAAGCAGCTTGACAGACACAAGTCGTGAACTGCTTCGCTTTCCACGCTGCCTTATATCTGTCAATATATTGGTTATGGAGCTGTGCTGAGGCCAGTCTCCAAAGGCAGACTGTCACAGTTCTCAAAAGATAAAACATCCCTAAGGGTACAAAGAATTCAGGGACACAAGCTGATAGACAGACATTTTATGGCTGAGTTCAACGAGTGAGCCCTTTACCGGATAATTGAATTGATGAAAGGCTTACAGTTGCCCTGATTAAGCTTATTCATTCTCCATGATAGTTTAAGCAAAAATTGAAGAAGAAATTCAGGAGAAACACATTCATATGCTCTTTGAAATTGGTCTCGCCTGAAAAGCTTGCCGTTTGTTATGTTACGTGTGCTGTTTGTCCATACAAAGAATCCCGTTGTCCAAGAAGTGCTATTTACAGCAGCTTTTTTTTTTTTTTTTTTTTTTTTTTTTTTTTTTTAATATTCTAACTAAGGATTTGTAAATATTTTTAGAACATGTCTTGCTGCTTCATGACTCATTCGCCTTACGATCTTTGGTATTTTTCCCATTTGTGATCATGCAGCATCCCTGTGGCATATGGTCACCTGGGAAAGTATTGTTAGGGAAGAAATTAAGGGATTTTAGTTATTTTTAACATTTCTTGGAAGACTGAAATGCGGAGGAAGAGCCACATCAAAGCAACATTTTTCAATCTTCTATATTACATTAACCAGTCTCATTTGTTTGTGTTTTCCATAATGTATCCCTCTATTGTATCTTTATTCATAACTGAATTGAAAATTATCTGGGCAATGTACTTTGCCTCTGCAACATGCTTGTCCAGTGCCAAGTGCAAGGGACCATTAGGTGCTATGATAATATAATTTTTAAATAATTGTATTTTGGACCAGGAGCTCATAATCTCCTGATGAAAAAGAACAGCCACGACATATTTAACCAAGTACTCAGGTAAGGAGGATACACCTTCTAGTGTGATGAAAGGGAAAAAGAAGTATGATCTAATTCTTCAAGCCTAAACTTAGATTTAGCACTGTAAGTATTAGCAGCAGGATGCCATGCCAGTGTGAGGGTATAGTCAGAAGCAGGACTTATTTTTTTATTGTTCAGCAGTAGATCGTGTCCTGGGTGAAGTTATGAGATCTTTTAAATAATCTTAATAGAAATTACAGAAATAGAATATAGAACAGAAATTATAGAACTTCTACAAACACAACTTATTTATGAACACTAGCTATGGTGGGCTACTACAGAACTCAGCTAACTGATGTAATAACTTAAAGATTTCAGATTTGTGACAGGACCTCCAGACCCTGTCTTTTCACTCCATCGGTTTTAAGGGTAATGACTGGAAATAATTTCAATTGCTTTTTATACTGTATCCCTGTTGTCCTTCTTAAGACATTAAGGGAAAGAGACACTCAATTTTTACCAGAGCCTATAATCAATCAATAGGATCAACAGGCTGGCAGCCACTTATTTTCAACAAAAACTCCATGGTTTCCCTGTACCAAAGCTTCATTTTTTTGAACATTTAATTTCCAAGTTTCACCTCTAGAGACAGCAAGCTACCAAGAGAATCTAGTGCTGACATCTTGACTTGGCAGTGCCTACAGTTTCATGTGCTCTTGGCTTGCTCAGTCAGACAACATCCTTGCTAGACCTGGACAGTCAGATGTGCCCAGATAATCTGCACTAATCAGTGTGAGTCTCATATAAGTAACTTAATATGGCTCACAAGTTACAACACTTGGCTAGCACGCTTACACTCTCTCCTTAAATATATATATGTATATGCTGAGTATTCTGATAAAATTCTTTAGGGAGAAAAATCATCTCATTAACAGTTTGTTTTTATTTATAATGTTTAGAGCATTTTTTTTATATGTTTATTGCTGTCATATATTTACACTATTCACACAAATTCATGAAATATTATACTGTATTCTTAAATTTTCTTTTCATTAAATAAGACTGTGTTATAACTGCAGTTTTTTTCTTCTACTCCAACTGTTTTTGGATTCCTTCCACACATGTGGTAACATTCGCCATTCTGTTTAATTAACCAGATTGGTGAGAATGTTTGAATTTTTAAAGAACCTTCTCTTTATGGAGAATTAAAGGTCATGGCTGGAAAACTGGCCAGCTGAGCTCAGTCATTTCTAAGTATTTTGTTAATTTTTCCTGGTTAATGGTCCTTTCAAATTCAGTGTGCACTTTCTTCAGACTTGCATCAAACAGTCCTCAGAACTAGCAGTTCACAGTGGGAAAAGATAACCTATTTCCTTCAAGCACTGCAGCTCTATCTGTGAACTATTGGCATCACATGAAGATTGATTAAAGTTCTGCCAACACCTAATGTGCATAAGAAAAAAATAAAAACTGCCCTCTTTGCTTGCCAAAGGATAGCCATCTCAAACTCTAACTGCTTGTCTCTGAGGTCTGAAAGGGACTGATTCTGTTTATCAATTAGGGAGCCTGTGTTTAGAGCAACATCCAGAGGCTGATGGTAATGAGGGCCCACAATCCTGGCTCCAGGGGAGTACTTAAGTACTAACCTCAGTGCTGGGTCCTTTAATGAGGGATGTTAGGCCTTCCCAGGCAGGTGCATCTTGAGCTGAAGTGTAACGTAACCTCTTCTACCTTATCATGTCAGGGGACAGATTTAAACCACAGTGGGTTGAAAAAGGCTTGCTCAGCACTACAGGTAATTTAATTCTTCTGTCATCTTTTCTCTTTATCTCCTGTTGACATGCTCCAGACTATAAAACAATGATAGAAACCATGTTCAGATAAACATAAACCTTATGAAGGTGTCCAGTGGGCTTTTGCCCTTCCCTGTGTTCACCTCTGTGAACAGCAGATTGGTGTGCTGTTGGTGAAGGAGGAAGGGATGAAGCTGGAGTGATCTGTGCTTTGGGATCCACCTGGCTGTGTGACTGATCTCCTCCCAAAGCCTCAGCAGCCTTGCCCTGCCTCATGTGCAGCCCATGGGTCTTTGTGGGGGCTCTTGGTTGTGGATGGGGCTGTGTGAGTTTAACCTAGCCCTTTTCTCCATGGTGTGATTCTGCCAGTCTCTGTTTCCTTGGAGTTTCTATTTTTAATATAATATGTATGTCTCCAGAGAATTACCTGGTTAGGCTTATAATGAAAAGTTTCCTGGGAACCACCACCTTTTTATCTTTTCCACAATGGGCTCACTCATAAAATAGGCTTGAAATATACCAAATTTCTCTTCAGGTTTCGGAGGATAAAAGCAGTTTATTTCATTAGTCATCAGTCAGAGACCAAACAGTTCATGGACTTGAAAATGCAGAAGTCAAGTATTGTAATTTATGGTTGGGAGGCATCGTGATTCAGTCAAATATGCTCCTTTCCTCAAGAGTTACCCAAGGTGAGAATTACCTCTGACGTTGCTTTAGAACCTGGATAAGCCACCTTAACATTTTGTGACTCCCCTTTTATAGAAAGCACATAATGGGACACATATTGACATTGTAAAGGGCTTAGAGGCAGTGCTAGGTCCTCTTTGCTACACTATTAGCAGTGCTCTTTAAGACAGGACAGCAGTGAGATACAGAAATTGTCAGCAGTGTTTGCTGTTGTGGTGTAATCCCAGCCAGAAACTCAACCCCACTCTCTCCCTCCCTCCTGTGATAGGAGAGAGAATTGGAAGGGTAAGAGTGAGAAAATTCATGGGTTGAGATAAAAGCAGTCTAATAGGTAAAGCAAAATTCACAGGTGCAAGCGAAGCCAAACATGGAATTCATTCCCCACTTTCCAAGAACAAGCAGGTGTTTGCCATGCCCAGGAAGTCTGGCCTCAATCACATGTAATGGGGCTTGGGAAGACAAACTCCATCACTCTGAACATCCTCCTCTGATTCTTTCTTCCCTAATTTAATATGCTGAGCATGACTCCATATGTTATGGGATATCTCTTGGGTCAGTTGGAATCACCTGTCCCAGCTGTGTCCCCTCCCAGCTCCCTGTGTATCCCCAGCCCCCTCACTTCTGGGGTGGGGTGAGAGGTAGAAAAGGCCTTGGCTCTGTGTAAGCCCTGACAGCAATAACAAAAACACCCCTGTGTTATCAACATTGTTTCCAACACAAAACCAAAACGTAGAACCATATTAGCTAACTCTGGAAAAAATTACGCTCTCCAAGCCAAAACCAACACACCTGCTCTGCCAGGCAGGTAGAAACAAGCAAGTCTGTTGAACAGCTTCCAAGGCTACAGTGGCTTAGTGATGCCAGAGAGTACCTGTAGCCACTTGGCTATCCAGGATCTCGCCTCTGCTGCCTCTGGAAGGCAAACCAGATATAGTGACCTGACACTCAGAAAAAGAAAGCAAAGCTCTCTCCTAAGAGCTAAGATCATTAGTGGGTGTCTAAAGGGGAATACTTGTTGTGACATTGATTTATGCAGTCTTTTAATTGCATTAAAATAGGTGTAGCCAGTTTGATGTTTGCAGTAGAGTAAGTTTTTATGAGGCCAGGCTAATGAATGAGCCCCTCTGAGCCCTCTGAAATCATTGGAGTCCCTCCCTTGTGTGTAGATCGAAATTACAGCAGCAGCGCAGCACAAGTGTGGCAGTGCCTGGAGAACAGGCCAGTGCAGACCCATCAGTCAATGTCCTATTGATATACTAACAGAAATGGACTAGTAGTGTGTCACTATTAAATATTGCCCTGGTTTCATATGTGTGCATTTTTCTAGAGCTAATGTAATTTAAATTATATCCTCTATAATTAAATATCATTAATAACCATATGTTTTATTAAATTAAAAATGTCCAGGAAGTGTCAGTCATCTTTTTGCATATGGTACAATGGAGAGGGCTGCAGTAGATGCATATAGAGCTCAAAAGCCAGCTGAGAGGAATGGAAAGAAGTTTCAGTTTGGAGGGAGGTTCACAGCAAGAAAAATATACTGATGCTGTAAACTTCTTCATTCTGACTTTCCCATTCCACAGGCGTATTAGAGACAGACCTCCAGTGAAGTAACTACAGAAACTGAGGAGGACAAGCAATAGCTTTTCAGGCATGATCTATTCCTGGTAGCTGGTGATTGATTTTAGATGTTTGAATAAATGCACCTATCTTTTCTTCTAGTGATAGAATTGTTTCTGGTGCATAAAAGTGTTGCATTACATCACCACATTTCTAGAGTGCAGTGGAAGCAATCGCTGTGTTTCAGGTGCTCCTCTTAATCATTCAGATCCAAGAAAAGATCATGCCTTTGAGCTGCCTGAGGGACAGCATGATTGGCATCCAGGATGAGCACACCTCCTGCCCAGGCTGTGGGCACGAGGTCAGTGAGAAGCTGGTGCTGATCAATGGCCCTCCGGACACAGCCACCAATAATAGAGTCCATGGCAGGAGAGGGCTGTGCCTCACACCGCAAAGTGCCGCTCGTTAGCACCAACGCTGTGCCCTGAGTGGACAAGGCACGGGCTAAGGAGTAAGATGGCTTCCTTTTTTAGGTTGATAGAATGCAATTGTTTGTCAAAACTAGTGGGCTGTGCAATCAGTTATTTTATAACAGCAGTGTCAAGTGTTCTGCGTGTTATGATTATGTTGTGTAATGCTAGAAAAAGTACAGAGCTGGCAGCTAAATTTGTTTTGCTAACTGTAACCTTTACTCTAATCCAAGAAGTGTTTATCTTGCCCCATATCAGTACTTTATTCACCATGAAACTACTCCTTTGCTGTGTAGAATTACACGTAAGCACTTTTTCTTTCTTCTGCATCTGTACAATACTTTGTAGAGAGCAATGTCAGCAGCACTGTAGGAATAGGATTCCAGAGTGACAGGTACCTCTTCTGACCTCTGCTGCTGTAATTCTGACAGGCCTGATCCAAATCCACTGGAACTTTTTACAAAAGTATTCCATTTATTTCACTGACCTCTGCAAGAATTCCAAGAGTAATTTGTCAGCCTTTTAGAGAATTGTCAAATAATGGGAGTCCCACTTTGGGTGGTCAGGGGCTGAACATTAAATCTGGTCTCCAAACTTTTTGGATTGTATACCCATATCAGCAAAAAAAATACTTCCCCTCTCTATGCACAATCAATTATTTACTTATGAATGATATACATGTGCTGCTGTTCTAATTTTTATATATTATAAAACATGCACAAAATAGAAATCTAAAAAAGGATGAGTTGAAAATTAAATAGATTAAATGATTTTTTAAAAAAATATTCATCAATGAAGAACACATAAAGAATGTCTTCTTTCATCCCAGTGGTCTATCTTGTATCCCACTTTAGAGACCATCATCTTAAAAAGTCCATTCATTGGCAGTGGCAACTTTACATCATCTACCATACAGAAGTTATCTCTATACAGCTTCTTGAATGTGCACCTCTGTTTGGAAACCACTTATTTATGTCACTCATAAGTTTGAACACTTTATAATACCATCTATGGCAAAACCCTTCTCAGGCTCTCCATTTGTAAAATTAAAAAAAACCTAGGGAATTTAAGAAGGTTACATACACTGCAGGCTTTTTTGAGAACATAACTAATGGACTGCCACTACTAAAAGGCTTACAGGCTGCTAAACTCTGTAGCATTTGGGTTTCCTGGACAAAAAATATCCTGGGCAAACTATGGAGATTGGTAAATGAGCTTGATATTACCCTTTTACATCATAAGAGTGATCTCACAATTATCATAATTTAAGTTATGATGCCAGAACCATGCTTCTTCCACAAACTAAATGATTCAACAGATAATTGTTATAAAAGGAGGCTATCTGTCAGATTATGGTTTAACTAGAGTTGAGCCAAATTTTGGATTCAGACATTAAAGCAGTTGTAATCAGCCCTGGTTTAAATTCAGCTTTAATTTTGTTTGATTTTTTTTCCCCTAATGACCATTCATTATGGATGTGAACTTTCTATCTCTGTCTGGATATGTGTAAATATTTTGAGGCTTCTGTTTACTGATTTCCATTATGCTTGAACTCTGCTTTTTAGGGCCAAGTTTCACCAGGTTGTGTCTCCTGTTCTGACTCTTGAGCTTGTTCCACTGGAATGCTGTTGTCCAAAAGAATTTTCATGCTGCTTGACCCTATTTGCACATACTCTTGCCTCCTTAATTTTCCTCCCCAGAGTATATTATTAAGTATATTAGAACTAAATATGCTAATTTTTCAATAAGAAAACCCAAAATAAAATTAATTCACACCATTATTAAGATATCTGAAAAAAAATCACAATTATTTTATGAAAGGCACAATTTCCAGAGGTGTAAAAATATTCAATGTGCTCAAAAGCTGCTCACCTAAATGTCGCCCTGAAATGTTGAAATCTCTTTCATAGTTATCTTTCCCTTTTTTATAACCTTAGGACAGGGAACATGTCTATTTAATGTCTACATTAAAATGTAGCATGTCTACATTGGAAAATTCAGTTGCTATTGGCCACTGTAAAATCAAATTATCACTAACTTCCTCAGATTTTGCCATTAGATTAAGACCATTATCATTCCATCTTTTTTGGAAGGAAACATTGTTTTAGGTGAACATCCTAAGGCAATATTTAAAAGTGGATTTCTTCCTTATTTTTATATATATATATACCATATATATATATATAAATATACCATTTATATATATATATACACCATTTATTCCAAGAAAATTAAGTAGTGTAGAGAAAAGCACAACTCTGGGATGTCATCACCTTGTTAACATTGCCATAACCAGCTTGGTCAAAAGGGAAAAATAGGTTAAGAAAATATAAGACACCACAGAATATAAAGTTTCAACACCACCGAGGAGTCACTCATAAAGTGACTTTCACGTTAACTCGTTGACATGAAAGATTTTGGAATGAAACCGTGGTATAAGAAACCCCTTGCAATAAAGGGTTGGAAACATTGTCTCTTGCCATTTGGAGCATGTTCATAGGAGAAGAGCTGGAGTCTGTCCCACCATCGGCTCAAACAGCAGTTCACCACTCCCTAGAGGGGAGTGCAGTAGAAATTAACTCAGTAATACCTTGTCTTTTGCTGTCACAGGAACTCTGTCATCATACTGGACTTCATCTACCAAATCCATGTGGTAAGTAGTCCATACAACAGCAGCTCATGGAAAGGGTAGCATTTAACAGTTACTGGTTTATTCATGGGTGGAACAGAGTTTAACTAGAAGTTCAGTTCAAAAAAACCACCCAAGCAGCAGAAGTGGAAAAAAAAGCTTTGCTTGGGTAAAATTAATTAAACCAGTTAACTCAGAGCTGTGCCTTTCAGAAGAAGACAATGAGAGATCTCTGCAAATTCTAGAAGGCCAAGGAATCCTCATTTAAAATATTTTTTTTTTCGTGTAAGTATGTGTGTGTGTATTTTATATGTGAAATATACACACACACACACACACACATATATATGTGTGTGTGTGTGTGTGTGTGTGTGTATGTGTTTAGAATAAAAACACAGTATTTCCATACTAGGTGGTAATGCCCAGTCACTGCTGACTTATAGGTAACAAGAAGAAAGTGAGCAGGTAACTTGCTCCTAGCAATGTCATATTTGTCCCTTTGTCAGCGTGGACTATTTCAGCAGCAGTTTACTGTCACTGCCATCAGGGTCAGCAGACCTCAGATCTTATGGGCTACCTGTTGTTCATTACACACATATTTAGAACCATTATCATGCAATATTAATTCTGATTTTAAAAGCATCCTATAACTTTAGTAATACACGTAGCACATGTATTATGTTTACACGTAAATAACCTTTGCATTTGAATCTAGGTCAACTCATTCTCTCTGTCGGGGAAATAATCCCTAGTACCTGTTTATGTCAGACTGAGGAAACTGATCTTAGCCACCTTGAACTGTTGCCTTTGAAGGCACAAGTTGTCAAGTCCTCCTGACTGTAACAATCTGACACAAAGGAAGTACCTCTGGCAAGTTGATTGTATTTATCCACCTTGCAAGCAGTTGGCAGCTTGTGGATTTCATCTCTTCCTCTGCAGGAGCATTTTGCAGCCAGCAAATACCTGCAGGATGCACAGGCTCAGTACTGGTGAAGACTCACCCGAACGGTTCCTGAACCTGAAACCACACATATTTAAGTATGACACTGGACCCACTGAGGTAATTGTGACTATTTGCATAACTTAAGGCAAGTGTTTTCAGTTTGGTCCTGTGCTGGCTAGCATCAAGTTTAATACTACAGAAGCAATAGATTAGTTTTATTCCACATCTTTTAAATGTTGAATTTTGTAATGTGAAATTGTTTGGACAAAAATGTTTGAATTGACTTGCAATAATGCATGGAAGAGTTCATGCAACATCAGTCAAATGAGGAAAAATAAACCACATTGATAATCATTTAGTAAAAAAGAAAAATAAACATACAAATAGGAGTTTATTGCAGTTCATCATAACCAGATGTGATCTATAGTGTACCATATTTTGATTCTTAAAAATACAAATAAAATTATGGGCTAGATAAAATTCTATTAGTGTACTTGTTTTCAGTACCAAAAATATGTCCTTGATTAGATAGCTTCAATCACAAACAGTAACATATATTTTCCTGCCACCTGCAAATACAAACAATGCTGTGTTAGGACCAAATTGGAACAGGAACTAATATATTTGTACAGACAAATGCAATTACATTATGAAATAATAAATTTTCTTATTATTTTTTTTCGTTTTACCAAATAAGTACAGCACTAAGAACATATAAAAATTCTTCTTTCATCTAAATGTAATACTTTTTCCTAATTCTTTTTGCAGTGTTTAGTTTATTTCTTCATAGTCAAAGTGGTTTGAAGTGGTCCTGACTTCCCAGAAGCTCTCATAAATCATGTTAAACAAGACACATATCTCTGTTGTTTAAAATTCAGATAGGAGGAGGGCATTAGTTCCACCTATGCAGTTTGAATTTGTGTCATCTACATTTCTGCTGATGCAACAACAGAAGAGAAAAAAAAGCCCCCAGATTTCTGACATTTTACAGGCAATTTCAAAATTCCATTGCTATTTAGAGGACTTTTGGATTAAGACAAGAATTTTTTTTCATCCTGGACTTTCAGAGGCATGTGGAGTGCACCCTGAAGTATGAAATATAAAATGAAAATACTTTCATAAGGAATTACTGCTTCTGAAATGGGGAAGCTTTGCATAAGTTTGTTGATATTTGGTGGATTATTTCTGTGTCTGTCTGAGGTTGTCCACCCTTCAGAATTTTCCACTATTGCTAGTCTGCATGTGGCACTAGCAGAGCCTCAACTGTAGACAAGCCATGTGTGTCCTTACCAACAGATAACAACTTTTTCCAGAGCAGATTTGGATGCCACAGCAATATGAATGACAGCATCTGCTGGTACATGAGCAGCCTGAGCCAGGCAAGCAGACATGAGAGCCTGATCTAAGCAGGCAGGCAAACTCTGAGTACCTCTCCTCAGTATTTTCCTTTGTGACAGAAGCCACTGACAAAAACCTTGTCACATGGGAAGACAAGGTTAATGTGCTCTGAAACTTTATATGTGCTTCATGTGAGTAGAAATACTTGTACAGTAGCTGGGTGAAGAATTTAAGGATTTCTGGCCAGCTGGTTAAGGGAGAGTGGGAGAGTCAGTGGAGTGGAGTCAGTGAGTGGAGTGTGGCCAGGCCTGTGCCTGTCCATGCTGCTCACCTGCAGCCTTCTGTCTTCTCCTGCTCTACTTCTCTGCTGGACCAGAGCTCAAACCACCAGGACAATGCTTGGGACAGCAAAATCATGTGAGGTGGATGTCTTGGCTATCTGGGTTTCCTCTCTGGTTGTGAAGGACATAAATTTATGTTTGTACATGTGGCCATGCAGGATGTTTGCCACACCACCAAGCTACATGGCAGTAGAGTGATATACATGGGACAACCTATCAAGGTTGGTGGAAGAACCCATCCAGGCTTCCCATGCAAAGAACTGTCTCTAAGCAGCCTGTTGTCACTTAGGAGCAGAATCTGACCTGCAGAGGTGTCTGGTGTTCTTATGTGCCTACTCTTTGTCTCCAAGGTACAGCTGCTTCTGGAAAGGGGCTTTGCAGATGTACAGACTCCTAAAGTTCAGCCTGCTCTTCATACCTGGGTGAGTAGCAGCTTTGGCCGTTGATACTTGAAGATACAGCGAAAGAAGTGTCTTCAGCAGTATTTCTGGATAACACCTTCAGCATGTCTTATGATATTTGATGTTTCCACAGTCTCCATTTCTTGGAGCTATGGGAGAATGTACAAATATCCATTTCCTTGCAGAGGTTCAGGTTACACAAGCTCTTGGGTTTGTAAGCTGTCTGAGAGGTCAAATCCAGTCAAATGCTTGTGTGGCTTATCTTGTATTAAATATTGCAGCAGTCATTTATCTATGTGAGAAAGGTGAAGGGTTCAGTGACCCCAAGACTTGAATCTGTGGTGCCAGGGAGTCAGGGAATTTTTCAAACTTGCTGTATTATGCTTATCCTCTTACAGTCTGACTTTTTTTTTTTTTTTTTTTTTTTTTTTTTTTTTTTTTTTTTAACGGTGGTGTTAAAGACTGCAATACAGTTAAAAAGGTACAGATAAAAAAACCCCAGCAATCTCTGATTGTATTCATTTGTAAGCCTTGCTTATGCTCTGATCCTACAAAGCACTGAACACCTCAAGTAAAAGGGATTTTAACTTCTGTGGGCTTCAGTGGGAATTCTTGTACTGTATGCTCAGAAATCAGAAAAGAGGGATCTTGGAAGAGAGTTCAGAAATGTCTTTGGAGCTTACTTATGACAACACTCACAACTTTATCCACAAGGTCATTATTTTTAAGGGTTTCTACCGCTTTCAGCTCCCATAACTGTGGTAACATGAGCATATTTGCTATCATTATACAGATAAACAAATATCTCATCTTTGTGGCTGAGAAAAATGTAAAAACACTGAATCCATTTATCTCGACACCAGCAAACCAGACAGATGACTGAAATATCACAGGGTTCTGAAGTACAGTAATTCTTAAAACAAGCTCATGATATCTTTTTATGTGTTTAGAGTTATCAATCCTGGCATTTCCAGGCTTATTTCCTCCTACCCCATTGTTTTTCTTATTTTAAGTTTTTAGCAACAAAATTCCTACATCTCTTTGCACACGGGAGCAAGCTAATCCTCTAAAAAATTCTGAGACCAAGACTGCTTGTCTTGGTTTTTAGTGGGTGGCTTGCTGGGCCACTACTATCCCTCTTAAAGATGATCCTAATGCTGCTGTGAAAGGGCTTTCATTGACTGAAGAAGCCCTGCTATGTGCTACAATATTTTGATGTTTTCTCTATGTCTTCTGATACATTCAAAATAAATTCACAGGTTGTTCCCACAAATAGCAGGATCAGCTTCATGTAAGAAGCATCACCTTCTGTGTGAGCCCTGAGTTACTGTCTCATTCAGACTCTTAATATGTTTGTATGGGGAGCAGAACTTTTGTTCAAAGATCTTGGCTGCTCTTTCTGGACAGAAGCACTCTAATTCCTTAAAACTTTTCCAAGCAGCTCTTCTAAATAACACTGATACACCCAAAAATCTGCTTTTCTCTTTGCCTGCCTGTAGTGTGTAATCTCATATCTGAACAATGTAATTTATTATTGATATCTGAAGTGGAATGCAACAGCTTCCCCTATATATTAGTAGCTGTAGCTATTATTTTCTAAAGTAGGATTTCCTGGGCCCTTCTTGTGATATAAGAATTGCTGCTAACCAGGTAGATGGCTGGAAAGGATGATAGTGTCCCCTACTATTATAAATCTAGTGAGCTCACCTTTAAATGTCTGTCAGTATTCTCCCCTTTGGCATTGTTCCAGTCACTTTTTGGCCTTTTTATTTTAAAGAAAAATCCTATCCATATGGCCAAAGAAGGCAGTATACTTGCCCTCAGATTCACTTAATGCGTGCTTGTTCTGGAACTGGAACTGGTCTGCCATTGTGCAGGAGAGGAAAAAATAGCCACTTCAATGAAAATCTAAATTAGTAGCCTGCATGCATCAAACAAGAATAAAAACCCATGCTGGAGGATACAGTAGATCTAAATATGCATGCCCTGATTCACGTAGATGGCCAAACTCTTTCAAACAGAAACATAATTTGACCTATGAAGTAATTAATGCCATGATTATGGGGAGGGAAGACACCACAGTTCAGGCTGCAGCCGGACTGCTTTCCATTAATAGAAAGCTCTATTATTCCCTCCCCCCCCACACATACTTATCTCAGTTTTAAAAATTATGTTGGCTGCAAAATTCCAGTCTGCACTGAAGGCATAGCAGAATGTTTCCGCAAATTTCAAAAAAGTTGTTGTTTGAGTTTCCCAAGTTATCTGATTGTAGTTTTGTTCCTCTGTTATATGAAAAGAGTAGCTCACTCCTTCTTCAGTCTTGCCATATAAATCCCTTTAACCAGATTTTGAGGAAGACGGATTGGCTTAATTAAACCTATTTCTTGGTTTTATTCTAGGTAATTCTGAGACCAGTCTTCCACACACCACTATCAATGGGTTTTTTCTGCTGGATTAAGCAGAAAGAGGAATACCAGCTGAAATCTAGAAAGACCATGAGAGGATTTTTTTTTTCACACAACTTGTAATTAATGGTGGTGCTCATTGCTACAGGATTTTATGAATCTCACTTTTTTGTATATATTGAAAATATTATTAGACAATTTAATGGGAGTAAAACCTATCAGGGACTTTCAAATATGCAGATAGTAAATCTAAAAAATTCTTATAAAAACTATCCCTGAATCTTAGATCACTAGAAACTATAGGACTGTACTAAGGATGTGTCACTGCATGTTTGCCACTTCTTATTCACTTCCTTAGGCATTTGCGGTTGTCTTCTGCTGGAGGAATGGTACCTGGTGGCCTGAACCTTTGATTTGATCACTGTGGTCAGTCTGAGGTATGTCAACAAAAAATTAACTTTGATTCAAAGGGTCATATTCTATGATTACTTTTGACAATTATAAGAACAAGGAACATGGTTGTATTTTCAAATTTCAGGTTAAATATACAAATACCTAAATTGTGGTCTGAAGCTTTTGCACTATTTGAGGGAATGCTTTTTCAGAATAAGAGCCTGAATTGCCAGCAATAGAGAAGTGTCATAGGTTAGGCCTACATTCTGCATAGAAGCTCATTTTTTAAATGGTCCTTTTCTCTCCAAATAGGACAGCTATAAAATCAAGCTAATAATGTTTATACTTAGTTTTGGAAGGAGCTTTGAGAGCTAGAAATAAATGCTTACTCTGCAAATGCAAATTTTTTTTTTTTTTACATGGAGCGATTGCAACTGAATAAAAATGGGAAGAGGATCAAAAACATTTGGAAGACTCAAGATCACAAATGACTGTGGCACTAATTTTCCTAATGTTTTAGGTGCTTTTGTGTGTCCTCTAGGGAGGCTAAGATGCATCCAAGAAAAAGCTCTGGCATTTTGTGGCCTAACTTTTTGCTGCCTGGCACTTGACATGCGGTCCCAAACCTTACGTTAGGCACACCATTTCTGGCTGTGTGAATATTGGACACATTTTGCAAATAGGAGAGCAATGGAGTTGCCTCAGAACACTGAGCTTGAAGGCAGGAACCCTCTGCTAGGTGGAAATTAATTTTTCAAAGGAGCAAAGACCTTGCTGTTAGGCAGATTTTGCTGGGATTTAAAAATACATCTCATTTTAGGCAGCTACTTCTTTGTTTTGAGGGAGATTTATCTCCAAAACCTCAGATATAAAAGAGTCAAGATCTTTGCAAAACTGCATTTTATAATAAACCCTGAGTAATAAATACTGACTCTGGCCTTAAATTAAAATGCAATAATTTATTGTTAGAGTTGACTATTCCCCTTGAAGATGTCCAAAGCATAAACTGGACATCTTCAAGGCCTATTAGGGCAAAGATGGATGAGGAGAAGGCTGGTCAGCAAAGCTGACCACAGCAAGGGAGAAGTGTGATGATTACACCTTGGCCAGCCCCTGCTGCCCTGACTCCAGGCTGTTCTGTGGAAAGATGTGTAAGGACAGAGTAAGGATTTTGAAGAACCTGAGACACTGAAACTCAGCAGCCTGGGACACCCCACACCCCCCCGCTGTAAATGACAGCACCTGGGAACCAGCAAGCTCATCTAGACACAACATTAACATTTAGCTAAAATCCGTGATCTTTCCACAGATTTTTAAGGCAAATACAATAGCAGGGTCCAGGAACTGGCTCTGAGAGTGCAATGCTTTAATACAGAGGTCCAGTTAAAGTACCCTGGAAGCCTGGCACTGCCTCATGGAATGGTTAATCCATCTTCCCTCTCTGCCTCTGCTGTTCCTGCACATTTGAACTGTCATATCCTTTCTCCATTATGTAATAGCCTAGAGGTCACACATGTTCCTCGGCTTTGAATAATACATCTCTATGAAGCCTTAGTATCTCTGTTTGAAAATTTATTTCTTTCATTTTAATATTTTATCAATTTTGTCCTAAATGGATGACCTTAACTGGTTGCAGTTCATTTCATTTCTTCTCTGCTTAAATATTTTAAAGGTTCCAAAGTACAAACATCATTCATGCAGTGTGTAACAAAAACGCTCAGTTTGAGCTTTGGATTACTTAATTGTAATTGTCAAGCTATTATTAAAATTGATTTTTTTTTCTTTTTTTCAATTTCTTCCCCCTTCTCCTTCTTCCCATTTCTAATGTTGTTTGTCACATCCTTTATGTTGGTATTTAACCGTACTTTAGTGCTGATAGAAGAGCTATGTAATTAATTAGGACCATTACTTGTGGACAACAAACAGGCAAGAGTCAAAATCACCCTGCAGTGGGGACAGGAGTTGCATTCAGAAAATACCTCAGTAACATAATTGATCCAATACCAGATACAGTATTTGATGTTAGGTACAAGTTGAGCTTTTTGCCCTGTGTTTGGAGAAAAAAGAACCAGAGTTACATTTACAAGCTGGCCATCTTGATGCTGCAATCAATCTGGATTTCATTAAGCTGGAAAGGGGTTTTATTTGAATGGTAAATCATCAACACACATGGATGCACCAGGAAATAAAAGAAGTTAACAAATACCTGGCAGTCCTAGCTCTGAAATGAGTTGTGCTGTTAGAGAGGTGTCATTTTGGGCACATAAGGTTCTTTGTAGGAGTAGCAGTCCTAGCCTTTCTCAAGCCTTTTTAAGTAATTAAATTCAATCTTCATAAATTTCAGTATCATTTGACTTCCTGTCCTGAGCAGGTTGATGTCACTACAGGCAGCTTCACACTGACAGTCTCTGAGTGCCTGGTCTCACTGACCCTTCTGATGTAAAATGCTTTTGGTTATTTAGATGTGAAAGGCAGTAAAAGCTAGTAAGCACAATTTGATTTAATGATTGTTATTCTGCACTTATACTATGAAAAAGCAAAACTAAGATATCTGCACTTCACACTGGGACATTTTGATTAAAAATAGGAATAACACTGAAGAAATCTGACTCATGTCCTTGAATGATTTCAAAATAACTGTAGCTGTTCTGCATTTGCAAAATATAAAAATCAGTATACAATCAATTTTTTATATTTAAGATATTTGATTATGTGGGACAGGTCTATATTTAATGTTGACTATTAGCTTTCTTATTTTCTTCTATCTTGCTAGTCTTGCCCATCTGTAGCTGTTGGTAAGATATGGACTCATGTTTCTTTTCTGATATCTCTGTCATATTGCAGTGACATCACCTGTCTTCTGGTTTGCAGTATTCCACACCAGGAAGACACATTAAATCCTTTACCTTTCCACTAAGTCCCTAACCCTTATATTGAGGACAGTATGAAATGGCATTACCTCTCTTTGGCTGTAAGGTTTTGGTGTACCTGGTGTCATGTCACCACAAGAGATGCCACACTGGTCACTGCAAGCAGGAATCTCTGTGCCTCCATGTGAACAAACAAGGACTTCTTGTTTCCAAATGTGGTTCTTGGGCTGTACACAGAGGTGGAAATGAGTGAATGTGTAAGCAGGTCTTGTTTGCTCCTGGGATGGAGATCTGGATCCTTGGACATCAGCCAAAAAGTCCTGTCAGGTGTTTTTTGTGGTAATCCTGTTTTCCTCCAAACAATAGAGTAGATGTGCTACAACCAGAGCAAATGCTTTGAATAGTTCTTTAAAGGACGCTTGAAACACTTCTTGCATATTTTTTATGCCCTGTACAAACAGCTCTCCTGGTTTCTGAGGAAGCTCCTGAAAGTAACTAGCATTGCTTCTGTAACTACAGGAGTTTCCTGATTCAGGTGGTGTGGCAGGTGAGGTTATCTTGCCTCAACAGGTAGTATTAGTATAGTTAGTATAATCCTTCAGAAAGTTATTGCAAACATATCCTCCTCAACCTTAATTATAAAATTAAAAAGTATAAGCATTGAAAATCCTTCTAAATACATATTTAAATCCTAAAGGATCTCCTTAGACTGGAGTATTACATGAGATAGAGAGCTTAGCAAGGAATTGTACTAAGGCCTGATACATTACAACAATTATGAACATGTTCACTTTATAAACTAAGTATCAGTAATTGTGCTGTGAGCAGTGCACCTCATACTTAAATTTCAGCAGCTTTAATGTACTTGTAAACTGTAATTCTGTGTAAGTCACACAAAACATGAGGGAAAGGAATAATGGGGTGTACAAGCAGAAGATCAGGAACAGAGGCACAGAGGCAAAAAAAAAAATGTGATTTCCATATCTGCTGTCCAGTAGTAGCCAGGCACAGATTCCCAAAATACCGTAAGGAAATGGTGACATTTCTCCAGAAGCAGATTTCTGTGGGAAATCTGTCACTTTGGCCAAAGTGAGCACACGCTGCTGCTCTTTACCTCAACAAGGTAAACATCCTCATGAATAACAGTATTTTTGTGTGACTACAGCTGCTCTTTTAACTCTCTGCATAAAGACCTGTATTTGGGGAACTAAAGGTTATGAATTCAAATCCCAGTTTCCACTTCCAGATGTGTGTATACATTTGGCTGGAAACAATGCTGGCTGTCTGGATGTATGCAGCCAGGGATCATTGCAGCAGCACAAGTCAATTAGCCTTGGTGACACTCTGGTGTCCTGTGAAATAATTTTATGGATACTTCAGGGGATGTTGTCAGAAGGATAGTGCTGAGAACTACAGGACACAAGGGGTAAGGCCAGTAAAATAACCACCTTTGGCACAGGTTTCCAAACACCTCCGTGTTTACAGACACCAGAACCTTTCTGAATTTCCTGGGTCTCTCTTGGGACATACAAAGGATAACAATTAACCTTTCCTTATTACCAAGCACAGGAAAAAATAGTGGAGCCTCTCAGGTGGCACATCTCATTTGAGCATTCCACTGTGTCTGCAGTCATGGACGTGTTGTGGAAGTCAAGGCAGGGAGGGCTGAGCCTCCTAATTACAATGTATATTTGCAGGCCCCATTTTTATTTTAGAGGCAGTAATACACAGTAGTCTTCAGTTGATCTGCAGGAGTCAGGCTGGTATGAGATAAATCTCCAGTCATTCTTCAGGATTTCCATTTCACTGGAGGCTACTCTGTGAAATAACCAAAGATGGCAAGTGGTTACTTTATATTAGCAATTAAATATTTTGGGGGTTTTGGTTTGGTTTGGTTCTTTTGTCGATATATTTTCTTTTACATTTTTCTATTTTCATTGTCCTCAAAACTCTAATGAATCTCTCTTAAGAAATGCCAAAATTTTGTAACTTTATTTTTTTCCCCTAGATTTAAATTAAAGAGAACTCCTATTTGTTTTTTGGTTTTGGGATTTTTTGGTTGGTTTCTTTGGGGGGGTCATTGGGGTTTTTTTTTGCCTGGCCCCTTTTGGAAGAGAAAAGGTATACACAATGAACACCTTTTTATTTTCTTTTTAATACGACTTGAAATTCTAAAACATAACAACTTATTAATGTCTAGCTTTAAAATTTGTCATTTTAATTTCTCTCTAATAAAACCATGAGAAGGTTGTTTTAACCTCATGGTTCTGTGTTTTGCTTGGATTTTTGCTTTTTCTCTCCAGAAAGTAGTATAAGAAGTAAAAAATGGCAGATTTTCTGAATAGAAGTAAGTATAAGTAAAAGTAAGTATCACTTTTTTTTCTTTCAATTGTCCCTCCTGCTCAGTTTTGAAGTGTAGAAGAAAGTTTTCATTTTACAGAAAATTTAAGGGAAATAATAGTGATTTTTCTCCCTCTTCATGCACTGTAATTTTCTTTCCTTCTCAGTTTTTCACTGAGTACTCATCTGTGACATTGCACTTTGTTGGGAGCTGAAATTAACGTAGAAATTAAGTGTTAGATGTGAGAGACCTAATGGGATACAACAGCTGAGAGTAAAATTAGAAGAAAACAAAATCTTAGGTGGAAAGAGCTGAAGATATAATAATTTTGTTACTGTTAGACACATCTTGGAAAGAAATTGAGAAAAAATAAAGGATAGGATAAAATTAAATGAAAACAAACATTAAACCATACCAGAGTCCAACCATGAATTACAACCAAGACATTGTCCTTAAAAGCCTGGTATTTTACAAGTTTAATAATGAATTATATCTAGAGACAAGCAAGGTAATTTTTCTATTTGGCAATCCCATGCAAGCCTCATTTGCAAGGATGTGCTCCGTTGTGAGGCCCAGGTTTGAAAATTACCTCCATATGTTGGAAAGAGTTTAGTTGACAGCAACAAAAATTCCAAAAAGTTGAAAAATTGGGCCTTTGAATGGAGACTAAAAAATTTTGTCATGGTTCAGCTAGAAAAAGCAAAGCTGAAGTGACACACAAGAATTTAAAAAATAACTAAGAAAAGTGTGTTGTAAGGAAAAGAGGACTCAGACTTGCCGATGAAAAAGAAAAGGACAGTCCCAATGGCTCCATCTGAGGGTTGTGCCAGGGAAAACTAAGTGGAATTCTGGATGCTGGAGTGAGGGTTTGTGCTGGCAAACAGTCACCTTCTGTCTTTCAATTAAAGCAGGCAAAGGAGGGCACCAGGAGTTCAGTTTTCGGGGCAGGAGGAGAACAGCACTCCTGCCATGGAATTTTTGTGCTGGTACCCCAAAGTTGTCCCTAGCCAGCAAAATCTAATTACCTTGTTCTTCTTCTTATGAATCCATGGGAGAGCAAGGCAGTTTTCAGCAGACCTGGCAAGTACAACTTTATTACTGTAGGAGAGGTTGTTGGGGACTGCAGAAATGGCTGTCCTGGTATGGTTGATCTGAGATTTGGAATCTCTCTGGGAAGAAGAATTTAGACATAATGAAGTCATCTGTGTTCCTTGCAGAAGAATGGAAGAAATCTACCAACAGTCCTGAGTCTCAGAACTGATTCTGTTCTTATATTTGCAGTGTTTTGAAGCTGCTATGGTCTGTTGGTTCATTAAGTTACATTTGCAAGTTGTCCCTAAACACTGGCTTTTACATAGTCTGCATTTTAACACTCTTTGAGTGCATATTGATATGTCCTGTCCTCTGTGCAAACCACAGTCAAAGAAATCCCTTTTCTGCAATGGCTAATGAGGTACCAGAGTGGTAAAATAAACAGAAGGAGGAATTACACAGTGTCAGGAAGCTTGACCAAAGAAATGTCACCTTCAAAGCAGCAATGAGAAATGACCTTTCACTTTATTATAGTGTGCCAAATTTGGTTTGGTTTAGACAAGAACCTACAATTATTGAATATTTAAAAGTGCACAGTCTTACTCACAGAGAAGTCAAATAGAGTTGGGGGGACTTATGTCACAGAAGTACCTATGATGAAAGATGGGTATGACACACTGACAAGTACCACAACTGATTTTACAGTTGAATTATGCAGTTAGGTTTTATTAACTATACATATTATAAAGGACTTTTCGTAACAGAGGAAAGGATGTCAGGTCCTGGTGATTGTACTGACCTCTTATGCTACTGGGAAAGATGCAGAAAGGCTTTCAAAAGAGCAATATAGTCCCTATTTAATCTTTAAATAAGAAAGAAAGGTCAAGGAGCCATTGCTGCTACTTTATTTCTCTCAAGTCTTCACCAAGGAGACATCCCATTTTAATGTCCATTGCCTTAGATTTATACATATTAGTAAAATATGCATCACTGAAACATTACATACTTTTGAATGCACTGAATTTATAGCAGAACTTATAAAGTGTAGTATGTGCATGTGTATGAATCCTCAAAATTATGTAACTAACCTCTGAAGGTTTCTCACTCTAATTCATTTCTGACACAAAAATAAAAAGAAAACAGGAAGCCCTCCAACAGATTACTTAACATCTCTGTAAAAATGTCATATCCACACAGATATTCACTTAAATGCCAAAGAAGGAGAAAAAAGAGTGGCAATTTATATTCATAATGTAGTTTAATTTAAAAATTATATTAATAATTAAAGATAAGTAAATGAAGGTGACAACCAATTCAAGACAGGTAGGGGGAAAAAGCCCCAAACACAGCACCAGGGTAATTACAGGGATTTCTTTAAGGAACAATTAGGCTTCCTACCAAAGCCAGTTATGCTCCACCTTTGGTAGGAAGCCTAATTGTTCCTTAAACTTTTCCTTCCCTTCTGAACTGGGGGTGACACTGTCAGAGTAGGTGCAGCCCAATTCTTCCAAGGGCAGATGCTCAACAAGAACACCATTGGCATGGCCTGCCTCCTCTCGGCAGGTACAGCAGGACAGCCTCTCCCTCTGCTCCACACAAAGCTGCATGAGCAGCATCCATCAGGGAATGCAATGAAGCCTTCAGGGCTGGGAAGTGCAGTCAGGGCTGCAGTACACCCTTGTCTCAGTCCTTTGAGAACGGCTGCCTTATGATAATCTTCCATCATGTGATTAATTGCTGGCTTTTGCAGTGGGATGCAGCAGTTTGTCTGCCTCCTTTCAGTCTGCCCCGACATTCGCTCATGTTTCACATCCAGACATATTTCTCCTAATCCATTCCCCATCTTTCTTTGGATGTAGTTTTTGCTCTGTGTTTCAGCTAAATTAACTTCTCTCCTCTGCTGCATGGATCCAGACAAGTCACTGATTCATCCAGGACACATTTCCCTCCTGGTGTCCAGCAAGCTCAAAATGACCATTATAAAGAATGTCTTTTTGGGCTGCCAGAGGTATTGGGGCTGCACTGTGATCATGTACTCTATAGTATGAGTTGTCCAGTCTGAGGTTGGAATTTTCTGAGGTTTTACATATTTCAATTCTAACAGTTCTCCCTTGCAAATAATGAAAAAGAAGAAATCTAAAAGAAACCTAAAGGCTGTTAAAAGTTGTGTTAGAAACATAGGTAAAAATTGAATTGTGCCACAATTCAAAAAGAAAACAAGGCAGTCCAAAAATCCCCTGCATGGCCGGATGTGAAAATAATGTAGTCCATCAAAAAAAAAAAAAAAAAAAAAAAAAAAAAAAAAAAAAGGCTCTTAAGAAATGGAAAGTTTGCTCAAGTGAGAACAGGAAAACCCATAAAAATGGCAAGCCAATTTCAAATGAGATATTAAGAAAGCTAAAAAGAATGTGAAAAGAGCCTTGCAAAGAATGCTGTAGCTGAGAGTAGAGAAGTTTGTAAATACACCAGAAGCAGGAAGCCAGCTGAGGATTAGTGGAACCAAACAATGACCAAGGTGTAGAAGGGGCTGCAGCAGATGAAGGAACCTTAGTGTGAACCCTTTCAGGTTTTTTTACAGCAGAAACTGTCTCATTCCCAATTCTGATGCATTCTTTGTAGCAGGCAAATCAGAAGAATAGATCAATTTGAAGTAAATAAATGGGATGTGTTTATCCAAATAGACAAGTCAGAGGTCAGTAAGTCATCAGGACAAGACAACATCCACCCAGGAGTCCTGGAGGGACTCAAATATGAAATTGCAGAACTGCTGGCCATGATGTGGAATACAAGAACAAAGAGCCACTGTATTAGAGGGTGGATGTACAGCCATCTGCAAAATTGCCAACTTCCATCTACCAAAAGGCTCTGGATGGATCCTGAGAGCTACAGACAGGTGAACTTAGCCTCATTCCTAACACAATGGTTGAGTACCATCTCTAGTAGTAGTAGTAGTAGTAATAATAGTGATAATAAATAAGATCTGTGAGCACATGGATGAATTTGACTTGAGAGGATCAGGTTGGCTTATGTCAGGGGAAATACAGCTTCACTAAGCTCAAGTTCTTTGATGGTGACAGTAAGAATATGGACAAAGAGGACTGATTGGACAAAATCTATCTGGGTTTTCAAAATGCCTTTGCCAAGGTTGCAAAGGATAGGATAGGATTAGGATAGGATAGCATAGCATAGCATAGCATAGCTCCATTCCAGTTGGAAAGTAACCTATACCATCAAAGTCCAGCTGTCTAAGATTGTTCCAGAAAGTAAAGTTAGACTTGAAGAAAGGTCCCAGAAAACTGGGCAAAGGAAAGATTAATGGATGTTTTTCAGGATGGAAAAAATTGGCAGTAAGGTCCCCCAGGAACTGGTCCTGGGACCAATTCCATTCAATATTTCATCAAAGAACTATAGAAGAGATTGAACAGTGGAATTTTTGGTTTTGAAGGTGATATTAACAGATTTCTCATCACAAGTTTTAGTGTAGATAAGTGTGATCTTATGAAAAATAATCTGATCCCTATGTACATGACGTAGAACTCAGAACTGAGGAGCTGAACTCCTGAATTCAGGAAGAGATCTTGGGGTGATTGCTCTCAATTCTCTAAAATCATGAGCCCATGGTGCTATGGCAGCACAAAACACTCAAAAACCCAACCCCCCCCAAAAAAAACAACTACAAGGAAACTACTGAGTACAAATGAGAGATGACATTCTGTCACCATACAAAGATGTGGTGCACCCTGTATTTTGTGCTGCCAGTTCTGTTTTCCACCTCCCAGGAAGGAGGCAGTAAAAGTGAAGATACAGAGAGGGACAGTCAAAAAGCTTGTGATGATGTAGCAACAGCCTTGTAAAGAGAGAAAAAAGCTGATATGCTTCATTTTGGAGAGAAGGGTGAGGGGAGATGTGATAAAGGTTTACAAAATCACAAATGTAATGGATTAGCTAAAACTTCCTTGTATCAGAAAGCTCAGAAAGGAATTAGACAACTTCATGGATGTGCATGAAGGGATGCTGGAATGATTATGCAGGAATGTAACCTCTAAAACCTCTGCAGCAACAGTGGCTGCTGGAGCAGTAGAAGAGGAATACATTGCCTATTAATTGCCAAAGTCACATGCCCTCCTGAAACAACTTTTCCTTTTGTTGTTATCCCTCTGGCTTCTCTATTATGGGCCAGGCATTAGCCACTACCACCACCATCCCACCCCCACAAAATTCCCAGAGAGAAAGGTCTAAGTTCAAAAATAAAAGAGGAAAACCCCTACTGTTTGAGGTGCAATAACAGCTCCAGGTGCAGTATCTTAAAAAAAGGGGAAGGGGTATGAGGGTCAGAATATAAATAATATATAGATAAAGAAGTGGAGGGAAACACAGGAAAAAAGAGCACCCAGGTGTGCCTATTACTCCCTATAGACCTCCAGGGATGGAAAAATGAAAACAGTTGCCAGAACACCCTCTCCTCCCCATCTTTTTCCCTGCTGTCAGAAACACAATACCAGACTGAATGGATCCATTGGTCTTACCCTAGAGAATGTTTCTTATGTTTGAATAGTCTTTTATTGGAGGCAGTCTTGGTCATCCTAGAATTCAAGGAAAGAGTTGTGACAGGTTGTACAGAGACTTACTGCATAATTTGTTTCTCTGTTTAAAAAAAAATTTCAACTGGTCTCAGTTTCCAACTGAAATAGAAAACTATAGGGTACTGGATAGAAGGCAAGTAAGACATAGAAGAAACTGCTAAGGGAAATGATATGGATTTAGAATGGATATGAGATGTAAAACTGTATCTCACATAAATCATGGGTTTTAATCCTTTCTGATTTCCAGTGTAGGTGTGTGGCAAATTTAACCTACTTAGAATAAATTTGCTTCTTTGAATTTCCCTTTGCATTTCCCTTAGTTCTTGCTGACTTTTGCAGACCACAGATTGATAAGCATTATAGAAAATATACCATCTTGGAAATTAACTATTTCCAGATTCCTTCTGTAATATGAGAGCACATCTGCGTGAGAGCACCCTGACCAGATTATAATACCAATACGCTGTAATAACACTTCTTTTGTAGAGCTGAGTAGTTGTGCAATGCAAAGCTGACTTTGGGGCTTAGGCTTTTTGGCAGATGCTCATCTGTTTAGAAAAGCAAAGGGAAGGCTCCAAATCTTACATATCATCTCCCTCCATAGTGCATCTGTTCAACTCAGACTTGCAAGGCACTGGGTTTCACTATTTGTGAAAGTGGATCACAAACCCATACAGAAATTATGAAATAATGACTGTGTGTGATACCAACCAAATTGTGAAACAGATCTTCAGCTACAATAATATTAATAATATACTAATGTTATAAGATCATAATAATATATAAATATATTTTTAAAAATATATATATAAATCAATATCGTTTCATTTACAGGGAGTGAGAATTTGGTGCTGTACTTTGTATATGAGAAAAAATGCACTTGAAAAAGGAATTTAAAAGAAAAAACAATCCTGTCTTTTGTTATACAACAATTATGCAAATGTTTTTAATAGAATAATAGAAGTCTGCTCAAGAGCATTTGGTAAGGAGAGGAATTAGATAATAATTTAACTGTAAAACTAAATTATATAAAGACATGCCACACATTAATTATTTTGCATCACCCACTTTCCCCAGACTAGAGCACATAAGTCTGACTGTGAAAGTACTAACAGAGTCCCAACAGCCCTATTAAGAGACAAAGAACGAGAGATCTGGTTAGGCTATTTTGTAATCTTAATACCACTGCCTTATCACTTTCTAATTTTGAAAATAAAACCCTTTAAGCGAAACAATACCACACTACTAGAATAAAGATTTCCAAAACTTCATGATCCTGATTCCCATCAGCTTCATCCCCTCTGTAGTCATTTTGGCCTGCAAAACTTTATGATATTGATCTGATAGATGATTATCCCTTTTTTGTATAAACATTAGTTTATGATAAAATGAGATAAGATGGTAAAAGCAGGTCCAGGGGGGCTTTTTATTTCTATTATACATTGGAAAGTATGTGTGTGCCTGTAACTTTTGAATACTGAAATGTACTGAAATGGGGAAGAATTCTGTCCCATTTCCTTCTATCCTTGCCATTCCAACTCTTCTCTGAGCCCTTCTGTTTACTTTTTTTCAATGGCTTTTCTTTTTATTCTCTATTCTTTTTTTCTCTTCCTATTTCTTTCTCCATAACCATCCTACTCTTACCACTTAATACTGCAGTTGTTCAGAGTTACTTTGAAACTGGACAATATGCTCAGTCTTACATCTCAATTTCATTTAGGACCCAACTATGTTCACCACTGAACCTGAACACTCTCTTGCCTTACAAGGGCTGAGGAATACAGCCTCTGTAGGACCTGCAGGACCAAAGGTATTGTAATATGGATCTTTGTGTTTAAGCAATTTTTTTTCAGATTAATTTATCCTTTGAATCGTAGTTTGTGTGAGAAATTTTATGGGTTGAAAATGAATAGAACACAAAGGATAACTGCTTCAGAGGAGTGATTGTTCACAGCCCTCACCTCTGTTTTGTACATCAGTAAACACATTTTGTAATCAAATATATGAGATTCCTTTGAAGTATATCCCTGAACTGGTAAATGAGATAACCTGGGACTTCTAGAATCCAGAGAGGTGGGAAGGCTTGAGGCAGGCTGATACACAGAGGCTGGGACAGAACTGGCCAGTCTGTGCCTCAAGCTGCATGCAGCTCTCTAAGTATTTAAATACAACTCTGGTGCTAGCTGGTGTGGGGGCTGTGGCATAATCCCTGCCTCCAGAAGCAGTGACTCAGCAAGAGCTTCCAAGGCCAATTTTAGGGATTTCCTTGGCCTCTGCCTGTTTATCTAGCGGAGCCCCATTCCCCAGGCAAATTCTGCAAGGCCATTTTATCACCAGCTGCCCTGAACCATTCCCACAGCCTCATTGCTCCAGAACAGGATAGGTGTCTTGAGGCTTTTAACAACGGGAGGATTCTGATAAGGTGTTTGGAAAGCTGAGGAGATCAGACATTATGGGAAAAGACTGTGAAATAGTCTGATAGGTTATGTTTTTAAATTACATCTTTTCCTCATCCACAGTAAATTTTTTCCAAGCCATATGATTCTCAAATTACCAATACAAATGGGAATACAATTAATAGCAGTGCTGTATCTTTATAGGGAGCATCACATTTTTTGTGCCAGGAAGGCATGCCTTTTATTCTATTAAACTGAGCAAAAGTCTTCTCCTGGGCCTCGTCTCTCTGCATGGTGCCATCCTTTCAGGAATACATCATCATCAGAGTGCTTTGTCCCAGTGATGTATTACACTAATACATCTGTTGCTTTAATGATATATTAGTGTAATACCTTATCAGAGTGATGCATACCAATGATCTATTGCTCAAAAGGTGGTGCCATTCAGGAATGAAAGAATTCATGGACACAGTCAGTATAATTACACAGATAAAAGCTGACATAGATAATGCTGGAAGCTGCTTTCATGGAACCAAGAACACCAGGACTATGCCAGCCTGTTTGGTGCCATTTTCTAGTGCCATTGCTGGATTTGTAATGCTGAGGTTGTTACATCTCTTTTAAGCCTTTTAAATATACTAAGAGCAACTACCATTAACCTTCGGTCCCTGTGAAGCAGAATGTATCCAGTTACATTATTTTTACTGTATGGTTGTACAGTACTTACTTACCCGTAACCACATGAAACCAAGTAACATTAACCTCCAAATAGCCTGAAGAACACACCATATCTCATTATAATAATCTGGGCTTCATCCTTTGCCTGACTTTAATTATTGGCCATTCTCAAATATTTTCAATGACATGACAGTTGAACTACTTCAGCCTGTCATTAACTATAGGCCTCTTTAATCTCAACCTTCATTTTCTTTATTGTTACATTTATTTTCATTACTTTAGCCACTGAAAAACAGGTGAAGTCAGTCTCATTTACATTGTTTTGTGTAGCATGTTAATTAAACATTTCAAAGCATCTTCCAGAGATTATGGCAAAAAAAACAGTTCTATTTTCTATTTTTTAAACTTTTACTGTAAAGAAGGGGAGAAAACTGTGAGCTGGTAATATAAAATCCCTCAAAACTCAGATCTTTTTCCCCTCTGCCTTAACTCCCTTACTAATTGGGTCCAAGCTTCCTCACTAATTAGGTTTCCAAAGAGAAAGACAATCAGAACTACATTTTGCTTGTGGTAATTTAACTGAGGTATAAAGTATTGATTAGCTTATTTACATTTCCTCTAAATATGCTTTACACCAAAGTGTGAAGAATATTGCAGAGGAGAAAAGAAAGGCCTCCAACTTGTTTCAGTTCATCAGAGCAGGGAAAGGTGTGTAGATAACTTGAGAATTTTTGCCAAATAGTCTAGCGCAAAACAATCAGTAACACAAATGAGGGAGAAAAGGATAGGTAAAGTATTTATAGAATATAAATAGTGGGATTTTTCTTTCCTCTTCGCTTTCTCTTCTGTTATCTGCAGCTTCACTGCTAGTGACAGGTACCATTTTAATTTGCAGGGAGGGTTGCTGAAGCAACTTTCAGGAAGGTATTTAATCAGGTGGCAAACTGAATTCACAGAAGCTGTAACGGGCATAGAGTGTGATGGATGCAGGACATCCTACTTGTTACATTCCTGTCCTCCAAGGTCACTCAATTGATGTGTGACCTTGCAGTTTAGAAACTGCTGACCCAGATCTTTCTTCTGCCCCACGGGAGGATGATATAATCTAGGAGCTCATGGGTGGGGCTGTGCTGCCTCTGATCTCTGTCAGAGGTGGAAACAGCCTGCTGGGATGGCAATGTAGGAAGTATGCCTGCAGTGAAGAGAAGTTCCTTCAACAAGAAATTGTGACAGATTTATTCAGATCAGAAAACCTGCAAGTTGCCCAATTGCATCTTGACAGAGTAGAGGGGGAAAGGCATCCTCTTTTTCTGGCCTGAGAAACCATAAACCCCAGTCAGACTGACCTCCAGGGCCAGGCTATTCAATATTTTACCTAAAAATATAATTGCTTAAGTCCCTGTAGGAGGATATTTGCAAACTTACCTGCACTTCCCAGAGGAAACCGGTTGTTTCATGAGTCTTTAGTAGGATTTAGTAGTCCTGAACCTCTGCAGTTCCCACAGTGCTGTCCTCTTGATCATGGTAGGCCTAATGTGCTTCTTTTGGAAGTCTGATCTGTGACAAAAACCTTCCAGAGGGTGATTAGCAAACACAGTAGTGACTAATTCTGATAAACTGTGGGTGAGCAAATAGACCTTTGTGTAACTTGCCTTGTGTGCTGAACAATTGGATGGGATGGAGAGAGAGAGACTTAGCAGGTGGGCTTCTGACACTGCTGCTCTGCCATGTACGTCCTAAACGAGCTGCTGCGATACCATACACATTAACAGCTCATGACACGTCATATTTTCAGGGTCAAAACAGTCAGTAAGGTAGGGGGTGTGTTAGTCTTTTCTTAAGAGATGGGCATCTGCATGGAGAAAGAGAATAGAGTGAAATGCTTAACAGTGTACAACAGCCTAGGGGACTGCAGGCAAAGTGTGTGGTCTCAGCCAGCATGGCTCTAATGGCCATTCAGTCATAGGCAGTCCTTCTTTTCTGCTTTGGAGGGGCAGTTTGTAGGGTCTTTGAGAACTCATCTGAATGGTGAGTGACTCCAACTTTTTGTTTTCCTGAGTTAATTTTAGAAACATCTGTTTTCCAATCTTTTTCACTGTGTGCTACACAATTGCTTTTGCTAGTGTGGTGCAGAAAAGGAGGAATGATGGACAAGGTGGGTGGCAATTGCTTAGATTTGCTCTCTCTGTATTACCACTGTATGTCAAACCACACCATGTTGCTGGACTGTGTCAGATTATGTGTGGACACAGCGTTCCTGTAAGTTAAATACCATCCATTTTAGCCAAATGGCGTTCCTTTTAGTTAAATAAATAATAATTGATTTTTAGAAGTTGGAGTTTGCCATTAAGCTATGTTTAGGAACCTAGAAATTTGTTGTTTTGAGCTGAACCAGTCTTTCAGTTCCCTCTGCAGTCCATGGAGAGAGCAAGTCTTCCCCAGAGAAATTTATCCTAACTTCCACAGGATGGGGAACAATTGCTTAACTCTCTCTTTTGACAGCAGGTGACCTAGAAATCTAGGTTAAATTAAATGACTCTCTCTCGCTATCATACTGAAGATTAGCAGAATTTGCATTTGTTATCTACTGCCTAAAACTCCCCAAGCCCGGTATCTTCCACTAGTTTCAAAGAGTTTTGGAACAAAACCTGACACTGCTACATGTCTGAAACTCTGTCAACAGCAAAGTGGCTCAATTAAGTGGAGTTGGTTTGGGAGGGGAAAACTGTGAAGTGACACTTAACCTCTGGAAGGTTACCTGTGTTCCTCTGGCACAGTCTCCAGCAGAAGCTTAGTGTATCGCCCTAAATTTTATGCTCTTAAATTAGGAAAAAACCACAACAAACCTTAAAACAATAAAATTTCACATCTGAACTGGAAACTGGTAATGCAGAAAGTGAAATAAACAGAGCAGGAGAAGGAGGGGGTGTCAGGGCATCAGAAATGGGCCAGCATCCTGTATCAGGAGCAGCTGAGTTTGCCTGGCAGTGTTTTAACATCTGGACTGCAAAATACAGTGCTAAGGTGAAAGAATATGCTTAATTCTGCTGACTCTGTTATGGGAAAATTGATTTCTGGCAAAGGGGTGGAAAGAGCAGTTGGGGGCAGTAAAGTGGCTCAAACCTTGGAGCAATTTGCTTCCATGCATGAGAGCTGGAATCATCATCAGCCTCTATGAGCAAGACCCTAACTATGGGCAGATCAGTGAGGACTGTCATTGATTGAACTGGGACCAGGATTTCACTAATTCACTAATTGGTAATCACAGTAAGGAATTACTAATTATGGCAAATATGCAACAGTTATGTTGCTGCCTAGAGCTGAACTGTTTAATTCTGGGTTGGGGTTTTTTGGTGTTTCAGCATGGGAAGTAGGGCTCATGATGATGACAATGATGACAAATCTGATGATAATGGATGCATGGAAGGACTGTGAATTAAAGTGAAAGAAGGGTGAGTTCTTTCCTTTTCAGGCTCTCAGACATTGCTTGCTGACCTAAGTGTACTAAATAACTGAATAAAATATTTGTGGATGTGTATTCAGGTATGGTAGAAAAAGATGATTAAAAAGAAAAAGAACTTAAAGTAGAAAAATATTTTTATGTAAAATGCTGGCATTATATCAGTGGTAAATACAAGCATTCACCTCTCATGTTGATGTGATAACCATTTCTGTTTATAGACATTTCTTGAGGAGATTCCTTTTTTCAGAATAGATCTCTTCTATCTTCAGTCTAGCTGGTTTCTAGAGAGCTGTGATAGTCAGTGAAAGATGTATAAGCCTGGAAAACAAGCTGACAGAACTGGTGGCTTTATCAGGACAGTTGAAAAGAAACTCACATTTTAAATTTATGTCTATTAAGAAATCTGGGGAAAAGCTGGTTTTCATTTGAACAAAATACTGTAAAGGAGAAAGGTACTTGGTAGGATTTCAACATGAGGGTTTGATCCTCTGTTTTCTCTAGCACCCACCTACTAAAGGGGGATTAGGAGAGGGGGGAATAAAAAAAATAAAATACGGTTGGGGTATTCCACCAAGGAGAGGAAAAAATAATCTTTTGATCAGCTGCACCTGCAAGACTTGGTCTGGGAATTGGCAGCCTGGCTGCCACCTGAGTCTGTGTTGGAATGAATCCTGGTTTCCCTCAGAAGGAAACTCTAATGCATGGTGAGGCAGAGAGGCTGGTGAGCAGGAGAACTTTGCTGAATGAAGATGCAGACTAAGACAGACTGCCAGGAAGCTGGCTGAAGGCTAACAGCAAAATTCAGTTATTTTAGTTCCTTAACACTAGTCCTATAGCTTTGCAGCCTGTGTTCATCAACACCCAGGAAGGGTAATTACTATTTCTCTTCTACAAAAATAAACTGAGCTGTTGAATGTGGTGGTGGTGGGGAAGATGCAAAGAGTGGCCTCATTCTTCTGTTTGCACAAATTGTGTTCAGGAGCTAGCATTCAACAGTTGAAGAGAAGGAAGGAGAAAGAAAGAAGAAGAAAAAAAAAAAAAAAAAAAAAAAAAAAAAAAGCCAAACCTACCCAGCCTCCTTCCCCCAGCCTAAACCTTACCTACAAAGGGTAAATGTCCCAGCTGCTGTTTGGCTCTGGAAGCGCCTGCACTTAACTTACATTGTTAAAAGTTCTCTGAATTCCACCTGAGACTGAACCACAAAGCCCGCAGTTTGACCAGTGAATGTTGCTACTCCTTTCTTCCAGATCAAAAGAGCAGAGGAGAAGGGAAGAAACTAAAAGAAAGGTTGATGACACACAGACCTTCGTATTGCAGACCACCTCTTAGTGAGCCCCAGGATACAGGTAAGCTAAGCTCAAGCTCCTTCTTGAAGGAAAATGTGCAGGTATTACCTGATATTTGGCTATGTTAGAGAGGGAAAATTGTTGGAGAAAATGAATGAACAACTAGTAAAAGTAATATCCATTTTCTACTAGCCCTAGGCAGCTTCTCAGTGTGTGGTTGGGTAGCAGATATGGTTCTGAGGCATCAGTAGTCATGAATTATGTGGGGACCTCAGTAGCCTAACACAATTCTGAATTCTGCCCTAGAGGTGAGACTACAAAAAGATCCATTTTTAAGCCAATTTCTTCTGAATTTGTGCCTTGTGTGATGCTTTTTCTCACATCCAAATGTGACTGCATCAGCAATGCTATTGCTATGACCACTTTAAAATCAAATGAAGAAGTAGAAAGTGCAGACCTGAGGTCAGTGGTAGAAGTACCAGTTTTCTAGATGCTCAGTACGTGGTCATCAAAAATATAATACAAGCGGTAGAACTAAAACAGGCGAGTAGTAACAACTGAAAATTCAGCTTCTAAATCCAGAATGAATTGGCAGAGTGACTCTTTTATTTCCAGTATACGTTCTCCAATTCAGAACATTGAAAACCCACTGGTATAGGATTATACAGACTATTACAGGCTATTGAGTTGCAATGGCATAATGAGGTAGCTAACTGTGTGTTTTTATCCTCTCTGGCACATTTGAAGTGAAAGACAAGTATTTTAGTGTAACGAATTGTATTTGCTATTGCAACAGTTGAAGACGGTGTGCAAGAACAGTTAGGGAAGCTCAACCACAATTAAGCCACAATTGCATACCATGTGGGGTCATCTTTATCCTGAATTTTGTGTCTAGCTCCTTCTCTGACACTGCTATGGAATGTGTGCATTCTTGTAGCGGTTGTTCTCTGTGATTTTATGGTGGGGAGGAACATTCGCAAATACTTTGTGAAGAACGTCTGGGGTTGAAATTGCAGTATCAAAAAACTTGTTTTGGCAGCTGAATGGTTAACAGCACCAGCATTTACATATTTGACTGGTTTGTGGTTAATGGATGAGGCTCATAACTCCTCCCGAGTTTCATTCACATCTGCATTAATAGCATGCGATTCCACAGCTAAACCCCCATGAAAATGGCCCAGGTGAAAGCCCCTGCTCAAGCAGATCTTGTGGGATATTGAACTGGGGAAGCTTCTGAAATGGGGAGGTGTCAAGGGACAGACAGCAACTTTGGCTCACCAGCGATCTAGTAGAGTATGTGGACAAACTTTAAAAGTGCAGGTGGATGTGCTGTTCCGCTATTTTCTTTAAAATATTACTATCCGCATTGTAGCTTTAATTAAGCAAAAGGGAAAAGTTGGCTGCTAAACATAGTATCTTTGGGCCAATGCTCAAGCAAAAATTGAGCCATGTGAATTCACAGCCAACAACTTTGTTAGTTCTAAAGTGGCATTGATTAAATCCTCTGGTTTGTTGTTGAGTTTTTGAGTGTTCTTCCCCCCTAATTATTCTGTTAATTTTACTCAAAAGCTAGGAATACTACATGGCAGTTAAAGGCCTGCCTGAAATTTTGCTTTAATAATCCAATTTTTTAGCGATTCAGTATATTTAACTTCAAGGAGTAGAAACAGTAGTGCCACAGACTGCTGTGTGTATTTCCAGGGAACTTAGTTGGTTTGGGGACATTTTTTTTAATGGTACTTCTAAACACAAAGGAAACAAAGCATTTCCTTTGAGCTGAGCGTGGTTCCATCCAAACCATGCTAAGAGTCGCTCTGAGAACCGGCGATAGGGCCGCAATCGTCCCAGTAGGCTCCAATATCGCAAGAGAGCGGGGCAAACTCACCCTTAAATTCGCTGCCTGTTGTGTGTGACAGCGAGGTGGTTTCGTCCCTTTCCTCCATCTCCGTCCCGATGCAGCGGTGCCCGCTCTGGGCGGCTCGTCCCGCCGGGCCGGGGATGAGCAGCGGGAGCGCGGCTGCCCCCGGCGCCGGCCGCTCTCTGCTGCCCGCGGGGAGAGACGGGCACCTGCCGCCGCCCTGCTCTGGACGGCAAACACAGAAGCTCCCCCCAAACCTCGGGAAAAGGATTCGCGGAGCCAAGGCAGTGCCTTGAGAGTGCGGCGCTGCTCTGGGGGCGCTGTCTCTGCTCGCCTGGTGCCGGTCTCCTTCTGCTCGGGCTCATCACAGAGGTGGGGGGGGGGTGTGTCTCAGCAGGCACCAGTGTCTTGGGCCAATAGAATGGCAAGCTTGTCCTTGCTTAGAGAGATGCAAGTCACTTAGTTCCTTCAGGATTTTTTATTCTTGCACCCAATGAATAAGTCGCTCCTATCTTCAGTATTGTTAACCTTATCACTAGGAAACAAGTATTGCCCTGTAACCTAGCCTTTCTGTATCCGTGACTTTGCCATCCTGTGAGCATCAGCAAAGCCTTTTCCTTCAGCAGAATTTCTCCCTTTTGGGAACAGTATTTTGGGTAGAGGTCCTGTTTTAAAGTACTGGTGAGCAAGGCCTGAAATGTTGCCTGGCTTTGAGATATGAGCCATGAAAGAAGTGCCTGCTGGCATAGGTGCCTCAGCCTGGGCTCTGAGCAGGTATGGTCCCTTAATACAGACATCTAAAGGCCCTTGAAGTTTCTTTAATATTTTTTTTTCTTTCCTAACCCTATGGCAAAATCATATGTTACCACTTTATGCCTAAGAAGGCTTTACTGTGCCAGTAAAAACCCGAGGCTCAGTTGAACAGGGAGCAGCTAAAAAGAATGACACTCAGTGGTATGGGAAGCCTTGCTGAAGACAGTATCACTGAGGTAATAGGAGACTTTAACAAGGCCTGGAGAGGAGCAATTTGCCAGAGATGGTCAGTTCGAAAAGTACAGTCAACCCATTTTGAAAGACACTGGTCAGAAAAGTATTCATACTACAGGAAGTTGCTGAAGACATGGCAGTTTGGAGGTGGAAAATATTTTGGTAGGGATGACTGACTTTTCATAACAAATTAAGCTAGAAGCTTTGAATTAGATAGAATGATCAATTGGGGAAGAATATAGATTTTAGATGTTCATGTAGGTTAGAAGAATATTCTGGGGTGGGATGAAGGGGAGGGATGTGCCTCACTTGTAAAGATAAAATGAGAGAAACAGGGAGATGTGAAAAACTGGATGCAGCAACAGTTTAGAGGTAACTTGGGGAAGAGAGAGGGACCCTAAGCTTAAAATGTGTATAAATTAGATGTTCTTTCTTATTATGTGATAGTGTGACAATTTCCACCAGCTAAGACATTTGAGCTGTCGAGCTGGAAGTCCTCAGACTTTCCTTGCAACCTAAAATATCTTCATCTTTTTAGCTTCGTTTGGATGGGGTTTGGGTGATGTTTTTCTTTTTTTGTTTCCTATTTTGGAACCAGGAGTATCTAGTTCTCAGTAACTTGTTGGACTTCATTATGTTGTGGTAACTCAGGCACTGAGTGCATAAAGCAGGACCTTTGGTAAAAGCCCATGTGTTATGAAGGTCTCCAACAATGTCAGCAATAGATGATGACAGTCTTCATATTTTTATATTCTCCAGTGAAGAGTGTTAGGAGTTCTCAACATTTTTAATAAGTTGGTTAAGCTCTATGGAAGAGAGAGAAGTAGGTGCGGTGTCAGACTTGACCCAGCTTCCTTGATTAGCATACCCAGCTGGACAGCAGAAGTAATTATGTCTGACATGGTATCACAGCTGTGGGGACTGGAGGCTTGTATGAATCATAGAAGCCTGCCAAACCCTGAATCGGAGAATTTCTCTACTCCACTGTGCAGACTTTTTCTTTTTTTTACACTAGAAGACCACAAAGATGTTTTACACTCTTACTTCCTAATGTCATCTCCATTGTGGTAACCTCTCCAATGCTGTTTTCTCTTGGAAAGCTGCTCTTGAATATCTTCTTGGCCAACTTCTCAATTTCTTTGCTACTTGGATGATTTTGAAGCCCCTGATTTTGCTTTTTCCTACCATATAAATGAAAGCATCACGGTGTCTCCCTTCTGAGTTGAAATGATACAGCTCTTGTAGTATTCATAAGGCAACCAAAGTGTTTTGTTTCTGGTGGACACTATTCTTGGCACCTTGGGGTAGAGGCCACCTAACTTAGTGGATAGTGAGATCAAGAAGGCTTATTCATTTTCTTATGAGCTGCCATGCAAAATATTAGAATGAATAAAACCACAGAACTTTATCAATAAATATTTCCAAGAAAACCCAAAACTAACATCTCAAATCTTGCACGAGGTTATGGCCTTGCTGGACCTCTTCTCTAAAAGTCATTCACCTTGATTTTTCCCTTTTATCCTTGATGACCTTTACAAGACTAAGTTGGAGATCTGTGCCTTCTCTGGCTAGGCAGGGAATACTTATTGTTCAGGCTCTCACCTGCTTCCATTGTTTCTGGCTTGTGCAAAATCCTCCATGTAGGAAATATGGAAAAAGTACTCCTTCCTTTAAGAACACTTCATCTTCTTTCTTTTTTAATACAAAAGAATGTGGAAGTTTTCCTTATTGGGAGGGGGACATATACAGAGAGAGAGAGACTTGAAAGTTTTTGAGTTAATCTGTTTATTTTTCCATTTTCAGACCTTTGATTCTTCATTCATACAGTTGCTTTTTGAGGAGGGAAACACACAAAGCGGCAACGCCCTGCCCCACAACTCCTTCAATTGTTTGTTGCTCGAGCTGGGGGAAAAGAAGTGTGCGATAGCATGTTCCCCGGGACCGTGACTCCATCTGCAGGCAGGAGCAAGCCACACTCCACCGAGAGCCATCATGACCTCGGTGCAGTGTCGAGCCCCTTGGGTCTTGAGTGACACTGCTGGGATCCCCCGGTGTTTCTCAGTGCACAGCAGTATCTCTGTTCCTCCCAAAACCTAAATGAGAATAAGAGTAATAAGAAGTCAAATTATATGGGTATCTCATGAATTTTACTTCCAAGACCTGAGCACCTTTAGTGCAAGCAGCCAACATATATGAGGGGTTATACGAGTAAATTTGTGTGCTTACTGGTGAAAGGAGAGAATAGCACTAAGGAAGTATGGCTGCAGGTTAGCAAGAAAAGCAATTAAATCCTGTGGCCACAGCACCTGCGTGTCAGGGATGTGTTGATGATAATGGTTTGCTGGGAACAGCAGCCTTAAAATTCTACATCTAGCTTTGTTGGTGAACTACCACAGGCAGAGTGCATGTTCCCAACTGAAAGGTGGAGGTAATGATGCTTTGCAAATGTGTAAGAAAAAAGGCAGCTAACTTCCAGTGCTTGCATTTTAGAGGGATTAAAAATACAGTCACTCCTCTACCTGTTCTGCAGTTATAAATTCATTTAGTTTGTATAATCTTCAGGATACTGAGGGAAGAAGAGTGAGGAAATAAAACATGTACCATGAGTTTGGAATGATTAATTAATGTTTTCTATTAAGTATCTCATAAACCAGTAGCAATTCTAAGAAAAAGCATTTGGACATTAAAGAGTTCTGGGTATCTTAAGGGTGTTTTTGGTGAAGAGTCCTAGTAGCAAAAAAAGCCTGGTGGAATATTTGTGTTCTGTAAATTACTGCCATGAAACTAGACATGAATACTGTGTTTAGGAAACAGTAAATGCTCATATTACAACTCTTTCACTTAGATTGGGAGAGTCATCATCTAGTCCAGCTTCAGTGCTCAAACAGTTAAGCTAAGTTGTTCACGCAACCTCTCTAGTCAATCTGTGCTGGTGTTTGACTCTTCGAATGGTAAAAATAATAAATTAAAGAATGTGTTCTTGTGTTCAGATGGAACATTGGTGTTGTGTTGTTTGGTTTGGTTTTGAGCTGTTGCTCTGGTTTGGTTTTGGTGTTTTTTTCATTTTGTACTCCTTGCCTCTTATCCTGGCAATGGACACTGCTGAGAAGTGTCCGACTTCTTCAACCTCCTTCCCACCCATCAGGCTTTTGTACTAATGGATGAGATCTGTCTGAGCCTTCCCTTCTCCAGGCCAGACAGTCTCCATTTTTCAGCCTCTCCTCAGACAGTAGCAGTCCCAGTCCCTTAATCATCTTTGCAGCCTTGTACTGGACTCGCTCCAGTAAGTCCAGATCTTTCTTGTGCCAGGAAACCCTGAATGAGATGCAGCATTCCAGAAGCATCCTCACCAGCACTGAGTACAGGTGCAGGATCACTTCCCTTGACCTGCTGGCAACTGTCTTCCTCCTGGTGACCTTCTTGGCTACAAGGGTGCTTTGCTGGCTTGTGGTCACCTTCTTGTTACCAGGATCCCAAGGACCTTCTTGGGAAAGCTGCTTTCCAGCTGGTAGATGCCGAGGATATGCATGGTGCCCAGGGCTATTCCTCATTACTTTGCATTTCCCCTTTTGAACTTCAGGACATTCCTCTGCCTGCTTCTGATGAGGTAGTACTTCTGAAAAGTGACACAACCATCTGGCATTATCAGCTACTCCTTCCGGTTTTAAATCATTTACAAACTTGTTGAGGATGCAATCCTCAGCGTTTTTGTATGGAAATGAAAGCTGCTTCCCTCCAGGTGTTACCACTTCTCCTTTTTTCCTACTCTTGAAGTGCAGTGCTTCTGTGGGATTTTTCACTATTATTAGTCTATTTCTTTTGGACAGCAGACGTCTGTACTCAACACACTTGAAAGAGCATGGGTGGCCTTAGAGCTGCTGAAAAGTAGCGACTAGAAATAGTATTTCCATCAGCGTTAGCAGAGGTTGGGGAAGACAGTCTTTATTTCTAATATCTCAAAAGACAAATAACCCTTGCCTGTGTGTTGTACAGCCCGATGGGGAAGTGCCAATGCAAGAAGAGATTTCCTATGGGCTGCATGCCATCATGCTCAGCAGGCTGACCTGCAGCCCAAACCCTTCTGCCTGCCAGTAGGTGAGGGCTGATCACTGAGAATGAGCAGCATGCTCAAGCATAGCTGAATTCCCTGTGAGATTCATCACACACGGCAGATGAACTTTGCTAGAAGCTTGATCTCTGCATGGCCCTTCCCTCCCTTACCCTAATGGATTTCTTTCCCTTGGGAACGTCAAGTCTCAGCACCACTAAATTTTCTTGTCTCCCGAATGCCCTTCTTCTCCCCCTTCTTTAGGCATGCCCCAAAGAGGGCATAGTTGGCATCAGTACCACTGCCATGCCCCTCTGTGCCTGCCTTCCTTCTGCTGTGTCTCTGATAATGGGCTGTGTCAGAGGGAGGTGTGTTTGGTGAAGCACAGTCGTAGATGGTAGCTGAGCTCCTTGGGGTCCTGTCAACTCGTATGGTCCAGCACAGTCTTAGTATTACTCTAGTGTTTTAACAATAGAAAACTAGCTAGTTAATTGAGAAACCAGAATTGATTTCCCTGAGGAATTTGCCACCTTGCTGGTGCAGCAGAGACTGCCTTTCAACGTAAGTGTAACAAGGTGTTTAAAAATTTGGACACACTTCCATTTAGCAAACAGCTGTGGCTTAAAATGCTGTTGCCTTGCTACTTAACGAAGCTGCAAGTCTTCACACTGAAGTAGACAGGAGGATAAACGCATTTTGTTTTCCCAGTTTGGGGGTGGTTTTTCCAGGAGGAGGTAATGCCTTAAACCCATTGCAGGTGTTTGATAATAAGGCTGTGCCTTAATCTTCAGTTAACCAGTGACTAGCAAACTATTAAGCAGAAGCAAAATGAGAGAGGGAGTTCTCTGTGTCTCAGTCTGGTTTACATTAGACAATTCTTAGGGTGGGGCAAAGTTATTGATTTCAATGCACTTAAATGTAGAATATAAAATTATGCAAAAAGATGAGGACTGGAGAAGATAATTATCCTTCTTCATTTCCACATTTGTAACTGCAGTAGCCCTGAGCTAAGTGTTTCTGTCCTCAGTTGACTAAACAAATTCTTTTCATCAGTTCAGAAATTGCTTAGTGTTTTATGTTGTAAAATATTCATTTATTTTTTCTATATTTGATCTGTACTGGGTAAGAAGTTTCTCACTTAGACATGGGGGAGAAACTCTGCATTTCAGGTATCTGTAGGCCTAACTCCAATAGTCCCAGAGTCAGGTGAGTGGTTGGTTGTGTTTTGTCTGGTGTTTGGTTGGTTTTTGTTTTTTGCAGAACAAGCTTTCAGTAAAGGAATGTGAAGGGGAGCTATATAATATATGTAATTATATGTAATATTGTGACATATATAAATTATGTAATTATGAAATTGAAAAGCCAACTGCAGTTATGGTAAAATAAGAATCATGAAACTTTTTGGTAATGCTGAAGAAGCATCCTATAGTATTTAAGTAGCAACAAAATTATGTGGACACTAATATGTGGTCCTTCTTCAGACCTATAGAAAATGTATTTCTGGCCTGTGAAATCTCAGATTTTATATCGGCATGGGTTTAAAGCCACCAGCCTTAAAGTGTTGATTTTTTTTTTAATTGAAAGTAGAAGCTATATCATCTTTCCTAGGTAGTGTTCTATTCTAACAGCTGAAAACCATAAACACCATGGTTTTTCTGAAGAAGTATTAATGTGTTAAATTTGCACCTCAACTAGAAGCATCTTGTGCTAAAGTTTGTTGTAAAGTGATGATGGCTAGTTAGTTTGCCAGGATTCAGACAAGATTCTGAGAAAACTGGTTGTGTTTTAGCAAAGAGGCATAGGTCATATTGCACTCTTCCTCCTTGATGTCTCTCCATTTGGAGGTTTTGAGATAATAGTGGAACTCTTGGTCTACAAGAACATTTGTGACTCAATATGTTCTCTGTGAGAGTTCTTGCCTAGAAGTGGCTGTGAACCTTTCATTTTAAGAAAGAAGAGGTTAAAAACTTTGCAGAAGGAGTATGTAGTCATCTTTTAAAAAAGTTGAAGCCTGTGTGTCATTTAGGAATGCTCGTTATGCAAGTGCACCTCCCACTTGGTAGTTGTTTGTTATCTGTCCTAGGATGATACTCATCAGAGAGCAGTGGCTTCTGGTCATGGCTCATTGGCCTTTGTGGAGTTGGTTGGTGGCCTTGCCAGTCACTAACTTGTCCTTATTAATTATTCTTACAAACCTGTTACTTAATGTTGTTTGTTTACACAGCAATTGCAAACATGGATGATTGTATCTGTGAGCTCTTGTCCTATGTCTTGTTCATCCCTTTGTGTTTGCCTTTCAAATGCCTAGGAGCAAAGGAGTTTGTAATCAAAAGTTGTTTGAAGGACTGATTCATAGTTACTGCTGAGCATGGAAATACTGGCATAAATTAAAGCCAGAGAAGTGTATGCTGTTAAGGGTGATGGCCAACACATGAGAGAGAGATGGTAATTTCAATTAAAACCAGTGGGCCTCATTGTATATATTGAAGATACAGAGGCTGTAGAAGGTATTTGCCTATGTTCAGCAGGAAATTAATCCAAAGATAGGACTAACTTTAAAAAGAGCCTGTGGAGCCTGAATAACTCTCCGCTGCATGCTCAGGGACACATACACTGACCTGGCCTTCCTTTTGGTAAACTATACTTAAAGCAGAGGCAGCCACAGTTTGGTTTAAGAGGACCCAGAAACTGATTAAAATTGTCTCATTTTTCGATTCAGTTCACTTAAAAAATATCTGTCCCTGGAAGCAGAACTCTTTAAAATTTCAAAGAATAAAGCAAGAATGCCAGCTAATTTTTAAGTTTTTGCTTAGCAGTCTTTTTTAAGTATTTGGTATATTGCATAAAGACATTTTGGATGCTAGATACACTGCAAAGGTTTTAGGAATGTTACATCATTTATTACTGTTTTAAACCTTATTTACTCAATTTGTTTCATTTTCCTCATGTGTAAGCGAAGAAAATATTTACTTTGTTGAAAAGTGGTTTCTGGAGCTGAACTTAATTCATATGTGTAACTAGGTTTGGTGTTTGGAAGGTGCCATACAATCATTACTTATTAATAGCAGGACCTGCAGAAGCAATACATTATTTATATTATGTTATCTGTGGAAGACTTGCAACTATTTCTTGTCTTTGGACTAAAATTGTTCTGAAGTGTGGTCAGCTGACTTATTTTTTTCTTTTTGTGCTCTACCACCAATCTCATAATGGAAGATTATTTTTAAAATGGCATTATGTCCTTAGTCACCTTCCTTAAATCGATGTGTAAAATAGTGGGAAGTGAGGACTGATGTGCCTATGGTTTCAGTGGGAAGGCTGGATGCTGTCTATTGACTAGGACCAGATCTGGAGTAATGCACTTAGCAAGCATAGAGATGAAAAACCAAGATGTTCCCGAAGAGAGTATTTCCAGGTGTGGGACTAGAAACTCTTCAAAGCTAGAGTACATAAAGTTTCTCCCTGATAATTCATTCAAGCATTGGGATTTCTTTCACTGCAGAACACACTTAGGGCTTGGCCCACTGAACTCCTAGGAAAACTGTTAGGATGTCTATGGAAGCCAAGGTCACCCTCAGAGAGATTTAATGCCACACTGCTGTGTGCCAGTCCCCATGGCCCTTTCAGAGAGCTGAGTTCCTGTGGTGCCTTTTTGCTGCAGCCACCTCAACTCCCCTAAAGGGGGTTTCAAATGATGGAGGGAAAAAAAACCCTCATGGCACATTGTAAATTAATGCTGACAATGTCAACATTAATTTATGCCAGAAACGCACGAGGAATAGAGGGTGGAAAGAATGATAGTGAAGAACACAGTATTTCCTGTGTCCTGTTCTCCTGGAGCACCTAGGGAAGGGCTGCCACCGCAGTGGTGGATCATAGCACAGAGCCAGTACTCTTCCTCTCTGAAATGGCTATTTTGTGGCCTCCTGCACAGACAGGATCGCTGGGTCACTGCTCACAAAGCTGGCTTAGTTCAACACAGTTGCCATTAGAATGTATTAAAAAAAATAAGTAAATGGGTCTAACGTTGCAACTCCTACAGTGAACAAAGTTCCGTTGCTAGTCCCAGGCATGTCAAAACTGGGGTTTGTGAGCAACAGTGAAGAACGCCTCTGATATTTTTGGTTATCACTAGTAATGTGGTAGGAATCTCCAAAACCAGTATAAACTGGAGAACTGAAGGACAAGACAGGACCTAAATATTCTGAGGGAATTCTGTCTCTGGTACTCTTGGCCATGAGTAAGTGTAAGGCAGCTGTTTGGACTCATCCCTACCCCCAGAAATCTGCAGTACTGAGAGTTATACAGTTTGGTTTTACCTCTGGACTAAAAATAAATAACTCTCTCCAGGAAAATGAAGTATTTTAGCCATATTGTGAAATGATAACCAGCTGAAGCCAGGAGGAATTGTTTTGCCTCAGATGTGTACCTTGTACATGTGGTTTTGAAACTCAGAATTGCACAGGCATGGTAGTGAACCTGAGATTGTCATATATGTGTTCTTTTAAATACTATTTAGATTTTTTTTTCCTTCTGAAAGGTTCATTGTGGCTGTAAACTGGGTATAAGATTATGTGAAACTATTCTGAATTGAGGTGATTAAGAGTTTAAATTTAATGTTTAAAAATATTTAGGTTGCAGATTTGGTGTTTCGTGTTTTCCTAGGCAGCTGTTTATTTTTAAAAAATTGAAAAATAGTGTGATAAAATGATGAGTCAAGTTGTCAAAAGCCAAAAAATTCTAACAGGTATGCATGCTAGATAAATGCGTATTTTTATTTCTGCAACATCTGACTCACGATTTTGATTATGTATTCTGCTAAGTTCAAAGTTTTCTTACACAAAGAGAGAGGTATATGAAACAACCATGCTTCAAATAATTTTACTTCAATTGTAGTAACAGGTTTTGGAGTTTAAATCATTAACAACCTCTGTGTGAACTTTTATCCAAATGACTGCAAGTCACAAAGAGAGCACTTCTCTTTCACGGAGTACCTTTTGTGCTTCAGTGAGACCCAATCCCTCTTCTATTTTTTTTCTCCACCTTCATGTCTGTCTTTGAAGAAAGATGTGTGATTTGTGAAGTAATGAGAGTATGTATCAGTTAATGAAAGCTGCTATCCTGGCTTCATAATGCACACTGGAACTGCTTCAGGATAGAGCTTCATATACCTGCATTACAGCAAGGAAAAAAAAAAAAAAAGAGTAAATTTCAAAAGTCCAGATTGCTGTGTGCACTGTAGAAGTATCATGTAGCAGTTAAACAACCATTAGGGGTGACCTAATCTTGATTTCCTCCCCCCTCCACACACACCACACTCACTCAAGGAGTTGTAATTTTCATACTGCTTATATTCTTTCCACTTTTTACAACCTGCACTAGAACACTAGAAATTGTCAGAATACCGACTTGCCCACCTTTCTTTCTGGCTTATTTTGGGTGCTTGTTTTGGCCTGGAGGGAGTTGTGTATAAAGCAGCCTCTCCCTCCCACATCGAAGTTCGGCTGCATAAAGCCCCTTTGGCCCCTGTGCTTTTGAAGGGATAGCTGAGCCCACCCAAGAAATTCTATGGGGTTAGCTGTGCTCCACCACATTTTGCTTTTCTAACACAGGAAGACAAAACGCCTCCTTAATTAAAAAAAAAAAAAAAAAGTTGATGTTATTATTTTATTATTTTCGTTCCCACCACAAAAGAGGGGATTACAGTGCGAATGGTCGAGACCCACAAATTCACACATATACCTTTTCTTTTTATTTTTTAAATTTTTTTTTAATTTTTTTTTTTTTTTTTTAATAGAGCGGATTAGCAGCGGGTGCAGGACCGGGGCAGCGCATCCTCCGCCGCCGCGCAGCGCCGCGCCCGGAGCCCGCGGGGAGCGGGGGCACCGTCCCCTGTGCTCCGGCGGGGCGCGCGTGTGTCAGTGCGTGTGTCTGTGCGTGTGCCCGCCCGCCGGGGCTGTGCGGGGGTGTGTGCGGTGTCCCTGCCCGCCCGCGGGCGCGCCGGGAGCGCCGCCGCCGCCGCTGCCCTTTGATCCCGGCGTTAGTGTTAGTTAGGGGCCGGGAGGAGCGCGGGGCGCAGCCCTCGGCACCGCCGCGCAAGCCCTCGCCCCGGCACGGCGCCCGGCGCCCGCCCGCCCGCCGGGAACACATCCCCGGCCGCTGAGGGATACTGCGACCGGGGACAAGCCAGGTGCACGACCGGGTTGCGGGGGGGTGGGGGGGTGTGGGGGTGGGGGGGAGAGGAAAAGAAAGAGAGAGGGGGAGAGGGAGCCCTTCGCGGTGGCTCCGAGAAAACCGGCTTCAAGCCCCCTTTCCCCCGGCGAAGAGGGAAAAACCCGCCCCGGTTAGCAGCTCCCCCGGGGGCCCCGGCTTTGTGCCTGTCCGTGCCCCCCCCTCCCGGTCTTATTTGATCTCCCGTTAAACCAAGGAGGAGAATGTGAAAAAAGGGGGAAAATGCCCAGGAGGAAGCAGGAGCAGCCCAAGCGCCTCTCTTCACGTAAGTGCCCCCTCTTTTTGCCATTTTCTCCTTCCTCCTCTCCCCGTCTCCTTCCCCTCTGCAGCCGCCTCGTCGTTTCGTGCATTAGTTTAGGGTTACAGAGGTGAAACTGACAAAGACACAGCCTGGGTTATTCCTCTTTTAGGTCTGAGCTAAGGCAGCCATGTTGGTGATGAACAGCCTTGTGCCCTTTTAATTTTTCCTCTCTCTCCTTTCCCCCCTTCTTTCTTCGCGTCTCTCGCCCTTTCCTCCCTCTCCCTCCCCTCGCCCGTGATTGTGCATTTGTGCTAAGGGGGGGCGGAGGGGGGGGCGGTGTGGGTTTCTCTTTGGGGCCGGAGGGAGGGGGGTCTGTTTTATTGGGGTGGGGAGGGGGGCTAAGCACGGGAGGGGAGGGCGGCGGGAGGGGAAGCGGCTGCTGGCGTCTTGTGCGGAACCAGCCGAGAGGTCTGTCCCCGGCTAAAGGTTGCGGCGGGGCTGGGCGGCCCGGGAGCGGGGGGTAGGCGGGCAGCGGCAGAGGAGGGGGCCGGCGGGGCACCCCACACCGACCCTAGGGCCATCCCGGAGGGGCCGTGGCCGCCGGCGGCGGCGTGGGAGGGGGCGGCGGGGAGGCAGACCGTGGCAGGCGAGGTCCCTGCAGAGCAGGGAGAGGAGGCGGCGGCGGGCTCCGGGCTCCTCCTGGCCGCAGTGAAATGAAGGGTCAGGCGAGCCAGGCGAGACTCAGGCTTCGGCGGCGCTGCCCCAGACGAGAGCAGCAGAGCACAGGGCTAAAGTGCATCCGATCCTCCGCCCGCGGGCACTCACTGCGCTCGCACACACACATGCACACACACATCCCCTGACACGGCTCACCCTGCCCTGCTCCTGATGGCTCCCTCCCCCCTCCCTGCCTGTTTTCTCCCCTCTTTGCAAAACAGTTAACTTTTCTCCCGCTCCCTCTCCCCACCTCTCCTTGTATTCAGCGCTCGGCAGCTATTGAGAGGGAGGCGGAGAGGAGGGGAAGAGACCTAAAAATACCATGCCCCTGCGTGGCCCCAGGGCTGGTTTAAGGAGAGCGTGGGGTGGATGGAGGGGTCATTTGTCTGTCCCCGACACATCTGCTCGGAGCGTGCCTGCAGTCCCTCTGCGCCGAGCTCGGGGCAGGGCGAGAGCTGAGCCGCCGGTGCCGGAGCCGGGCTCGGTCACCGGGAGTTCACCGAGGCGGCTCCTGCCCCTGCCCGCGGGGCGCCGCTGCGGGCGGAGCGCGGCCCGGCCCCCGCTCCGCTCTGCGGGCAGAGGGGATGGAGCAGCGCTCTCCGCGCCCTTCCCGCACCGGCGCACGGGCCGGGATGGGGAATGTGGGCGCGGGGGGGATGGAGGGCTGGGGACGAGGGGGAAGCACTTTGCAGACCCGCAAAGATTTGTCTCCCCTTTTCCTTTCCTGCCGACTCGAGGCAAGGGCTTGAGTTGTGGTGGGCATTGCTTCGAGGGGGGTGGTGGGGGGGTGCGTTGATGTTTAAGGTCGGTTTCGTTTTTTGGCTTTTTTTTCCCCCCATTCCCTTCCTCTTGCTGTTTGCCCCCGCATAGCCCTTTGGCGGTCCGCCCGCTGGAGGAGCCGTGCCGGCAGCCCCGGTTCCTCCCGCAGAGCGTGGCCGGGCTCGGCTCGGCCAGGCTCGGCTCGGGGGGGCGGCGGGAGCGCGGCGCCCGCCTCTGCAGCGCCCCGGCCCCGGCGCGGCGGGCGGGGGCAAGGGCCAAGCCCGGGCACGCAGGGCCGTGCAGGGGCGTTTCGGGGGGCGGCCGTGGGGGGCCCGGCTCGGCAGGAGCCCCGCGGGGCTCCCGGGGCGGGCGGGGGCGGCGGGGCCGCGCCGGGCTGGCGGCTGACCTTGCCCTCGCCCCCGCCCCGGCGCGCTGCCCTCCGCCCGCCCCTGGGGCTGACATCAAACCTGGGCTCCATCTTAGCTCGGCCGGGCGCTGCCGAGCGCGGCGGCGGGGGCTCGGCTCGGCGCGGCTCCTCCGGGCCCGGCCCTGCGCTGCCCCCGCCTCCGGGTTGCGGCTAAGGCAGCCCGCGGCCCCGACCTCCTGACCGCCGCGCCGGGGGAAGTCACGGCTTTTTCTGGGCCGAGGAACAATTGCCTTCATTGTGCAGATAGAGTTCGGCATGTGTTATTATTTTGATTTTTTTAATTTATTTATTTTTCAATACATGGCCTAATTTGTACTTCTTTTGGTTTAATTTTTTAAGTTCAGTTCATGGGAGGAGGGTTTGTTCCCCCATCGATGTGTGAAAAGCGCACCCGCCAAATGTCCCACACGAATGCTACCTTTCAGTGGGATTTATTTATTTTAATTTCATTTGCAACTAGATTGCACTGGGTTAAAAGCTATTATCTAACAATATAATAATACTTTAGGTAACTCAGAATAGTAGTGTTCTAAATTAAGAAAATACCGTGGAATTCAGTTGCAGATGATGTAAATGGTGACTTAGTTTGGGTGGGGTTTTTTTTTTTGTTCACTTTTTTTTTTTTTTTTTTAAGCAACGTGTTGCTTAAATGGGTACTCAGTGTAAAATACGTTTTTATTCTCTGATTCTCGCTTGTTTCAGCAGTACATTTCTTAGTGGGGCAGAGGGTGTATTTGATTTTGAGGTATTAGTGGTGGCAGAAGAATGTTAAGTGTCCCACGCACATCCCAAAAGAAGCCATCAGCTGCTGTGCTCAACCTGGAGTCTTCCCCACTGAGGGCATCGTGATGTGATTCACTCCCAAGTCATGTTACAGGTTGCTGCTGGTGCGTGAATGCTCTCCAGGACATCTTTGTGATGTAGCGTCTTACCGAACCTCCTTGGGATATTTTGGATTCTGTCGCAATTGTTTGCGAATAAATAGTCAGATGTTGATACACAGAATAATTTGTGGGTGTTACAGTGTAACTGAGAAAATGTAACTTAGTATGACAAGTCCTTGTCGGCTCTAGTACAGCTTGGGTAGGAAGCTGTGTTCTCAGGGTTTCTAGGCCTTCATTAATTCCTCATAAATTGTTACATACCCTGCAGAGCACCTGCGGATTGCTGTCACAGCTGAGTAGCGCCCTGATTTTATACTTCTGCCCACTGACTCCACTGGACAGCCCTCACCTACATTTGCAGGTAGTTTCATTTGAGAAGACCGCGCTGCCAAAAAACATGCAATGGAGTTCTCTGTACAAGACTTTGCTGGAGATGTACCAGGCTGCTGCAAGAGTTAAATTCACTTCCAAGGGAGCTGCTAGATGCCAACACCTTAGTGTTTGAAGGAAGAGAAAGATTGATATTATTAGATGCCATAATAGTGTGTTTGGGAGGCACCTGGTTAAAATGGCAGAATTAAGGTTGAGCTTTCAGTCACTAGAGTTGTTTACTACATAATTTCGTTTGGAAGGGTCCTTTGCAGGTGGTCTGGCCTAGCCCCTGCTCAAAGCAGGATGAACCTCAGGCTTCAGTCAGATGGATGAGCCCTTTGAGACTCCTGTATTTACAAGTATTGTGGAGTATAGTTTTTGTGTTCAAAGAAGTCAGGTTTGGGGAACTGTTTAGTCACAGATGCCAGCAGAATGTCTTTAATCACACTCTGTGAAACACAAAATAAAGTGTGTCCTTCTTAATTTAAGATACAAATGAACGAGAAAAGGAGTTCCTGGACAGACAACAGCTTGTTCGTGCCCAAACAAAATACTGCAGCAGTGTGGACTTGGTTTACAATGGCAGAATTAAGTCTATAACTTAAAACTTTGCCCAGTACATGCGTGTCTTATGATTATGTTTGGATGTGGGTAACTTGCACAAGTCAATTCATTTTCACTGGAATGTTTTAATGAATTTTACTCATTTCTGGGTGAATGTGTGTTAGGAGATTTTTTTTCCCTTTCAGCTGTTTCAGTAGTTAGATGTTTGTTTCTCATTTACTCAGCGTAAGAATCTTTAAAAATATATGTATAAATACAGCCCTGTCTTTCTTCTTGTTGACTCACTTTCCATCCTACCTCAGGCTGTTGTTTTCTTTACTGAGGATTCCTGAAAGTCTGCTACCTCTGAACTGCTCGATGTGACTCCGAAGAGCTCAGCTTGAAAAGTAAAAGTTTTGGGAAGTCTTCAGGCACTCGAGTAAATGTTTAAGATCTAGAGCACTACATTGCCTTAAGTGCAGCAATCGATACTCCTTGGGGTTTGGTTCCGTCTCGGAGGCTTGTCAGCAATGCAATTTGCGAATGAATGCCACAATTCCGTTTATTCAAAGCTTGCATTTATTACAGTCTCAGGCAGAATTAAATGCCACATTGAGAAGTTTGAACTGCTGCTAGTTTCTGAGGATTGTTTTCAATGCAGGACAAACTGCAGTGGCACTTTCTGTTGGATTTGTTTTGTTAAAGGAGGAGATGTGGAATTGATACAATATTAGTTTCCATATCAAAAGCAGGATATCTGACTATGAGTGGGTATAACTCTTCTTCCTTTCATAGTCAGGTACAGTGTTGGATGTTCCAGATACTGTGTTGAAGTGTTCTGCTGTTTCTATACAGTAAAAAAACACTTGAACTCTGTGAAGCTTTTTATTATATTGTCTTTACTGCTCGATTATATCATCAGAGGAAAAAAATGCTGTCAAACAAGTAAATTAACAGTGATTTAGAGCTTCCTTCCTTTTTTATTTCTGCAGCTCGCTTCATCTGATACTTTCTGATAGCAAGAGAGGATGCATTGGATGAGTTTTTTAAAAGACTTCCCAATGTCAGGAGTGCTTTTGCTGTTATTTGTATTTAAGAGTTGCCTCCAAGACAAAAAATGCTTTTGCCAGGAACAGGAATCTTTCAGATGAGTTTATTACCTTACTAGCACACATGGCATGTATAAGGGGAAGCTTTTGTTTATTTTTCAAACATCTTTTATTTATTCTTCTGACATATTTACTCTTTTTGACCTCTTACCACTATGGGGATCTTGATATAGCACATAGTCCACAAGAGGATCCACACAGGGAAAATTATTATTCTTGGTATGATGAGGTTAATAATTTCAATGCTCTCATTATGATTGTCCTGGTCGTGCTGTAATGCTCCTCTCAAATAAACAGCAGCCTTTTGGTGGATTGTGTAACAACCCCGTTACTCCATCTGAAAACTCTTTTCTTGTTTTGTCCTTCTTGTCCTCCCAGGCCTTTCAAAAATACCTTTTCCCTTTATGGGGACCCTTTCTGACATGTATAGTTTCTCTTTAAATCTATATGCTGATTTTTCAGTTGTTGTTTTGTTTTGGGTTTTTTTTTGTTTTGCGAACTAAGTCACTTTTATAAGATCATTCAGTGATAAATGTCTAAAGCACATCAATGGTAGGCTATGTCTTAGTGTTTTCTGATGGTACAAAATAGGGATAAATCACACTGCAGTATAGATTTGGCTACCAAAGAGTCAGTGTTATGCTAATTAAGTCTTTAGGATCTTATGAGTGAGATTTTAGAGGTGATAAGGGTGCCAAAGATTTAGAACAAAACTGCAGACTTTATAGTTGGCCCAACAGGAAAACCAGCAGGGAGAGCAGTGGACTGGGAAATGTAAGAGCATGCAGACAGAATGCGTTTTTACTTTTAAAATGGATGGAGAATGAGTATGACTTAATCTTTGTAGCAGAGTGATCGTTGTCTTTTTCATATGTAAGAAGGCAGGAGTAGGAGGAATTAAGTTTAGAAAAGAAAGAAGGAAGAAGAGGAGCCAGGAGGCGCTGGCTGTTCAAAGTGAAGTATTAGTAATTTCCTATAATTTAATCAGACCAGATCCCAGAGCAAGATAATGAGAGCATGACCTACAAAAGAGGACTTTTTGGAAGTTAAAAGGGCTTCTAACATGAAGCTTCACAAGGCATGTGATTTGTCATGAAGCACTATATAGAGGACTTTCTTTCCCTTTCACATTGCAAAGAAATCATAATATAGATGCGAGTTCAGATGATTAGGGAGAGCTGATGTGGATTGTGTCTGGAATCCTTTTATTATTGCAGCTTCTCCAGCATGACTCTGGAGCTCCTTAAAAGTATGTCTTCTAAATAACAATTTGGGGGCTTTTACTAGTTTTTTGTTGCCTAGTTTGCTATTCATGGTACATGATTTGTATCATTTGGGTTTACACATACTAATCCCTCCAGGATGTTTGGAGGATAAAGTGTCATATGCCTTTAAAAAATAATAATAATATGCAAAATACCAGGACTGCAAAGTAGCCAGCAGTATGTAATAGAATCTAGTTTTCATCGGGATAAGGGGGAGTTTTCTTCCTCTCACTTTTTGACACCCAAAGTAAAGCTTGTTTTTTGTTCTACCTTAAATGTTTTCTCTGAACAGTACATACTATGTATTGATATGGGCATGAAGAATAATACATTATATTGGGCTAAAGGAAAGAAAAAACCCAAACCTTCAAAAAGGTGGATAATATCTGTTTCTCCAGGGATTTTTATTTTTTTTTTGTATGTAGTTAAATAATAAAACTCAGACCCATGCTTCATTTGAAGGGATACACGTTATAGGATACAGACAGCTTCAGTGCTGCACTTATACACTACATGGTGGCTACTGCAGTGAAGAATTCAGGAACTTGTACCCACCCACAAGCTCACTTGAAAGCTTGTCTTTCAGGTTTTCTTTTTTGCGGACTTAGTCACCTTTATGGTAATGTTATGCTCCCAAAGACAATTTCTCTTTTCCTTGCTTGGTATCCTTCTTGGTCTAGACACCAAACATTTTGAATGTCCTGTCTAAACCTGACAGCTTAGGGAGTTAGCTCCATTCCTTGAAATTTTTCCTGCCTTTCATGGAATTTCCTTGTTTGTGGTGTAATTATGCTGAGTATTGGAGTTCCAAGTTAAGCCTAACACTAAGATAAGACTGTTCCATTTTGCAGGTTAAGAATTCACGCAGAGTCTGAGTTTGGGTAATGACAAAAAATTTGAAATTACACAAAAGTCATATTTGGGAGTTTTTTCTAAGAAACATTCAGTAAAGCGAGAAAAACGGGGCTGCATAAATAGTCCTTTCCCTCATTCATTTCAGTACTTAGACAACAGGACTGGGAGCAGAGGGGAAGACTGACTAGTGCTGATAGCACAGAAGACCAGGAGAGAGGTTGCATGTGAGACTGATGATTTAGTTGCTGTTTAGAATAAAACCTGTTAAAAATTATAGGGTTACCAAGCAGTAGTGGTCTTTTAACGGGTGGCATAATCAGCAGTTTCATCAGATGAAATTAGGTTCCAAACATATGTACTGTTTTGTTTCTTTTATTTGGGGTGCACTCACTAGGGTAGAAATAATATTTTTGAAGCAACTCAAAGCCAAGCTGCTCTCATCATCCCTTTGAGTTCTGCATGGCCCTACTCTAAGGATTCCCTTCCTCAAGAAGGGTTTGTAGCTCTGCTGGCTTTCATCTGGAGTTTGCAGCTTGGATGTGGTTTTCTTCTTTTGCAGGGCTTTCTATGCAGGTGCAAAGAATTCTTTCCTGCGTGGTCTCGTTTTATCTGAAAGTTTCTAAAGGGAAAAGATTTGGCTCAAGCTTGCTTTAAAATTACAACTTCTTATTTTGAATGAATGTTTTGTACGTGTCCTTGGTGCCTGTTAGGTTGTGTATCAGGGCAAGTAACTTTTAGAAAAACACATTAAAAGAACTGCTGCTTTTACTAAGTGTGTATTTAGCTTAATGAATAATCCCCATGTGTGACTTTAATGAACACAAATTCTTTGCAAGCTCCTAGATTTCACTTTGATTTGTGTAGTAGGACAAATAATTACTCATCTCAAAAATTAAAATACGAACAGATCTTCCTCAACTAGATGATCATTATCTGGAGTGAAAAGTAAGGAACAGAGAGGGTGGCAGACAAGTGTATTTATACAGCAGCTGGTGGTGTAGCTGTGTTTGTGTGCTTTCCTGAAGCACAGCCAGAGTCTCTCCCTTTATAAACCACTGTGCCAAATCTAGACCTGGCAAGTAATGACTGAGGACCCATTTCTTTATGTGTTTGGAGCTGAACTTCCTCTTATCTACCTCTATGTTTCTGGCACTTTGAGCCCATGAGGAGCTCTTCTCAGGCAGCAGAGTAAGCATAACAGCCCAGAGCTGCTCCAATTTCTGCGGCCTCCAGGCTCTCGCCCTGCTCCTTGTTCTGGAAAGGACAGGCTGACATAATCCTTTTGTCAATTCTGTGTTGCCAAAGGGAGTTCTTTGCACAGCGAATACCTCTGAAGGAGCTCTTGTGCCCACCTTGAGGTGCTCGAATATTGCCCATAACACCTAAATATGCATCATCATAATCGTTTATATTGTCTTCCTGCACAGTGCTGTGCCACACTGAGATAACAAAGCAAGCTTCAAATAAGCTGCCTTGTGTACAGGAGGCCGTTATCACAGCAGTGTGCCCAGGTTAATTCAGCTCTGCTACTCGTGGCTATACTCCAGCTGGCTCAGCTATCACCAAATAGCACGGTGTTATTTAGTATGGATGCACTCTGAGCAGAATCAAAGTTGTTGTCTTTGAAGGCTTTTTACTGGCCTTCATAAAGTTGTTGGTAAAGCTCATGGAGTTCTCATCTGAGAAACGCACTTTGGAAAAATAAAATAAAATTCCACTGCCACTGTCACACCTTTTGTTTGTTCAGCAGAAAAACCTGGGAATGGATTAGACATGAATGTCAAGCTTCCTCTTCACTTCTAGCTATTCCCCTTTTTCTAAATTTTAGGTGGATTTTTACACAGAATATCAAAACAGGTTGCTGTCATTTCTGCTGTGTCTGTGCCCTATGTAGCCACAGCAGTATTTTCTTGTACTGGGAGCTTGCACAGAATCTTAAATTTCTTTAAAATAAGATAAAGTTTGAGGAATGTCCACTTCTAATTGAGTACTTGCACATTAATTATGTGGCCTCTGAATTACAGTTGAAAACTGAGTGTGTAGAACCATGTGTCTGGGAGTGAGCAGTGCCTATTCCACATGGTCTGTTGCTGTGTGCTCTCCTACCACTATGAGTAGCTTCCTAATCCTCTCTTATTTGACTTTGCTTGTTAACCCCAAGCAATCCTCTCAGGGACAGAGAAAGCAGCTGTCTTTGGTAGCAAACACAGCACGACAAAACAAACACTTCTTGAAACTTCTCTTAGATATGTTACCATAATATCATCCTTGTGGGAGGAATTAGAAACTCAGGGAATATAATTTGCCATGTTTTACTCTGACTTTGGGAGAGAGGAAAAGATGAAATTATAGGCAACTAGATTCCTGTGACATGTACAGGAGGGAATAATTTCAGTATCTGAAATCCAAACTTTTTGCTTCTGAACCAGTTGGAAGGCTAATGAGAACAAAGCACTGCACAGGAGAGTAATGGGGCAGAGTAAAATGGAAAATGAGGAGCCCGTTATTTACCAGAAATTGAGCAGGAGAAGCTGCTTATAGCAAAAATAAACAGAAGCTAGTTAAAATGAAAAGGGATTTTTGTTAAAGCAGGTACTCTGGTTGTTGTCACCTGCTGTGCTTGAATATTGCCATCCACACAGTTTGTGAGCACCTCCCTTTGCTTTGTGACCCCTTGATATATAGGGGTTGTGAGCACAGTAGGGATAATTACAGGCACTGTAGCACCTTGATCTGAGGCTTCCCATGTTCTGTTTATTGCCACCTGCATATTAAGATGACAGGGATTTCTAGTTGACTTTGTTGTTTCTTTTATTGATCCCTGGAATATCTTTAATAAATGTGTTCTAATGCAACAAGTTCATGTATTTTAAAAGTCCTTTTCTAAGAAGTCAATGTTTTGAATACATAATGTAGGGTTTTCTCTTTCTGCATGTTAGTAAAAGGGAAAGAAAGTTCATGGTATTTGTTGTTGCTACCTTTCTGACTTCAATATTTAGAATAATTTAAGGTGACTTCAGTGAGTTCCCATAACATTATTTTTAAAATTGAACTTTATTTATTATCAGGGATGGGCCATCTTTGCAGCCTTCTTCTGATCTCTCTTGTAGTGCTAGGGTGATGCAAATGTTATGGAAATTGCCCCAGTCCCCAGATGGGGATTCTTATTGCATGGGGACATTTCTAGGAGAGGAATAATCCTATTATTTCATATATCTGCATATCACTGCAGCTTGGAGTAGGCTTCGAATTGGAGATGGGAAGGGTTAGAGATGAAACCACAGCTGGAATGCATTCTGATCTACTTACTCCTAGTTAAGAGCCATTTCCAGCTGCTGCTGCTAAGCTGATCTCCAGGCTGAGGCTGGGTTAGAAAACACAAGGGACAATCAGAGCTCATGCTGTGTTCCTCCTTTGCCAAATACCCACGTATCTCACAGGAGAGAACCTGGTCCTGTGTAAATCGGACAGAAGTGTTGAGATTATTGAATATGTAGTGGCAATTCTTCTTCTGAATTGAGTGGAATGAACTGCTTTTGCCATGATGCCACAGGGATTACTGTGAAATTGAGATGTTTATTAAAATGTCTTATTTGGGCTCAGAGAAGGAAATAATGAGCTAACAAAAAAAGTCAAAATAGGCATAGGTCAGGATGTACAACAGTACATTATCTTATCAAGGTAGGCAAACACAACCAGTTCTTTGATGGCTTTTCAAACTCCAGTATGTCCTTTCTATGAAAAGCAGCCAGCCAGACACCTGCATCAGTAAGGAGACAGAGAGAATATGTTCTTCTGCCTTCCCCAGAAGCTACCTGGATTAACCTTGTGCCTGGGATATTAAAACCTCCCTTCAGCAAGCAACATTTTTTTCTCTTGCTATTTTACTGGTGCTGTAAGCTGTAACTATGTTCCTTAAACAGTTTTAGGTCTAAGAGTTCTAGATTGCAATGACAAAACTGTTGGGGTATATGGTGGTTGTGGGGATGTTTGGATGCTCAGCAGGATAGTATACAGACATTAGATCTCTCTTTTTGAGTGCTTGTTTGGTTGGGTTTTTTTTCCTTGTGGCTCAACAGGAAGTCTTCTTTAGAGAATCTTCACACCTATTGGCAGAGCATTACACACGGCTTTTTTCAGCTTTAATCCTTGTATAGTAATAGTGCACCAATGAGATCTATTTTTGTTCTTTTTCTCTTTATAAACGCTTGTGGTGTAATCACTGCTTTTATCACTGATAATTCTTCTCTTTTTCACCCTTTCCCAGTCAGTATTTATGATAAGCTTTCTATGCCAGCTGAAGAAGATTGGTCAGGAAGAGGTAGGAAAGTAGAGAAAGAAATAGCCACTTCATTTTGGCAATAGCAGTACTTTATCAGTGTCACACCCTGAGTGCTATTGGTGGTTTCAGGAGTTAATAGAAAGAGAAGTTATTTGGAACTGGTTCAAGAGAAGATCCAACATGCCTTTAAGCATTGGAGAGGAGAGGAAAAATAAAGGTTGCCGTTTGTATCATCCCTGACATTTTTGGCCTGGCTTAGGAAATTAGAGGCAGTAGTTGTGGAGAAGGTAGATCAAAAATACTATGTTCTTCTGATTACTCTTTCAACTGAATGTCTCCTGAATTTTTATTTTCTGTGGTAGCAGTAAGACATCAGAAGGTGCTCTCAAAGATTACCTTGTGCATGATAGACAAGGAAATTCAGTTTTCCTCTACCTTCGTTGGTTATGTACAGTGCATTGGAGCGCAAGCCAGGGAGTTAACCTAGGCACACATGACCAAACAGGAAAATAGTTTCTGCCTGAAAGAGAGCCTGTTTTCTAGTTAGGTTCTGTAGAAAAGATACACTTAGTAGTTTGTTGGGGAAGCTGAGGTAAGTCATTGAGGTTGTGCAACTGTAGAGCAGTTGTCCTTCAGAGGAGTGGAGTTCAGTGGGGAAAAAGTTGGAAAATGTGCTCCTTTAAATGACTAGATGTGTTCTGGATGATGCTATGTGTTTTGCAGCTCTGCTGAATACTTCTAACAGCTTTCCTCAAGTATTGGATCTGTGCTAGGCTTACATCTGTCTGTCCTTGTAGAAATTCTGGTCACAGTTTGTCACCTCTCAGTTTCAAAACTTGACTATGCCTTTGAAGAGATACAGGAAACAGTTCTGTTGCACAGTCTGTCGTGTTTAATAACTTCTGTGTGTAGAGTAAGAAGAATGATGCACATAATAATTCTTTTGGTTTTAGCATCTGTGCATTAGCTATTTTCTATTCTCCTGTTCTGGGAATCTCTTGCTATTACCAGTGAGAGAGGAGGTATGGAAAGGGAAATTCTCTCTGAGATCATGTGCATCTACCTTGCCAGGTTTAATACAGATTTAATATTCCATTTTTAGCCCAAATTAGCTCACTGGTAAGGACCATGGCCTGTAGATTTTTGACACTCTTCTGCCACCTGTGAGAATTGGACTGTTCTTTAGATTCCCTCCAGGGGCACTGAAGCAGCTCTGCCTTGAAGATGAAATCAGTAATTGCAGTGCTTCAGTAGTATTTGTTTATCTTTACCTTCCTCTGTATATTAAAGATTCCTCCCTATTTTATAGACATGAGGGGAGTGCATGGCTTGGGGAAGAAGGTGGTTTAGACCTCATAAGAGAAGTTAAGAAGAATGGGAACCTCCTGCCCTGTGTTTGTGCTCAGCCAGGCAAGGAGTAGTGATGGAGAGAGAGCAGCTGCTCTTGCTGTGGCGTTCAGGTGGGCTGGGGGAGCTCTGAGGGTCCTACACAGAGCCAGAGTTAATGTGGAATCAGCAGCCTCAAATAATGACAGCGACGGAGCTTTATTTTCTGGAGCTATCGCTTTGGTATTTAGAAATCTTTTTTAAACAAGCCTGTTGTAATCTTGTTTATAGTAATTAAGGATTTGCTAGTAGTTTAAATAGCTGGTTTTGGCAATGTGCAGCTTGTCTTCTTATAGGTATTGCTAATGTCAAGTTGAAAACATTTACACAAGAATAAAAGTCAAGGAAGCAGGTAATTGACTGATTTATCAACCTTAGCAGACAATTTTTTCTGATACATCATGGTGGCTATGGTAAATTTACTCTGGATTGCTTAAGGGCATGATCCTATATGGTGTGTACAACATGTGAGGGCAACTCCTTGGAATGAATGGGTGAAGGAGTAGGTAACCAGCCAGCCTGGTTTGGGTGCCTCAATTAGCCTTTTGGTCAATGGCTTGTCTCCTAGGAAAGCTGGGAATTGCTATGCACAGCACAGCTCAGAACATAGGTCATTTACAGCTTTATCGTGGAGTTTTTAGATCAATTTTAGTCTTTCAGGTAATGTGAGAACTTTCGTCAACTTGTGGCCATTCCCAGACCATAATGTGAAATTGAAGCTGTGGTCAGGGAATTATTTATTTCCATTGCAAATTGTGTGTACACAACAAAGTGGTATGTTTGAAGACTTTTCTCACTTCTTTTGCCAGCTGCATTGATGCTTGCAACTTCTCTGCTTTCTTTCCACCTGTAAGGGTGACAAAAATCATGTTGTTGTGATGACCCTGTCAGTTTTATATGACAAGCCACACTAAAATGAGTCACAGCTATTGAGGGTTAATCAGTGGTGCAATAATCTGTAGCACAAATGGATCACTGTTCTCGGCTGCTGTAAATTGCAAGGAATATTTGAGAATTCCTGTGCCTCGTTTTTTTTTTTACTGTTGGGGTTGTGACTGGCGAGGTTTGCAGTGCATTGCAGGCAATGAAGATGCATTTTGTTGCTCTAAGGCATTGAGACAGCTATCACTGCAGCCAGTTCTGGGGAGGTGGCAGGTCCGGGGCAGACCTTAATTAAGATGAATAGTTGGCTGATGAAGGCACTCAGTAAGAGCAGGCAGTTTACAGATGTAGCTCAAGACCAGAGAACACAGGTATGCAAAATACAGCAGACCACCAATTTTATTTGTTACCAGGTTAAATGAAGATTAGAAAGCAAAGCTTTCCTGTGGGTTTTTTTGGGGTTTGTTTTTCTTTGCTTTGTTTTGTTTTTTGGCATCTACAGGATACAAAATGTGACCTAAGAAGCTGTACTATTCGTAATTACTTCAGTTTTGATATGGAGGCTTCTGTGACCAAGAACTAATCTACCAGAAAGCACGTAGCCATTTGGAAATGAGTAACTGAGCCTCTCCTTTGCAGCTAGACTATGTTTTAGATAAGGTAGTTTTGTGTTTCTGCTTAGAATTTCCTAATAGGGACATCAGTTGTCTGTCCCACAAGCAACCTTCTTAAAGAAGGTTTCATTGATGACCTGCCGAAGGATATAAAATCTTATTCATGGAGTTAGAGATTATTGAAGGAATGGCTTTAAAATACGATGAATTATATATATATGAATATATGAATATTCAATATATTGAACACTTGGCATTCATGTGATTTTCCCACAGTAAATTGATCTAGAGTGGAAACTAAAATTCCTCTTTTAGGGACTTTTTGGTTGTAGCCAACTTTTGCAAATTGTTTTGAGGTTTCATTTTCATTGAAGGCCCATGTTATGAAATTTTTGAATGTTTTTCCTCTTTTATGAGGTAGGCTAACGTCATAGGTCTTGGCTGTGTATGCTAAGGATAAGAAAAGTCTTGAGAATCTTCTTTTGCTCTTCTTATTTTTGAGGTGTCAGCATCCCTATTATCATTTGGTAGTTGCTATCTTCTCACTGCAGCAGCCTATTGAGTTAGACATCTGTCTATCTAGAGCAAAACAAATGAGCTATTAAAAACAATTAACAAATTAACTAGAAACAATCGTAAGGAATTTTTAAGCTTCTTTATAACTAACAAAAGGTAGAATTTTTAATTGCTGTGCTGAACTTCACATGTAAGTTGCAAATGTACACTGATTTCAGGGATACACTGCCATTCCAGGTGCAAGGAATCTCTCTGGATAGACTTGCACATGAACCATTTGAACCACCACAGACTGTTAGTACTGTTTCCCATTTCCAGCACAGCTGAGGGAATAACAGTGGAACTCCTGCCCATGCAGTTTTCCCTTAACTTTATAATAATCAGAGTCAAAAACTGATATCATAGCTGGTTTTAGAAGACACAGGGAAGCCTGAAATTCCTGATAAGGGATTTTAATCTGTCCGAATTTGCTGCCTAAAAATTGTTTGGTTTTATAGAAAACGGCTTATCATCATCTCTGTTTACATCAGGAAGAAGAGGTGTATTCCTTTGATATGTTAATGTACTGATTCCACGTTTTTGGTTGGCCATATTCCTGTGGTGTATAAGTCACATAAGATCAATATCTTGTGCTTTATGAAACATGTGCCCAGCCTCAACTACAGGTTGTTATAGGATGCTTGTAAGGGCCTGTAGAAGAAACTTTCAGTAAGTCTGGCTTATGGCATTTTGCTCAGCCTCCATAAAACTGTTGCAAGAACATTGGTAACATAAAATAGTTTTTGCAAGGAACATGATTCTCTATTGTTTTACTGACACTTCATGTGTTTTATGAACCTGTCTTGGGGCTACTAGGCAGCCTTTGCAGCATAAGCTGACCTCAGAAATATTTGTTTCTTCTGAAAACCTCCATCATAAAAATCAACTGTCTTTGTATACCTTCTCTCCAGTTATCCTGTGTGTGTGTGGATCACAGAACACAGAAGGGGTCAGGTTGGAGGGGACCATGGTAGATCATCTGGTGCAACCTCCCTGCTCAAGCAGGGTCATCCCAGGGCACATGGCACTGGATTATGTCCAGATGGTTCTTGAATATCTCCAGCAGGGGAGATGCCACAACCTCTCTGGTCAATCTGTTCCAGTGCGTGGTCACTGCACAGTAAAGAAGTTCTTCTTCATAGTCCGGGGTCTTCCTGTGCATCAGTTTCTGCCCATTGTCTCTTGTGCTATTGCCCAGCGCCACTGAGCAGAGCCTGGTCTATCCTCTTGATACCCCCTCCTTTGGATACTTCTATACATTGATGGTCCCTTCTCAGTTGACTCTACTCAAGGTTGAATGGGTCCAGGTTTCTCGGGCAGTTGTTGTAAGAAAGGTGTTTTAGTCCCTTAAACATCTTTATAGCTGGGCTGGAGCCCCACATCTCTCTTGTACTGAAGAGCCCAGAACCAGGGCTGAGTAGAGAAGCCAGGACCACCTCCCTGGTGATCAAGTTGGGTTAAACCAGCTGATGGAAGCTTTTTGTGCAGGCTCTTCTTTTTTGGGGCACCTTTTAAGTCAAAAACATTCCCCTCCTCTAAGGCTGTGTGTGTTCTGGTCTGTTTCACGTGCACACCTCAAGTTCTTCAGCTCACTGGTCCTGAAATACTGGCAAAATCCAGCTAGAATCAACTAATTCTAAATTACAGTAAGCAAATATCATACACGTATTATTATACACATGTACTATATATGTGTAACATTCTTATTTATTACTGTATAAGACATACTGCTCTGCCCTCCTACTTTCATGGTTGCCCATTACTGTGCCTCACTGTTAAGATATTATTTCTGGGCCTTTAGAGCTCTCTTTCTCCTAAAGAAATGCTGCCTACCAGTTCTAGAGAAGAGGGATTTTTAAATTAGGATCAGAGTATATGAGGGCCAAGCCAGCTACAGATGTCCCAGATTCAGTTTCTAAACAAGTCTACATGACTGCACAGGACAGCTCTTCCCTGAGAGGTGTAGTATGTTGTTGAGGTTTGGGATGGGAGGAAGAATCCTCAGTTGTTTTTTCACTGACAAGATGTGATGTACTTTGTGCCCCACAAGACTAGAGGAGATAGGTGGCTCAGATTGACTCCACCTGTTTTCTCATTCCTTCACATCTATTTTTTTTCCTGATTTCTTGACAGTGAGTAGTTTTCTGCTAAATTAGTGAGTTGAAGTTGGCTCATGGAGCAGTCAAACAACAGATCAAATCTAAGGGAGGGCACAGGACTACCACTTCTGTTGGTCTTGAGCTTTTGTCACCTCACTGCACTGTAAGGCCTGTTCCTTTGTAGCTTAAAGTATCTAAGTCCCAGTGGAAGCAACCCTCCTCAAACACTAATCCCACAGCTACGAACTATAACCTTGCCTAGAACAGGAGAATAGCTAATATTTCTTAGAGGAAAGATGTCAAACATCCATCCATTCTAGGAGTTCTCTTTTGAACTTGCTTTTGGGGAAATTCAGGCTTGTCTTTGTGAGGTCCTGTCTTGTGGTCTGTCAACCAGTCTTGAGAACCTTCAACAAGTAGTGACAGCTCTCCTCAGGAGAAACCATGTGTTTCTGTCCTCTTCCATGGATGCTTGCTTGTAAAAGATGGATTTTTGGCAGGCAATGAAACCAGCATTTATTCTGGTGCTTATGGCTGAAAGTAGAAGGCCACTGCCTCTGTTTCCCATCTACCACAATTTCCTTCTCCTTTGAGGGACAGGAAATAAAGGCAGTTTTTTGTTGTCTGTGACAAGCTTTTTCAGTCCTGATTCCCTTTTTCCTTGGGAAAGTCCATTACAACTGGATTCTGCCTTTGTGAGGAAACTGAGGTATTGTATATGTATTTTGATGATCTGTGGCTGTCTAGCAGTTTGCAAACCTGAATGTGTAATATTTGGGCACATTCAGTTGTTTGTGTGTATAGGCAAAGCATCTTGAAGAGTTCTAGTTACTGCAAAATAATTAACATTGTCTAATCTCTTTTGGCTTGGAGTCCTTTTTCAAAATAGCAGTGCTAGAGAAATTGTTAGGTGAATATTCTGGGGTTTTCTTTTATGTTGATTTTTTCAGAGTCACTTCAAGTTAGGGATAAAAGTAGCAAATATATGCCCTGTCTTTAAAAGCTGTGCCTTCCTTTTCCCCTCTTCTCCTTCCCTCCAGTTAGGAAAATAATTATCTTGGAAGATGTGGAGATGAAATGCAGAGTCCTACCTAGGGCTTCTTTCCCTGTTTAATTGTGTGAGTATTTTCACGTAACCTAAACACAGGGGAGAAGGACAGAAGAGAAGAGCCGTGGCTTTTTGGCAGATCCTTCTTGCAGCTGTGCTGCTCTCTTTAGGTCAGCCTGCAGTAAAGAAATTTGGTTCAAGCACCAGCAACACTGCTAAACCATTTTGTGAGGAGGTCAAGAGTTGAATAATCATCCCGTTGATAGGGAGCGAGCCAGAAATTCCATTCAAAGAGGACGGTGACTTCCTGTGCTGCTTACCTATTATAGGTCACAGAAATTGTGAAGGGAAAATGGGGGACCAAGGGCACTCCAGCACATGACTGTTTATGTAATTGTGTAACTGTGACTTCTAAGTCTTATTTGCTGCTGTAGATATGTTAAAAGGAGCTAAGGCAGGCCTTTTCATTTTTATTAAAATCATGATTTTCTAGCAAGGGTCCCTATGGGAAAATCAACACAGCTGCTGCTCTGGATATACAGCCTCATCAGATGTGGCTGTAAATGCTTTTTAGAGGCGGAGACTCTGGAGTGTTGGTCACAGTGTGCCCAGATTCTTGGAGGTAGTCTTACAGCACACACACCTGCATGATTTGGTGGGTGTGAGAACCCATAAAAATTGTTCAGCCCGAAGATATTATATTCACCCTTTTTTCTTTAATCTGAAATGCTTAAAAATCTGCATGAATACCAAAAGGGTAGTTTGTAGGCAGGCAGCTAGACTGAGCAATTTATGTAGGATACCACAGAATAGACTTTCCAGATATGACTGTCATTTTTAGGTCTATGCCTTCTGCTTTCTGTAGTACCTGATTGTGAAATCAACAAGGACTTATGTGCAGCTGAAACCCAGAGAAAATGTGAACTATAAAGTGATATGCTATTAGCAAGTGGTCTCTGGTAATTATTCATTACCCTTGCTAAAATGATGCACTTCCGCAGTTTACGTAATTTACCAAAAGGTATCCATAGTATTTGGTCCTTAGCTCCTTCATTCTTTCTCCTCCTTATTATCTGGTCTGCAAAGGGAAGATAGGAGGACAAGGGGAGCCTGTGCTGATCTTGAATTAACAGCCACCTTGTGATGTGAAAGCTTTTCTTATTTGGATATGATGGCGATGCCAACTCATGATGGAACCTGGGGGTTACAGCAGGAGAGGGTATCCTGAACTGGACTGCCAGGACAGCAAATTCTGGCCAGTGGCCTGATTCCCTAGCCCTCATTTGAGGGCTCTAATCAGGAAGGAATAGAACAGAAGAACCTGACCTGGAGGCCAGGTATATGAGCATTCCAGTTCACTATCTGTCTCACCTCTCCTTGTCTGTGACTGGTTAAAAGCCTTTACAGTTGTCTTTGCCTTCTTAGTTGTTGACTGTTTCTTCTCTTCACACATTCCACTTGTCTTGCTGTTGCTGATTAAAGTCACTCAAGGCTAAGTCCTAGCTTGCTCAGGTATTGTCTCTGCCTTATTTTTGATGCATCTGCCTATTTACTTGGCCTTAAACTGATTGCTCAACCGAGCCAGTCAGTGTTTCCACAGAACTCCTCTTGGATGGCTTCCTGCTTCATTTAAGTTTAATGCATTCTTTTAAATTCTTTAGGTATCTTTGCAGAGCTCCTCAGTTCCCTAGTGTAAAGCTATCACTTAATCCCAGCTCTTTCAGTAGGCCTAGGTACAGTGTTCAGTGTAAAATAATCCAAAGGATGGTTTATTGTAGATGCTAGAGATGAAATTGTACAGTTGTTGGGGCAGCAAATTAAGAAGGTAATCTGGGTTTCAGATGGACAACAAATGTAATTGCAATTTCATTTAGTTTGACACAAACTTGAATGATCGTATCTGAAATCCTTATACAAATCAAGGTAATTGATATCAAGAAAATAAAGATATTTATTTTCTTTAAATATCTTTATTTATCTTTGTCTTTAAATCTTGGTTCTGTAGGTTCCCAGTTTTTCCTTAAAATGTAAGTGGTTTAAAAAGGGCGATTTTGATTAATTTATCTCATCAGCAATTTTCCTGCATGCATTTATTTGAAATTATTTGACTTCTACCTACTTTTGCATTTGCTTTAATTTTCATTCTGTAATCCCATCATTATAATTTCCATATGTTTCATATCACTGTAGCATATGGATTTCTGTATTGAAGTTCTGTAATTTACTCATTACAGTAAATAATTAAAGTAGAATTTTGTCCTGCTTAGCATGAAAAATCAGTCTCTGGGGTAGGTTCCTTAGCTGTAGCCTCTTCTCAGATAATTTCTAGTATTTCAAATGGTGTTCTTTCCATAATGTTTTCACTGCCCATGTCTGTTGCTCAGTAAAACAACTTTGAGACTCTTCCCTTTCCTGGACATCTAACTCACTACATTAATATTTCTCCCCTTGAAGTCCTACAAAGTGAATCTGTGGATCATCTCACACTTGCCACTTTCAGGAATGGCATAGGTACATTGCACTGGGCACAGTTAGTTTCCAACATTTGGACTGAGTGGCTCAGCTTATAAATCAACAAACATGTTTGTCTTTTTCAGTTTTCAGATATAAGTAGTTTGAGCAGGTTAATATTTACATTTCTATTGGCACCAGGGTCAGATTCTAATCAGCACTAAATAAAAGGGCAGATGGTCACAAAGTGAAATAACACACTTCGGGATCAATAAGATTTGTCTGTCAAACTGATCTCTTGAAGAGGAGAATGAACTCCTCTGTATTTGAATACAAGCAGATGAATTTGTGAGCAAGGGAAACTGGCACTTCTTCAAACAGTGCTTTCTGCACACATTTGTGGCTTTGCCAGAGATGGATACACGGGCTACATCAGCGGCAGCAGTCACCCAGCAGTACTTTGGTGCCTTTTGTCATTGCTGACAGGAGTGGAAAATATTTTTTTTGAAGCTCCTGGGTGCTGTGCGATGTGATAGTCCTGAAACATGCAGGCTGTCTAATTTCCAACTAGCCTCTCCCAGTGGAAAAAGGCTTGGGAAGCAGTTCTCGTTTCAGAATTGCTCTGGAAATCAGGAAGAAGTATTGACAGGTCTTGACTCTTGAATCATGATGAGAAGAGCTTCATAACTGGAGCTGTGTTGTGAGAGAAGGGGAAAACATGTCATGCAGATTTCTGCCACAGATGTGAAATACAGCTGAAATTTCTTGACAGACACATGGAGGTTGGCTCCTGTTCCAGACCTGGTCTGGGTGACCCATGAACCCCCTGGGTTCTGAGGGAAGGTTTTATATAATTTGAAATCATAAAGTTGTTGGATTGGGTTGATTTCTCCTGAAGTTCTCAAGCCTGTTCAAACTCACAGGCTCATGAGTCAATGTGAATTAAAATTCTGCCCTGAAGGCCTTGAAAGGCAACTTTGCTTAGAAATGAAATTGCCAGGCTTCACTGTTCTGCTTCTAAGCCAATTCACTGGTGTTTAAAGGGAAGCTTGACTGAGCTCATGATAAGACACTGAGGCTGGCTTTTTCAGCATTAACCTTACAGCCTTCAAATACAGTGGGCTTGATGCTGCAGCAACTGGGAATTACTGAGAAGAGGAAAATTAGAACAGTGTCAGCAGTTAGAGGTCTGATTTCTGGCTACAGAAAGAAACTGCATTGGTGGAAAAAAAGGGATCCTGCTGACTTTTGGGATAGTGAGGCTGCAGAGAAAATTCGCCCTTTATTATAGAAACTGCATGGAGCTTTGAGAGGCCTTGAGTGGTCACAGGTGGATTAGCAACAGGAGAGGGAGCTCTGATTGCGTTACCTAAAGAGGATGGAAATCCTGGGCTTGGGAGCAAGTTTTAAAAAAGAATCCTGCTCTCCTGCTGCTCCCTGTCAGTAACATGTCGTGGCTGCCCTTTTGTATAGGCAAGACCAATGGGGAATGTGCATGTATGGAAAAAAGAAGAAATTGAGGTACATGGCAAGGAACAGAGAAGTTTGGGGATTTAGTAAGCTGTAGATTTCTCTAAAGCAAAAGTCCACTTCTTCTTGGATCCATTTACTCTTAAATATGCTTCAGACTGTAATGTTTGAGTGTCTTTCTGGGTGAAGGGAAATGCAATTCTCCCTCTGTATGAATGGAAGGGAAGTACAGAGGCAGAGAGAGTGGGGTTTGCAGGGGAGAGGAGAGATTGTTTCAATGGACAGATGTAAGTGGTAGGAAGCAGGCTAGCTCTGCCTCCAGAGCTGTCTAGTGGTGTCAGCTCCAGGCTGTGTCCCAGAGGATGTGCCCTGCACTTGGTGTGTCAGTTCAGACAAAGTGCCAGTAAGATGCTTTTTTGGCTTCCAATCCAGAACTTGTTTGTATCTGGGATGAGTGAATGTATCTCTCATGTGAGTGCACCCAGCTGTACAGACATGCTCAAGTTATTTTTTAATGTTCACAGGGTGAAAAGGGAATACATTCAGTTCTCCTTTAACCTGCATAAGTGCTGGTTCAACTGATTAGCATCTATCTCCTTTGTTTGAATGTGCATGGTACTGGCCTTAGTGCACATGTTATTGCTGAGCCTGTGTTGTTAACTTGGGCAATACCAAAATAATTCTAGCTAAGATCTTGGGTGTTTGTTGGGCTTTTGTTTGTTTTGAAAAGGGAATATGCTAACCCTCTTCTGCTTGAATTACAAACCTAAGGTAACTGAGTTTATTCTTAACATATTGGTGACTTTTTTCCAAAGGGTTTTGAGTAAAAGAAACTTTCTATGGGAGACTGTGCCTCATATTCTGTATAACAAAAAAACCTCCCAAACCTTTGTTTTCAGAGTATATATTTGTATCTCTATACCCATGATATGTTTGTCTGAGGTTTTCCTCCTTAAATTTGGATCAAAGCAATAGTAGAAATCTAAGTTTTTATTCATTAACTTCTCTCCAAGTTTTGTAATTTGCTGGAATTAAATTGGGAATCTGGGAATAATACATGATCATAGACACATGCAGGCTTATTTCCAGGATGTCAGTAGAGGGTTATATTAAATAATTTTGTCTTGCTGTAGTGTGATTACAAAGATGCTTGTGCAGCTTGGGACATTGCGTTTAAAAGCAAGAAATGTGAGATGTATCTGGCAAGAGAAGATAATATGAATTTAATTCTAGAATTGCTGTTGTTCTTTATTATGTTCTGATTGGGCAGGAAGATCTGCCAAAGGAAAAAAAAAAAAAGTCTTGGTCACATCTGTATGACTTTGAATACCTGTCAGGAAGAGGAGCAATCCAGGGTCACAGTGCTTTAAACATTGGCAGGTCTCAGGAGAGACTCGGGTGGTTTGCAGTTATCAGAGAAGGGAAAATGTAATTTAACTGCAGTGAAACCAACACTTTTCCTTTCTTTTCAGCTAAACTAAGTTCAGTTTAGGATGATTTTTAAAACTTTATTAAACAGTGACAAATAAATAAGAACAACTAGAGTCTGTATAAGACTACACTTGTGTGTATGATACCTTTTCCCAAGTAGTTGGAGAGATGAGAGCTTTAGCTGTGTTAGTCATTGAAGCTTTTCAGGAATGAATTGTGAATTATCAGTACAAATTTATTTTATTTTGTTTTAGATAGGGGTCACTGCAGGATTGGTCTGAGATTTCAGTAGCTACACACCTGATCTGCCTTTGAAGGCACACCTGTGCTGGCTGTACAAATACAGAAGTATCCAGTAATTTCTGATCTGTTAAATCCCTGCCTTATACCAGAGAGTTCATAGTATTTTGCAGGATGTACAGACTATGCCAATAAAGAATTGCTTCAATATAAGAATATATCTATAATGTTTATATGTATTGTTGCAGTTTTAGCTGCTTTAGTTATGCAGACTGAAAGATGACAGGTTTGTCATCATTTTGTCTTTTAAGAAAGATTTATTCATTTTGAAAAGCTCTTTTTTCTGGTCACTAAATCCAGGCTGATTCCAAGCCTGTGCACTTTAGGGTTGTGTGTTGGGGGCTATTCAGGAGGGTCATGCAGAGGTCAGGCATGCTTCATGCTAAGAAACTGCTTTTCACAGATTTGGGAATAATGCTGTTGTTCATGGTTCCACACAGATGGTACCAGACAGGAAGAAGTGGAAGGTGAGCTCAGTGAAGAAGAACGCTGGTTTGGGAATTCTTCAGAAACTCCTTCGGAAGCATCATATGGAGAAGTTCAGGAGAACTTTAAGTTGTCTCTTGAGGACAGAATTCAAGAGCAGTCCACCTCCCCTGATACCTCTTTGGGAAGTGCAACACCAAGCAGCAACACAGCAGAGCTGGGATCCATTGAAAATGAGGCGCTAAGAGACACACTACAGAGCAAGGAGCACCTTTCTCCAGATGTGTCCTCTCTGGGTGAAGAGGAACCTCCTGGTACGAACAAGCCACTGAGCAGTAACCTGAGGCGGCTCCTGGAGGCTGGCTCCCTCAAGCTGGATGCTGCTGTTACTGTCAATGGCAGAGTTGAGTCCCCTGTAAATCTTGGCTCAAACATCTCCTTCTCTCCACCTGCTCACCATGCCCAGCAGCTAAGTGTGCTTGCCAGAAAGCTTGCTGAGAAACAGGAACAAAGTGACCAATACAATGCAGGCAGTCACTTTATATGGAATCAAGGTAAGTGGTTGCCAAACTCAACCACCACCTGTGGTTTGTCCCCTGATTCAGCTATCCTGAAGCTGAAAGCCGCAGCCAATGCTGTTCTGCAGGACAAATCTTTTTCCAGGACTGAGGACACAATAAGATTCGAATCCTTTTCCTCGCCTTTTAGCTCTCAGTCAGCCAGCTCCACGTTAGCAGCTTTGTCTAAGAAAGTTAGTGAAAGAAGCATGACTCCTGGGCAGGAGCACCCGCCTCCAGCCAGCTCTTTCCTTTCCCTGGCTTCCATGACCTCTTCAGCTGCCCTTCTCAAGGAGGTTGCTGCAAGGGCTGCAGGCACCCTCCTGGCTGAGAAGAAGAAATCGCTGGTCCCTGAGGATCCCCTGCAGCTTTCAGAGATGAAACAAGAGAAAGCAACTCCACCACAGTCTTTGGAATTACTGTTACTCCCAGTCCCAAAGGGAAGAGCATCCAAACCCACTAGTACAGGTATGGATACAATTTGAATGACTAAGTAGAATGTATTTGTTTTACTATAGACTTATATAATATCTCTTCAGTGGGTCTGGATTTGGTTTGATTCCATGTCTTATGAAAATAAGAAATAGATACTTCATGTGAACAATAGAAAAGCTTTTTGAAGTACCACTTTGAGACTAAGCTGTCACAAATGTTTCCCTATTTTAAAGGTATGAGTGTACAGTTCTGTACGGGTTTTTTTTTTTCCCTTTTATTCCATACAATAGTATTTTCCTCTCTTAGCAAGTTTAGAATGTGTCCACAAAAATATTTAATGGAGAAGATCAAAGAATCCCTATGAGGGAGCTCACAGTAGCAGTGAGCATGTACAAAACCAGTGCTTTTGAAATATTGGACAAGGGAGAATACTCCCTCCTGCTGTCTCTGTCACAAATGGACTTTTGTGTAATCGCTTACTACCCTGTCCTAATTTACCAGAGTATGTTATTGTGTTGCCACTTTTCATTAAAATTTTTTTATAATCCTTTGTTGCTAACAAAAAAAAAATCCAACTAAACTGCATTTCTCTAATTTGCTCAACAAGAACCATTTTACACATCTGACTTTCCTTCATCAGTTTCAGCTGTTGACAGTCAAGGAATCAGAGTTATGGGGAAGAAGAAACTGAGTAACAAAAGCTTTAAAGAACTGGCAAGTCATGCAGGGGAATTTAAATGATCCATCTTCAAAATAAGGAAAAATAATTTCTTTCATCTCTTTCTATAAAAAGTTCACATCACGGATTCAAATTTCTGGTGGAACATACAGCTTCAGGTGTCATCAGTGTTCTGCTGCAGAGGAAAAGAAAGCATGGCAGATATCTTCATGAGATGCAGAAAGTGGTTGAGTATATTCCAGCTTTATCAGGCTGAATTTTATCAGGAATACTGGCTGCACAGGTGTAGCAAGCTGGTGTACAGATATGAAGCCTGACATGGATGTAGTGTAATTGCCCTGCTGTTTTTCTGGCCTAGCCTCTTTGTTTAGGGGTATCCTAAGGCCTGATCTCTCCCTGTGCAGCTCTTGGTCAACACTCATAAGTTAGAAACTATTGGATGGACAGCAATGCTCATCCCTCCCTTGGAAGAGGAGGGAGAGGGATGCAATGAGTTATGGCCAGTACCAGTTTTTGCTCTGTGTTATACATGTGTTCCATAAATGCTTAATTGCTGTGTTTTGCCAAGGCAATTAAAGTGGCAAACTATTCTTGGCAAAGGCCTGGCCTAAAGTTTTCATTAGTTTAGTGAAGTCCTTGGAGTAACAAGCTAAAAGCTGAATGTGTACATTTGTCATGAATAGAAATGTTACGCATTCCTGATTTCTTTTGCTAAGAGAACCTTAAGGCACTAAAAGATTAAAAAAAATATATATATAATTTTATAATACTTTTATCTTTTTGTGTCTGGTTGTTCCTTGAGACTTTTTTGTCTTGTTCCCAGTATTTTTCCCCAGTATGTAAAGCTTGAGAGGACTTTTTCCCGCTCTCATACTTTGAACATTTAATGCACTGATGAGTTTGCTTTGCTGTTACGAATCTGATTCACTTCCCCACCAGCAACATGCAGCTTTGGTTATGAGATCAATACTCAGTGATATTAATTAGATGTAAGTAAGGAGCAGCGAAGATGGAGGCTATTTAAAGAGGAGTAAGTTAATAACAAGCGTATGCCTGCTGCTCTTTTGTCTACCACGTTGAGTTATTAGCTCAGAATTATTTCAGGCAAGAGGCTGGAGCCATGGCTTATCAAAGAGTGGTTGCCTCTGAAATGGCATGTCAGGTTTGGTCAACCTAATCATTACTTGCATTTTTATTACAGTAAATTGGTACAGAGGAGACTAACTTTTCTGTCAATCTGTTAGTATAGCCAGTTTTATAAACTGCTCACACGTTTGGGATGAAGTTGAAAAGGAAGCCTGGAATATCTTAAATTCTGATTGTTTTGAAAGAGTTTGGGTGACAGACCTTTCTTTTACTAACTGAATACTTATTTGCTGTAACTTAATGCCTGTGATGCTTGTAATTTTGTTCCCAAAACTTCTTTGGGAAGCAGTGGCTGATTCTCTCTTCACTGGAGTAATATTGTGATATAAAATAGACATCAGTGTAAATGCAGGGAAACTGAAACTCCTGATTTTATTCTGAGCTTCATGCAGTATAGCACTAACATGGTTCAGTTTTGGGCACACTGGCACAATTCCTGAGTAGCAGTAATTGTCACTGTTATTGGTGAAGTCACGTGCATTCATCCCACTTGTTTACATATTTTGTAATGTGCCAAATCACCATTTATTCATCTCAGTTGCAGATTTATTTTTAAGGGGGTCAAAACCAGGTAATATCTTGTTACACATTTCTCTTTTGGGTGATAACTGGAGGCTGAAGGAAAGATGTGATAGAAGGAAAAGATACGATAGGTGAAAAAGCTACTGATGTATTTTTTTCTGTGGTTTGTCTCTCTCCTGCCTTTTGTGAAAAAAAAAAAAAAAGTAAAAATATTTTAAAACAAACATAAGCAGTTATGACTTTGGTATTGGCCTACTGTTTAGAGATGCAGAGAGAGGAACAGTTTGATATTTTAAGTGTGATAGAATATTTTACAAGGAGAATTTCTGAATTTGCAATAGTACATGCTTTGACATTGTGTCCCTTTCTATACTTATATAATGACTGCCTAATCGGTTGAAATACAGTGGTTTTGTTTCCTACTTAATAGGAAGAATTGTATTGTAGAACGTGAGAGGTCTTTCTGGAGATTTTTATCACTTAGTTCCTCATCAGGAGAATTTGATGTTTGCTATATTCTTATCAGTGACAGTAATGAGATTAAATAGTTTGAGAGAATTTTTGAATAGCAAGATGCACGTTGCTGAGCTCTGGATATTTGAAAACGATCTTGTCTTTTACAGTGAGGAAAAGGACATCCAGTTCCACTGTAATAGTAGGCCTTTCTTTATAATAATGAGAGGAAATTGTTATGAGATGTTAGATGGATGGAGAGTAAGTTGTGCAAAGTCAGCAGCAAGGAATTTCTCTCTCCTTCAGCCCTGTGATGGTTCTGCACTTGGAATTCTAACCAAGTTTTCCTGATCAATGCCGCCAAATCCTTTTTTAGGTGAATTGGGCAGTAAAGCAGAGTGCAGACATTTAGGAAGGCAGTAGATTTAAAGCCCTGGCAATTAGAGGAGCAGAAGAAAACCTATGACCTGAAGACCTTTGATTGCTGATGCTGCAGCAGTATCTGCTTGAGCCATAACTAAACAATTTCAGCAGCAGGACTTCTGAAGTCTTTCAGTTCTGGTGTTTAATATGACCGCATGCTTTTCAGTTAAGTTGTGGATTTGTCTGTCCTTTATATTCTGCTTCCCTGCTGGCTAACCATCAGATGTGGAAATGGATCATTTTTTAACAGTTTTGCATATTTTCCATACTCTGCTACAACCAGCCTTTGATAGGAAATGAAGCTGAAAAGTGATGATTATGAGAGGCATTCATCTCAGTGCAGTTAAATTGTAAGGAACATCAGGACCCAGGTGAGAGAGTCGCATCCTTTACTGATTAGTGAAAGGAAGTTTGGGGCATTAACCTTTATAAATTATGGTGACCTTTCTCAGAGGGATAATAACTAGATCCAGGGGAAAAGGTATATGTGGGGGAGGGGAATGGAAACTTTTGGTACCTGTTGTTGTTTAACTCATGTCTCTTTACAGATGAAACTCTAGCACTGAGAAATGATCTCTTGAGTATGTTTACAAGGGGAAAGTATTTGACAAGTAGCTGTAAAGGATCCTTTCTTTTTCTTCCTGCTAAGCCTCAGAAGAAGAAGGGGGAAAACCTTTCCAGTGTCCCATCTGTGGCTTGGTTATCAAGAGGAAGAGTTACTGGAAACGGCACATGGTGATTCACACAGGTTTGAAGAGCCATCAGTGCCCACTCTGTCCTTTCCGCTGCGCACGCAAGGACAATCTCAAATCACACATGAAGGTAAGGGAAATTTTTACTGACAATCAAAATCCTGAAATCATCAGTGAAAAACTGATAATATAACAACACTATTTCATTTGCTTTTACAAAACAAAATTTCCCTAGTTGTACTATGAATTATGCCAGTTCTTGAGTAAAGAGGCCATAAAAAGAAAGAAATAATTTTTATTCCATTGCTTGCCATTCTGTTTTATGCAATGTGGAAACTGCCTTGGGTTATGTCCATTGGGTGCAGCACAAGCTGTCTGTGAATGATTCAGTTCCAGACCTGGAACTGCCAGAAGCAGGGTTGTTGGTTGAGATGTGACACCATGCAATCCCATCAATGCTACACCCAAGATGCTAGCTAATAACCCCTGCATGCCAGTGCCTCACTCCAAGTGGGCAAACCAACTTGGCCAGCTCTAGCAGGGATGTCTCCAATGCTTTCTACAGACAGGCCTGCAGTTATAGCTTTTTTCTTGCTGTAGCTTTTAACCACGGGCATTTCAAACAGTGAATCATCCAAACCAAAATGAATGACAGATTATACTGTAATATTTTATTTTCAAGTTTAAAGTGCTTTTTTAACTCAGCCTAAATTTTGGGCTTAAGGTGAAGATGACCTTCTGAAGGAAGCAACCTCTGTGTTGATACAAAAAAATATAAAATATGAAGAAATTGATTGTCTGCTTAGGTGAAGTACTATGTGGTTGCAACACAAAGTGCTGAGTCTTGCAAGCTGTAGAATATTCTTGAGGAAGTTAAATGGTTCCTGTCCTCTTAGCCCTTTGATTAATAAGCTGAAGTGAAAACATTTCCCTTGTTAATGCAGATGAGTTTTATAATAGTGAAATTTTTTATTATAGTTACCATTTTGTCTGTTTTAGATCAATGTGGGTAACAGGGTATCAGACTGGTGTGAGGGGGGACATAAATGCCTCTTCAGGTTTCATTTATGCTGTTGCAGAATATGAACTTACTGGACAAGAGTATGGCCTTGCTTACACTCAAGAAACTCTTCCCTTCTGTGTAAATTATTCAGATTTCTCTGGTCACAACATCAGGTCTTGCTGTGGTTTAAGTTGTTGCTAGGTCTTAAATCATTCACCTATAGTCTGAAGGCTCATTCCTTAATGCTTCTACTGTAGATCAGTGCACTATTCCCAGGCATCCTCAGTGTCTCATGCTAATCCTTATCAAGTAAGTTCTGTGTTTATGGCTCTCTCTTTTAGGACTTGCTGTTCCATGTTGACTAGAGGGCACAGATGGCTAACCTAAGCAGAGGAGGAATAGATAAGATGGGGACGTAGCATGGAAAGGAGGTGTGAGGTTTTTTGTTTGTTTATTTTCAGCTGTTGACAACCTGCACAGAAGCATGCATCACCTTGAAGCTTACTACTCCCTGACAAAGTCCTATTATTGTCCCCTGCTTTGTAAAGGACATCCCTGTTGTTCCCTGCAGAGATAATTGCTCTCTGCATTTTTTTTGCCTTACTGGCAAAAAATGTTGTTTAAAGGTTGAGGGCCTATCCCTTCCTTTTTGGTGTGGTGATTTCTGCAGGTGGTCACAGGTAGGATGTCGAACAAAATCAGGGACTTTTTCACTGTTGCTGTGTGTTCTCAAACTGATGGCTTTCTGAGGCCCTTGTGCTCTTTTCTTCTCCCCTTCTACCATTAATGCTTTCATTAACTGAGCCTGCATCTGCTTAAAACATACCTCCTTGTACAATCACATAGCCTGTAGTGTTAATTATTTGGTATTACTTGATTGTGACTGGGTAATGCTCAGTTAGAAATCCCTGAGGTCAGTCAGGCCTGCTTGACTCACTGTAAGAGATTGCAGCCACCTTCAGCCTTACTGTGGAGGCCTGATCTGAAGTCTCCTCCATCACTGCAGTCCAGTCATAAAGGTCATGACAGGCTTGGGCATCTTTGCTGGCAAAACTGTCCTTATTTGAGGTGAAAGCAATTGTCTTACAAAACCAGGTGGTTTGCATTTGTTTTTTAGTCCTACAGATAGATGTAATGAATCACAAGCACAACAATCTGAAAGATACTGTTTTACTTTAGTTTTTAAGAGCTTCATACACTTTTCTCAACTGACTAAGTCATTAATAGAATTATTTTCTGTCACATCGAAACTGAAGCAGGTGAATGAGGAAGGGAACATACCCCTTGTGTCTTGTGTCCAAAAGCGTCAGACATAATTTGAATTCCTTTTGGTGGAAGTATAAATTGATAACAAGATTAAAATTTTTAAAATACCGGGTTTCTTTTCTTGTTATAAACAGTGCTGCCTTTAAATCTATACGTATATGATTTTATAAAAACTGGCACATATATAAGCCAACAGCATTCAAAATGGTATACCAGAAATGGTATGGTACAGCTGGGACCTACTTAGGATGCAGTGTTCTGGTTATGCCAGCTGGGTGTGTTTGGTTTCTTATTATCTTAACATCCTTTGGGAGCTACCTGGCCTAATCTCTTTTCAGGCAGCCCCTGAAGGTAGAGCTGCTTCTGCCTCTTCACCCATTTCTCCCCATGTGTCAGCTGTGGCTACAGGTGAAGACACATTTTTCAAAACCAAAAAGGCCACTCAGCACTAAAGTACTGGGCTGGTGTTTGTTATTCATTACAAGCCAACTTTTATTCCAGGATGCTGTAACAAACCAAGCTTTTTCCCTTTGGTTTTTTTTTTTTGGGGGGGCTGTTTTCTATTGATAAGGATAACAGGCAAAATGTGTTTTGTCCAGCTTCAGTCCTCAAAATCTCATTATTTTGTTTTTGCTTCCTCCTAGGCAACATAGCCTTGAGCCTGAACCACCTTTTTTTTTTTTCTTCCTCCCTAGGTTCTTGTAGGCATTTCTCACCGAAACAGGTTATTTGGAGATGTAATTTCCATTGAGTGGCCTGTGTGTGTTCATATGGGCCTTCCTTACTGTGTGTTTAGGCTAAAGACCAATAACTACATAATACATATATATTGGGTAATTTTATGATAATTATAACATGTCGAAGTTATAATTAGATATATAACCCAGAACACAACATTGCCAACATTTTTGGTGTCCCGTCCCCTGCTATGGTGAAAATCTTAATAGAGAACTGGAATGATTCAAGCCCTGACCCATATTCAGATCTGCATGTGCTACCCAGCACATGGATGAAGCTTTCTTCCACTAAGGGCACTTTGCCAGGGCCAGCTCACAACTGGAGGCGAGGAAGTGAAAGGTGCAAGAAGGGAAACAGAAGGAAAGTTTCCACACAGACACACAACAAACAAGGGGGGCTGAGTAGCCTGCCTTTTAAGCCACAGAGTGTTAACTATAATTGTTATATTGTTTATAGGTTCCATGGCAGTAGGCACCTTAGAAAAATCCTAAAATAAATGCAGTACAGAATTTTATTAGCTTTTTTTGGAGGCAAATTGTAGTGCATGCATAGCCACAAGTCTGGGCTCTTATTCCCAGGAATCTGGGGGGAGCATCTCAGCAGCTGATTCTGGTATCATAGTAGAGTTTCCAGGGATGCTGAGAGTATTGAACTGAAAAAGAAGCTGGACAAAATGAATGGGTAACTGAGAGAGGTGTGTTGTCCAAGCAGATAGCAAGTATTCTGCTTGAGTCCTTCTCTCCGTTTATCAAAATATATGTTCAGTTGGAATATGTTTTCATCTTGAGACAGTATCCTATGTACTTACGTACTTCTGCAGAAAGCAATGGAAAGTTGTGTTGTAATTCAGCAAGATGTAGTCAGGCTTTTCTGTTTTTCCTGATAGGGATTACATTTTCCTCAGAGCAATACCACAAGCATCAGTCAGACTTTGGCCAATTGGTGCCTTTGGATCATGCACATATCTTCCTCAGCAATTGGTGGACAGATAGGCTGTGAGATCATGCAGATATGTTCCAAGAAAGTAACAGGATATTAGCTGAGCTCTTGGAAGGGGAATGAGGAAGAGGAGCATATGGCCAAAAACAATATCTATAAATGTTCTTGTGCTGCTGTATAGGCATAAGGCAGAAATGGGTGAGTTATCTGTTGTGGCAGTGGAAAAGAAGTTTGGCATTGTGAACATGTGCTGAAACATGAGGGTTTGATAGAAAATGAGGGAAGGGAAGATGAAGCTTATCAGGAAGTTTCAGTGCAGAGGTAGGCAGGTCATGTGATGCTCAACCACAGGATTTTCCTGCTTATGAAGAGCAACCATCTCAGTGAGGTCCAGATTAATGTCAAAGAGGGTTATAATCAGCCTTGCAGTTAGGGAGCCTATTAATTTTATGATAATGGGAATCAGGAAAGGTCCTGAGGAATGAGGCCAGGTGCTCAGTGTCCCTTGGTGATTTGTATTTCCCTCTTTCTTCCTCAGCTAGTGTCAGACAACTGAATAAGCTTTCCTAATCCATTTTGGTGAAGAGTAGGACTGGTTCTTTTCAAAGCATCTTCACCTTCTTGGGAGAGGGAGGTTGAATGTGTTTTTATGTGTGGGTGTTTTGTTTATTTTTAAGTTAAACTTTGAGAGCCCTGGGAGGCACCTGTGATTCCATGATGTCCTGGGTTGATGCCATTAACCCAGAACACATGACCTCCTGAGGGCAGCTCATGCAAACTTGCGCATCTTTTCAACACATAAAATCTGTGCCCAGAGTCTCAGACAGGTATCACAAATGACTTCAAGTATCTCCCTTTTGATCTCACTTATTGCATATGAGACAAGGATAAGACGGGAGACCTTAAAACTTTTCAAAAAATAATTTAACACCTAATCCAGTCCAGCACTGCAGAGGTCTTTTCCTCCGCCCTGGTTTTCAAGCAAAGCAAGGAAATACTTTTAAAAAGAAAATACTATATAAATAACATGTGTCTTGAGGGGAAGGATCAGATCAAAACTAGCACCCCAGAGTTCAACTTTTGAAAATGCAGTATTTTAAAGATGAGGGAATTTGTTGGAAAAGAGCATGAAATGAAAAAGTAGAGGGCACATGATAGATGTTACCATGGAAAGTGTACTCAATTTTTAAAATAATCCCCCAAAAGAAACATGAATGTCTGTGTCTCATAACCAGAAAGGAAAGTCTATGCAAAGCATTACCCTGCTTTAAGGAAGAGAAAAGCTCTGAACCTCAGCAGTACAACAGAATTGTAGGATGTGCCTGTGTCACCCTTTTCCTCATCCCTACTCCTGTTTTACCCTGTTGGGTGGGATCACATGTATTTGTAGCTGTGGCACATCTGTATGGCTGGTAAATCAACAGGGAGGTTGCTTTTAAGTAGGAAAAGATGACTTAAGAAGTGACTTATGATACCAGGAAAGTTACAATGTCCACAAAAAAAAAAAAAAAAAAAAAAAAAAAAAAGAAAAAAGTAACAGAAAAACCAGCACATTGATACAAATGATGTGATAGGATAGGGACATGTGGTTTCTGTAAAAGAAAATCATGTGTTCCTCTACTAAGATGTTTTGAGCATGTCAGGAAAATCATGGACTTTAAAATCAGTTGAAATTTATTTGGTCTATAAAAAAAGCCCTTGGCAAAGCTTCTCACAGAGAAGCTGCCAAATAAATTAAGCAATGTGATGTACTATGGCAAATTAGAAATTCACCAAGAGACAGTAAAACAAAGGGTAGAAAGGAATTAGCAATTTTAAGCATGACAAAAGGCTAACCAGAGGGGTGTTCTATTACTAAAAGTGTAATTGTGCGTATTTTAGTAAATGTGATCTACACAGAATGATGACTCTGGGTAAGAGAATTATAGATGGTACAACCTTATTTGTGTGAATCGAGATTTTAAAAAAAAGCAAAGCTTGAAAGGGAACAAAAGGAGGCTGGCTGCCTGATAAACAAGGGGGCAAATGAAGTTATTGTTGACAAATAGAAGGTACTGTACCTTGGAAACCAGAGTCTAATAATGCACCTGGCTGTCAGATATAATGAACTGTAACTGCTCAGGAAAAATATCTGGATATTGTTATAGACAGTTCAATGAAAACCTTTTCTTGGCTTGCACAGCAGTGGTTAAAAAGCACATTAGATATTTGAGTGTCTGGAGAATAAAACAGAAATAACACTGAAAATGTAACAATGATGCTATTAGCATATGGTATACTGCCACTTCTGGTCACTGCATCAGAAAAGACATGAGAAATAGAAGGGATTTTAAAAGCTGGCAGTGAAAATTATTAGTGGGATGGCAAGAAAGGACTGCCTTTGAAGAAAGAAGCTGAAAAGAATGGGACTGCCAGGAGGGTGAGAGAGGTGTGATCAGAATAATGCCTGATAGAGAAGATGAACTGAATGGTCTCTTTTATTATTTCTTGTAATGTGAGAATGAGAAGGCAGCAAGAGAAACTGAGAGAAAGAAATACTAAAAATTTTGACGAATACATAACTTGTACCCAAGTCCTCAAACAAGGCCTAAAGTTTGTAAGGACACTATACTTCTGTCACAAATTACTGCAGCTGTCATAGCAAGCACACACTGAAAAAACTATAGAACCACAAAATAGCATTTGAGACTGGGCAGGCTGTAGGGTTAGAATAAAGATGATACAAGGCCTTTGCCCAGTCAAGGAGAACATCACTGGTTAAAGGAAATAAACTCTGAAGCCAGAAGCCCTTAAGTGGTTCTGGCATAAGTCAAACAGTAGTTTTATGGGCTTTTGAAAGAAGCATTGTGTATGAGCAGGTTGTGCACTGTGGTTTGTTGCAGTGTAATTCAGAGAGATCCAAATCTGGCAGCAGCTGGGCTCAGACTGGCACTTTGGGGGAAACCTGCCAGCTGCACTCTTGTCTCCTCCTGCCTGTGGTTCTTGCAGGAAGAGCCTGTTGAGCCTAAAGAAGACATCTGATGGTTTGGGTAGCATTAGCACAGTATAAGAGCCATTCTCTGCCCCATGGTGGAAGCAGGCCGCTTTTTTGATTTAATATTGCGTGGCCTGAATCTCCCCTGTGGCTTTCTGTGTAGCTCTACGGGGTTTCTTGGTTTTTATTCTGCAGCAAGTAGTTGCTGGCTTGACTTTCCCCCCCAAATGGCGAAGAATGGCAATTCTTGGCTCTTTTAGCTGCTGTTGAATGAGAAAATAAGGGATAGTCTTTCCTTTAGAGGGATTTTAGCTTAGCGTTAGTGTTCAAATTTTTAAATTATTGTTATTTATTTTTGAAAGTAGAAGTTAAAGTCTTCTGGTTGGAATGGACATTGGGGGGCTAAATCTTTGGCTTAATGATTTTTTTCATTTTTTCTTTTTCTAGGTCTAAAATTTTTCCTTTCAATACTCAAAATATTTGGGTTTGATCCCTGTCATTTCTTGGCTGCAAGTTAAAAAATGTTCTTTATTTTATGAGAAATCCACTGGTAATGAAGTTACTGTCTTTGGGCAGGAGAAAAAAATTCAAATCAAATGAATCACTGGCTCCTATTTTCATCCATTCACAAAAGATGTTGCAGGGGTGGCATGCCATACTCCCAGGGAGAGAAGGTGGGCTCCCACACAGGCACTGTCACCTCCCTGCAGCAGTGACAGCCTTCTGAAGGCTTCTTCATATTGATGATTGTTATAAGGGCCTCTGGTTAAATACACAGGCAGGGAAATGCTGATTGAAGGGGATCCTGGAGAGAAGCCCTGGCATGCAGGATCTGTGGGTGTAAGAGATAAAGTTGCCATGGTGAGGGTGCCTGCTGCCCTGAGTACGTCTCGGTGTTCTCTGGGAAGAGTGCTGTGCTCACAGACCATCCTGCTTCCAGTAGTGTAGGCAGGCAATCGGGTTGGCATCGTCATTGTAACCTGCTGATATTTAGAATTTATTGTGCTGCTATTCTTCTGCAAGGTTGCTTTAAATCTGTGTTAGGTTAGCACTAGCTTTTTTCAATTTTTTAATTTTTTATTTATTTTTTTTTTTGTTGTTGTCTGGTGCCATTATAGGATTACAGAATTGCTTTGTCTGTAAATGTCATGCTTAGACAGTATTGAGAATGTCATTCCGGCCAAGAGAAATTCTCTCTTGCTATCTGTCTAGCACCTCCAGATCCACCAAAGAACCACTGAATGAAGAGTTACACAGCACTGGTGAAATGTGTCTTTACTGAATGCAATACGTACCAAAAGAGGGACATCCCTCAGCTTCACATTTTAGCAGACCTGAGTTAAGGGCTTGTGTAGAGCTGGAAATCCAGAATCTGAGCTTGTGACTGAGTTCCTCTTACAATATAGGAAATTAATCAGGCTGACTCGATAACCATGGAAAACTCTCGCCTGAATTTGGACAGAGCCTTGTTTGGGAAATGCTGCTGTTACCCTGAAGCTTTGCAGTGTCTGCACCAGGACCCTGGGGGATCTAGATTTCAGCTCTGCAGGAGACCGGAATGTGCTGAAAGCCTTAGCTAAAGCTACGTTTTCCTGTAAATCTGTAGCCCTTAGGGCATTTGGATTCCCAGGCTCTAGCAGCAAGCCTTGGGTCCCTGGCACAGCTGGCTGCTTCTGAGCCAAGCCCAGGGAGCAGGGGGAAGGAAGAGTGCCACTCAATAGGGTAGAAGACTCACACCTTGTTTGCCAAGAGTTCATCAAACTTCTCCATGTTTCAGGTGAAATATTTTTCATTCAACAAATTGCCATTTTCCAACAAAAATCTGTCTCACTGAAATGTTTCCAACCAACTTGAGTCACAAGTGAAAGCGAATGTGTGGAGCTCAGCTGGTGCCAGTGTGCCTTGATCACATGTTCATCCATTAGTAAGGAACAAATGTATGTATTTGCCAGCCTTTTTGCAGGGAGTAGCCTGGAGTGCTGCTGTCAGGAATTAAAATTTATTTGTGAAGCCATAGTGAAAAGATTTTTCAACAGCCCTGCTGCTATTATGCTGGGCTCAGTTGTTCCTTCTCTTTAATGAGTACTGTATGAAGCAAGAAATTGTATAATTATATGTACGTAGCTTATATAGTTTAATGAGTGTGTCTGTTCCTATAATGCGTGAGCCATTACATACAGATGGATGGAGCTCCCTCTGAGAGGTAATCAGGAGCAAGCCTCAAGATAGCAGGCCCTGTATTCATACTGGAGCAGGCAGGCTCTCTGACAAGGAGCCTCCAGTCCAAATATGAGGCCAGTAAGATTAACTGTGATCCTTAATTGACTGATAAACTAGAATAAATGGCAGACACTATCTCTCACGTTTCTATTATGTCATGAAAGAGCTGTTTATTTTCTGGTAGAATTAATTTGCAGCAAACTGTTTCAATAGCTCCTTGGTATTGCCAGGTGCTGTGTTTTTACTCTAATGATACATAAATCAATGATGGATATTGCTGTGCTGGTTGGGTTGTTTTGTTTTTGGTTTTTTTTTGCTGGGTTGCTCTGAACAGTTTTTATTAGTTAGGTTGCACAGAGTGATGTTTGTTTTTTTAATCAAGAAAGCTATTAGTTATAGCTTGGAAGTCTTTGTGCACTGACAGGTCATCAGGATCCGATTGTAAGGAATGTTTGATCCAAAGCAGACTTCATCATTTCCAAGCTGCAGAAGCAGATGTTCCTGATTTTTTTTATTTTTTTGTTTTGTTTTGTTTTCACTTGAGTCTTCTTGTTCTTTGACTTGTGTGAAAGAATCCTACTGTTCTTGGGGTCTGACCACTTTACAAGTGCTCAGAATGAAAAGTTCACTCATTAGTTAATATTTTCTTTTGATTTTTTTTTTTTCAGGGTAACACAGAGTTGAGATTTCTGCAATTCTATTAATCTGCTTGGCTTAATACATACTTTTATCTTTCACCTCTTGAACCAGGTTCATCAGCACCAAGACAGGGGTGAGACCTTCCAATGCCAGCTATGCCCTTTTACCTCCTCCCGCCACTTCAGCCTGAAACTCCACATGCGCTGCCATCAACATTTCCTCAGGACAGAGTCTAAAGTGAAGGAGGAAATGCCAGAAACTGAGGTGAAGGGGTCACCACAGCTGAACAGTGACTCCTGCCCGGGACCACAGAGGGAAGGAGCAGGGCCTGACCTCACGGGATCAGCATCTGTATCCAAAACACCCGATGTGGCTGGGCAGCCTGGTGGGGGGGTTCCACCTTTGCTGGTGAAAGAAGAGCCCAAAGACGACACTGGCGCCTCAGCTGCACCTTTTGCTCTTAGCACTGTTGACAGAGCCCCAAACAACACAAAGCTGAAAGATTCCTCTGACTTTGTGGCCAATACAGCATCAGCACTATTCAGCCAAGACATCTCTGTCAAGATGGCATCGGATTTTCTTATGAAGCTGTCAGGTAATTGAGCAGCAGCATTGGCTGCTCCTTTATGGGCTAGGAGACGCTTTGTCTTGGTTTTGCTCAGTGAAGGAATTGCTAGGAGCAAAACGTTGTATATTCTTAACTTACAGTTTCTTGCTTCTTTTGATAGCTGAGGTGTATGGTGGAGGGCAGAGGGGAAGCAGTGAAAGGAGAGCAGGGTTTTGCTGTTTAATTGCTGGGATTAGGAGTGAGAACTGTCTATCCAGGCTTTCATGTTCATTAGTATTTATCTTGGCAAATCTCTTGCAGTGAATTTTCCAGGCATGCTGAATACCTGTAGTTCTAGTTCAAAATCACTGAGGGTTACCCAAGTGCCCAGCATGTTCAAAAATTCAGTTCTTAAGTTCTCTGCCTTTACCTACCTGTTAAAAAGGACCAATAAAGTATTGGTCACCTTCCTTTTCAAGTAGTATTTGAGGCCTATGTAGTAAATGCATATGAAGTGTGAATGTTACTGCATTTGGGTTTTGTTGCTAACACTTTTAAAAGAAGAGTAGTCCTAGAAATTCATGTACAACTTTTAAAAATTATTTTAATTGAAATCTATATATAATGCCAAGCATGTGTTAAGTATTTTTTCACTGTCAGATTATTACTGTAAGAATAATATTACTGTGTGAGACTGAAGTGTAGGATGTGTTTAGGATAGATCTGTTATATTTTATGTGCTCTTTTATTGAGTTGACTGAATCCTTCAGAACAGTTGATGTGCTGGGGAGGTGTTTTATGCCAAATGTTTTTGGAATTGGCCTTGAATTTCTGAAGAGAAAGAAGTCAGGAAAAATGTCACTCGAGGAGCTTCTGTTTCACAAGGAGATCTTGATCCCTGAGGGAAGTTTTAGGCTTTGGTGATAGAACAACAGAAAATAATTAGTCAGCTTTCTCCTTTAAATAGAAAGTAAGTTGTATTTGAGCAAATTTTCTTGTCAGATAAACTAAGATAAATTTAGCTCTGTCTTAATTCCCAGCTTTGGTGAAACCACAGTCATTTGTTTAGGAAAACCTTTCTCTCCTCATCTTCCCAGATCTTTATTACCTCTGGGATCACAGTTCTGTGAGGAATTGAGTAGAATGGTTTAATACAAGAAATCAGGACTGAGGCTTCATGGAGCCAGCTGAGGGCAAGCAGGAGGTGAATTGGGCTGGTGCAAATGGTTTGCTGTGTTGATTAGAAGCCACAGGACCTCCCCCTGAAAAAAATATTAAATAATCTCTCAATATAAATTATTACTCTGACTGACAAAAAGCAGGCAGGATGAGTCTGTTTGGATTTGCTTGTACATTTCTTTACTAGTTTCAAATTTGGACTTGATATGAAATCCATCTTAGACTGTTCAACAGCTGTCCCACACATGTTGTTCTGATGTCGATCTTAAATTTGGGTTGCTGTGCACGAAGATGCTCTGCACGTCAGAAGGGCTGGCCTGGGAGGATGGCTGCACGTAGCAGGAATGAGAGCAGGGTGCAGGAGGTGGTGGGGGGGGAAGCCTGAAAACTGAGAGAACATGCAACAATTTGGTGTGTGGCTTTTCATGTAGCAGTTGATGGGAAGCTGTTCACAGTTTGGCAGACGGTCATGTTTTCAGTGTCTGCTCTATTGGCATCAGAGAAAGGATACAAAAGCACATTATTCATGCAAAAGGCCTATGCAGTTATTTTATGGTGACTTACTAAAGGTCTTGAAACCTGACTTGTATGCACTGTTACCTAGCAACATGTTATAAAGTCGCTGGGGGAGCAAGATGTATCTGTAATTTTGTATGTGCGCATATTTGGATTAAAATGTACTGCCAGTCACCAAGTTTTCTACACAGGAAGAGCAATGTCAGAAGGAAGGGAATTTCTTCTGAGATTTATATTGTGGCACATACATTTGGTTCATGCTTTCCTCTATACAGAAGGCATAAATTTAGAGTAGAAGTAATTCTCTTTTAGCAAGTTGGCTGAGTATTAGCTGCAGTTTTGATGGTTCACCTCTGCTGAACAAAGTTGCTTTGAGTGATTTCTTTATTATGACAGTCTTGTTAAGGCCCATCAGAGTTTCAATTATTTGTCCTACCTTTCCAATGATACAAATCTTTTTGACATCTCAAATTGTATATGCCAATTGTAACAGCCAACACAGATTTTTCGAGACTAAATTATGTCAAAACAATCTAATTTTCTTCTCTGACAGGCCTTGTGGCTAGGAAAGAAGCAGTAGATAGATATATAGAATTTTAGAATTTGGCATTTATTCTTATTGAATATTGATTTTCTAAATGAACATTTATTTTTGCTTGCCAATGTTTTTTGCTCCTCTTCTTGCTTGATGTCAATCTGTATACCCCCAGTTTCATGGGAAACCTGCTGGAGTCCATCCATCCTATCCATGTCTCTCCAGTTTAGAGACAAGGGTGCCACATGTGACAGTGTCAATTGCTTGGCACAAATCTGCTCTGTCCCGTCCACCAATGCTGTAGCATGACCATAAAGAGCCACCAAATTTGTCAGGCATGATTTGCTCCTGGTGAAGCCAGGCTGGCTGTCACCAGCCAAGTCTTTGTTTTCCATGTGCCTTAGCATAGTTTTCAGGAGAATATCAATTATAGTAAATAATGATAAAATCGTTGTAATTAGGACAAAAAGTAACAGGATTATATCACTGCAAGGTTTAAGTTAGTATTAGGAAAATCTTTCCTAAGATGAGGTATTTATACCTCTAGGATAGTTTGGCTGGAGAGATTGTGGCATCTCTGCCACTGGGGAAATGTCAAAACAGCTGCCTGTCAGATATGGCTGGTCACATATTAAGCAGTAAGATGGACTAAATCTATGTGTCTCAGTAAGTGGACCACAGGATGTCATAAGCACTGGCAAGAAACATTATCTGAAGAAACACAAAGCAGCAAGCTGTAGAGATGCAAACTGGGGGAAACTTAACAGATGTTTGAAGTTAGACCTGAATTGGAGCAGGCCAGAGATGAATTATGGTGACACTGCTCAAAACGGCCATTCAGGTTTATTTCAGAAAGGCTCAAGGGAGCTTTAGATTTAAAGACATTGAGAAATACTGGTGTGGGTGACCTTTCTAAGACTACTTCTTGCCCAGTTCTGTGCCATTGCTTGCCAGAAAGATCTTAAGGTATGTGTTTTATGAAATAAGGCATAACCCAAATCACCAAACGTAAATCTAAAAATTAGAACAAATATTGATATTTTTCTAGATTCAATTCTCTAGGTCCTAGTTTAAGGTAGGAGAGGATTCTAAATTTGCAAGAAATTTTAAAAAAGTTCTCTGAAACTTTATTCACATTTTTTATAAGGACAATTAGCAGATAACACAAAGAGAAGAATATTTAAGCATGGGCATATTTTTATCTTCAAATCTTGCTCCTCTGATTTCAGAAGGTCTACTTATACACTTTAAATTTTTCTAGTATTTTGCTGTATCACTGCTTTGTCAAAATGCTTTCCTCCCCCAGTCCATTAATTCAATGTTGGAACTTTATAACAGCATAATAACATTCATATCTTAATTTAAAGAGTATTTGATTTTCCAGTTTCAAAGGTTTCAGTGGCAGACATTACACAACACATCTTTTTAAATACTGGTGTCCTTCCACCTACTTTTCAGGCTAGGGCTTTTTTTTTTTGCTTTTTTTTTTTTTTTTTTTTTTTTTTTTTTTAATAAAAAAATCTTTTACAATGATCCAAATTAAAATGGCCAGTGTACCCTAGTGATGTTATTACTGTGCCTGCATTGTGTGCTGCAGTAACTTTTAACATTCGGAAATAAATGAATCCCAACAAAATGAATGGGATTCTTGCACTATTGCTCTCCGTGGGATTCTGTGTGGAAACAGTAATTGGTACACATCCTTCATTGCTGGCCTCTCTCCCCCACCTCTCTGGGTTTAAACAAGTGCATTGCTCCAGCAAGCAGGTCTCTTCATCTTGTGGAGTGGTATCAAGTGTGCCCTGCCTCTGCTGTTCTTTTTATGTTCCCCAAGTTACTTGCATGGAAAACCTTAAAAGAAGACGGGAGGAAGGAGCTAATATACTGAGGGTTTGGGGCTTGCCATGTTAAACCAATTAGAAACTGCTTTCTCTCAGTTTGTCATATCTGCTGTCACTGTCGTGCGAGGAGTCAAGCCTTTATTTTGGGAAATAAAGCCACCATGGGATTTTGGTGACTGTCCAAAATATTTGGGCTTTTCATTTGAGTTTTATTAGCTGATTCCATTAATGGAATAATGAGAAAGTAAATCATCAGACAGCTACATACAGCATATTAGTAGAAAAGCTAAGTAATCACTTAGATTATTTCTTTTGTCTGGCTCTTGAAAATTACTGTGTTCCTTAAAGGTAACACAAATAATTTGAAATATTTTATCATTTGCCATTGAATGTGCTGAACTGGCTGGCTTGAGCTCTTCAAACAGCTATTTTTAATAAAATAAAACCATATCCAATTAAATTCCCATAATTGATGTAGTTGAGTGGCAAGTTCCAAAGAAAAAAACAGTGCTGTCTGTATTTGGGATTTGTAGTTTATGTCCGAATGTAAAATTTCGATTAGAATACGTAAGTGCACAGGACTGGCAATATTGAGCCACATCCTTAATTTAAAAATACTGTGAATTCCATAATGCTGCTGTCAGTGTAAATACCCCTGATGTCATCAAATTCTCTCTTTGAAGTCTCTCCAGAATCACATTTTCCTAGTTTCCATATAGGCTTTTAGTTTGAAGTAAAATTCTGATGCGCAATAGCACATCTACTTAAAACTTGGGCAAATAAAATCTTGTTCTAATCTTTGCTACCGATATATCATCACTCTTATAATCTCTTTTCAGCAATTTCTAGTCTTGCATCCACAATTTCCCAGCATTCTTAAAATCACACCATCGTGTTTTATATCTTGAAGAAACATGTAGAATTTAGCAAGATAAAGCAGTGTAGTCTCTGTTCTAATCCAGAATTTAAAATGCAGAATAACAAGCTCCTTCTTTTTGTGTACTAAGTCCAATACAACTTAAAAGAAGCCAGAAATACGAAGCACCAGGTCTGTCCTTACAATTTAATGTCTATACAAACTCTTACATTTGGAGTATAGGACTGGACTAGGCTGATGGCTCTTTTGTTTCCCTGAATACACCATTACTCTGGGCAGAAGTCCGAGCTCATGAGCCTTTGTCTCTCATCTATCCAAAATGGGATTTGAAAACACTCTTAGTTCAATCATCTCTGATTGTTTGTTTTGTTTTTTGTTTTGTTAAACAAATATAAAGGCTGGTCTGGTGATATTTCTCTCCCCTGTTTTTGCTCCTTTGTAGAGAGAAGACATTCCCACATTGAAAGTATTTCTTTCTCATCAGCAATAAATTCCCTCTTGCTCCTTTCACTCTTCCCTCTCTTTTCTCCAGTGTCCTCACAGTCTTACCTGTTTGGCTGCTGTTGTGGTTTTCACCTGGAAAGGAGGAATTGGTCTTGGCAGATGCTACAGCCTTGTTTAGCCTGTGGGACTTTGGCTGCACAGGAGACATCTTGGGGTGTCAGGAGGGATGTGTGGTTCTGCACCTGCCTTAGCAATTTGCTTGATTCCTCCATTCCAGTTGAACTAGAACATGGGGTAATTTTGAGGGCACAGTAGCAGGACTGGTCATTCTCCTTTGCTATGTTTCATTGTGCTTTCTAAACAGAGAGCAGCTTTAAAGAAGATCAGTTTAGTTAGCTGGCCATTCTTAACCTATGCTTGCAGTTTTTAATGTACTTAAGCAATATGGTCTGGAAGACCTTACATTTTAAGAGATCTCCTGAAACCCAGGGGTGTCAAGTCGTGGCATCATCGTATCTGTGATTATCTATTCTGCCCTTGCACTGCCTTGATAAAAAGAAACACTGTGATGCTGAACACCCTTGAATTAGGAGTAGCCTTTTCACTCATAATGCCCATTCTCTCCCTTGTAGCTCTGTAGGTTAGTTTATTTGGCCAAGGGCAGAGTAGGGGGCTTTAAAATTCGGGTGTAATTGACTGAGAATTCCTAGAAGGGCTAGGTGGCATGAAGTGCTCTGGGACATGTTAATACTGCAGGGCAAGAGGCACTAAAAGGAAACGATAGACCAGCTAGACTGTCCTGCCAGAAGAACAATATTTCTCCTTTTGGGCCACTTACAGTGTATGCAGCCTCCATGATTAATAAGATGAAGATCATTTATCAGCCCAATTGGATTTTAGTCTGGAGATTCTCCAACAGGTTCCAATTCCATAGATTTTTCTTACAAAACAATGAGTTCACTTGGGGCTGCTTCTGCAGTGTTTGTGCCCCTTTCCCAGTTCTTGAATGTCATCAAATATAAGTCATGGTCTCCATGCAGAATTTCAATTCCTACCTGGACATTTCAATTGTTGGAGAATAAAATAGTAGATGGCCCAAGTCATACCTTTTATTGACCACAGCTGCCTTCAGGGTGATGTGATGCCCCCTGTCATGGGACTGTGTCCTCCAAATACTGCAGAAATGATCTGCCAAAGGCCCTTGATTCTTTTCAACCACCACAGCTCAGAGCTTACTGTGTGGGATGGAAGGTTCATCATAGTTTCTTTCAACACAGACTCTGTGGATGCATTTTCTAATGGTCTTTTTTTGCGGCAGAATTTTTGTTGTGGATTCTGTTTTCTTCTTCATGTTTTTCTCTCAGACAGATGGAGCAGTGACCAGCTTCTTGCTGATTGTGACTTGTAACATTGAGCTTGGCTTGGAAGTAATCAGCCCATTTTTCTCTTTCAGTTATAAACATTTTGAGCATTTAGAAATCCTCTTAAGTGGACTGATGGAGTTAGCAGCTTCTACCAGAGTGTTTCAGATTAGTGGCAGATGCCCAAAGCTTTTCTTGTGGCATTTGGCAGTTTCAGGAAAGTGCTATAACTTTCGTCATCTACTTTTGCCAAATGGCTCAAATGGTTCCAGTTGCCAGGAAGATAAAAATCAGCAGTCTGGAATATTCTTTGATCTGTGTTTTTTCTGGATATGGAATGGAACAAATGGAGCATTATCCACTGTGCTTGAGAGATTCCTGCCTGTTGGTTTCATTTGCTATGCGGGTTTGTTTTGTTTCCTCACTGTGTATTTCAAAATTAAATTGCTGGGGGTTTTTTATTCAGTCTGCAGACAACACATCGTTCATTCTGTACTCACTGCTGTTCAGAATGAATGTAAATTAAATACAAATTAGGATATATGTGTGTATCTATTTTTGTATGTAGATAGAAGATACTCTACCTTCTGGGGAGTAATAATATTGTTGTTCAACAATAATAATCTTTAATAATTTGCTTTAATAATCTTGAGCATATTCTTTTTAATTCTTGTCTAGTTCTCATTTTTTAAGGATTCCTCAGTCATGCGATTCTGAAAACCCGGTCATAGTAGACTTTTATTTCCCTTATTTGCAACATTTTTTTCTTACATCTGTTTATTGTTTTCCCTAAAATGACTAGTGGATGCATCACACTTACTATCTCCCATGTGTTAGTGGTTTTGTCCATAGCTGCAGATCCAAGATGGGACAGAGACAAGAGTGGTGGGGACTTTTATTACCTAGGGGGTCTTTTTTTTGTGTTGTGGGGTCTCCCTCTAGCTTTAATGTATGGATCTAATAAATGAGACAACCTGCCCTTTTTTATTTGTCCTTCTGTTTTAGGCTTCATTTACATTAAAATCTGCTAATATACTAATTTCAATAAAGAGTAAAAACCCTATTAACTGTAGCAATTGGCTGGAAATTGACCTAGTAGTTGTCTGATTTTGTTTTTATTTTCTGGGGGAAAAAAAAAAGAGGCAAATAACTCTTCTATTTTTGTGATTTATCTACAATTTAAATGTTTGGTTTTTAGAAAACATCATCAATTCAAGGAATGTGCTGCCAGTTAATTAAAGAAATAAACTCTATTTCTTCCCTAATTTATTAATTCCCTCTTCTGTCCAAAACAAAGAAGCTAGAGTAGGCAGAATCAGTGACATAGTTAAGAACAGTCTGGCATTCCTTTCCTTCATGTAATACTGCCAGAGGCACACCTTCAGGGCTTCCTCTGGGTTGGGGGACCCTGACTATATGTTTTATATTTTTCATTGTTGAAGTATTGTAAACACACAGAGTATGCACATCTCATGAAGAGCTCATTTAGATTATGTCTGATGCTGTGCTGGTAGAATTGTTGCCAGTGTGGTTTTGTTTATCTTTATTACCCTGGATGACGGCTCCGAAGTGTGAGGAGGCAGTGGCTCCTAGCAGCACGTGCTGTCACTGCAGGAGCGATCACCTGTGGGGTAGAGACAGAAAGGGAAAGGTGTACAGAGAAAAGGAGGGAACCTCGATTCATTGTGGGTCTATCACTTCATGACCTCTGAGATCATCAAGTCCAATCCGTGACCAAACACCCCTTGTCAACCAGACCACAGCACTGAGTGCCTCGTCCAGTCTTTCCTTAAACACCTCTAGGGACAGTGACTCCACCACCTCCCTGAGCAACCCAATTCCAATTTCTAATAATTCTTTCTGAAAGAAATGCTTCCTGATGTCCAATTTAAACTTCCCTTGACACAGCTTGGGACTATTTCCTCTTATCCTGTCACTGGTGGTCTGGGACAAGAGACTGACCTCTGCATGGCTACAGCTTCCTTTCAGGGAATTGTAGAGTGAAAGAGACCCCTGAGCCTCCTTTCCTTCAGGCTAAACACCCCCAGCTTCCTCAGCCACTTCTCATAAAAAAAAAACAAACAACAAAAACAAAACAAACAAAAAAAAAATAACAACAACAACAACAAAAAAAACCCCAAAAAAACCCCACAACAATATTTTGATCATTTTTATTGTAGTAGGATAATGCAATAAGCATCTGCCACTGCACACTATAGCACCTAACATCCTTGTTTAAGTCTGTGATATTATATGAATTCTGTTACATTCTGTTTGTTTATGGATGTTTTTACCATGGTATATGGTTGGAAACTTAAACTGATTTATGCAAGTTTAATATCACCTCTATTTTAAATGGTGGAAAAAGTGTAGGCTCACCCAGCCTGTAGTGCTTGCTCTACCTGGCTCATTTTCTGCCCTAGTTCATGGCTGAGACAAGGCTGGGTTCACAGGTTAATGGTTGTTCTCAGTGGGTCATCTTTACCTCTTCACTTGGACTCATATGTCCTTTATTTTCTGGGACAAATTTGAATTAATACCTTTTTGAAATGAATAAATTTGAAAGACCTTTTGTTTCCCTAATGTTCTCTGAAAGTTCAGGCAGACTGCTCTCTCTCAGTTGCACTCAGATCCTGGTGGAGGTATTTTTTGTATCAGCATAGCAGCTTGAGTGGCATGTTTTAAAAGCAAAGGACAGCAGAAGGTAATTCAGCAGAGAAGGTTTGGGTCTCTTTCTTTTTGTGATCATTCATCACCCTAGGTCAAACCCCAGAATAGACTGAGGCCAGGATAAAGAATATAGATGGAATTTTTTTGCTAGTACCTTAGTAAAGTTAAGATTGGCTTGAGAGCTCTAACTTGTAATTTTGTGGATTATAGCATGTTTTAATGTTTCATATTTCTGTTTTTGCTCTTCTTTGAAAATTAAAAAATGCAAAAGCAATTCCTAGTGCTGGTAAAAGTGCCTATAGGTCATCTTAAAAATTCCAGATATAAGGTAATATAATTTCTGAAGTGAATAGAACCAATGTGTATGTGCATGTTGCTTATGTGTGCACTCTTTATACCACTTGCCTTAATCCTGTTCTTTGGTAATGGCTTGCTAACCAACAAGGAAGAAAATCAAACAACTCTGAAATATAAATTGAAAAGATATGCTGTGTTACAGGGTAATGCAGTAGCTTTAAAAATCATTTGCACACCCCCAAAGACAATCATTAAAAAAAATTGAACTGTGTGGAAGTGAACAAAGACAAATGTAAGTGTATAATTCTGATAAAGGTGGCAATTGTACCTCTTATTTTAGAGTTCGGGTCTCTGGGAGATGGTGAGCATTTCAAGGCAGGATGCAGGAATTTGGGTTGTCTAGGAGTTTTGAGGTAACTGCTGAGAAGGAGAGTGTCTGAGGAAATAAGCCAAAAAAGTGAGGAAACTAAGACTAGGTAAGAAGCTGTGAATTAGAGGAGAAAGTAGACCAAGCGTTTAAGGTAAATGTTGCCACATTTTGTCAGGCACGATGTTCCATCTTCTGTGTTCATGGAGACAGAATTTTAGAGAGGTGGGAAAAACGTAAACTTGCCAAAGTTAAAGGCACTCAACGAGTCATCTGCTGTGTATTACTGGGAATTTAAAGTGATATTTTAGCCAGGAGAAGGTCACAAAGAGACAGGGAAAGAAGTATCTCTTCATGGTTAAACATTAAAAAAAATTATAAGATTTACTTGAAAAATAGTGCAACTTCTTTAGCTTTCTGCTTGTCATGCCTCTGCCCATGAATTTATGTTGGCTGGGCTTGGAAGTATTGTTTAAGAGCTGTTCTGGTTTTAGCCTTTTAAGCAAACACTGTGCAAAGGTTCTGCTGCTGTCAGGGGGTATCTGAAAGACCCTTCAAGAATGGCATTGCTCAGTGTGTAGATCTTAAGCAGCTCCCCAAAGTCTCCTTACCCTCCTCTGAGGTTGTACAGCTGCTTAGGAGAAGTATTTGAAAGGAATATTTCAGACTTACTCTCTTTCTTTTTCTTTTACTGTCTTCTGAAAATCCCTTAGTTCCCTTCTTAATATGGCAACTTTTAGGACCTAAGAATTTGCTATCTTTTCCTTTTACTCCCCTCTTAGGTTTTCTATCTTCTTACTCTTCGTCTCTTGTCTCTTTTCCATGGTTTAAAACCTTAACATATCATACCCATGGGCTTTGCCAAATTTGTCCTTAGGTGAAATGATGTTTTAAACTTCCACCAGGCCTGTAGAAAGCCTAAAAACCAATGACCAGGGAAGAGCTTTTAGGAGGAGTAGGGGAAAAAAAGTGAGAGAATGTTCTTATGAGCTTTGGTACATGCAGTTGTTGTGTTTCAAAACTACCCCTTTGTAGAAAAGGTGCAGAAGTTTGTTTGTCCCTTGAAGCATCTTTGAGCACAGTTTGATGTGTCTGCTTCCTGTACCTGCTCTAGCGTTTCTTATGTTATGGTTTCTTCTTGTTATTAGCTGCTCCAGGAATATATATTACACTGAGTCTCACTTCTTTCCTTCTCTTGACAGCTGCAAATCAGAAAGAGCCCTTGACTCCTAATTTTAAAGTGAAAGAGGAGCCTGAGGATGAAGAAGCTGGCAGTTCAGCCGTGTCTCAGCCTACCTATGTGTTCAGCCAAGAATCTGAAGTCTCGGCTCCAAACGTCCCTGAAAAGAAACTCAAGCCACAAGAAACACAGACAAATGTGATAAGGCAGGACATGTCAGTCAAGGCAGCATCTGAGCTCCTCATGAAGCTTTCAGGTAGATATTTCATTTAATAATACTGAATTACTGAATTTTTCTTTGTGTATGCTAACAGGGTTACCTTGCAAGAAGGTAGGTTCAGCTTTAGTAGTAAGCCAAGGAACAATTGAAAAGGCCTGTCTACAATATGTCATGTACATGAAACATCTCAGTTTGGTCTGTAGCCACACTATCTAATTATCTCTGCTATGATTTTCAACTCAATGATTATGGAATAAATAAAAAAAAAAGATGCCTTAAAGCTTTTAGGAGCTGTAATTTTAAAAATGTACAAATATTCACGTGTCACTTCATTAACATCATAAGAACATTTCAGTACTTTACTGTACCTGACAGATTTATAAAATACGACTTTTAAAGCTTGTGCTTTTTTCTGACAATACATTGTACTCAAAATTACAAGATACATTGTTAAAAATTGTGTAAACTGAGACAGCTTTCTGCATTTAGCAAGACCACTTGAACTTGCTTACATTGCCTCAGTGATAGATTCTTCTGCCAGACAAGTTAGACAGTATACACACATAGGTAGTGTTAAAGCTGGAGGGAATCAAATAAAAATTTAAGTTCTACTAACTGATTTGTCTACATGTCAGAGTCGAGGTTTAAGAGAAAGTAAAAGGGTTGAATTCTTCCCACTGGGATCAGGTTAAGTGAATGATAAAAAGGCTTTGAACTTCTAACAGACCAACTTTTAGGACCAAGACATGCAACTCAGTCTGGCAGGCTGGGTTTTGTGCTTCTGCACCTGAACTGGATCTGATAGATTTTAAGTTTTCTCCAAAACTGGCCAAGACTTATTTTTTTAATTATCTAAATTCATGCAAGAAGTGCTGGTGGGAATGCTTATAAGTTTAGTAACTTCTGAGATACCTATCAAACCTAGCTGAAATCAATTGTCTTGATTGGAAGCTGTCAACTGTGAATTTGAACTCAAACTATTATCTGAAAAACTTGAGCTGACTAGGATCTCCCCCTTAAAACATTTAATAATTCACTCCTGTTCATGCCTCCACACTTTAATTTGCAGAAGAATTTGAATCTCTTATTTGCAAGCCTTCCATGTTAATGGTGTAAAAATTGTTTCCCAAGTACAAAAGCTGACCAGAGCACCAGTTTCCAGATTTTTTCAGACTCCCAAATACAAAACAGTTATTGGTGTAATTCACAGTTGCTGCTGGTAACTGTTTTGAGTGGGGTGTTTTGGTAACAAAACTTTGCATCCTAATGAGTGCTAAGCTGTGACTGTTTTTCGTGGTGCATATAAATTTATGTAACTATTTTTATAAAGAAAGAGTTCCGTAATTTAATGTTTTGTCAAGTACTTCAGAGACACAAGGGTTTGGGATTGTCAGTCTGAAGTTCAGCACTGGCAGGCTGTGTTTAATTAGTTCTATTGCTGCCTATTATGTTAGACTATTTGTGCCTTAAATACCTGTTTATATGAGAGAAATCCAGCATGTATTAAATATTGGTCAAGTCTTCAGCTTGTGTTGGGACCTCCCAGGCTTTAAAGGCTGTAGTAAGAAATACACCAGTGTAACATTTCTCTTACAAGCTCTTAAGGGACAGAGCAGTTTCTGCTGACAGTTTTTGGTTAATCCATAGATTAGGAGATGAAGAGTGACTCGAATTTATGGAGTCGGTGTTGCTGCTGTCAGTATTCCTGCCTCAGCCAGGGGGTGGGTTACACTCAGTTTGTCACAGTTTTCAACCTGCACTTCCCTGAATTACCATCTAAGGCAGAAACTAGAGAGGAAAACACTGAGATACAGTTTAATGTAGGACAACTACAAGAGGAAAATCTTAAAATGATTAGCTTCTTTAGAGGTTTATTTTGATTTTTTTGAATCTTTACTTTATCTGATAGAATACTCCCATATCACCATTGACTTTGCAACCTATTGAAAGCAATTCTCCGTCCTCAGTTTCATAATTTAGAACTTAAACAAATAAGCCACTTCTTCACAGAATTACAGAAGGTGATGCCTTAAGTTTTAGCTTTCATGTTATCCAGATTCTGTACTGCATTAGTATATAACTCTGAACTTCATAGCATTAGCAAGTTTTCCTCACAGTTTAGTCAGACAAAACAATCCTTTTCCAGCCCAGGAACCAAGGACACTGTTGCAGTTCAGGCTCAAAAACTAAGCAACAGTGAACTGAGGAGAGCAAACTGGGAGGATGGGACTTCATAACCTGAAGCTGTAATTGGACAATTAACCCCAATATGTAAATGGACCAAAACTTCTAAAAGTGTGAAAACTCATGACACTCTGTCCATCTTGGGTGGAGCCATGGCCAGGCTCCTCTACTGCCCAAGGTGGATCCTTTGAAGGTCTTTTAATAAATACCTACTTTATTCCTTTAACACTGTCTAGCCTTTGTTCCAGGTAGCCTCTCAAGGTATCAAGGGATCTTAATGACAGAATCATTTAGGCTGGAAAAGACCACCAAGGCCATTGACTCCAGCCACTGACTGGTCACCACCTTGTCCTGGGCCTCAGCACTGAGTGCAACATCCAGTCATTTCTTGAACACCTCCAGGGGTGGTGACTTCACCACCTCTCTGGGCGGCCCATTCCAATGCTTGGCAACCCTTTCTGTGAAACAATTCTTCCTGATGTCCAGCCTGAACCTCCCCTGGTGCAGCTTGAGACCATTTCCTCTTGTTCTGTTGCTGATTGCTTGGGAGAAGAGACTTCCCCAGCTACAATCTCCTTTCAGGGAGCTGTAGAGAACAGTCATCTGATTCCAACGCCCCTGCCATGGGCAGGGACGTCTTCCACTAGAAAATATTGCTCAGAGCCTCTTCTGGTGTGGCCTTGAACACTTCCAGGCATGAGGCATCCACATTTCTTCCTGAGCCACCTCTTGAGATTAAAGGGAAAACAAGAACTAGCCTCCTCCTTTTTCATGGTACTGGAAAGAAAAAAATGGAACAAGTATATCTTGGTGTTTTACATATTGATGTTTTACTCTCTGAGGGAAATCCTCAGTCCAGTGCCCTTGTTAAATTTGATATAGTTTATAATTGGGTGTAAATCAAGTCTTTTCAGATTCTCTATATGCTTGATAAGGACTGAATGGATTATGTTCTTGCTTTGTTATTTTCACTTTCTTCTGTGTAGTACTCATCACCAAAACCTGCATCACATACTAATTCAGGAAGGAATTTCCAACACAGGTGGTGTGCCTCCTGCATTCCTGACATACATGGTGCTGTTATCCTCTGAGCAAGAGTACTGCTGATTGTTTCAGCCTCATGGCTATGAGCCACTTGGGATTTGGCCATAGACCTTGCTATGTCCTTCCATGTGAAGGATAAACTGGTTTATATTTTTCACTGGGAAATCACTTTTCCCAAATAGAGGTGCTGTGTTGCCAGCTCTTAGCTGTACAGGGTAGTGGAAGGCCTTTCCAGCTCTGGAGCCTGGTTTGGGCTGGCACATGCTGTAGGGTAGGTTTACTCCAAATCACCAGCCCTTTGTCAGCCTCCATTTGTCAGCCACTCAGAAATTACTCTAGAGCTAGGAAAAGTTAGAAGAATCAACTTCTTTTCTTGTAGTAAAACATTAACAGAACATTTTTTAGCTGCCATTGTAGAAGCAGATGGAAAGAAACAAGAGAAAATCACGCACAGCTATTTTAGTTCTACAAGACAAGACTCTCTCTTTCAAGCTGAAGGGCTCTTCAGAAACTTGGTTCCAGCAACATGACCAGAGTTTGAGATCAAACCCTTGCCCCACACTTTACTTTGGTGGAATTGCACCTTTTACACCAGTTCTTTCTCTCCCATGTCCCAATGGGATTCAGGTCTTCTACACAGACTTGATACCTACTCACCCCTCTTCCAAAGGTTTATCCAAGCTCAGAGGGCTCATGTCTCTTGGGCATGTCTGGGCAGAACCCACTTCCACCCAAACAGCCAGAACAAAGCTTCCTAACAATCAAGCTGCTATTTCAAAATCAGTCAAATTCCCTTTTGAAATAAATGGTGTTTGGAAGTTAACAGACAAATTTCAATCATGTTTTCAACCTCCATTTTACAGAAGAAAATAAAATTACCACCGTGACATGTATGAGTGCATAAAGGTGATTAGGGAATTCTGTCCATTGCTAAGTCTTGACTGAGACTAGTGGTAAGCAAACAGATTTGAGGACACAGTGGAGTAAGGCAAACTGCTCTCATCTCTGTTTGGAATAGTGCCATCCCTGCAAGATTTTAAACTCCCATAAAATATTGCATAAAATCAGTTAGAAGAAATGAGAGTAATGTGTTTCAAATGCACCTGTTTTTTACATTTTTACCAGTTCTCTTTCATGGAAAAGCTAATTTATTTCTCAAAATGTTTAATTAAGTTGCACCCTCAATGATTCCTGGTCGTTTTTATACACTCAGTGTTGTAACTTGAAAGGTAGGTTTCAGAGGAGACTGAAATTAAAAACAAATATTTGCATTTACATGCCAGTGATAGAGTTGAAAAACTCATTTTCTGCTGAAATAGTTATGCTGCTGATATGTTTGGGGCATGTATTAGCTTTTAGAAGCATGCACTGTTTTGGCTTCTTGTCCAAAAATGAGAGTATAGGTGGAGGAGTATAAAATCTATCCCAGGTAATAGCACTTTTTAAGTAATGTTTTACCCGGGATATTACGTAGACAACATTTCCTAGAAATGTTGTCTGAAATCACATTTGCCTTTATTTCAAATGTATCCTATTTTTGAATTGTGTTAATTTTGCATGTAGCTCAGGTTGTTTTCCTCCTCTTTTTTCTGTGGGTCAGTTCCCTGTGTATTACACATCTCCTTGTTAGCCCAAGCAGGTGTGTTACATTTGTACTATTTAGTTTCTTTGTAGTTTCTCAATCCTCAGGTCACACAGTGTTTTCTTGTAATATTCCAGTACCAACAGTGTCTTAGTTTTTGGTTATCAGCACATGCCATTAGTGCAGATTTACTTTGTGACCTCAGCACACAAAGTGAGGTACTGCTGAAAATGGAGTCCAAAAGCATTCCTGATCAACTCCATTTATTATCACCTAATTGTATGATAGTTCCTCTTTTGGAACAACTGATTATTGCAGGGGGGGGTGTGATGGATTTTTTTGCATTTTGTTTTATTAAGCCTTTATCCACTTAAAAATGTTTACATTAATTTTGTATTTCATGCCTTGTAGTTAATTTTTTTTTTTTTGACACTGTATCTATCATACTTTTAATTGAAATCACATGGATTAGAACAACTATTTCAAAAGAGTTAAACAAGGAGAAAAGAATGATAGTACAATTCTAGCATAAGGTAAAGGTCAGAACTAATCTTGCTGCATATTTCTTTTCCACTGCATTGAGAACTACTCTGGGAAGTGTCTGTGTGGAGTTATTCTGCTGTCTTTGGAGATACCTGTTGCCAGTACCTCATGAGAGTCCCTGCACCTGGATTGATTGCAGGAGAGCAGTCAAGGCTTTGACCCCTGCTTAGAAAGCCTTGATAATGGTCAGAGAAGGGAAAACACAGGCAAGTGTTTTGTTCCTTGGGGCTTCTGTAAGAGCCCAGAACATAAGTGGGGAAGTGTATGATCCAAAAAAAGACTTTCTCTTCATGGGAAGTAGAGAAATGGCAAACTGTGGCAAGTCACATTCATGGATTAAACCCTGCTACTAGCCAAGTGGGTTTTGTTTGGGCTTTTTCTGGTTTGGGTTTTTTATTTTAACCAGGTTCTTCAAGTAGGGTCTTGCAGGTAAGCACCATGATCCTACCATTTAAGTGGAAGGGGCAGCAGATGTCTATCACAACTCTAATTAGTCTATGGCTTTAATTTGCTCCATTTCTTTCCTTGGATCGCATTTCAGTGAAGCAGCTTGTAGTTGCAAAATTCTGTAATATAAGAGTTCAGAGGTTCCACTTTAATAAATATGAGCCGTTTCATGATTTTTTTTAATGCAGGATCCTGTTACATTGATTCATTGACATTGTCGTATATAAAACAGCAATTTGAAAAAAAAACCTAGCAAAATAAAGCATCAAGCACAGCGCCCTAGGGAACGTCAGATGTTCCTTGTTGTGTCTCTGTAGCAGAACCTTCAGGGCTCACCAACTGTTCCCTACCTCTGAGGTTTTATTTAAGCTGTTTTAGGGCATGTTTGTTTCTAGCAAATCAGAACAATTAGCATAACAAAACGCCTGATTCTCCGTGCTGAAGGCTTTTGAAGTTGGTACAAGCTGACCCACTAGTTACTCCTGTCTGCTTCATTGTGGAGACTGGTACATGAGTCCAATTTATGAGACATATGGGAAAGGCTTTCTTCTCTAAGTTGATTCATAAAGTCGATTTGTGAAGCTGATGGGCATTTCAGCAAATACGAGCAACTTAGAATATTAGTTGCAGGGTGAAGTTTTAAATAAAATGGTGGGAAGAAACAGGAATGATTTAACAAGTATTCATTTGATTTTGGCAATGCAAGGTTATTGGACAGCTGTTGTGTCAGCCAAAGCAATATTTACTGCATTACCTGTGTTTTTTATGAAATCTATCCCTTACCTTTGACTTCTGTCTCAAATAATGGGAAAAGCAGAGTGTGCTGCATTAGGAGGGGAATGTTCACTGTCCCCTCCAGAGCATTTGAGTGCTGCATGGAATCACAGAATGGTCTGGGTCATCCAGTCCAACCCTTCAGCAATGAGCAGGGACACCTTCATCAAGATCAGGTTGATCAGAGCCCTGTCCTACCTGACCTTGAATGTTTCCAGGGATGGTCCATTTATGAGTTCTCTGGGCAACCTGTTTTCATGTTTCAACACTCATATCGTAAAAAATTCTTCCCTTATATATAATCTGAATCTACCCTCTTTTGGGTTAAAACCACTGCCTCTCATCCTATCACAACAGGCTAAACAGTCTGCCCTCACCTCTCTTACAAGCCTGCTTTAAGTACTGAAAGGCTGCTGTAAGATCTCCATGGAGCCTCCCTTCTCCAGGCTGAACAGCTCCACAGGGAAAGTGTTCCAACCTTCTGATCAGGTCCATCAGGCCATGGCTTCCCTGTTCTGCAAGGCATTGGGGGAGCTGAGCCTGCTCAGTCTGGCACGGGGGAACTAAAGGCCGATCTCATTTCAGCCTGCACCTACTTGAAGGAAACTTGGAAAAGTGGTGGAATTAAGCTCTCCTCCCTGCTGGCAGATGGTAAAAGAAGGGGTAATAGCTGCCAGCTACAGCTTGGGAAGTTCAGAGTGGACATTAAGAAAAATTTCTAGTGCTGCGTTACAGCAAGCATTGTCTTCCTTTTTAAAGTTTTGCAAGATGAACCTGTGGTTGACCTAGTGCTAAATGTTCATGAAATAATTTTCTTTGGATGGGACCTCCAGGGTCATCAATTCCAGACCTTTGCTCAGAGAAGGTTAAGCCAGGCAGGCTGCTGAGGGTTTTACCAAGTTTAGAATGTGTTCAGGGATGGAGAACCCATCCTCTCCTAGCAATGCATGTCAGTATTTCCCATCCTGATGGGAATTCTAGTTCATGTGTGTATAAACAGAATTCCCCATGTTCCAGCTTGTCTGTTGACTCATGCAATCACTGTGTATTTATGAGAGAAGTATGACTTAAGCTTCTCTACACCTTCCCTTTATTCCTTAGAGAGCAGTTGACAGCAATAAAGCATCCCCTTAGAGTTGTTTTCTTGAGGCTGAACAAACCCAGTTGTCACAGCTGTTCTCCTCTTCTGTCTTGCAGCAGCCCTCTGACAACCTTGGTTGCCTTCCACTGAAGAAACACGCTCTGGGGGTGTCAGTGTCTGTCCTGTACTGGGGGAGCCCCAGATAGGGCACAATTCCCTAAATGCAGCCTCATAAGTGCAGAACAGAGGGTAAGAATGTCCTCCCTCTGCCTGATCGCTGCAGATCTGATAATGGGGCCCAAAATAGGGATGGATGCCATAAGGCACTTTGCTGACTTGTGCTCAATTGGAGCTGGATTGTGATGGTCCCAACTTCCAGAGAGATTGGATAAGGTCTTTCTAAAACTTGCCAGCATCTCTTCTAGGCTGTAGAGTTGTGTTGTCTGAGACTAAATTTCAGATGTGCTCTTACTGTTATGGAGGTGACACTGTCAGACCTTCAGGGACAAATGTTGTACCCTGAGCTTTTAGGTAGCACAAGTACTGTTCTACGTTTCTGCTGTTTGGAGGGGTTTTTTAGCAAGTATCACTACTTTGTGATTCCTTGCAGTTGTGAATGCCAGAGAACCTGTGGAAGAAATTGCTTCCTCCTGAAAAAAGCCTGTCCAGTACTCTATTTTTCATATCTGATGTGGAAAATTGTCTCACTCAATGTGAATAGGATGACATTCATTAAGGCTTTCATAGATAATGATTAAAAGTTACACTGCTCCGTAAAGAAATAGCATCTCTGTGGCTTGATAAAGTACATCCATTTATAAAATAGTTTTCTCTTATTTTGTTAAGATTATTACAAAGTTAATAGCAGAAAAAGACATATTGGGTGATTTAGTTCATCTTTTCCCCTATGAAGTGTCTCAGCACTGCTGTGCTGTTATTCTGAGCCTCACCCAGGTTAGTTTTGAATGAATAGCAGACTGTGTTTTGGAGATCATGGTCTGGATACTTCTGAGCTATTTGAGTTTTTTTAGCCCATAGATTTTGCTGTACTATTATAGAAATCTGACCTGAAGAAAAAAAACTGACTTTCATATACTAACTTCATATTCTGATACATTGCAGATTATTTAACCAACTTACCTACTAGGTCCAGTGTAAAAGTCAAAGATAAAATGATTTCATTATTTAAAGCAGGAGACCTTTTCGTGTACCTGTACTTTACTTGAAAAACTTTAGCTGCACTATAACCACGTGAGATACCTATGTAAAGAAATAAGGGCTATCACCTTACTCCACAATGAACAGTACAGAAGGGAAAATAATCCTCAAGAAGCTGGAGTTTGACTGCCTATATGGTGAGAGATGTATGGGCATAACCTTAATTACAGTATTTTGCCAGCACAGGATCTAGCACAGCAGGGTTTTATGCCTGTGATTGCTGCTTGTGGGACAGACTGACTGTGTTTCCCTTTCATTAGCTCTTGTAAAATTATCAGAAACCCTCCTTCAGTCTTCTCTTTGTGTATTTGCTTTAGGGATTTAGAGTACGACAGAATTCACATTTGGCAGGGACATTCTGTCAGATCAAAAGGGTGCAGCTGGGAAGATAAAGGTCAAAGGAAATGATCAAATATGTAGATTTAGTTAGGGCAATTGCAGTGCTCTCTGATGGTGAGGGAGAGAAGGTCACTGGTATTGCTTGACTCTTGCCTTAGCTGGGGTCCTATCAGTTTGTCTGATACAAAAGCATTTGCAGGACAGGGAATTAAACTGTGTAGAGCAGGAACAGAAATAGAAAGAATATTTTAAAAGCAGAGAGAGTAGCAAAGGTCAGCTTGACTCTGTGCCTAAATTTGGCAGCTGGGTGCAGAGCTCAGTCTGCCAGACATCTGAAGAACTCATTTGTTTGTGGAGTTACCTGAGCTTTTGATTGACGCTGTTACCTGATGCGTTCCTTTGCTGCTCTGTGTTCACTTTCAATGCACAGCATGCTATTTTTACCCTTTTAAACACAGATGCAAGGTTCTGTGGTTTTATAATAAGAGAGTAATGGAAGCCTTAAACGAAATTTTAAAAAAGAGGAAATTCTTCCTAACAGGACAGAAAAAAAAAAAAGTCATTATGATATTTCTAACCTGTCTTCAACTGAGAATTCACTATAAAAAATTCTGAAGTCTGAGATGTATCTGTGGATAGTAGATGGTAAAGATTTTTGTCAATGTTTATATGTGTCTTTTAAAGGTCAAGAAATGTCATAAGAAAAGATTGAAAGCACTTCATGTAAATTGTTCCTGGAACATATCCAAGTGGCTTTTATCTCCTGGCTTCAGTTTTTTTTAAGAGCTGTAGGAAGCCACTTTTAAAGCCACTTTTTCTCTACTCCAGGAATGTGGAGAGAGGCAAAAACCAAGGTAATGAAAAAGGACTTGGTGATACATGAGAGTTTAATTTTAGGTAGAATGCTTATGTCTTCATGATAAAGGGATTCTTTCCATCTTTTGCTGGAGATGACAACATGACACCAAACAGCTGAGGAAGCTGAAAACATTTTTGGGAATAACCAAACCATGTTTTGGTGCCTCTGAGATCCATTGTAATATTGGGTAACTGAAAATGGAAGGCCTGAATCTTTCACACTTGGAATAAAATCTGTGAAGCTGATGCACTCACACGTGAGTTAGAGAGGATGGGAAAAACAGTGCAAACAAATTTTGTTGGAATGATTCCTTATTTGGGTGTCCCTTCTGGTATTTAACCCTGTTTATGTATTTATTTATGTTCTTGGTTCTCCAGGCATATTGCCTTTTTTATGCTGTCTCTGGAGATTCTGGTCAGCATCCAGCCAGCAGAAGCAACACCTCATTGGGAAGTTCTGCCGTGATACCAGTGTCCTTTCAGGAGAGCTCTGAATGAAAATCATTAGGGAAAAAAAAATTATCATCCTCTTTCTCTGAAACTAAATTGAGAGTAAATTAGACAGGTCTTCAACTTCTCTTTTCACAGCAGAAAGTGTGACTCAAAAGGGTCATATAGGTATTTGGGGTGTAGTAAACAAGTTACCTTGGAGCCTTGATTTTGAGATTTCAGGGCTTTTATTCTGAATAAAAAATGATCACTTACGTTGCAGCCAAACCAAAGCATACAGCAACACCCAAGGAATTCCAGGTATAGAAAGTGAACTAGAAACTGGTTTCTAGACTATGGTTTTGTTTGCTAGACCTGGAGCACTGGAGAGGATATGGACTTAAGAAAACTGTTAATTAAGGTTAATGGACCTTGTAATGTATGAGGGAATATCTGTCAGCCTTGAGAAAAGCATGAGCCCCAGAATGTTCCTCTTATCTAAAATGCTTGTGCAGGTGTAACAAAAAAGTTCTTCACATGGTTGTCTGGAATTTTCCATAAAAGAGAGAGAGTGGAAGAGGAGATGAGGTGTTCTCTTCTGCTCCTATCCCTACACTGACACTTCTGACTGTCAGTGCTGGTACTTCTGCCAATACTGAGTAATTTGGGGTTTGTAAGAGGCCTTCAGTGCCCACCTTAGGAGAGCTGTGTGGAGCTGCAACTTCATTTAATAAATAGAAACAAAGCTTCACTAACTAGTGTGTCACTACACACACAGTATTCATAGAAAGTGATGTAACTCTCATATTTGCAAATATGCAACTGTTTTCTGCTTTCTAGTTTGAAAAATTATTTTCAAGAGCTTGCTTCTATTTATAGCAGCCAGAAGAATACTGGGGCTGTCAGCTGCTTGCTTCCCTTCCCATATGCAGGGATGTGGTATACAAATTATAACTTGGTAATTGTGATTTCTGCTTTGAGCACTCTGAAAAATTACCGCCTAATTAAATAATTATGGCAGTTGCTTATTCTTTTTTTTTTTAAATACATGTTTGCAGCCGAAAGTTTCAAGGAAACACAGATGGTAAAGATAAAGGAAGAACCGATGGAAGTTGACATCCCTGACTCTCAGGCTTCAGTGTCACCCAGCCAACCCAGCCAGACCGTTGGCTACAGCACTTTACTGGGGCGAGACCTCAGCGAGCGCATCCCAAAGGCCCCCGAGGGCCGCGTGCTTCCAGAGAGAAATCTTTTCAGCCAGGACATTTCAGTGAAGATGGCATCTGAGCTGCTCTTCCAGCTGTCAGGTGAGTCCAGTGGAACTGCTCAATAGCTGAAGTTAAAGAGCAAAATGAGATTTTTTTTTTTTTTGTGTAACCCCAGAGTTCTGTGAAACTGTGAGATCACCTGGGATGAAAACTAATAGGAGTTAGAATGTTCCTATGTTCCTGCCCTCACACTTGAAACACTGAGGCCTCGCCAAATGTCCCCTGTAGTTTGCATATGCTTTAAGGCACTGTGGCAGCCAGGTCAGGTTCACAGTATTTCAACTGAGTTGGAAAAGGCAAAGTTCAGCTCCTGTATTTTTGAAAGCTAATTAAATAATTTGTGATGATTGCTTTGATCCCTGTAGAGGGGAATCTGCAGATGGCAGTTCCTGGCCTAAGTGGCCAGTGGCTGCAGGATGTAGCACTCCTGGGGCTGCACTGCCCACTTCCCTTGGCAAAGAAGGTGCACCTCATCTGTCACACAAAGACAGTGGGAGCAACACTGTGTTCAATGAACACTTGCATTGCACACTCTGCATGGAGCTTAAACACTGACATGTGGAGCTGAAAAAAACTTGTTGGGTGTTAATCTAAATAACGTCATGCCCATTCTCTGATCATGCTGGAACCATTTACCTTAAATTACCCTGGGTTATCCTGTTACCTGAAAGCAATGAAATAGTTCTACTGAATAAAATCTAATAGAGAACGTATGACATATGCTAATCACAAAACTCACATGTGTTCCTCTGCAGAAAAGGTGAGCAAAGAGCACAACAACAGTAAAGATAACACCATCAGAACAACAACCAGGTAAGTACAGCCCATGGTTACCTGCAAAGCTGCACTGTAAATAGCATTGCCTCCTTTTGCCTTGTGAACTCAAACCTGTCTGTCTCCTGAAAATGACCTGATAGTACAAATGTAAGATATTTCCATGAGTAATGGGACCCATATCTGAAAAGCTACAACCATAGATCTGATTATTTGGGGTTCATGAGTCAAAAAGGCCCAAAGGGCTTTTGTCTCTTCTCCTCTAATCAAGTAGTCACACAACATTTTAAGAATTATTTATTCTGTTTTTTTCAACAAAAACTGAAACTTAAAACAAACTGCATTCGAACATGCAGTGCTTGAGGGACCAGGCTGACAACTGGATTTTAAGAAATGGACCAATGTAAGAAGAGGTGATTTTGATTGTCTTCTGTCCAGCTAGATTTCTTTAGAAAAATTTCACTTTAGTATTTCTGTCATCTCAATACATTCTAGAGATGAATTTTTAAAAGTCAGACTGTAGGACAGTGCTAACGAAACATGCGTTAAAGATTACAGTTACATTATTACAATAATTTAAATTAAGCAGGAGTTAAAAAAACATGATCCTGTTGTGGCCTGTGCTGTAAAGAAATGTGCACTTTACAGTACTGTGGCTAGAAACAAGCCCACAAGGTGTTTACATATCCATGAGCAGCAAGTTGAAGTGTCCCCATGGGAAGACTTTAAAGCTCTTATACAGTAAGTGGTAGCTGGAATTGGTAAAGACTTAGGAGCCCTTGGTAGGGTAGGAGGAGTAGGCAGGAATTGACAAGGATATATTTATTTCCTACCTGAAAGTTCCCTAATTGTTGTGGATGAGTTGGAGACTGAGCACACCGAGGCGATGAAGCGTTCATTCAAAGAAAGAGTAAGAGCTTGCCTCTGCAGGCCCTTTACAGAAGTTCTCAGTACTAACTTATAACAACTTTACCCAGACAGAATGGAAAAGCATTTCAGTTGCAGAGAAGAGGTCTCTGAAATACATTGTACTTAAATGCTTAGGCCTATCCAATTCATTCATGGTAGCCGCAATAAATAACTTGTTTTTAATAAACTGACCAACTCGGTAAATGTACATTAGGGACTTTTTGATGTTACAAGTTGAAAGATAATTTAATTGAGCTTTTGGCTTCTGGTTAGAGTGAATGCTTCCCATATTTGCTACTGTGGGAATTTGTCGGATTTGCAGCCTGCACAGCCTTTTTGTGCAACTTAAAAAGCATAAGCCTGAGATACAAACACAGACAAATGCACATATTGTCCAACTACTCATTAACCATCCAGGGTGCGCTGCAGGGACAGGCTGACAAATAGTTGAAAATAGATTTCAGTGTCTCATGATGTTACCAGCAGGACTGGTGTGAGAATCCAGAGCTACTTTTGGATCTGTCAAAGATAATTCCAATTGGAAAGGTTGAGGACAGTTCAAAGATAACTTGCCCTTCTTCTGGCTGCCAGCTTTTAAGAGGGTAGCACAGTTGGCTGTTGTGAAACTTGTGTTGAGCTTTAGTGAGATGTCCTTACAGTGGCTGCTGCCCATGAGGGCATGAAATGCTGAGTGCCTGGTTTCTCTAGGCGCTTTTCTTATCTTGCCTATTTATCAGCAGAAGACATGAATGAGGAGAGCTTCTTAATAGGGGAAGTGAGTCAGTCTACTAAATCCTGTGAGTTCAAACAGATTGACTTGAAAGACCTTGCCAAAAAAAATCCCAACCCACCCCAAACCAAATAAACAGCTGGAAGCCGTTACTGGTAAGGGTATGACGCCTTCTCAAAAATAGAATGTGATGGAGCAGCCAGTGGAGAATAGAGGCACTTGGACTGCATTAAGAAAATATGTGGTGTTGCAGTTTGGCTCACCTACCCACATCTGGAGAGATGACTGAAAGGCATTTGAATCACAATTGCTGTGTGAAATGTGCTGACAGCTGCAGAGAGCCAAGGTGAGGTCAGTGTTGTCCACCTGTGAGTAGCTGGGAAGCACAAAGATTTGGCTGTGTCACTGGTGAGGCTTAAACCAGCAAACTCCAGCAAGATGGGGTACACGAACACTTTTTGCTGTCTTACTCCTTATTAACATTTCTAACTGTCACGTGTCTGTTGCTGTTCCTCCTGTGAGTATTCCTGGACATTGCCAGCATATACTTCCATATGACTTTGCTTAAGCAGCTGGAACTGGCAAGGATTCCTCACAGTTCAATGGCTGGGTGAGGTGGTAGAGCCTGCCATCTGTGATGAGAAGACAGAAAGTGGAGAAGCGAGTGATCTGGAAGTGAGTACGCCAGCATAAGATGCCAAGATGAGTTTCTTTCATCTAGAGAACTCTGTAGCCATGAAACTGGAAAAGTGCAGCCAGAGGAAAAATAAAAAATACCCTAAAGCTTAACCTTCATCAGAAAGGACTTTGCACAGTGATTGGGGAAAATGTGTGTAATTTCTTGCTATGAAGCAGGAGTTCCTCCCTCCGTACTTTGCACTGGGAATTGGAGGACATATCTGCTGAAATAGAAATAATAATAGGGCCACCACTGAAGAGTCTCAGCTGCCGTTCTAGAGGAAGGCAGAAAAGAGGTATCCAAGGATGGTTCTGTAATTCACCAGAGGACAATGGAGGAGAGGCAAATCCTTGGAATATGACACGATGTGGCCTTCAACAGCACCTGCTCATGATCTGTGGCCTAACCTGAAACAGATGAGCCCTGCATCATCCATTCTGCTTAGAACCAGCAGTGAGCAGTGTCACAGTGACTGAATCTAAGGCACAAGCAGGAAGGCCAACATGGAAACCCAAGCGGATTACAAGATTTTGGAGAGTTACAATAGTAATAAAACATTTTTTATTGCTGTTTTTCTTTCAAATCATTATTAAACCAGTGAGAGGAATGTTGCAATAAATCATGTTGTGTTTTTATTTTTAGTGTCAGTCTGTTTTGTATTATGTCACCCCTGAGTGGGAGTGTGAGTCTTGGAAGAAGTTAAGTTTCGCACATGTGTGTTGGAGCTGTTTTGGTTTATCCTGGTCACTAGTTTTCTGGAGTATCCTGCATTGTTCAGCTGTTGGCATTCACCAAACTGTTCAGGTTTGGGGCAACTTCACACCTTCCCCTTCAGCACAGCCTGAATATTGACTGCTTTTGGATGTATTCAAACTTTTGTAGAAATACTAAAATATCCTATTAACTGTTACATATGGAACAGCACAAAATGAATAATGTCCAAAAACCTTAATAGGAAAGTAAAACAATGTGGTTGCCAAAAGTGTTTCACAATCAACTCAACTAATTATCAACAAGTTTCCCTGAGGCAGAAGAGATCTGACTAAGAACACAAGTGTCTTGGTGGAGACACCTTGTTCACTCTCTGCAGAAAAGCTGCACGAGGGAAAACACAAGCGAGTGATGTCTTTTGGACAGGAACTTTGGGTGTCTGGACTGGTGAGCTCAGCTTGGTGCAGCTGGCATGTACTTTGAGTCTGGACTGCTCACTGTGCAATACCCTGTAGGACCTCATAGTAGGTGCTTTATCCTGAAAAGATTCTTGGATTTTATTCCTGGGTAAAGAAAAGGCTGTAGAAATGGTCTGGTCTCCTGTCCTGCACCTTTAAAACACCCATGGTACACCAGCCTGTTAAGAATTCTCAGTCTGGGGGACATCAGTCTTAGTGATTCTCACTCTGCTTAGAAGAAATTGATAGTTTGCATACAGATGGAATATATTCCCTTAGAAAGCATTTTTCCAACAAAGACTGTAGTTTTCTGTTTTGAATTTTTTTATGTACCTCTTGCTGATGTCTGCTGTACTGCAGGCAAGAAATTCTTGTTTCTGTTTTGACCTTTTATTGAGAAGAAAACAAATACTTAGACAGAGATGCCATTTCATTACTGAAATAAGCCTTTTTTTCTGCCTGTTAATTAAAACTTAAGCAAAATATTCTTTTTGTAATGCAACTGGTAATTTTTGTGCTTTATACTTCTTGGGATGCACCCATTCAATTTATGAATTGTTTCCTGTTTTAAAAAATCAAATTCATGGAGCCAGTTTCATTCATGGCAGGCCATATCAGAATAGAACTATTCAGCATCTTAACATAATATTTGAAAAGTTATGTTTTAAAGATAACTACTATATGTTTCAGATTATTAAATATTTTTTTTACCTTTCCTGATTGCCCTCTCCAGACATGACAATGGAATACAAATTTTTAAGTGTTAATTTTACTGATCCATATTATATTGTGCTATAACTAATGTGAGGTGTTCAGTTTTCACTCTGAAATGCAATTTTTCCAAAGCGCACTGCCTCATGGTCTGCCTATTTTTCAGCATGAATTCTGTAAGTGAAACAGTTTTTTAAACAAGATGGTATTTCTTACAATATTAAGATGTTGAGGTCAAAATTCATATTTACTTCTTCTGTTAACCACTGTTTTCTTTTAAAAAAAGCATCTTGTTTTTTTTTCCTATAGCCCTTTCTTTTCTGAAGACACATTTAGACAATCACCATTCACTTCCAGCTCAAAAGACCTCCTGCCCAATGAAACTGCTCTTCATGGAAGGACGTCTGCACCAGGTCAGATACCTTTTTCTTTCATTACTTCCACTTAAGAGATATTTTTAAAATTTTCTTACTGTAAACTCCACCACCTGAATAATGCTCTTAAAATATGGTTTACTTTGTCAAAAGGCAGCTATTTCTCCATTATAATAAGTGCTTATTATTTGGAAGAAAAAGAGAAAAGTTAAATAGTGCCAGAGCATTTGTGTTAATAGTTGTTAGGCTGCCATTTCTATGAATTGTGCAATAGTCTGTAGCAGATTAAATTTAGCAATATCAAGAGAGGTGAGCAGTTTTTGTGTGTGTGTGTCTGCCACTGTACTGATTCTGAAGTACTGTCTGCTGTTCTCCAGTTCCTGGCCATCTCCATCTCTGGAGTACAGATGAAATCTTTGCAGGACGTGTACCGGGGTAGCTGAGCTTGGCAATACAATTTTCCTGCCTTTTACAGTAATTTAGAACCTTTCTGGAAGGATGTGGAGTTCTTCAAATGTACTGAAAGGCCACAGTGTCTGTGGGTGCCTTCCCACTGATTTTCTGAACTAGTTGACAGGCATTTTATGTCCAGATATAGCTTGGGTTATATTCTGCATTAAAATGGAAAATACAGGCATGTAATAATACTACTCAAGGTCGCACTGAACACATGCAAAAACTTGATATGTGCCTTCACTGTCCTGCTGCAAAATAAGTCGTTTGCTAGTTCACTGCTATCTGTTCTTAAATTAATAGCTCTGGGGTTCTAAAGGTCAGTAATTACACAGTCAGCTGTAGGGGGGGTTATTCACCTTTTCTTAGCAATCAATAAACTTTTGGGCACGTTACTGCTAATTTTCAGCTATAGACTGTCATTTAATTTACAGCTTAACAGACCCTTCATTTTTTCTAATGCTTGAATAGTCATTTGACAGCTCATGTAGTAGCAGATGAGGGTAAGAGCTAGATGCTGTCTAAGGGTAAATATGGAAAGCTAGAAGAAAAAAAATTGTAGGATAAGGACAAGGGTCTCTAGGCTGTGCACACACTTCTGCAAGGAAACAATGGATTCTGTACCTCTGGGTGAGGAGAACCAGATCAAGTGTGGTGCTTTTAAGTATTAAAATGTGAACCAGGTTAGCACTTTCAGTCCTGGCTTTTGACCTTGGCATAACATGGAATATTCATATGCCCAGATGAAAGATGAGAATTCACAGATTCCTCAGGCAGGGCTTGATACCTCAGAGGACATGGCCTCTAGCAGCAAGACTCTTACATCATACCAAGATAAATGCATAAGAATTTTAATTCTCTCTAAGACTTCACTTTCAGTGAGGCCACTAGAAGTATGGGTGGGTTTTGGTGACATGTTTGATCTTCTGCTTAAAAGCTGTAAAGTGTGTTGTTGGTTAGATCATCCTGGAGTGTTAGAATGGCTTCTGAGGAACTGGTTTTTATATGTTTGTGCTGCTCCATAATCTGTTTTGTGGAATCTTGATAGGTCTGTGTATTATAATACATATTGCTCTGTGGTTATAAGACTCTGATATATAATAGTAGCAAATATACTGAAAAATTTAAAATGACAGTTTCTGCTACTTTTTTATTTTTGGAACAACTCTTATCATTCCAAATATGTTGTTTTTTCTCAGCTTCACAACAAATTCTTGGGCCTGAAGTGCAACTTCACAGTAGCACCAAGAATGTGATTTAAATTTGTAATCAATTACAAGCATTATATTCATGTAAAAGAACAGCTGAATACCCACAGGCGAATTTCCTATTAGTTTCAGCCTTGCAAGAAGAAATAGCCTATATAGTGCAATGGATAGCTCTGAAAACATTTTATACCTTCAAAGAGCAGCATTGAGAAACAAACCATGGTGAAAGGCCTACAGAAAGCATCACAGAAAATTCCACAGAAAATGTGGAAGTGTGTATGTGGTCTCCCACATAAAAATGCTTTTGCTTGAGATTTGTTTTGGGTTACTCCATCCCTGAAACAGGACAATAAGTAGAAAAAAGCAGCCTAAGAGAATGACAGGAAATTCCCAGTCCAGTGGTCCTGGTGGAACCCCACGTACACGGTCACCTCTTGTCAAGTGAGCACAACAACGGGTGGCTGCATCTCCAGACTCCTGACAACTTTCTGTCTGTAGACTTTTTGGCACCCTAGCTGCAGAGAAATTGGGAAAAGTGACAGGAACATAGGACAGTAAGATATTTCATGTGTCAAATTCAATTGTTTTCTGTACTAAGTAACATTATGCGATCTTGCTCCAACCTCCATCTTAAACCCCATCATCCTTATTATTTTTATGAGGATGCTGTTTCGGAAGCTCACCACTTTGAAGAATTGGGACCACTCTCTTTCCAGCCTGAATTTATTCACAGCAAGTTCCACTTTTGTTATTTCACCAGTGCTGTCCTTCAACTTTGATAATTTTTCTCCCTTGCAATGTTCACCATCTGATGTGCCATCTTACATTCCTCTGGTCCTGACTTCATTTTGGGAAAGTGAGCCAGCCAGTGTCTTTTAGTCTCTTTTAGTATGATAGGGTTTCCATTTCCTAGCCTTTTTCTGCCTCTGTTCAGGGACGTTCATTTCTGCAAATATGAGTAGTCAGAGCTATATGTGCATTTTCATAGCAGGTTACCCATGACTTTTTCAGCAGCCTGCAATCTTCTGAGTGCATATTGGAAATGCCTCTCCTGATTAATCACAGCCTTTGTAACTAGAACACGCTGGTGTCTCTCTTGCTGGTCAAATAGTAACATGTTTTTCTTTTCCTTTATAATTTCATCTGATGATTTCAGCATGCAACAGAAATTCTTGTTCCTACACTCTTAGGCATATGACCTTGTAATTTGAATTGTTTCACTTGTTATTCTAGCTCTCAAGATTATTTCTTTAGTACTCTGAAATTTCTACATATTGATATTGCTTTCATTAATGCAATTCTGGTTTGTTTGGGGGATTTCGTATGTGTGTGTGTTGAAGCTATTAAAGAGAATTTTTAAGTACAATGGGTCCAAAGTTCAGTCCTTGAGATTTAAGTTTAGTGGCCCCCTCAGCACAAACCACCTTGCTTTATAGCCAGTTTATAAGAAAATTGCAAACTTGGGTATTTAAGTGGCAGAGAACTCTTTGTAGGGCATTGGGTAGATAACATCCCCAAGGAGTATGAAATAATTGGAAAAGAATGTTAAAAGATGTGTGAATGCAATGTACTGATCGGGGGAAAAAACCCTAAATAAATAATGATATGGTGATGGATTTGGCCTGAAAAAAGGGTGGAGTATTCCTAATCAGCAGCAGGATCACAGGCAGGAGAGTTGATTTTACGTCAGGTATCCAAAGAAACAACAATGAAATCTCCAACAGCTGTCAGAAAGGGGCTCATCACACCCACAGAAATCATGCTATCTCTCTGATATCTCTGGTGAATTCTTAATACTCTGAGAAGACACAGTTTCCTAGGGTGTATAGTTCAAATTTACAGGTTAGATTTGGGGAATTGCTTCTGTCACTTTTTAAGGTGTTTTCTGTGTTAATAACCATATTATTATATTGCACTTTTTTCTATCAGTCTTACTGTCCAAATAACTTCATTTTTACTCAAAAATGGAAATAAAATAGTTTTGATATCTATATTAACCAAACACAATTTGCTCTAAAATTACCATAGTATCAAAGTAATATCTAATACAAAGTCATATCCGAACCAGTTCAATAATTTCAGATGCCCCCTATAAGAATGTGGCCTCTTTTAATCTAGCAAAAGGTAGGGAGAAGAAATTAAAATTTTTATTTCAAACAGTAACTTTAAAAAGGGGCATTTTCATCTTCTGTTTTATAAGATTCTTCTTTTGACAGACTAGTTTTATGTCAGACTATATAGTTCAGTTCAGATCACTGGATAAATTAAAAACTTGATCTTATGCTGCTGTTCCTGACCCTTAGTCAGTTTTTAAAGTGCTTTAATAGTTTTCCACCATCTCATTGACTCATTCTGTAAATCAAACCTGCCTTCATGGAAGCCAGATGAGTGATATTCACTATTCCTTTTCTGGATGGTTCATTAATATTGGTGAAAACCTCAGCCATGGCATTATTTTCTCTCCTGTTTACCAAGGACCTAGTATTCACCTTCATTTGCATTGACAGTGCCAAATATTGAAACAATCCCATCTGTAGTGGATTAATTTATTTTGTTTTTAAATCCATCTTTTTGTGAGAATTTAGTACTTCCTGCAATTACTACTGTAATTTCGATGGTGGTAAATGAATTTCACATGGCTAAAATGAACTTTGGGAACTGGAGGATGTAAGTCTTTGGGAGTTGTACTCCAGGAATAGCCCTCTCTTTTCAAATTTTGCCACAGCTTAATTTACAGGTTGTTGGTTTGTTTCAGTGAAATAAAGCTAGTAGAGCTTCTGTGCTCCAGTACATTTTTGAAATGCATCAGAGCCTCCTCTGCCACGTGTGTCCACACTCTGCACTGACCTGTAAGACGACAGGACAGGCCATGCTTCTTCTTCAGGATTGTCCAGAATCAGTAGCATGGTGCTTAGTTCAGTAGAAATTGGAAACATAGTGCAAAAATTTTGCTTCTTGGCAGTGTCAGTTGTTCTTGTGTTGATGATGTATTTAGTGGGATCAGCCCATTTTTAAATTTATTGATCTAAGGTAATATGAGCAACAAAGATTCCAGTATGTTTGTAACTCCAGGAGTATTCTGCAAATGTACAGGTTTCTCTTGTTACTGTTCAGATGCACGCTGTCCTTTTCTCTACAGCAGTAATTCCATTGTAACTTCAATAATACTAAAAGGTGAAAACCTGCCTGCTCCCAGGGCCTTATCTTTGCACATTCTTCTCACAGCAGTACCATCACCTGTGTGGCCACATCAGAGGAAGTAGTGAACTAATCTCCTTTTTTTCCCTAACAGTTTGTGGGAATGTCAGGATGTGAGCAGGGTGAAGGGAGGCTGAATCCTTCAACCATGTGAAATTTCAGCATTTGTGTGAGACTGGCATGCCCATGAGCACGATTAATCTTGTTTATTTTCTTCTATTACGTTACTGGAAAATACCTCCTGAGGGTTTAGAATTTTAGCTTGAATATGGTAAATAATCACTGTGGTGGTGTTGTGCAGAGAGACCACATGCTTTAGTATGAGTTTGCATGTATCTTCCTGTAATTCCTTTTAAAGATGTCTTAAGGTCAATATAGCTCTTGATGTTGTAATTTTCTGTGAATCCAAGTATCTGGGAAGTAGATAACAAGGGCTCTTTTAGTCCTACCAGCAGAGGTGCTCATATCCTCGTTTTCTGGGAGTATTTGTGCTCTGTTCCGGTTTCCTGTGCTCTGCAGCAAACTAAACTTGGGCAAGCAGCTCTGAATTTCGTGTCATCACCATGATTCCACTGTAAGCACACTGAGAAATGAAGGGACACCTTGAGGGTTTGATTTCTGTGTGTGGGATCACTGCCACTTCTGTCACCCTGGAAAATACCCTTAGGCCTAGGGGACTATGAAACACACAAACCCTGTGAATTTCCACTGAAGTGACCAGCATTAAATGTTGGCATTTAAATTGCTCTTGTGTAGCTTCCCTGCTATGTACCCATGGAGTTAATTAGAATGATTCACACCTTCTTACAGTTGTTTGCTTACATCTGCCAAAAAGCCTCTAACTCGACATTGTGGGTAATCCTATTTACTGTAGGAAGGCTTTCTTAAAATGTTCAAATGTTAGAATTTGTAAATGAAAGCCAGGTCTTAAGAGCACGATTACAAGGAGTTGATTTGGAATTCATTCAGGACAGCAGAACCTGTGGATTATAATTTTTGAGAGAATCACAGAATGGCTGAGGTATGAAGTCTAGTTCCAGTCCCTTCCTCAGAGCAGAGTCACCTTGCTTCTCAAGGCTATGTCCAATCAGGTTCTGAATATCTCCAGGAATGGAGACTCTGGACAATCTGAGCCAGCTGTGCCAATGTTTGATCTTGCTCACCATAAGAAAAATTTTCTTATGTTTAAATTGATTTTCCTGTGTTTTAATTTATGCCTTTGCCTCCTCTCCACTGGCATCACTAAGAAGAGCCTGACTTCATCTTATTTCCCCCTATCAGATATTTATCCAGGTTGGAAAGATCTCACCAAGTCACCTTTTTTCCATGCTGAGCATGGTTCTCCCAGGCTCTCCTTGTATGACAGCTGCTCCATTCCCTTAATCATGTTTGCCAGACTTCAGACTTTTTTCGAAGACTAAAAGAATATTTCAAGACCCTGACACCTGTTTCTGTCCCTATGATGGAACAGCAATTTTTATTGCCAGTGTAATTGCAGAGGGAGAGTGCACATGCATGTGAATTGACTTATGTAGTTCTTTTTTTCCCCCCTTGCTTTATCCCATTATTAGTGCTTATGATCATTTTATCTGCTTTCAGTTTTGGTCTGAGTTATGAGCTCTGCCTATCCAAGACATTGGATACCCCTTCAGTTTCATGATGATGAGAGTCCCTGACCCCTGTTGGCCTCCTGTCAGGGTAGAAAAGTGACAGTGGCCCTTAATTCACTACCAAGGCTTGTTCCATCAGGCACTTGGTCCTGCTGTTCATTTCTGTCTTAGGATTTCTGTGAAATGTGCTTGGGGAAAGTGGTGCTGGAAGCAGATGCCATACAGTCATTGCCGCCTGCAGGGCACAATTGTAGGTACTCCCTAAGCCATGCAAAATCTGCCTCTCTCAGTCCTCTAAAGCACCCTTTTAATTTTTTCTTCTGGTACTTGTCTGGAAGTAAGATTCAACCAAATACTCTTCTTTGAGTGTGTCTGGGTACATATGGGTGTGCATGTGTATGTATGGGTGTGTAAAAATGCATGCAGGTGCATTAAAAAGGCTACTGGAGACATGTCCCTCTGACAAATCCAGCCTGAGTAACAGCTTCATAGATGGTAGGGAAGGCTTTTTAGTGACAGTGGCAGATGGATTTTCGTAACTGGTTTGAGTTTCTTATCTCTAACATGCTAATTCTTTCCACAAGAAGATTGTCTTGTGGTACAAGTGACTGGGTACGAGCTGTCTGGAAGGCCAGGGACTGTCAGCCGCTGTGGTGGCTCTCTGCAGTCTGATAGCAGGAGACAGATAGCTGGCAACTTGTGGAAAGTCACTCTAGGAAGGTGAGGTAGTTGGACTGCTATAGAAGTGGGCTGTACTTGGCGTAGTTCTCCAAAGGAAGACAGATTTTGCAAAATTTGTTCAACATAATTCAGTGCTAAACTGCCTGATAGCAGCTCTGGCACGTTTTCCATCTATCACATCCTGTCTTCAGTTCCCATGACCGTCTGCCTGCATACAGCCTTCTCTCCCTGTGCACTCAGCTGCCTTGACAACCACTTTGCACCATAGCCACCAAGCAGAGGCTTCCACATTTCTGGTTCATTCCATGGGATTGTAACCAAGGTGGCTTCAACTGATGGCAGAGTTTTCTGGATCTGCTCCGAGCAGGTTTGCATCTCCTGCATGTGCGGTGCAGATCTGTGGTGCAGCAATAGAGGCTGTGTCCTGAGCAGCCACACAGTTTTCATAAGTAGAAGTCCCTTTCAGAGCTGAAAATATCATTTATTATGCAGAACAAACCATTTCAAATCAGCAAATGGCCTCTTGCTCAAGCATGTGTACAGTGTGTTCTCTGGCTAAAGCAGGACAAATGAAATGTGCAGCACGTGCATCGTTGTACGTGTCTTAGTTTTTCTTAACCATGAGTATTTATTGGGCAGGGAATGTGAATATATCCTTCTGTGCATACCATGAAACTCCTGGTGAATTTGCCAGTCTCTCAATACAGGCTAAATAGCAGGACTTTGCACAAATGGATGTGACCACATAGATTCCACTTCTTTTCCCTGTGAAGTCACTGCACTGATTATTTTGCCAATTGTTTAGAGGACCTTCAAGATGAAAGGTGTTAATTAAAACAAGCAGAAAGAGTGCAGGTCCATGTCTAATGGCTGTCTTAAAAGGCACTTGACATCTCTCTGAAAAATTTTTTTTTGTTTAACTATGGGCTGCTTTTATACAGGGTAAATTTTATTTTCCAATACTGTGCAGTGTTCTCATACAGGCAGAAATACTCATTGACAACTCTTATTTTAGCAACTCTTGTTATTTAACTTACCACAATAGGTTTGCTGAGTAATAGTTACTCAATAGCAAGTGATTTTTTAAAAAGTAAAATCATTGTTGCCATAGATAGTCTTAACCAGATAACACAAGTGGAGGTCAAATTTGAGAAGGATTTTCTGAGCAGCTACAATCACTGTAAGTACCTAATGAGAAATGTGGGACTTTGACTACCATGTATTAATCTGGGAAGTGAATTTGGGACAACACAGGGCTGCCCAGCAAGTTCTTAGGAGCTGTCTTTTGATGCAGGTGATAGAAGAAAGCCTGGGGGAGAATGACACAAAGTTGTAGAATTGGTTTTGGGAAAGGAAGAAGGGAAAGCAGCAAAAAAAAAAAGCCTGTTTGCTTCAGGAAGGACAACTGGAACCAACTTGGAGATGTGTATGGAAAAAAGCCTAACAGTAGTTAATGACCTCTGGGCTTGAGTGAAGCTTCTGATGCATCCTCCCACAATATGCCCATAGTGAGCAGGGGTACCTACCAGGGTAGGCACAGCTCTAATGAAGGGTGAAGTGTAGCTGTCAAAGCCCAAGGACCATGTGGGGTCTGCAAGAGGCTGTGCTTGCATTCATTCGTTTTATTAATGGTGTGGATGATGGAGGAGAAAGGATGTTTATGAAATGTCTGGGGCACACTCTGCAAGGAGGTGCTATAAGCACTTCAGAGGATGGGACTAGAGTTCAAACTTACCTTGAGGAACTGAAGAAACTAAAAAATAGCAGCCAATGCAGTGAGATCAAAGTTCTGTGCCTGGGGGAATGGTGAGTACCATGAAGAAAGGGGAGGGATGAACGCAGCTTAAGGCAGAGATTCAGATTAGTGTTGGTCTGACACTGTGTTTAGAGCTGGCATTGCAGAAAGGACAAACATCTGGCTGAGGTGTTGGGAATGTTGTCTGTAAGGCACATGTGATAACTCCGCTCTGCAGCTGGAGCCCTGAGTTCAATATTGGGCTCTGTAATCCAAGAACAATGTGGAGGAGACAGAGGTGGTCAGACATATAGAACACATGAGCTGTGCATGAAGATTGAAGAATTTTACCAATTTAGTCTGGAGAAGAAAAAAGGGGAGATATGATAATGGCATTCAGATATGTAAAATGACAGCTTTGAGAGGAAAATAATAAACCTTGCATGTGTTCTTGTGAGCAGAATATCTGGCTTAAATGACAGCAGAAGAGATTGCTGCTAAACAGGTAAAACTTTCTAGCAGTGGATGTTTTTGCACTGCCACAACTGGCAGAGGAGCTTCTGCAGCCGCTGTAACAGGAGGGTTTAAAAAAAAAATAAGTAAGAAAAGCACCTGTCGGGACTGATGGGTAAGTTTGGTAAGATACTGATGTGCCTCTGGGTGAGGGAGAGACAAGCTGGCCTCCTGGGGTCCCTTTCAGCTCTGATTCTGGGATATAAATTCAGTAACAAAGCTACAGTGGTGATTGAACAACCTCCTGAAAGCGATTTAATAGATGAGACATTTGGCTTACAGATACTCAGCATGCTGTGGTTTAGAATCTGCATCTCATTCAAACCTATCTCTGGTTTCATATCCTCTTTTGTCTTTCCTAATATCAGAATCTTTTGTAAACTTAGGCATCAGCACTGAGTCAAATTGTTTCCTGAAGATGAAACTTCCAAATACGAGCTCAACATGAAATGGAAAGTCAGGTTTTAAAATTACTTTTCTAGCTCTGCAAAAGGAATTGGATCACATAATTCCTGACATTTCCTTTGAGTTACCTTCAGTCCTCACCTATTTTACCTTGTACAAGCTTGTCTTCTATAATATTTGAGAACCTAAGAGTAAATTAAATGCAAAATTCATCAGCTGTTTGGACAGATGGATAGACAGACATAAATAATATTGTTTTAAAATAATCTAAGCAAAGCTGAAGACAAATCTGGGATTCTTTTCTTCTACAGTGTGATTTCAATCCGAGTGTGAATTTGCCCTAATTTGTTGCTGGGTGTTTTAGTTGGGTTTGGGGCAGCTGTGCTGCTCAGTGGTGCCCTGCAAAAGCAGAAGGCAGATGGGAGAATTAAGCAGAAGGAGGGGATGGTTTACAGGTAGATGAATGTGCTGGTGACAGGAGAGAGAACAAGGAGAGACATTATTATCTTAAAAGGAGTGAGTTGAAGGCCTCAAGAAATAGCAGATTCAGTATTTATCACTTTGGGGAATCTGCAATAAAAGCAGCTAAACTGTTTTCTTTCACAGCAGCAATCACAAGCACCTTGGGAAAGGTGGCTCTGGCCAAATGTTTGTAGTTACTTGTTCATCGCGTGTTCATTGTTTTGTGTTATTTCCTCAGCTCAGGAACTCAACTTGCATTTGGAGCTTTATTTTGCATTCCCCCACTGAAGTTTCTAGTCACCAGCTTCTTCCAAGTACAGAAGATTTTGCTTCACTCTAAAAGAGGCAGAAAGCTGAAATGAAAAAATAACAATCTAAAGGCCAGTTTGCCTTTATTTTAATCTGAATGCTGGATGGGGAACCACTAGTGTTAGCTTCTGCGACGTGCCCTAGGTGTGTTTATTATCTTCTCTTTAGAAAAGAAAAACTCATATTTCCTGTGGGCTTGCAAACAGAAATTGTCACATTGACAAAAATAAAAGCAAAAAAATGAAAATTTGTATGCCCCATAATGGTCTTTATGTGCACAAATGTTTGAGTAAATCACTCAAACATTTAAGTGTTTCTTGGAAGTGTGTCTTAAGCAGAATTGTAGGGCAAAAATTAAAAAGGAAAAAACCTGTTGGCATTATGGAAATGAATTAATTTTGGTTTATAAAGAACAAGAGGAGCAAATTATACTTTCCTAAGTTCATAGGAACTTAGTGTTCTAGCCCCCAAAATAAGTGTTACAAGCAGTGTAAATGCTTGAGGTAGATGTGAGGGCCACCAGCTAGGGAGCGAGTTAGAGGAAGCTTATGTAAGCTTATTACGGCACATTGAACTGTTGTCATGCAGATGTTTTCACAAGGACATGAAATGAAATATATTATGCAAAGATAAGAACACATTACCAGGTTTTTCTCTTACAATAGATGCAGGATTTAACTTTAGCTGTTATTTCTAAACAAGGGGAAAAAAAAGTAGTAATGTTGATAGAGCCTTTTGCTACTTAAAGGCTCAGTTCTTGGCCAACAATGATTGGGTAAAGCTTTGAAAAGGACTTTTTGGGGAGCAGATTTATTGGTGATTTCTTTGCCTTTCTTGAAATGTCTCAGTACTCTCAGTGAAAAAAGAAAAAAGCTATTTTTCCTCTGGGCCATATTGCATTACTTCATCTGCAGCCACGAAGCCCAGCTGATGTTCCCTGTGATAACTGTGAATGATGGAGGAGCCCTTGGAGCCATGCAGTGAGATAAGGGGACTCTTCCAGGACTGCTACTTCTCAGCCAGCAAATTCACAGCTTGGGGAGGGCCTGATTTTGCATCTGTTGTGAATTTTACATTGTTCTTTCTTGTTGTATATGGGATGCAGTTACCACAAGACAGTCCTCTTTATGCTTTATGCTAAAGCAAGGCAGTGGTAATACAAGCTGGGGGAAATAGAGGCTGGTGCCCAGCATTATCCTCGAAGTGATGCCTTGATGTAAACGTTGGAAAAGTAGTTTTCAAGTAGACTGCAACATTATTGTAACTTAAGGGTTCCTTAAAAATCTGCAACTTCAGCCACCTTGTACAGCATTTACTGGATTTTTTTTCTCTCTTCTTGGTTGTTTCTTAAGTTTTGAGTTTAATGCAGAGAGTAAAAGCAAATCCCAGAGTTTTGTAATGCAGATGGAGGTAATCACAAGGTATCTCATGGTTTGCTCAGAAGTCTGTTGTAAACGAGAAGTGAAAATAGGTGTGAGATTTGATGCAAAGGTAGGAGTGGATTTGTGTTCTAATGTCAGTTGTTGTCCCAGTCTTTTCTTTGCCCTGACTTTCTCCTCTGCTTCTGATTGTCTATTTTTAAGCAATGGGCTCAGTCTTAGCAGTGAAGGAGGCTTCATGTTCCATGTTTCTATATGAAATCAACTTTAAAGTTCATCTTTTGCCTGTTTTTATTATTTTCCCAAACCTTGACAACTTTATTGTTTCTCAGTGACCTTTTCAAGTGCTGCTGTCTATTGTTGTGCACTTGGACTACTTCTGTGCACAATATTTATGTTTCTTTCGGTGGGCTGTGCAAGCACTTTACTGAAGTATTTCCATCTTTGATGGTTGCTGTTTTCAGAAAGAGCAACTTAAGTACTGTGCTACTGATACATAAAATCAGATGGGTTCTACTTTCTTCCATATGGAGGATTTTAAATTATCATAACATTACTGCTTTTTATCAAGCTTCATAGTAACATTACACATTTGCAAAGCTTTTTTTTTTTTTTGGGGGGGGGAAGAGAGCATTAATTGATAAAGTGGTTTTTATTGGAAAGTAGACTTTTTCTGCTTCCTCTGTGCATTCGCTCTGTCATTCAGATTGATTATGTGCAGATTTTAGGGGCTTATGAAACAAAAAGGACTCCCTCACACATGGAACTAGAGTTTTCTATCGTCTTTGTATCTTTGTGGGGAATATAGAAAAATGTTATGCCTAGAAAGCAACTGTTTATTTCAGTTAATAGTGGATGAGTCTACTCACAGTAAAAAGATACACCCTGAACCAAGACCAGAGAGGATGCAGTGATGCACAGAGTGACAAATGAAAACTGCAGGGCCAGGCAGGATCTCTGATACCTTGGATAAGTTGAGAGGTACCTTACTCAGGAATTGCAGTATCTGGAAGGATTCCACTGTTTATTTTAACTGACTTAGAAGAAATAAGGATTCTGGCCCTACATATAAAACCTTTGTGGAAGCAAGTTGGAAAGGGAGTAAGATATATAGTATTTGGAGCATTGCAATTCTGTATAGTCGATATATTTTTGAGCTTGGGAACTTTTCACAGGCTTTTGGCAAACAAGCTTGCAACAGAGCCATAATTACATATTTCATAAAAGGAGTTCTCAATTTTTAAATACAGTGTGCTTGCCAGAGGTGATGGATGAACATGTAAGGGGAAGACTCCAAAGCAATAAAATGCATCTTTGATGATGGGAGCACTGTAGAAATAGGAAGACTATATAATAAGATAGATAAATGAAGAAGGAAAGAAAATTTCTTTGAGCAAATAAATATTTTTAAAGCAATGTTTGCATGATTATCTGACCTCACTACCTTGTTTCTGAATAAATATTTGCTTGAAGATTTTTTGTCTTTTAGATATAACCAAACAGAAATAACCTTACAAATGGAGCAAGCTTTTGTGACATTCCTGTAGAGCTTTGTGCAGTATATTTACCTCTTGGGTGAATGCGGGATACTTGACAGATCTCAAAGGAAAAAGCAGCAATTTGCCTCAGGCTGGGAGCAGCCAAAAGTTACTTGAGTGTTTAATGTCCCAGGTGTTTCTGAGCAAAGTGAGATGCCTCGCTGTTGGACATCTGCAAATGAGTGTCCATCCTCTTGCCATGAGCTCACAGAACCCTGGTTACCTCTTCCACTGTTTCTTAGTCAGTTTATTAATTTTCTGGTTTGGTGGCTTGCAAGCAGCATTTATTGAAAACAGTCTAACTACCACTCTTTATTTTCACAGGATTTCTCTTCATTTAATTTTCAAAATTACTTACCTGGTTTCTCCTTGACCATTTGTGTGGTGCCAAACTGTCTGAATAACACAAAATATAACTCTGATGTACACTTCAGAAAAATGGAGAGAAAATGAAATTTTGACCTTCCATGTTAAGGCTTATCAGCACCTCTCAATCCCATCTCTATATGGAATACTTATTGCAAAGAACAATCTGTTTAATTTATATCCATGGGGTTCTATCTGACCATAAGGATCTGTCCTTGTGGATTTGGTTGCTTCCAAGGCCTATGGAGGTGTGAAGATAAAACAGAAGCAGCTGTTTAAGTGAGTTACAGGATGTGAGAGCAGACATAAACCAGCAAAGGTTATAAACATGAATTTATCTTCTTTGAATGATATCTCAGCACACTTTTTGTTTGTCTTCTTAGGCTTGTCTTTTTCACTTAAATAGTGCTTTCATTCTTTCCATTGTTTGTATAAAGATATAAAGTTGGGCATGGCATTGGACAGCATATTAATAGATAATGTAGCATAAAGCACTGTGAAGCAGTAATTGACAAATAATCACAGTAAAAGAAAATAAATAATCAACGTATCAGAGTCCAAAGGCAGTCCCTGGGGAGTTCTTGTGCCTGACAGCCACCAGCAGTCACAAGGCTGACTGGGTGACTCCAGACAGTCACTTTTGTATTCAGGTCATGCCTCAGCCTCTTCTGTTACAGTTTCCACCAGATATGGGGTCCTCTCTCTAAGCATATCCTGACAAAAGTCAGGGTAAAGACTTTTTAGAAGGCGTGGTTAATACACTCTCTGTATTGATACCACCAGTTGGAGAGGAAAAGATTAACCACTAAATGTGAAAACAGAAAATACATTCATGTTCAGAATTATGCCCAACACTCAGGAAAGGGGTAAAATGGTGACTCAAGCTGCAGTGCTTTGTTGTCCAGAAATTAAATCTATTTGGAAGGAGAAGCACAGAACAATGTTTCTGCAGTTGGTGTCCTCATCTCAGAGAAAGTACAGATGGTGGCAGTTCCTAACCCCTTCTTGGATGATCAGCTCTACACAGCTATGCATTATGACGTTGACTTGTGGCTGGAAGGGGAGTGATACCAGGTAATGCAGGAGGGCAGGAAAGGTGTCCATAAAGATGTATTTCACTGTATTTAATTAAGTCTTAGCTTTACATAAGATTCTTTGCTCTTTTCTATGCAAAGTTATTTCAAAATAATTTTATCACTAGCTTTGTAATATACTGAGACTTAATCCTTCTGTTTCTTTTTAATGTTGTACTGGAGAACTTGGAGGCCTTTTATTTTACTGAGCATACTTTGTTTTAAACTCCAAAACTCACACAGAAATGCAGTCTATTGCTTAGTAATTTCAATATAATTTTGTCTTTGGATGATTTTTCTAACATAGGAGTTTGGGAATTTGCTGTGAATATTTAAAGCAGAAATCTTGTATAGAGTCCTTTTTTTTCCCTCTCTTTTTGTTTTCCTTTACATTTTAGTATAGGGGATGACGTGGTGAACAATGGATTTCTGTAAGACATCTTTCACAACAGATTTATTATTTAACATCAGTTGGTCTCAGTCCATCTTCTTCCTGGCCACTGTGTAAGGTGTTCTCTAAGGCTAGCCAGACTGACTGCCTTAGAACAGGGCTTAGGGATGCACAGAGAACACTGTGCACAGCCCAGTCTCGTGGTCTTGGAGTCCTTGGGCTGTACTCACTTCCCAGAAAGCACCATTCCCTGGCATTAATTAGAGCCAGAGCCCAAGGATGGAATGTGGAAGTTGACTCACATGACTCTTCAGGTCACTGGCAAGGTCAGGTGCCAGGCACGTTCAGGGAAGATTTCCGGATCACTGTATGGACACAGAGCTCCAGTTTCCAGGACGCAGTCAGAGCATGTCCAGAGGGTAGGATGGGTGGAAACAGGTGGTTTCCCTTGGAGCTGAGAAATCTTTCACAAAGTGCTGAGGCTCCCGTTGCAAGAGACCAGCTCTGGATTGCCATGAGCAAGCTAAGAAGCTGCTGAATAGAAAAAGCACTTTGCTGCAGAGAGAAGATTCAGTCAAAAGAGAAGGAAGAGGCACTGTAGTTAGGACTCCAGAATTACATCTTTAAAGTAAACAGAAGTACTTTCAAAACACCTCAGTATCCTCTTTTGCATCAATAAAAAATATGCAGCTGCTTTGCCAGGGACTGGCTGTCACCAGCTTGAGATAATCAAAAAGCTGCTATTTTTCCAGCTTCTCATGAGCTTCCCAGGACAATCCCTCATAGGGAAAAGGATATTATATTTCTTTTTCTTAAGAGATAAAAGAGGGCTGATGACTAATACTGAAGTGAATTGTTAAGAGACTTATTTACTTAATTGAGCCTGCTTGTTTGGTATGTGTTCCAATTAATTCATTTTTTGTTGTTGACCGTATTGAAGCAACCTACACCCTTGTGACCTTCTCTTATAATTATTACTATTTTCCTCATTTGAAGCACTGTTTTGATTATGTACTCAAAAAGCTGTGCTGAAACATCTGTAGCACTACCACAGAGTCAGATTTTTCCATTGTTTGGAACTCAAGGATAGCAATAAAAAAGAATCCTTCCTTATTGAAGTTCTTAGAGGTTATGGGTCACTTACAGCCCTTAGGGGGTGGGGGGGTGTCTTCCTTTTTAATTTCACAAAATGAGCATTTTGAATAGGCAGAACTTGTTTTCTAACTAGAAATTCTTTTAAGAAAAATGTGTTGTTGGATGGTAGCTCTCAGAGGTGGCTCAGAATTCCTCTGGTGTGAATATTGTACATATTACAGGGTCACAGGAGAACGAAACGGCAGTGGAGAAGGGGCTGGCAAGTAAGGCCAGCCCTAAATTTGCTGAGATTGCTATGTGGACTCTCTGCCCCAAATGAGGCATTGTTTTCATTATTGCTTAAATTAAATATGGTATTTGACAGCTCTTTGCCTAAACCACAGTGGAGTTGTTTGAAAAGCTCTCTCTGAAGGAGAAACTCTCTCAGCCATGGTAGTCACATCTGCAGTGGTAGCTGACTGTCAGTGAGGGGCTGCCAGTACAAGGGGGGTGTTTATTCCTCAGTGCTTCATGGGATGAAGATTTTGCTGTTTGTGCCAAACTCCACCATGTTGAATTATGCTCACTACAATGTTTTTGAACTCCCGTCCCTAGCTCCTCTCCCCCATTTACCTGGAAATCCCAGCCAGGTGGTTTTCCTCCATCAGGGCATGTTCACATGCACTGGTGGAGCTTGTTCTGGGCAGAAGTCCCAGAGGCAGTGTTGATTTGGGGAAAGGTGCTGTGCCAGTGGCATCTTTCCTTCCAGTAGAACTAGAATTACACCAAGCCCCTCACTGCTGTCTGCTGTGTTTAGAAAGTACTCTTGTAGTTCTGTGCACCTCTTACAGTCCCTGAGGTAAGAGCAGTCCTTTCTCCTCAGGGAACAGGACCCTTGCACAGGGTATTTTTTTCACTCAAGACTTCCTGATGCTCTTTCTCTTATTGTTTTAAGTAGTACACTGCTTTCCCCAGTCTCTATGTGCTTTTTGCTCCGTTCTGACCAAATCAAAACTGGCCATGCTTTCAACTTCTTGAAGCATTGTGTAACCTTATTCCCTCTTCCTCATTCCCAGTCCATTTCTCTCAACTTCCTTACAAAGTGCTTTCATATCTGTGCTCTATGCAGTTTGGGTTTTTTGGGGTTTTTTTTTTGTATTACAGACTCTTTCTGTTCCTGAAACAATTAAAACTCATTAAAAAATAATAGCTCACCCTGGGTCAAAGATTTTCAATTTAAGCTGCTGGGGATTTTGATGCCAGAGAACAGCAGTGCTGGGTAGAGCTTACCTTGGATGCCAGCCATATATTGGGGTGCTGTGTCCTTTTGTTTGAATGTTTGTCTGAGCAATCTTCTGGTCTTCAGAGTCAGACTGCTCATGTGTGTGTAGGTGTGGCACTTTAGAACATGATTTTAGTGATGGACCTGGCAATGTTAGGTTAATGGGTGGTCTTGATCTTAGAGGTCTTTTCCAACCTAAATGATTCTATGTAGCAAAAATTCCTGCCTCAGTAGAAAAGAAACTATCTGAAAAACTTTATCAGCTGTGAATAATAATCCAGTTAGATAGACCATCTCAGATCAGGCTTCTTCACACACCAGGCAAAGGTGGTTGACTGAAAAAGCCAAAGGAGTGGCTGTTCCACAAAACCATAATTAGAGGTTAATGCTTGCCCTGCTCACTCTTGACCTTCTCTCAACACATAACCTGGTTTAACTCTTTGGCTGTGCCTATGTCCAGAACACTTTGGGCCAATGTTCTGCTTTAGAGTGTGTATGAAAGATGCTGTATGAAAGATTCATTTTCTTTTCAGCATTGGGAGTTTCCTTTCTAAATGAACTCATGTGCCAGATCATACAGCATGCCGCCAAAGTGCTGCATTTTATATGATGCCTACAGGGCTCTAATGAATGAAATCTGCAAGTCTTTAGAGTTCTTAAGATGAATTTGTGGTTTTTGGCACAGAAACAGAAAAGCTGGGGCTGGAGGTGGGAAATGGATTGCCATCTTGGAAATTTAACGACCAGCTGTTTCCCTGTGATGTGTGTGGAAAAGTGTTTGGTCGCCAGCAGACTTTGTCCCGGCATCTCTCACTGCACACAGGTAAGGCAGGGCTTACCTGTGGTGGTTACGGCACTTGGGAATTCCGTGGGTTTGTTTCAGGGAGGAGAAAGATGGTAAGGAGTGTGTGAGCCATCTTCAGCTCACCTGGAGCAGAGCCAAGCGCAGGAACAGGACACAAGGAGCAGGCTTTGGGCGTGAACACTTTATTTCTTTGCAGCCTACATGAAATTTCGCCTTACAGAAACTGTTGAATCAAGTTTGTCCAGCTTCCAGCACACCAGACTGTAGATACCAACTGGTAACCAAGCTTGGTAAAGGAGTTCTGAAGACAAGACACAGCATTTTTTTTTTTTTTATGGATTTGGGGGTTTTGGACAGAACTATCATTCACCTGATAAACTTTTCAAGTGTGACTGAACAACAGAAGATTTGGCCTTGGTGTTTTAGATCTGTGAAACTGAAAGGATTGAATAACTCATTCATCTTTGCTCTCATCATACAATTCTGAGAGAAACAGGGTCTGTTCTACCCCAAATCAACTTTCTTAAAGTGAATCTGCTTCAAATCAGCTGAGACAAACAGAGTTTTTATATGGAAGACGCACCCTGTCAGCCTGCTGAGTTGCACTGCACAAAATAACACTCGGAAGCAAGAATTTCCCATGTAGTGCTGAGAAATCCTGTTGGTATAATGCCAGTGTGTGTTGAGCCATCTAGCAGAGCCATCCTGAAAGGCTCAGATGCTCCACGGTCTAGTGGGGTTTCCTTAGTCCTAAGCTGCTTTGTGGAATGCCTTTCTTGTAACATTATATTTCAATTTTAGAGGAGCAGACCCTCAAAGGAAAAGGTTGTAAAAGCTGATGTAATGTTTGGTTATTTTAATGGACCCTTTGCAAATTGCAGCCTGGTGCATGCACAGAAACTGTGCTGCCAGCATCTAGAAATGAGTAATTTAAAACAAAGAAGAGGAATATTTAAAATTGTGAGGCATCAGAAACTCATGATGAATTAGTTTGGGGTTTTTTGACTGTTCTTTGAGTGAGCAGTTTCATTATTTTATTTTTGGAACTGGACGGATGATATACAGTGTTTCCCTTCCTCCTACCCTCAGATTTTAATACAAAATCATCAACTATCAGCTCTCCACAAGTGATCACATGGGCAACCTCAACAATAACGAAGTCCAAAAATCAAATAAAAGATACTGGATAAAGGAAGTAGTTTAAACTATTGACCTGTTTCTCCACTGGCTTTGCTGCAGCTCCCAGAACAGCAGTTGTCCCAGTTTTCTAGTTTATAAAGTTTTATATTATCCAGCTACGAATGGTAGAGCAAATTAAAAAAGCTTGCCCTAAACTACCTTCAAATTAGTTGGGTTTTTTTTCTGAGTAATTGCTGTGATCTCTTACAAACTTCTAAAATGTCGAGCTTCCAAAGCGTACCTCATCCTGAAAGCTGCCTGGAGAAACCCAAAGGAATGCACACTTGGTTACTGGCAGCTTCCAAAGCAGCTGGCTTCAGACTGTGGTAGAAGCTCCCATCTTTCTGCTCCTTTTTTCAGAAGAGAGAAAATACAAATGCCACTTGTGCCCCTATGCTGCTAAGTGCCGTGCTAACCTGAACCAGCACCTGACTGTGCACTCGGTGAAGCTGGTGAGCACCGACACCGAGGACATCGTCAGCGCCGTCACGGCCGAGGGCAGCGATGGAAAGAAGCACCCTTATTACTACAGGTGAGCACCCAGGGAGGGCTGTGCAGCACACTCTGTCTTGTGTGCCTGCTGGGCACCTGGCACTGGGCACCCCTCTGGTGCTGCACAGTTGGAGCAACGACTGAAGGATTTGTCTTGCCATATCTGGCTTAGGATGAGCAGCCAACCCCGGCTGGCTGCTTCGTGCTGTTTAACTTGGCTGGCCATTGGGAAGGACTCGGGGTTGCTGTGGGGTTGGTTTTTTTAAGTGGCTTTGTGAGGCAGCTGGGCTCTTAGAAGCCTCTTTAACTCTTTAAGCAGTGTTCCTTTAGGTTTTGTGTTTGGAAACATTCCATCATGTGCACGGATTCACAGCAAATCTAAAACCTGGTGCTTCCAGTCGCCTTGTCTTCAGCCAAATCTATGACATCAGATAGCTTAAAAGTGTTATCGAGAATTGTTGTATCAATCTACACATTTCCTGTGTTTGCTAGGTATATATACATTGTATATATACTGTGACCAACATGGTGAAAGAAAGAAACCTTCAGGAGAATTTGCCTGAAAAACTGAAAGGAATTGCCCAGATAAAATGGATATTTAGACATTCTTCTTGTATGCACCGTTGTGCACTCTGCAAACTGTGATGTGCACTCTAGTGGCCAAGCAGATTACCAAATCACTCTTACTTTTAGTCAAAGTGCCAAGAACAGATTTAATTACAAAATCATAGAAGTAAGAAATAAATGAGACCTGCTGGATTAGATTATCTAGTGCTTCCCCTTGGGAAAGCAAAATAGTGCCCTGGAGTATATGCCTTTTCCAATCTTTCTGGCTTGTTTTAAATGTTAATGGCCTAATCAAAGCAAGAAGAGGACTCTGCAAAGAAAGTTAAATTAAAGGGTCCTTTCCACTGCCTCTCAGTATCACTCTGTTTAAGTCCTGGCTGCAAAATCTGTATCCCTGCTAATTATTCGCATAGCTGAAGACTGCTGTTTTCCAGTCAAGCATAAAAAATGTTTGAACCCATTTTTACTTGCTTACACTGAAACTGCCAGGCAGTTTTACACAAGATCCCAGTTTGGCATGGGAACCATTCCAGGGCTCGAAAATCACTCCTGGAGTGTGCAGCAAGCTCTCTGTTTGTCAGTGTATCAGCTGTACTAAACATCTTGGCAAAGCTGCACTGCCTCTTATTGCCCAAAGGAATCGGTTAGGTGATGCACAGCATCTGGAATCTGTAGTTTTTAATTAACTTAATGATTATTTAGCATCATTATAGCATGTACAGGATTGTTGCATTGTGCCTGCCCTTAATCACATTGGCATGGCCATCAGTTCAAAGGCGATTCAGCAGACAAAAGAATTTTGCAGTGAACACTGAGCAGCAAGGAAAAGCAGAAAACTGCTGTGAGTTTCCTCTTGCAAATTTGAGGAAAGGCAATAGCCTTCTGTTCGTGGTTTGGTTTTTAATGTTTCTTTTACTCTTGCATTCTCTTCTGCCTGCAGCTGCCATGTGTGTGGGTTTGAGACAGAGATGAATGTCCAGTTTGTCAGTCATATGTCCCTCCATGTGGATAAGGAGCAGTGGATGTTCTCCATTTGCTGCACGGTGTGCGATTTTGTCACTATGGAAGAGGCAGATATGAAGGCTCATGTCAACAAGCACACAGGTGATGATCCCTCTCTCCCAGCTGCAGTGATCTCTCTCTTCCTTGCTTTTTAGGTGTAACCTTCACACTTCCCATTAGCACTCTGCTTTCACTGAAATGCTTGCTAATTAAGGCCTGATCTCTCAAAGTTGAAGTGAATTGGACTCCAGCCAGGCAAATAATCTGGTAGTGCAGATCAATTTTCAAGCTTAGTGAAATAAATGAAGGACTACTTAGCCCTTCTTCTTCCTATTCCCCTTATCCCCCAAATTCCCTCCCCTGTTGGAGTCAGTCAAATATTTCATTTGTTTTTCTGGTTTACTATTTCATCAAAATCCTGCTTTGACTTCAGTGATGATAAGGTGACTTTGAGGGCTAATTGTGCATACCTGGCTCTAAGTCTGAAATAAACATTATGTTGAGCTTTGCTCCTCACTGTGTGTTTGCCCCCACAGTCCATCAGTTTGGAATTTCACGCTGATGTTTAGTTGACACTGTGATTCAGCAATAATGTACTTTATATCAAATAGCAGCACAAGTCCTGCTCACTCCCTGGTCCTGCTCACTTAATATCCAAGGATAAGAGCAATAGCAGTTTTCAAACGAGATCCATATGCTTAGTCCAACTAATGAAGTCTGCCATAATGTAAGGAGAAGAAAATTGGAATCCTTTTAATTAATTTCTCTTACAAGACCAGGCAGAAGCATTTTTGCTGCCACACACTACTCACAGTTGTATTTACAATACAGAATCTGATTGCATCCAGCACAACTTTTCCATCGCTAAATTGCTTTTCTTGTCCTACCAGGAATAAAATTGGCAAAACAGGAGGGATGAAGAAGGGAGAGAAGAATACAATTGGTTGTGTTTACAGATACTTAAGTTAAATGGAACTATAGAAATATGAACTACTGGAAAGCTCTTGAGGGATTTTATGCCACCATAGCTCTCAGCACTACTTCACTTCATAAAGAGGAGTTCAAGACAAATGAGAAACACCACCCATAGCTATGTGAAAAGCCTCAGAGCTCAAAAGTGAGCTGTGCTCAGCTGTGTTTTCCTATTGTGGCTAAAAGACCAAGACTGCTACTTGTCTTTTGAAGATAGGCAAACCCACCTTGTTCTTCCTTCTCCCTGCCCAACTGAACCCCTCAGCTGGTGATTCAGCCAAATGCTCACACATATGGCAAAAAAATGCAGAGCAAAAAATAGAATAGGTTTTCTGGGTCACTTGACTGCAGTTCCTTATCCTGTGATGTTACCAGGTCATAAAAGGGACTGTTTGTAAGGAAATGGCATATGCCTTCAAAGAAGTATCATTGTTTTAAACAAACTATTTCGAGAGACAGGTAGCTGTAGACTTTCTTGCATTAAAGATTAGGGACGTTTTTAAAATTTCCAGTGTGTGTTGTAGTGATAATCAGAATACACATATATTGTTCTTGTCCAGAACTGCCCTCTATCTGAAACAGCAGTCTGCCTTTTCCTCCCTCCACCTTTCATCCCTCCTTCCACAGTATTTATTTCCTCAGTACGCTTATGAAGAACAACACTTTCCCCTCTAAATGTACACTGAGCCTTTTCCTATATGGAACACAGTTTTCCTGCTGTACCAATCCCTCACTGCATATGTTCTTGTTGGAATCCCTGCTCTGGACATATGCAATCACAGCTGTACATGCTGAAATGAAATAAGCAGTGGTGGCAGTGCAAACCAGCAGCCACTACTGGGAATAGGTCACCCAATAACATTCCGTGATCATATTTACCTTCCTTGAAGGCTCCCCAACACTGATGCTCATATTCATCCCCTGTTCTGCTGTAATTCTACTTTTGTTTTCCTTGACTATTTCCAACCCAAGCACTTCTCATTTGTAGCAAAAATTCTTGTTACTGGCCCTTCAGGTCATAACCTTGTTCTGTGTGCTATTAAATTTCATTCCATTTGTATTACTCTTGTTCCCAAGGTCAGTGAATCTTTCTCTATGATATCCAGTCATCCTGCCTATTGGCAGCTTGGGTCATCAGATTTCATTAGTGCATTCCTATGTTTTCATCTTAAAGGTGCCACTCAGTTTAAAGTTAAGTACACAGGTGCTGGTGTTTGCAGAGGCCTTGATCAGGATTGTATCACATGGAGAATTTGAAGTTTTAGTGAAGTCTCCTTTTAACAGCTTTCAATGAACCAGGATGTGGGTGAGAGGAAATAATTTGCCCATCCTTGCCTCGCTGGATCATGGCAGTTCTCATATGGGAACTCTCCCTCTTGTTCAGTTCTAGTGTGTGATAGGGTTTGGGATTTGGACTTCATACATTTATTGCACACATAAGGAAGTTGTAATGCATTCTTTCTTTCATAAAGAACCTTTATCTCTACATCCAGTTAAATAACATGCTTTTCAATTATCTTTGGAAGGAGATCCTAATAAAAACATATAAATCTTGAGACCACACTATTACCTCTGCAATGATTACTGAGGATGCTCTTCAGTACAATGAGGAAGATTATTCTTCTTTACTCTTCATCCTGCATTTTCTCACCAGACCCACATAAATAGAAAGGTGGGGAAAGTTAAGCTTGGACCAACAGATACTTTTGGTTTCTGCCCCTCAAACAGAAATTCTGTTTTCTTTCTGAGTGAAAAGCTTTTGAACTCAAAGTAATCAAAATGTTTTCTTGAGATTTTTTTTTTAGTCCAGTAATGAGGTAGAATTGCATGATCCCTTCCCACTACCATCACAGAAACACTCAATTGCATGATAAACTGAGATGTACTGTGGTTAAACACTAATAAAAAAGGAAGGAAGCCCAACAATTTTTTTTAATCAGTTCAATTAATTTCAGATTTGTTTCGAATTAATTTTGAATGTAAGTACTTCCTGAAGTTTAAAACAGAATCATGGAGACTCCATCTAATCTGCTGAACTTTGTTTTTCAGCTGAAGAGAGGAAGACACCCAGTGAATCTAACAGTCCATCTTCATCTTCGCTGTCAGCACTGAGCGACTCTGCCAACAGCAAAGAAGATGCAGATGTTACCCCAAAAAACAAGGGGTCAAACAACCTGCTGGTCATTTCTGTAGTGCCTGGTAGTCAGACCTCAGTGAACACTGAAGAGAAGTCAGAGAAAGGTAAAAATTTTGTTTAACAAGTACACACTCTCACTCTTTATGCTGTCGATCTGGCCACAGTGTAAATTTTCCTGTTCTATTTTTCAGGCTTTGAATGTGTTTTCTGTAACTTTGTCTGCAAAACAAAAAATATGTTTGAGCGTCACCTGCAAATCCACCTGATCACACGGATGTTCGAGTGTGACGTGTGCCACAAGTTCATGAAGACACCTGAGCAATTACTGGAGCACAAGAAATGCCACACTGTCCCCACCGGTGGGCTCAAGTAAGGAAAGCAAGTACACAAACTTTTACTGTGTTAAGCACCTTAATACTGTGGGGATAAGACAAAAGGAAGTTAGTCAGAAAGGGTTGGTTAACTAATAATCCAGATTTGGGGCTTCCTTGTATTTAGATGACCAAAGGCCTATCTTTCAGACTTGCATCGTTACAGCAGATGGGTTACCTAGAAGTAGAGGAGCTGTAACAAACTGTGGTCCTTTCCTCATTCAAGTCAAAGAGGAGACAGTATGTGATGGGGCCTACAGAGAATGAGGCAGTACTGCAAAGAGCTTTTGGCAAAATAAGGGGTTTTTTCCAAGGCATCAGAGCAAAAAGAAGCTCCCAGCACAGGCTCTGTTTTGCACCTAGCTCAAAGAAACAAAATCCTGTACAGCCTCTGCAACTAGGTATGAAGTCATAACCTCTACAACCTTAAAGGTTATAGCCTTTGTATACTCAAATCCAAATTAATTTCTCTCCAAAAATTAATAACTTGGATGCTTTCTGTGTTGTTTGCATGGCCCACAACGATCACTATTGTATAAATTCACATGTAATGAGTAACAGTCTTTTAAGATAAAAGCCCTTTGGTTTTGCCTATGGTAGTGTCCTTTAAAGTCTGGTGCAGAGCAGTGTTTCTAGAGAATGAGTGTGCCTATATGTTAGTCAGACTCCTGAGGGAAGGAGGGACTGCTGGGGCTATATGCTTGCTCTCTGGGCAGGCAGTGTGATGTTATGAAAGAGGCACGTCCCTGGTCTCTGTCTGGTCCAGCTGCTGCAGGACAAAAGGCTGGAACACGTGGAGCCCAGCTAGGGTTCAGCACAGGGCTCCCAGCTCCTGCTGCTCTTGCTGAGCAGACTGATGTTTTCGGTGCGCTGTGGCTGGGACATGAGGAGCACACCACGTTCAACATTACTGCATGCAGCTCCCTTGGTTTGTGCTGCAGCTTTGGAAAACTGGTCCTGTTTGCCAGGCAGCCTCTGGTCTCCAGCTCAGCAGTTCCACAGACTGGGATCTGTGGTCACTTGAGATGAAATGACCGAATCTGGGAAGAAGACCAGATTGAGAAACAAGCAGTGTTGCAGAATGATGGGATGTCTGCCTCGGACATACAGACCAGTTGTCTAATGCACATTTGGTTTAAGCTGTGTGAAATCTGTTCTATTTACCAAGGAAAAACCATGATCATAATATGACTCAAGTCTTCCCAACAGAATGGGTTTCTCAGTCTGTATTCCTGCCCAACTCAGGTAATAGTTAGGTACCTTGAAAGCTGCATCTAAGAAAAAGCTCTGATTTATTTTTTTTTAAGGCATCCAGAAGAGCCTGAAGAGATCTAAGTAAATTGTATTTTTCTGTCTCCTGTTTGCTGTGGGGGAAGAGAAAAAAAACATGATTCTTCCAGCTCCAGGTCAAAATCTGAGATTCTGATCCAGAGAGCACCCAGCCCAGGAGAGGTATGTGTGCACTGACAGCCAAGTCCTCTGGTGAAAGAGATAATCACATTAGAAGCCTCAGTGACAGGCTCCCTCTCTGGATCAGAGTACTTGATGTGCATCAGGAAATGTGTCCAGGTGTTTTAGTGTCTCTTTGTCCTCCTGTTATTACTCACTTTCCTCAAAAATCTCTCGATTAACTTGTAGATTAGTATTATACCTGTATGTGCAACCAGTTGTAGCAAGGAAAATATGCATAGGGAGAGAAAGAATCTCAGCTTAGAAATTATCCAAAATGCCAGAAGACAATTAGCAGACCTGCTAAACAGTGAATGCAGATGTGTGGCAGCCAGGGATGTTGGAAGCGAACAGCCATCTGCCTTAGTTGTAAGTTTTTATCCAGTCCTGCTCTGTGAGCTCACCAGTTCCATGTGGAAGGTGCGTGCTTGGTTCGCTACAGCAGAGATCCCTGGCAGGGAGCTGTCCCCATCAACTTCCTCTCCGCTGCACCAAGCAACAGTGGGTGTGTTTTGGGTTTGGTGGGTGGCCGGGCTTGTTCAGTGTGCAGCTCAGGCTTCTTTCCAAACTTTCATGATTCCCTCCTCTACCCTTCTTGGCCCCTCCTGGCTCAGGAACCGGGGTGAGGTCCTTTGCTATGTCCACCCCAGGCCGGATGCTTGCTGCTGTGAGTAAGCAGAACCCACATCCTGTTCCTACACAGGAGCAATTCCTGCCATGGCAGAGGCAGCTGTAGGCAAACACTGCCAAGAACACACCCCTTTCAGCAGGGCTAGCTCATGTCCCAGAAATGGGAGTCCCTACAAATCATCCTAACAGCCTGGCTTTCAGCTGCTCCTAGTAGGATACCCTGCAGGCTTATTTTTCAAGGTCACATAAAAGGGAATTCCTAAGCTTTTGCTGTATGTGTGGTATTACAAGTTTATTCCGTCTTTACTTAAACAGCTGTTTTCATACTCATCTGTAAACACTCACTTTAAACCACTTCTTAATGGAAAAAATGGCCAAAGTGACTTCGTGCAAACACTAGGAATCGTTACACAAAGTACCTGTGCATCAGTCACCCACCCTGCACTCCTGGCCTGCTAAGGGGGAAGACCCCATCAAGGTAAGCCAGAAGGTTAAAGGGATGCTCCTTCAGAGTCAATCAGTGTTTTCCTAGGAATGCCATTATATGGGCAAACCTCCTCTAAGTAGAGATGTATCAAGGTGAACCACATATTGGAAAGAGGCTTCACAGGGAGAACTTGAGTACCTTTTTCTCCTCTTTAGTACATCAGAAAGGGGCTGAGTGCCAGGGTTAAAGCAGGAACACAGGTCTGCCAGCTGAGTGACTTCTCTTTTCTTTGTCCCTGCCCTTCCTTGCTGTGTTGCCAGGTGCCCGTTCTGCATCTACTCCACGAACCGCCCCGCAGCCATGGAGTGCCACCTGAAGACTCACTACAAGATGGAGTACAAGTGTCGGATCTGCCAGACAGTGAAAGCCAACCAGCTGGAGCTGGAGATGCACATCCGAGAGCACCGCCTTGGCAACCATTACAAGTGTGACCAGTGTGGCTACCTGTCCAAGACAGCCAACAAGCTGATCGAGCACGTGCGTGTCCACACCGGCGAGCGCCCTTTTCACTGTGACCAGTGCAGCTACAGCTGCAAACGCAAAGACAATCTCAACTTGCACAAGAAACTGAAGCACGCTCCACGCCAGACCTTCAGCTGCGACGAGTGCCTGTTCAAGACTACCCACCCTTTTGTCTTCAGCCGCCACGTGAAGAAGCACCAGAATGGGGACTGCTCCGAAGAGGAGAAGAAGGGCCAGTATTCAACCTCCAAGGAAGCCAGTCCGCTCCTACCAGTGAACAGCTCCAGGAACCTTCTGTCACCCCTCTCAGTTATGTCTGCCTCCCAGGCTCTGCAAACAGTAGCTATGTCAGCTGCACACGGCAGCGGGGCAGAGCCAAACTTGCCAGTGAAAGCCTTGGCCATCAACGGCACTTCCCTGTGCTTTGATAAATACTGGAACTCTGACTTTGCCCACCTTATTCCTTTAACAATGTTTTTCCCCAAAAACCACTATGATCTCACATTCCATCCACCCAGACCTCAGACTGCACCAGGAGGTGCCTCTTCACCTAAACACTCTTTCCTTGCCTATCTTGGACTAACAGAAAGGGCAGAAACTGTCTGAGGGCAGTTGCATTCTGTACCAAAAATCCCCCAACAAACCCAGCAGGTTATACATTGCTGCAAAACGTAGCCCCAAGAGGTAACGAACACTTGTACTATATCATTAGTAAGGTTTAGCAAATGGCTCTGTGTGTATACTCATTGCATTGACATGAAAGCTGCTTTATTAAATCTCCAAGAGGTGACCTACTGCATACTTCTACCTTCAGAGGCATGTTCCCAGTACTCTTATCTAAGAAACTATTTTGTCTTGTTAAGCTGAAAAAAAAAAAAAAAAGAGTGTCCTTATTGGCAATCAGCACTTGTAAGATGACATATTGATGCATTTTATTTTTGGGCTTCATGTGCGTGCGGGTGCGTGAGAGAGAGCCTGGTAGTGTGCCATGACATTACTTTTGCACATCCCTTGGATTGGCTTATTTAATCATCCTTCTTTTCCCTTTTTCACACACTTGCTCCCTGCCTTCCCCCTGCCTCCCCCGGAACTGTGGAGCTGTAGAAGTAGCAATGTTTGGGGCGGGGCAGGGGGAGAACTGGTGAATTATTTCAGTGCTGTTTGCAGCTTCCTTTAGTTGTCTGATGCCTTGTATTCAGTTGTCAAGGTCTGAGGATTTGGGGTAGAACTGGTGAGGGAAAAGTTGCTTTCAGCACTGCAGGATGAGAGCATGATAATAAAAAGAGTGTGTATGTCCATACACACACATGCAGTGTGTGCAGCCTATACACTCACACAGCAGGCCCAATTCTCAGCTCTTACACAGGTGTGACAAACACCTGCCTCTGGGCCACAGCATACATCTTTTGTTTTAAAAGGGCATATAAATATTATATATATACTGTATAATGCAGTGGTTACCTTTTAGTTTGCAGGAACAACTTGTATAACTAGAATTCTATGGTGGAAAAGAAAATCCAACAAGGGGATTTAAAAAAGGGTATGGATAAATTCTGGGTATAAATACTCAGACTAAAAAAAAAAAAGGCAGTTTTGCACAGTGCTTTAGTCTTGCACTAGTTTGTTTCTCACTTGCAAAAAAACAAAAAAAAAAAAAGAAAAAAAACAAATTGTGGGCTGAAGTTTATAAGACTGTTTATTTGAAAAGGTACCGGTAACTTCTTTGAAATATAAAGCTATAAAAAGATGCTTTTGGAACCATAAAGTTCTCTTTTATACCCTCACTATTTCAATTGTACTTGCAAATTTGACAGTCCTCTCGCTCCCCTCCATGTCATGAGTAATACTTTATTCCTTTCTGTTGATGGCAGATAGAGTGTGTCCTGCTAGGAAGCTAACTTTGTACTTACTTAATGCTCCTACTTGTGGTCATTAAAATGACGTTATATGTAGCACTTTATTGCAGGAAGAAGCAAATGCAGATTGGTTGTATAACCTTTGTTAATTTCAAAATGCCAAGAGTGATCTTAATGCAAGAGAAGCTAACTGACTGTTAATTGATTTCTGTTCCTTAGACAACTTAATATGTGGGAAGAAGGATTGGGATTAAAAGCACTCTGTTTTACAATTGGAAGTATAAAATGTGAAGCGTTTCAAAATGATCATGTGACGTACAGGAATGCCTTCATACTGAATTATTGTTTTCCATGGTGTCTTTTGGATTTGGATCTGGCTGTCTTTTACCAGCTATTAGAAGTGTCTAACCTAGCTTTTGCCACAGTTCCCTCCCTGTCCCTTGGCCAAGCCACTGTAGGAGGTGCCCTGAGTCACATCTTTCATGCTATCTACCCACCCTTGTGCTGTCCTGAAGGAACTTCCTCTGCAGGTTGTTGTGGGATGGGGGGGATCCAACCACTCCTTGTTCTTGACAGCAGGAAAGCAACAACCCAGTTCAGGAAGGCATTTCTTGTCCACAAGGGCTCTTGGCCATATGGACAAGTAGAAATGTAACTCAGTCTTCATTAGTTCTTCAATGAAGCTTGTGTAGAAAGATTTCTTGGATGCAAAACTTGCATTGCTTTAACCTATACTGAGTTGGCCAAACTGTCATGACCAAATTCTTCCTGCTTGTGGAGGACATCCTAAACTACATACGCCTGTTACCATACTGGAAGCTAGTTACAAGGGGGAAATATCCAAAATCATAGCAGGTTATCACTTGGCATTATTAATTACAGGACAGAGAAGTCTCACCATTTGTTTTCATTCCAGCAGACAGTTTTGGTTCTAATGAGCACTTGGCGGTTCTGTCTATGCAGTGAAGAAAACCCATCTGCTCCAAACTGTGTATAAACCTTTGTAAACAACTTACCTAACTCAGGGCCCTGCTCACCATGCTTTATTCCACCAGAGCTCCTGCTCACACCTCCCTGGGAGTACAGACAAAATATAAAATACTGTGTTGGTAAGTACTCAGAGCATAAAATAGTTACTATCTCGACAGCATGAAATCTGCAATCTGTATCCAGCAGCTCTACCAGTTCTGTAAAACACACTCCACATGCGCATTTCTGACCACACCACAGAAAACCAAACACTCCCAGATCAAAAAGCTTGTTTTTTACTCCAACTACAGGAAAAGTACAGCTGTCCAGAGGAAGAAGAAGGAGCAATGTTATAATAGTAGGCCACTGCATCTAAACCAAATGACAGTTTAAATGGGGCTGGAACTTCCGAGAATGAGCTGCCCACATGCAACCGCCACGTGTTTTGACCATGTTCCATTGCACCACTATCTGACCTGGCAATGTGTAGTGTACCTGGGAAATTTGTTTAGCACTTTGGAAAGGATAAATTCATTCTTTCTGGCAAATTATAGAAGTTTTCTCTGTAAGGAAAAGTTTGTTAGGGGGTTTTTATTTTTTTAAGAAAAGAAAAATACATTATTTATCAGAGCTCTTGCATATTAAAATAATTTGTTTGCAGTTCAAGACTAAAGAAAGGAATGTTCTCCAGAGGTTCCCCCTTCTGATTAATGACCAACGGTTCTGGTAAATTCCCCCCACCATAAAGGTAGTTTCATACTGGTTTTCACTATGCATTCTTTAATGACAGCTGGCGTGTTTTTCCATTCGGTAATTCAGTTGAAGTTCTCAGCACTTTTTTCTTCCTTTTTTTTTTTTACTTGTTGTATTATGTTCAAATATCATTCTGTCAAGGTTTGTGTACATTAATAAAAATTTGTATTGTATAAAGCTTTTTGCATTATAAGGCTGTACAGGGTCATTTTGACAGTAACTGGTATATTTCTTTGCATCTTATGTTGCATTGCCAATTTCTAGTGTATCCGGTTTGGAAGTACAATATACTCTAATTAAAAAGGTTGGCTATATTCTGTTTTCTTTTGGTTTTCCTTCCTCTCTTTTTTTTTCACCTTAAATATATTCAGAGTTGATTTGGAGGGAGGGGGAAAGGATTCTCCTACAAGACAAGAAGATAACTCTTTTTACCAATGATATTAATCTTCAATTTTGAAATTGAAAAGGAAAGCTCTGGCTCTCACTCCTGATGAAGCAAATAATCCTAGGACAGCTCCAGGACTTCACTCTGTGGGCTCTGTGCTTGTAGCCACCTTCCAGGTTAGTTCTGCAAGGGGGAAAATTCCTCTTCTGTGCACAGTCATGCATTTAAAAAGAATCAGATCCTTAAGCAGTAGTTTGGTGGACTTGATCTTGCTTGGAAGTAGCCCAAATGAAAGCAAGGAAATTTCCTTAAAGATGAGCCAAGCAGTGACTGAAAGAACAGGGTGCACTAAAACATTGTCATGAAAATAATTTTTTTTAATTGTAAAAATACTGTGTACTCATCAGCATTTTAGAAAAAAAATGTTTTTTTAACCAGAGATTATTGGAATAATTAAAATGCACAGAGGACACTAAAGAAGGAAACCCTAAGAGCAGACAAATTTCCAAGAAGCAAAGTGTACTATTGATTGCCACTGAACAAGAAAAGATACTAAGGGCAGTGTTACTGTCTACTCAACTGAAAAAAAATCTTACAGTTATTTTTACTGAGGTGTGGATACTAATTTTCAGGGCCTTTATCAGTACCTTGTACATGCTGGAATTCACTGCTCCTCTTCTGCTGCTGACTCCTTAGCTGAAAGAAAAGCTTTGACCCAGAGTTGGTAAGTCATGGTGTCTCTCAAGAAAACATGGTCTCTCTCTCTCTTCCCACCCACGCTGTATCTGTAATAGAAAATAGACAGTGAGACTCTCTGTGGAGTTTTTCACACTAGACATAAACAGTTATCCTAGCAATTAAAAGGCAATCATGCCCAGAGCAGCTGTGGATGCCCCATCCCTGTCAATGTTCAAGGCCATCCTGGAGGGGACTCTGAGCAATCTGGTCCAGTGGAAGGTGTCCCTGTCCATGGCAGGAGGGTTGGAACTGGATCACTTTAAGGTCCCTTCCACTGCAAACCATTCTGTGATTCTATGAAGAATTGCCTTAATTGTTTAAGTAAGTTCTCAATCACCAAAACCAGACTGAAGAATTACTTAAAATAAGCTGGGAGAGGCCTTAATTATCTTACTGAATTATCCTGACTGCCTAAGTAGTCAGCTGTCAGTTAAATGCAAGTCTTGTAGAAACTCCAGCCCTCAAGTCACTTATAATAAGCTTTTGTTTAAAAGATCAGGCCCAGTCTCACCCAAAACGTACACTGCATGCAGTCAGCCCCTGAAGCTTTAGTCTGACAGAAAACCTGTGTGTGCACCCAAATAGGGGTATTAGTGTTACATGCTGAGATGTGATAAGGAACCCCTGCCCTTTGCAGCAGGTGGCTGTAACAGCCTTGTAGACCTGCATGATTTTAATCAATTAACTCAAATTTCCCTAGTCTGTATTTTCTGATAATATTCCAATATCCGTGTCTGATTACAGAACAGTACAGTTGTGTACTGACTCTTTCAGGAAAATAAGTGCCCTGTTTTCATTCTGAATCTATGCATATTTTAAATCTAAAAAAATTAATTTGCCAATTTTTCATAGTTATTTCTTACAATCCTACACATGCCATAGTCATCATGAGCCTAGCAGAACAAGGCTTTAAGAGAGAATTCGTGGGCGGGAAAAAAAGCCAAACAAAATTAAAACAACAAACCTACAATTTTCTGTAACTCTTCACTGTTGGGAGAGCTTCTCTAGAGTGGAGGGGATGGCATCATTTATGCAGAGCCATATTTTAAGATCCTTGTTGTGTTAAAAATACATCAGTTATGCTCCTAACATACAGACATCTGCATTATATCATCCACCATCTTATCTGCTGCTAATTGGCCTCCTTGTTGACAAGTCTCAGCAGCAAGGTTAAGTGCTGGCTGTAAAAGCAATGTAGCCTCTTGCCCGAAGGGTCAGAGCTCAGGCAGACTGTGCTGGAGCCTACATGGCCTCTTTCCCTGCTATATATTTTCTGGGAGCTAATAAAACACCAGGGCAATCACTCTTGCCTGGAGTCTGCCAGCCACCACAGTGTCTGTGGAGCTGCAGCAAATGGAACCTCATTTTCCCAGCATAGAGCACTCAAGGAGTCTGCAAAGGAATCTTCTCCTGCACCCAAGTTTTAAAAACTCCCTGAGATGCAATTAAAAAACCCTGTACTGACAGCTAACCTTGAACATGGGGCTGCCGTGCCTCAGTGTCCTGCAGAGCCCTTGGGAAAGGGATGGGGGCACACCTTGGCTGAATTCACAGGTTCCACTGAACCAGACTCCGAGTTTACTTGGCTGCTGGGCTCCTTGCAGAGCTCTTGGGAACATATCCTAGAAAGCCAGCCAGTTGCTGGATACCAGCACTGGAAATGCAGCTGTTGGACTTGCACATTAGCACAACACCTGCCTTTGACCAACCTGGCAGTGGTTTGACGGATATATAGGGAAAGGGTTTGATGGATATGTAGGAAAGGAAAAGGAAAAGGAGCTGAGCAGTAGCAGGGGATCCCACTGATTGGAAATGTTTCAATAAGTTAAAAAAATAAAAAGAAAGCATCCCCCCCCCCCCCCAAAACCCAACAACTGTAGAGGAGAAAAGCAGAGCATCAAATAATAAAATGGCACTATTTTTGCAGCCTGCGGCAGCCTATTTCCCTATGCAAAATGGGAAAGGGCTTTCCATGCTTAGTTTTGTTTTATTTTGTTTTGGTTGTCTTTGTAGTTGTTTCATTTCCGTCTAGCTTAATTATGATTAAAATCAACATATGGCACAACTCTAAAAAAAAAGTCAAATTCCCCCCTCCCCCTTTTTTTTCCAGTTTAGGCTATAGTTAATTAAAAAAGACTTCAAGTTTCTGTAGTAGAAGTTCCTCTTCTGTTTGCATTTAGTTCTGCTCTATTTTACTATTCAGACCCCAACTTTCTATCACATACCTTCCTTTTTCCAGCACTTCTCAGACAGCATTTCACTGGCTTTAGATTGTTACTCTTCTGGGAATGTGCCTGTTTAAATAAAGAAGAGAAAAATGTTCTCTCACTGAGCCCCTAGACCTTCATGCCAATGTTTGCAGCAAAGCCTAAAGTGACCAAAACCAAAAATAGGCCTTGCTTCCTGGCTGGTCAACAAAGTATCAAATCCTTTCTTGATTCTTTCCCTGCTATTTATGCCTGGAATGCTCATTCACACACCAGGCTGAAAGATTTGTTTTTTAAGAGATTTACCCGGAAGCCAGTTGGGAGAGTCAAAGCCCTATAGGTGCTCACATGGGTGATTAGGATTTTGGAGCCACAGATGCAAGACTGCATCAGTGAATAGGAGCAGGTTTCTCCCAGTCTGCTCTCAGTGCCTCAAGTTGCCACAAATTACCACGTGAGCCTGGTCTAGGCCCTGCTCAGGGCTAGAACCAGCAAAATAAATTAAGACAAACTATCCGCGTCTGGTATTCCTCGTCTGCAGGATTAACACTTCCCTGGCATCCAGACTTCCAGTACATAGTGTGCAATTGCATTCCAGCAGAGTTAGAAGCAGTGCTTGTTTTAGCAATAAAAATCACTGCATCTTTCTTTCCTGAGACTGAGAAAAACATTTTAAATGGGATGGGAATGTAAGTAAAGATAAATAGTTGCAGGAAAGCTCCTTCCATCAGCAGGGTTCTGAAATAATATGAATACATTGGTGGCTGTCACTCATACCAGTGACACTTTTTAAATGTACCAGAATAGCTCTATTCACAGGTGTTACCAGAGCAATGCCCACTTGCACACTGAATATTTAGTAAGCAAGCATTAAGACTTCATGTTTTTATACTTAGCTCCCTATTTTTAATGGGACTGCATACCCAGAACTTAATGAAAAGATCTAAATATAATGTCAGTGTGATTTAAAAATATGCACTGCATCTTTTAAGTTGACATTTCAATTAAAAATAAATAAGATCCATTTATATGGTGATACTGTGATAAGATTGCATCAGTCAAGTTTCATTCCTACTCAAAGTGACAGATTTCTCTAAGTCAGAGCCAGGAAATTCAGTCCTCCAGCAACTCCAACCAGGAAAATATAACTAAGGGTGAATTTAAGCACTTCACAAAAATTAGGGTATCATGTTTCAAGGATAAATGTATTCCACAGAATCCTATTATCATTAAGGTTGGAAAAGACCTTCAAGGCCTCCTTTTGTTATTAATTAATTTATTAAGATACTTTTTTTATTATCTTTCACAGGGAAGGCCAGATTGAGTTGCAGCTGAGCTTTCACCTTTTAATTTTCTCTCTACATGACCTAATGACATCCTTGTACTTTTCTTGAGTTGCCTACCCCTTCTTCCAAAGGTCAGGAATTCTTTCTTCCCTGAGTTCACCAAAAGCTCCCTATTCAGCCATGCCATTCTTCTTCCCCGTCTTCACACTGTTACTATCCTGTAGCTAATCTATTAAAACTAATAACTGCACTCAAATTTGTATTTGCCATTCAGCCCAAGTCACATGAGCATTGTCATGCCACGGTGGGGGTTGTTGGTTGGAGACAGACAAATTACATGAACTCTCAGAGATCCATGTGACAAAAGCCTCAAGTTTATTCTCACAGCCTCTTTTATAGGAGCTTCAAAGTTTCCTCGCTTACACACAGGATTGGTTAAGGTCTTAGCACTGCCTAATCTGCATTTAGGGCTGAATACATTGGCTGAGGATCCCTGTGCAGATCTGAATCCAACCTATCCTTGTTCTCCCGGAGACTGGTTTACTTCTAGGCTGGTTGAGGTTTTGGGGGGGCAGCTTCAGACCAGCGGCACTGTGACAGTCATTAGTTTTTTTCTGTCACCTAATCAATAGCTTGTTAAGATCCAGGCTCTTATTTGGTGGTAGACACTTCAGGAACCTCCACATTTAGAGAGCCAAAAGAAAATGGGTATGGGGTATGGTTTTGCACTGTTCAAAAAATCTGTTTCCCATTGAACTTTTATAGTTTCTTGGGCTAGTCTAAGAGAGGAACTGAGACAAGTCAATAGTAGCGACCAGATATAAATAAAAAGATCGCCCAAAACTGTCACTGGCTGACAGAGGCCAGGACTCTGAAGTGTCTAGTGGGAATGTTTCCTAACCTGCCAGAAGCTTGCATGGTTCAAAGCTTGCTCTTGGCACTGCCAAATGACCAGGGACTACCTCCTCCCATGTCATCTGCCAGTTCATGACAGGCCAAAAACTCAGAAGAAATCCCTTAGCTCTGCAGCTCTTTCTAGAAACCTCAAAAAGCCGGGCTACTTACCTCTGACTCCTCTGAGAGTTTCTGTCTGTACATATGTTGACATTGAATTCACTGTGCAAACACTGAAAGCTAGAAGTTCCACCCCAGCAGAAGTGCACTTGCCTGGTCTCCTCTTGCTCTACTCTTGCAAGGGCAGACTGCTTGTTTAACAAGTTGCAGTGTCATAACAAACCCAAATCAATTATCTTGCTTCCAGTGTAAGACTGCCAAGTCCCTCGCATCATCTCATTACAAGCTTTCTGAAAGGAACTTTCTGAAGACTCCTTTCCTGTAAACAAAAAAGGAAAAAGCACTACCCAAGAACACAATTAATATTGCCAGTCAAGCCAAGTGAAATCTGACATCTTACACCATCCCAAGGATGCATTCAACTTGAATTCTGATGGAATCCCTGTTTACCCTTTCCCTTCTGGCTACAAAGAGGACAGCCAGCAAAGAAAGCTACCTTCAAGGAAAGATACCCTTCCATCTCTTCCAAAGGTCTTTGAAAGATCTCCCAGCAAGGTGAGAGAATACAGGGAAACCTTTCTGCCGCAGACAGAGACTGCTGCTAAGTTCAGGGGAAAAGTCTCACCCTCTCCAACTCCAGCAGGCAATCTGGGACACTGGGCAGAGGCAAGAGAAGACAGCAGCCTGTCCTCACACCATCCATCTGCCCAGTCCAATGTATCTTGTAGGGTTCTTGGCAATTAGCAGCGTCTCTTGCTAATGGACAATCAAGCATGTACCAAAGCCCTTCTTCAGCTCATTACAATACAATAAAACTCTCCTGGAATGGAGAGGCAAGAGTTTGAGACTCTAACCAAAGACCTGCTGGACGGTCCTGAAACCAACCCTTTCTCACCAGCAAGCTCAATATGGCTGTGACTGACAGCGCCTGCAGGTTGTTTTGGACATGAGAGGTGTCAGAAAACAGATTGATGCAGCTTAACTAGGAAATGAGTAATGTATCCTCCATGTCTCATAGGCTGGCCATGAAGACAAGCAACTGGGTTTTTCTTAATTTATCAGGCATGGGAGTTAACCTCGAAGTACTTCAATTCAAAATGTGGTTCTTTTTTCCTGATAATGATCAAACAGAACTCTGTAATTCAAACCCACATCCCAAAAAGGTGAACAGCAGCCAGCCATACCAACTGCTCAGGGCACCTGCTGCCAGTGATCTACCCTCTCCCTTGCACAAATGAAGTCAGAAGATGAACACCTTCTTTAAGTTCCCCTTCCTCATCCTCTGCCTGCACATCTTGGTTTGTCCATGTTCATATCACATACACCTTCAACTATTCAGGATAATAAAACTATTCAGGATATTTCAACTATTCAGGATAATTCAAAGCATGAATTAATGCAATTACACTAAATACCACAGTGCAGCAACTTTTTTAACACATCAAAAACAATATTTTCATTTTTTTACAGGAAAAAAATGAAGAAAACAGATTAAAACAAACCAGTCTTTCTGAACAAAAGGTGCTCTTTCTAGAGAGTTGGGCTCATTCATTACCTCCAGATTTAATGGACTGAAAATTCCTTAGCTTTTGGGAAACACAATTTGACAGTTTGTAGAGGAAGATAGATTTTATTTATACACATCTGTAAATAAAGGCTCAATATGCCATCAGCCAGTCAGATGCATGATATAACTTCAGCATCTCTTGAAGAGAAACAGCCAGGATTTTGGGCAGGGGACTATAGTGTAGATCATTTTCTCACTCAGAAGAAAAATGCATTTTCCCTTATCTAACAGTGGTGAAGAGGGCTGCACCTGTGAGGTACCTCTGCCAGCATTGCACTATTGGGCTAGAAAGGGCCTTTGCCAAACAAGTCACAAGACAGAGCTGCAAAGATACAGTGGAAAGAAATGAAAGAGAAGTGCTTTGTAAAAGTGGGACTTTGCCCTTAGCAATTAATGGTAGCATGGATTTCACTCCAGCTCTAGAAGCTTTCCATCTACAGGGAGAAATAAGGAGAACGAGAACAATACACAATACAATTCACTGTGTGAATTATACAATACACCTTCACAAGAATCTAGAAGCATGAGCAGAAGAAAGGTCTGATGAATGGATAGTTTTAACAAGGCCATACCACATAAACAAAAGATACCTAGGCAAAACAAAACCCCAACAACGGCGTTTGTGAGATGATACAAATGGATTTTAATCTGTTTGGGCTAAAGAAAACAGGTTTCCTGACTAAGAGAATGCCTTGATCAGCTTAACCACAAACAGGCCTCTTCAAAAAAGATATGCCCTTAAAGCTATTTCCACAACACCTAGGACTTCTAATTTTCCCAGCCCCACTTCTTCTCCAGTGACAAAACATTTTATACCCTCAGTAGCTCTTACCCCTTACAAAGCAGTGAAAAAGCCCTTGCCAAAGAGTCAGAAATGCAGAACCCCGAAGGAAATGAGACCTGAGGCAATTGATTTAAGACTCTGCTCATCTTTTTTTTAACCTGGTTCCAAGTAGCCCAATACGCTTCTGAAGGACCACGGTGCAGTTTGACACATTGAGGAGAGGGAAAAAAGATGGTAACAAGTGGTTGTTCTTTTTACCTCAGCTGTAAATCTGAGCACAACACCAGGGCACAGCATCAATTTCAAACAAGTACAAGCAGATACACAATGTGCTGCTTGCCCCGATCAAGCCAGAGAGCGGCATAAAAAAAACAAGGCTCTCTAGAAAGACATAAAAGTGTTCAAATCCATTGTAAGCAGGAGTTCAGTTTTAAGGAGGTCTAAACTCTCCTAATTCCAGGAAAACAACACCACTACCTAGACAGAGTAAGCCCACCCACAGTCCTAAACAGAATTCCTATAGCAGATGCAAATTTCAGATGGAAATGTGAGCATTTTTAAGGAGCAGTGTGGTGCAAGAAGGCTAAAGACTGGGAAAAAACATACTCAACTCAGCTAAAACGGAATCTTTGATAGAGGCAACATGATAGTCATATCCTGGTGAGTTTTTAGGGGAAAATAAAGGAGCACAACTATCCCCCCATGTGAACCATCTAGGAATTTTATGTCAGGCAATCTAATCACCAGCACGATGATTGCTTTGCTCTAAATCCAGCCAATCCAGTGATGGATCACATCACATCTATGGGTTGTTTCGTGCCATGCTTGGTTCTTTAATCCTGTACGTTTTGACAGGTTTGTACAAGAAAAGTTGAGGACTGACAGAAACTCCTGAGGTCTTGGAAAGGATTCATACCCTGAAAAACCACAAAACCATGTGATGCCAGAAAATACAAACCACACAGACCTTGAAATCTCTCTTTCTGCCACAAGAACTCAAGCATGCTCCAAACCAGGAACATGAACTGAGACGCTCTAGAGAGATCCTTTGTCTCTTTTTTTATAGGATGTTTTACTTGGGTCTCTCTTGAGTTCCCCTAGGAGGGAAGGCAGATGTAGTTGTCCTGGTTTTGCACCAATTTATTTTTTGGTATGGAAGGAAAGGAACTAGTTATGGAAATAATGCCCTTTAAGGACATTGGCAGCTTCCTTTAGATATGACGAAAAACCAATCAGTGGCTAATTTTGAATATTGGCACATCGTTAAACCAATGAAAAAGTTAGATGCGCCTTTGTGAATACACATTTTTAAGACGACAAGCCCTGGGAATCGCTCTCCCTGGTTTCTGGCTGGGAAGAGGTAACAGGGCGCTGGCCAGGCCCCAGTGATGGCCAGGTGGGGAGGAGAGGCCACAGGGCCCAGCAGAGGGTGGGCTGGGCCCGACTGCTGACACTTTACGGACATTAAGCCCTGCCGGGGCTGAGCTGGGGTGCACTGGGGCTGGCGTCTGCCGGGGAGGGGAAGCCATGAGCCCGTGGTGTGTTCCAGCTGAGCCCAGCCTGGCTGATGAGAGCCCAGCCACTCCCACCCTTGTCCCAGCACGGCTGCTGGAGAAGGCCTCCATCCTCAAACAGTTCCAGCCGCAAATTGCCGAGGGGCTGCCCCAGAGCGCCCAAAGATCATGTGGCTGAGACCAAGGAGTCTTTTTTCTGCCTGTCCACATGACCCTCTGCAGGCCCCGGTGAGATATTAACTCTTTCAGGGCACAGACGAGACCTGCAGAGCTCTGATCCTCTCCCGAGTGAGAGAAGAGGACAGAGTGAAGGAAGACACGTAGAGAAACAACATGGAGACACCAAAGTCAGGAAGAAAGAGTCAAATCCCAGATTTGGGAAGGAGTATGATGGGATGCCTTACTTTTAGGCTGAAATTCTCTTGTAAGCCATGGTGATGGACGATATACTTGAATATCCCCTTTAAATCATGGAAACAACATGGGGAGATGGAGTGGTCATACTGTAAACCTGAGCAAATGCATCCAGTGCTGTAGCAAGCAGATGTCGAAGCAGCTGTGATCCCATGAGAAGTTTGAACAGAGAGAAAGAAGAGTGATGAAAAGCCTTTGCCCAAGGGAAGAAGAGAATGTCCATTCCCAGAGACGAAGATGATCTTAGAGATAGATGAAGAGAACTTTTGCTTCTGAACAGCTCATTCATAATAGAGTACATAAGTTGACACAGCCCAGAATCACAGTGGGGAGGCTGTGAAAGATGGGAGGGACCTCACAATTGCAGCTTCCCGGGCAGCTGCTATTCGTGGAAATTGAAGTCATGGGAGAACTGTTTTTCTTGTGGAGAAATTTCCATGGTATGTCAAGAGAGACTTCTCTCCTTAAGTGAACTGAAGTAAAGCTAGTCTAAAGGTGATAGACTGAATTGTTTCCGCACATTGCCAGTGGGAAAGAAAAGAGGGTGTGGGGGGAGGAGGAGAAGTGTTCAAAAGGCTTTATTCTGATTGTTCTTCTTTTAGTTTTGTTAATAAAATTTTCTTTATACCTTTTAAAGTCTGAGCCTGCTTTGCTCTTCTCCTAATCCTATCTCACAGCAGAAAATAAGTATATTCTAGTGGGTGTACTAGCATTTAGCCAGCACTAGACCCACCACAAATTTTCATGTACATGCCAGGAAATCTCAAATTGGCAAACCAAAACCACTACATAAAATTGGTGTTTCCACCCAGTTTTTGAACTGAAACCGCCACAGCAGTCAATACTGAAGTAATGTATCCATTAGCAGTTGCCATGAATCATTTGGCCTCTATCACAAGAAGGGGTTTTTGTCTCTCCCAGAAAGTATACTGTTTTTCCTATGTGGCACTGCTTGACTACATCTGGCTGACTTCATCATCTGGAAGAACGAAAGCAGAATGCCCAATCAAGTACCAAACATCACTCAAAACCCCTAACATTTATAATTCAACCTCTGATCAACCAGTGTCAGTAGTGAAAACTCAACTGTGGTTCAAAAAAACACACATGGGGAAAAAAAAAAAAAGTCAACCAAACTTCAAAACCTCTGAATCCACCAGAAGATCGTTAAAGAGATTAATTAGTAAAACAAAAACAAAACAAAACACACCACAATTCAGCACAGACAACAAACTAGATAAAGGCACAGTAACTGCTATGACTGGTACCTCTGAGAATGAAGCAGAGCAAGCTCTCCAGTGTTTTGACCTCCAGAAGTTCATGTTAACAAGTCAGTGACCATAAGAGCCAAGCTGGCATTGCCAATGCCCACAACAGATCCAATTACTTCAACCAACAAGCACTAAAAAGCAAATGCAGCACATAAAGCTCACGTTGCTCTGTTAATTCAAATTCATAGATCCATAGACATGAAGATGAGAGAACAGCACCCATACGTGCTCTGCTTAACTTAAACATTTTGGCTTCCACATTTCTTTCCCTGGCATTTCCCTGTTTAGAGACTTTTCACCCAAACTCAAACCATAATGAGACTGAATAAATTGATTCGATACCTATTTGCTTGTGAATGTCATTCTTCCCACCATTATTCACTTCAATTCTTCAGATTTGGCTAAGGCAAAATACCATTTTGATTCTCTTTCAATTGCCAATGCATAGATCTGGATGCTTGGTGAATTTTTTTTTTTTTTTTTTGCTTTTGAATTTGCTGAATAACCTAGCAGGTCAAATAATTCATTTTGAGAAGAAACAAAATCCTTCAGTAAGTACACTCCCAAAGTATAGAGTTCAAAAGGGACCAACAGCATTTTATAAAGGCAAATTGAAATAAAAATCTACAAGATCCAACAATTGCTACGAAATACTCAATCCTCAAGGTCATTTGAGAAACAGCTGGGAGCAAATCTCAATGAAATGAGATTTGATACTTTGTAAGTATCAGCACCCTCTATCCTGTACCACTGAGTGGGGATGGGGTCTGCCTGCCTCCCTGGGAGACCTAAGGCCATCACCAAACCTGGCAGCCCTGTGGGCTCCCATCCTTGTACCCCAGCTCTTGCACTGCCAGGTATGACTGCCACCAAAATCCTCTGTCACCTCTCTGTTCTCCTCAGGCAGACAGCACTCTGCTCAGTGGCTTCCAAGGGGCAGAGGAGCTGTGCTGACCTGAAAGGTGAGCTGGATATTGCAGTTTAATGTGGCTGCTAATCAGGAGGCTTTTCATGCCTACTTAGTAGATGCCCCCATTTACTTTAAATAAAACTGTGTTAGAAGAGCCAAAACACCTATCCAGAGTATAGCAGACAAACCTAACTGTGAAAGTGATACTGCTGCAGAAAAATATGATGTAGCCCATTTTGCAAGCTTGCTAAATTATGTATTAGTAAGGGCAGCACACAGTGACCTATTAATACATCTAGAGCCCTTTGTTGCCCTATTATCAATAAAAAACCTTCTGCACTATTTTGGGAAATGACCTTTCTCCGTAGTGTGGTGTAGCACGAGCCAGGAACCTCCTGAACTGTAATTCCAGCTCCACCATTGACTTGCTGCATGCTGAGGGAAAGTTGCTTTAACCTCCCAGGTGCTGTTTCTTTTTCTGTAAAGCTGTAGTGACACCGGCCTTCCTCTCAGCTCAGTGCAGTGCCTTACTAAGTTCAAATACTTGAGCAGAGCTTTGGGGATGCAAAATGCCAGATCAGTGTGACACACTGCTGCAGCTGCTTAAGGTTATTAACAGAGCAGAAATTCAGCTGCAGCTGGAAGAACGTATTGTGCAGAGCTACTAGATTCTCTTTTCACAGGTGAGAATTTACAGCCACCAGCTTTAGGCTACAAATCACCACCCAGTAACTTGTCAGTGTTTTCAACCCAGAGTTTCTTTCTCAACTCACAAGAAAGAAAATCTCAGTGCTTGGTCCCACCTACGTGGCAGCAGAATTCAGAGTAATGTTAACAACCCACATAGTGGTAAAGGATACACCTAAAATAACAGCATACAGGGACCACAGGATGAGAATTACTGGGACGAGAGGAACACACAGCAGACACTCAGTTTATGCAGCCTGGGACATTTCAAATGTCAGGAAAAAAAGTTGGGTTATAGGAAGTTTCAGAGATTGAAAAAATAGAGCAGAGAGAGCAGAGAGAGCGGAGACTGTAACAACACCAGCTCTTTTTTCTCTCTCAAAATAAATTTTAAAAATCATGACTAAATGAAGTCATTCTGAAAACACGAACTATTTCATGTGCATATTTCATTTGCTTTAGCAGAATATTCCCAGGCTTAACCCCCTCAAGCTGCAGGAACACATGGAAAACACTTACAAAATACAACAACGTGCATAAGCAAGCAGTAAAACTATAGGAAGGCCATATTCCCAACTTAGAAAAAAAGCAGTCACATAATTCTTTCTAAGGGGCAGAGATCAAAATGTTTTCAACACCCCACTTCTCTCCTGTGCCGTTGCAAAAGATAACATCAGTATTTGAGAGTGTTTAAGAACTCTCTTTAATAACTTAAGCAACAGTTTCCAAATAAAATTTACTTTGTGGCTTGAAACCCATCCTGCTAGAGGAAATTCCATTTCAATTCCATTGTAATTGACAACACAACTCAAATTCCTAAATCTGCATCCCTAGCTCATCAGAAATGAGAAGAGTTTCACAGCCTGGAAGATTTAACATGAAAGCCACACCACCACACCCATATTTACATGAGGAAGTTCCCAGGGTTAGCACTATTCTTCCATCAGGATGATCCTCAAATGCCCTTTAAAAACTCCTTAGATATTATTTAAAAGCCCTTTGTTTTACAGACAGAGAGCAATACATTTGGCATGGAAGTTTAAGCATGACACGACTCAAGTTTATAAGGATTAAATTACAGCAGCTGTTGAAATCCATGTTTGAATTTAATATTTAATATGTATCTACTGACAGATTTCATTTACTCGTCCTAATTAACAGTGCCCAGAGACTGCTTTTTCACCTTCTTTAGACTGAACTATGGCCCAGTGTTAGCCCTGAGGTGGGGCACAGGCATCCCTAAGGCAGCGGAGGCGCCGACAGGCCGAGCGCTGCCATACAGCACCATCTAAGGGCTCTCCATAAGTACTGCTGAGGGGATGTATGGAATGAGACCTATGGATTGGCTCGTGGGTTCTCCCAGCCAGCTGCCAGGCTCCCAGGCACACACCAGTTGTCACCACAGCAAAACTCCCTGAGCAACTCTTTCCTCTCTGAGTCATTGCCACTGATTCATCAGGAATCACCTGGAAATGAAGTTACCAAGAAGCTGCCTGAGGAATAATTTTCAGAATAACAAGATTTACCTCTGTCATCAGTAGAAATTTGTTTCTCTCTATGGCAATCTCTTGGCATGCAGACAAGGTGGTTTATTACAAATACTCTAGATTAAGCATGGGGGAGAAAATGTTTTTTTGCTTCTAAATCTAGAAGCCATAAGAGTAGCTTTAATTCTATCCAGCCTGTGCAATATTTAAATCTCTATTTCAGCTTTTACAAGCAAAATTTTTTTCTTCATATTTTATAAAAGTTTTGCTCATGAAAATACCTTCTTCTGGAGTGGTTTTGTGATGCAATCTACATGAGGAAATAACACACTAACCTGAGGATCCACTTAGTCCAGCCTTAATCTCAAGGAACAGCCAATAAAGAAAAAAAAAAAAATTATGAAAGCAGAAGTATTCAAATTGTCCCACTGAAATGCTCTTGCATGTTAGATGTTCACTAAGGTTCAATGCTCAAAAATGTTAAATGAGAGCTATTCAAACTAGATTACTTTACAGGATTTGTGCCTGTCTCCACAGCAATGTCTTCTGAGATGAAAGAAATGGCAATGGGCCAAACAAGATTATTTTAACTATCCCAGTTTCCCTCTGAAATTTCCTGTCCCATTGCATGTGAAGTTTACCACCCCAAAAATGGAAAATTGACCTTCCTAGCAGGACAAACTTCAGGCAGTCTTTATTCTAGGACTTTATTCCATCACGTGTAGGCACATGCTCCACTGCTGACCTCTCCTGACCTCAGGGTACGGAGAAGCAGCAGCATTTCTAACATGGAAGGAATTGTGTGTGGTAAAAATGAGTGTCTGGAGCAGTGTCTCCAGCTAAACTGAAAGCCACATGCATTGTGCAAGACATGAAACTGAGACTTTCAGCACATCATAATTCAAAATAATTGTTTAATGTCGGTACATATATAAAGCATTCAGTGGCTTTTAGTCATACTAGTGCTGTACAGTGGCCATGCTCTGCTCCATTGCTGCAGGTGTGGAAATGACAGTACTAAAGAGTCCCACATTAAACACTCCTTCATTTCTAAGAATGACACACTCCAATGGATAGTGAAAAGGAAAAATGAAGGAGAACAATATTTGAAGCCTGAAACATTAATTTTCAAATCTAATCAGTTTCTATTGCCACTGCACACTGAAAGAATGAGTCAGATTATAAGTGCTGCAATGTAGCACTCATAAACAACAAAAAAGGGTTTTTTACTTTTACTGAAACTGTTTCTAAAAGCTTATTGATCTTGACCTACTTCTAGTTCCCTATTTCTCTTGTAAATCAGGAGTTAAGGACTCGACTTCAGTCTCTTGTTTTGAGTCCTGCAGATATCAGATATTAGCAGCTGTTGTTCAGTGAAGACAGACAAATCATACCCACAGCTCAAAATAAGAAATCCTGTTTGGGTGAACACAATTTGCTCTGTTCATTGAGCAAGGACATGAAAAGTCATTCCTCTCAGTCTCAGATAGCTGTCAGGTAGATAATTTTGTTAAGATTCATGCAATATATAAAGAAAAAAGAACAATATTTGCAACATAATTCCCATCCCCATTTCCTGATTATTTTACTTGATTGAGCTCTGTCAGATACCGTGCACTGGCCATGCTTTTGACATGGCATGTAGGGCAAAAGCCAGTTTCTTATGCAGCTGCCTGTTCTGGTGAATATCTCATCTATCTGATCTCAATGATGCAATTACAGCAATATTAGTCCTCTCCATGAATTTTACAAGATTAGGATAGCTGAACAGCAGAGTTTCTCTTTAAACTTCAGAATAGGAGGGACACTAGAGCATAACAGGCTTGTGAAACACAGGCTGACATTTTAACACATTGACCTGTAGGGCTCTAAAAAGCTACCAATGAATAGAGGGGAAAAGTCAGTGCTATAGGTGACAAGGTGGAAAGTTAAAAACTACCACACTAACAAGGCATTATTTTCCATCTAGTGTCCATGAGCATAAAGGTGGGTCAGGTACTACAAGATTTCTGGCAGAAAAAGTATACAAATACTCAGCTGTTTCTTATGCAGATATAATTGTAAAAGATGTAAAAGCATCTGAGCAACAGTAAAAGCTCCAGGTCTAAGCTTCTGATGTCGTAAACCATGTTAATTGTTGCAACTTCTGGTGCCACTAAAAAGCCGTTGTCCAGGCAGACTAACAATTTTGAGTTAAGGTGAAACAAGCAACTTACTCCTTGCTCTAATTTTGCAGGCTTTGCCAATTTGATCAGATAAAGGCACATATTCAATGCAGACCCTCAATCATTTCCAACCACATTCAATCCCCTTATGGCTCAGTTTGTGAAATCCCTTCTAAAAGATGTAAACCAGGAAATTCTTAGCACCCTAATTTCTCTTCCTTCTATGGATTATTTTGTCTACTCCAAAATACAAGGAAAGTCTCTCTAAATAAGAATAGATCTTACTGTGATGGCTGAAGTCTTTCTCCTTCTGTGAGAGGAGGGTCTGACATCATAGTCTGGGAACCAGCTTAGCTCCTTTTCCTGGAAAGAGGCAGGATACATCTTAGTATAGCTGGCTTGCCCCTGTATTTCCCATCCTCCACATCTTCCTAGGACGGTGCCTGCTTTCTTCTTTAGATTTGATGAGAGAGAGAAAGAGGAGTAAAGGGCAAAGGTAACCAAGAGGTCAAGAAGAGACGCAGTCCCTCAGACGCTGCTAACAAGGCGCAGCATAGGAGTTTCACACGGCTTCAGAAACCCTTGTTCTCTGCTGGTGAGCCCCGTCCAAGCCGGGTTCACTAAGGTTACAGCAAAAGAAAAGGTTGTACTTTTGTTGATCAACGCTGCTAAGCAACAAGTCATAAAAACCAGCATCACCCTTGTCTTCTGCTGGTTGCAATTAGAGAACTACAAACAGGATCACAGATTCAGGGCCGGGAGAAAACCTTTAGCAGTGTGAGCGTGCACTGCTCCCAGCCACACAGCTCTTCTCATTAGACACACATTCCGCATCCCCAGCCATTGCAGCCTGCACAGGGCAGGTCAGCCCAGGCTTCTAAAGCTGTAATAGCCTTTGGCTTCCCATAGGTTGTAATCTTTAGGTTGTAGCGGTCACTTCCAATTGAAGAAACAAAGCAGAAGTGTTGTCAGTCCCTGATTAACTTCATGAATATTTGAGTCATGTTAAAAGGCGCATAGCTAAAGCTTTCATAGGCTACTCTACCAGTGGAAGAGATGCAAGAGGAAATGAAGACATAGTAACACAGAGCAGGAACTCACTTTGCCACAGTATTTTAAGGAAAACTACAGGAATCTTATCACGAATTCTGAAAGGTGAAGCATTTAACTTGTTACATGTAAACAATCTTTCACTCAAACTACAAGAACTTCTAACTATTCCCCACTTAGAGCACAATTACAAACAAACCTACCTAGTGCCAAAGGACAAGTGTCACATGGTCCCATGCAACATACAAATCCAAATACAAGCAGTTGTATTTCTAATTTTTGTAATCCTCACATAGCAAACACTGTCAGTCACAGTGGCTTCACAGTGAATTATCCAAGATAATTCTTTTCCCATGGGAGGAAGAGTAGAGAAAAATAGGCATTCTTCTTGCTGCTCCATACAGTACCTTCTCCATACACTGTCATGAATGTCAGCTCCTCTTTTCCTTCCTTATTCATCAGCTAAACCACACCTTAGCAAGACAAGAGGGAAGAAAGTATGTCTGTCATCCTTCCATTCTAAGCATGTACTCTAATTCTTATGAGTTTTTAATTTTGAAATTTTTATTCTTGATTTACAAATACTGGTAATGTTCTATTATGAGGTGGGCAGGTTACTTTTAAATAAATGGTAAGGAATATTACTCTGGAGTAGCTGAACTGGTTTTCAGAAGAGGAATCCTGTTGCTAGTCAGTCTGTGCACTGATGATTGTCCAACTCTTCAGGGGAACACACTGTTTCCTTAAATATATTCTTTATCAACTTTTGTTCAATCTTTCATTAAATTATAAATGTTTTAGAACAGTCCGGCAGAAATAGTTACAGAAGCACTATGCTCTGTAAAAATATTTTTTTCCTTTTAACTCAAGGAGTATGTTACTTATTGACTGTGCATCCAAGGGGGAGCAACAGAGCACTCTGAGAAAGGAAATAAAAATAAAGGGGAAATAAGGATGTTTGCACCAGTACAGAGCAAGCCAGTAATTGAATCTTGCCCCATTACAAAAGGAAACTTTAGGAAGGGAACTGCATACAATCTGAAGAAAAAAAAAAAGCTCCTTTGTATTCTTTAGCTTTACTCAGCTCCCACACCCCAAAATCTCAAATAGCCAACACATTCTAGATTTCAAAAATAAGCAATATATGCGAGGAGAACATAAAGGCTGAAGCAGCATGCACAACAGGAAGTAATGCATTTGCAGAAGGCAAGGGAGATTAGATATCAAAGGAAAGTTTTTTATTACTTAAAGCAGGACATTACAACAGAACTGTAGTCAAGGAGGGGTCACTGGGTCCTGTCACTGAAAACAGAGATTAGATATGAAAGGAATAAGTCACACTAAGAGCATGAACTTGCTAAGAGCATTTTTTCAACCTTAAGTAACATGGCTGTAAATATATGTGTGGCTCAGACTAAAGACTATTGAACTGTAACCTTACACTCTCTGACCTCTTCCAGAGTCCTGGGTAAATCACCTGATCTCACCACACTTGTTTTTTCCAGCTGTGAAACACCAGCAACATCTATTACACAGGGACCTGGGGAAAAGTTTCACACTTAGAGACAACAGCAAGACTTTATAGGAAACAACTTTATATCTAAACAGTTTATTCCTTATCTCCCATACTAATTTGTCTAACAGTTTGTCATACCTCCAGCTACAAACTTCATCTTGCTATTGGCTTCTCATGAAGTTATATTATTTTCCCATACTATTCTGCAAGAGCTGTGGGTTTAAGTGTTAACATGAGAGCAGCTTGACAGCTCCAGAAACTAAGAATATGTCAACATCCTACTCAACAGATTTGTTTACTATCTTTTTTCAGAAGCCTGTTTACTTAAATAACAATATTTTAATGCACTTTAGCCAAGTTAATCCCACAGAGCTAAAAATGATGAGCGGGAAACGTTCTTCCCCATCTTGGGACATAGCGGATTGTTTATGGAGTTGTGGCTGAGCAGCTGAAGCTCTGCAGTCCTTCTGAAGACATTGTATCTGCCCAGCCCACGAGAACACAAACAGAACTGCACAACTAACTGAACAGCAGACTCCAAAACACATCACAGCAAAGTTTTACAGGCTGTAAAAAAAACTGTTTCATTATCACATAGAAGGCTTAGTTCACAGTTTGCACAGGACAGCTTTCCAGTTTAGTAGGGGAATCACTGAAAAACAAAACAGGGACCCTCATTTACTGTTTCATTTCCAAAGACTCCTTTCAATATAAGGATATTTCTTCAACTACTGAAGCATGAGGCATAACCAAACACATAAAGAAGGCAAATCGGGTTTTCATTTAATGTTCTGCTTTAAGAGGAAAATGCAATTTGAAGAACCTGCTTAAGCCATTGCACTTCTGCTAAGTTCATTTGTAAATTAAAATACTATAAAAGAAGCAATAAAATGAGAAAATAATGATAGCCCATGGCTTGAGTGGATCAGCAGATCTGCATCCAGAAAACAAATACTGAAGAAGCTGTAAAACATACTCTGCTTGAGCAGGTATCACTTAAACAAAGCTGCAGTTTCTATTTCGCTTGCTTGGCAGCTCACATGTAACAGACAAGGAAAACAGCAGTCCCTGACAGAAGAAGAATTACCATAATAAGGGTTTGATCTAACATATAAACACAAATGAGGTCACCACAAAAACGGCCACCTGAAACAAAGGGACTATCAAAAAGTTGAGAACTCACCCATTAAAATGCTGCTGCTCTCATTAATTCATTTCCCACCTGACTTTCATTTCTTCTATAAGGTACCATAAAATACAGTCAGTATTTAAAGCTGAAAGGACTCAAAGGACCCAAGACGTTGCTTTTGGTTTGAGGCACTCTCTGTCATATTCAAGAGATTGTTTAAATAAAAGAGAAACTGTAAGCACTGAATTTCTCTCACAATTCAGCATGGTCATAACAAAGTCACCCTGCTTCTGCCAGTCCATATATTCCTTCAAGCTGCTTCTTTGTAACTGATTGCAGCAATCCCAAAAATAGCAATTAAGAAACGGGAATAAGTGGTCAGAGCTCAGAAATTCTGACGATTTAGATGGTCAAAACCACAAACACCAGCTAGCCCAGTGAAAACTTTGCTACCAATGTAATGCCTCAACTGTATGGCCCCCAAAACACCACAATACCCTTCCTTAGTGTTTCACTGCAAATAGTGCCTAGCAGGCGAAAGTTGGGAACATGATATAACAACTGGGACAAGGGGAAAGAAGAGAAAAAAATACTTTGAGGGGAAAAAACCCAAACAAAAACAAACACCATGAAGGCAAAAAGAGGATTTAAGTAACCCAATTCACTGCTATACTGGAATTGGGCTGCCAGAAGCCAAACAGGTGAAATTGAGCTAAAGTCACCATACCATTTATGTACATGTCCAGAAAATCAGAAAAGTGAAAATCATCACTTCCAACGTATTTCTTGAAAAATTAATTTATCTAAGCACCAACAGTCTCACAAATTCTCCTGTTTTACTGGTTTTACTATCAGGTCTCCAAAAGTCAGGACTTTTCCATTTTATCCTTCACATTTAGTGGGTACCAGATGAGCTCTGCTTTCTAGATGACGGATCAGGAAAATGTTTCCTCCAGATTTTTCTCACAGGAAAATAAAAAATAAAAGTGCTTTTGGTTGGAAGCAGTCTTGTCTTCTGCAAAAGATAAAGAAAAAATACCAAACACAACTAGCCATTTTGTTCGAAACCAAAAAACCTTAAGTCAGATCAGACAACCACATAACATTTTTAGAGATAAATTATTCCAGTATAAAGACATTTGCTATTAAAAGATCACGGGTAACATTTGTTTCATCTGATGTCTGCATGTAAAAAAATGTCTAACTACATTTTGCCTTTTAATAAAACATCTATTTGGAAACCAGGGTGGTTAAAATTCCCTTCTCCTACTGTACAGTGTGTAATAACTAACTACAGCTTCCAAAGAGGGACCAAACCCCACTATGTCCTATTTATATGCATATAATTTATTTAAAACCAAAGCTGTGGTCTGGTGCTGTCAGGCAGTCCAATGTTCTTGCTGTCACTCAAGGAGAGGAAAGAAAATGCAATCCATTCTGGCAACAGCTGCTACTATATTAGAACGGAAAGCTGCAGTGTCAACTGCTCTGAGATGACCCCACAACCAGAATCAAACCCTGCACCACCACCAACCTCACTCTGCTGCCCTCCCAAACCTATTTTTACATGGGCATCCAGTTTTTATCAACATATCTATGTCATGTACAAATAGAAGACTTCGAAATTTATTATCTTCCAATACAGAATGTAGTAATCTCTCAGTGAGTGTTTAGATTTATCATGATCATTGTATATACAGAATCCAACAGAATTCTTTTGAGGAGTACTGGATTCTGTTCATGTCTGCTGCAGTAAAACATCTGAATCCACACATAGAAAAAGCGTATTTAATGTTCATGTTTACATAAAGCACTTAGCAAGAACGGAATAGAAAGCAATGCTTAGAGACCATCTTTGAATGCCTTCAGCAGCAGGTCCGCTGCCAGTCCAGGAGACAAGACTCCTCTAAGAACTTTCTCTTCCAGAAGTGGGATCTTATCCTTGACTGCCAAGTGACTCCGGAAATGCTCCAGCATGTTTTCCTGGATGAGGTTCCACATCCACACTTTCTGCTGTTTGCGTCGTTTGGCAACCAGCTCGCCACTTGTGAGCATGAGGTCACGGAACTCGGTCATTTTATCCCACATCTCCGAGATCCCCTCCCCAGTTTTGGCAGAGATGCGCATTACCTGTTGGATCCAGAGGAGCTGTTAAAGCCAAGTTAGCTGCTAGCCTTGAGGCCTCTATTACTGCATCAGGTAGATTGCATGGAAATTAAGAAATGTGTGATGGAAGAAGCTTCCTTCAACACTCACTTTATGAGGCTCTAAAAAGCATTTCTGCGCCTTCCCCCCCAGTTCCCCCTCCCAAAAAATTGGGATTCTACTAACTAGAAGTAGACTCTGAGATCCATACTATTTGGGATATTTGTCCAGCTGCTTGTTATGAGAATCATTTTCAGTAAGTCCTTCAGCTAAAAGGCACATTACTGATCTTTTACTTAAATGTTGATTTAAAGGCATATTCTGGTAGCTATTCTTTTGCACTTAAAATACACCAGAAACAAGGTATTTTGACCTTTCTTTTTTTGCCTTTGCTTTCCATATCAGGAATGAATTTCACCAATAGGATTTCAGACACCCAGCACAGTCTTTCAAACTGAACAGCCTGATTTTTTTTAAAAAAAAGCTTCTCTCCTTTTCCACACTTACAAAAGAAAGGCTAATCCTCAGGCAGCCCAGTTGATTTAAATTCAGCTTAATGGGTCAATTTCAATACCAGGGTAGAAGAAACCTCCTTTACAGATAGCTTATTTGTAAAGGAAGTGAAAGTGTGTGTGTGTGTGTGTTTATTCTATATACACATATTAAAAACTAGTACTGAATCTTCTCCTTAAAAATCCACCAAAACCTTTCAGTAGATAAAATACAGCATTAAAACTAAAGACCATAGGATGAGAATTCCAATTACCTTGCCACTTTCATTATGTGAGAAACTAAAAAAAAAAAAATTAAAGCAATAAAGGAAACACGTGAACTAGTGAAAGGACAAAGATAATCCCAGGAGGGAGAAGTTACAATGGAGGGAGAAGTAGACTAAGGGACGTTTTTAGACATGCACAGTTTACATAATGCAAGTAAAGTTTGCACCAGTCCTGATGTCAGTAATAGCTCTTCAAGTACAGAGATTGTAGCACAAGGCAGAAGTCCCTGGGAGGAGGACTGGCTTTGCAGTGCTTCATGTGGCACACCTCAAGATCAGAGGTGAAGCACAGACAGCAGCAATCACCTCTCCAGCACACTGAGTCTGAACAACCAACTGCAACTTCTTTAAAAGAGCCCAGGGAGACTAGGACAGCTAGATGAGAAGATATGAATCTTAACTCATTCAGCACACTTTCTGGGGGAGAAAAATACAAAAAATCCCCAAACACATCACCAAAACCCAAACCAAACCAGACCCAAAGAGCCTCACAAAACTCAGTTAAGTGTACAAACCTTTGGCCTCCAAACCTTTGAACGCTTGCGAAGCAGCTTCATTGCACTGACGTACTCTGCCTGGATTCTCCGGGCAGGCACAATTAAATCACCATCAGCCTTATTGATAGCAACCAGATCTGCCATCTCAATGATGCCCCGTTTGATGCCCTAAATGCAACAGGGACAGAAATCAGGAGTACCCAGAGGGGCTGTGACACACTGATTCATCACAAAAAGCAGGTCAAAATGCTTTGGTAGTTTCTAGTTTTTGCCCCAAAAGTATATATAACTAGCAAATGTATCAAATTTAGGCCATAGAGTATCAAAAGTTTACATCCTAATACTTTTAAAATCAAAAAGGGAGCTTAACTGTGCAGTAAGTGGATGACACTGAAAATACTTCATAGTAACAATATAATGAACAAAACACTGTTGATATGGACTTTCTGGACAGATAATACATGCTGAATTTAAGTTTCTCTTTCTAGTCCCAGGTAGTAACCAATAAGAGAAACTGAAAAATACCTGTAATTCATCTCCACCCGCAGGTGGTAGCAGTAATATAAACATATCAACCATATCAGCCACAGCAAATTCTGACTGGCCCACACCTAAAAAATTAAATTCAGAATTTACCATTTACTACAAACTTTCAGACACATTAATGACAGTAATTAGGACAGATCCCTGCACAGCCCCACAAACAAATCCCACTAACCAAAGACAACAGGAAACACGACAGTTTAGCAAAAGACATACATGACTAGAAAATAAGACAGAATGAGCATTCATGTTCAACCAGTGACCATGCAGGAAAACATGGGCAAAATCATGGCAGGAAGTATGCAATTATTAGCACCCCTTATTTTCATATCACAACAGGACAGCCAAAGCAAATCCTAAGCACATACCTACTGTTTCCACAAGAACAACATCGTAGCCTCCTCCTTCGCAGAGCAGAATGGCTTCATTTGTGGTCCTTGTGACACCTCCCAATGTCCCACTGGTTGGAGATGGCCTGATGTATGCATTCATGTCTCTTGACAACTCAGTCATCCGTGTTTTATCACCCAGTAGGGAACCTTAATGGTAAATTATTTCAAAAGTGCAACGCAGCCAAAATCCCTTCTCCCCCCACCCCACCAACAAATTAGTGACAAAAGACAGATCTCTTGTACAAAGTCAGTCAAACAAAAATATCCTAGTCATAGTTGCTCTAGACTTAGCTGAGGACTAGGAAGCTACTGCCTGGTTCTCCTCTTTTTCAGAACCTGGAAAGGCCTGACAGGCAGACCTTACTGCTACCAAATAGGAAGAATTTGTGCTAAGTCAGAATGAATTCTACAACTCCTGAATGGCTTTTTAAAGCCTATACATATCAGGCCACACGGCCCATTCTTGTCTGTTTCTGTCCAAAGGGACAAATATCTGCATTATGGTTCTGACATGCCTTGATGCTGGGTGTTTTGTTTCAAGAGAGCTGACACGTGTCCCTGCCTTCCTTCTACTCAAAGAAACTGCAAATCAGATTCAGCGAGAGCTACGTGCTTGATGCACACTCCAAAAGATGAGAGATGCTCAATTCTTTCAACTGGTGCAGTCTTGCTGTCACATTTTACTATTCTACTGGTGCATCCTGAAGGCATGCATTCAAGAACGCAGTCTGTCTTACCTCCACGTCATTGCAATGCTCTAGTTATTTTCTTTATAAATAGTTGTACACCTCTAACAGCATGGAAGCTGGAAAAATTAATGATGCTGCCTACCAGCTATCCCATATGAAAACATCAAAATCAAGACTGTATTATTTGTGTCAGAGATATCATGAATCAGGCATGATCAGCTTTTAATTTCCCTGCATTTTTTTATTGGAGAGTTACAGATCACAGCCTGTCATCAGTAATCCCGCACAACCTCAAAAAATGCAAATTTAGAAAAAAAAATTGTAAGGCAACATTTGAACACTGGAAAAGAGCAAATCTGAAAGAATTACAACACTGATACCTATTTCCTAATTTTGTATGACATAGGAAAAAAATATAAAATCTTGATCTATTTTTTACTGTTATAGGCACCAAATTTCCTTCCACTTGGCCCAAAGAGACACTTCTGTAGTTGACAAGGTATTAGAAACTTGACTTGAATTTAAATCAACACTCACCACCACTTGTACTAGAGGAAGGGTCTACAGCCAACACAGACACCTTGTGTTTTCTTTCCGTAAGCATTTTCCCAAAGCATTCTATGAATGTCGATTTTCCAGCACCAGGAGGACCAGACAACCCTAAATAATCACATTAGGAAGATGAAAACATTTTGTTAATCAAATAAATATTACATCTCATGAATACCATCAACATCTAAGTTGATAAGAATTCATACTTGAACACAGCATCACAACAAAAGCTATGCCAAAACAAAGTAGGAGTTTGGCAACACAGCAGAACTTCACCACCCCTCATCCTATTGACACCAAAATAACATTAGGTTTATCTACATCTATTTACTCCCCTCCAAATAAAATTACTTATACTGCACGACTTATGCTTCGGAACTTTCAAAGCGTTATATAATAGAACTGAATTTTTCAGATTTACTGTAAAAGAAACACTCTAAAAGGAAAAGCAAGCCCTTACCTTGAAGAGTTGTACTTTCGAAAAAAATGAGGCCATTTATTTGCTTGTCAAAGCTCACAAACTAAGATTAGCACTAAACTTTTCTCACCCCATGCCCCAGTTCTTGTTCTTACTACCTTTGTACAGAGAGGAGAGATGACAGCTGGGCATGACACATGTTAGCAGTCCACCTCTTTGTAAGGGAAAAATATTTTACAGCTTCCAAGAGAAGCAGGTTCAAGTCTCCGTCAGCTGAAAAGCAGGCTGCTTAACAGAGGGCCATAAAACAGGAAGGTGCATGTTTTTCCTTCTGTAGACTAAAAAAGGGATTTGGGAAGCGTTCAAGAAAACACCTTTTTTGGGAAAAGACCAGGTCTGCTTGACTACATCTCTCCCTAAGTGTAGATGACATCTGCATCAATCTGCAAACTAATGTTTCACCTTATAACGGCTACAAAACCCACCCTGAAAAACACACTCACAAGAAGGAATGATAATTTCTAAAGTGTTTTCAAAAGCATTTTTCATCTCAAACCATAATTCCACTGGACAACAGAAGTAATCTAGATTGGTTAATAAACCACAAAAAAATAACAATCCAGAACTACAGACCATAAACAACAGTGATAACAAAAGGTGAGGACAGTAATTACACGTAAGCAACTACCAGACAAGACATAAAAGGACTAACCCACTCTAAAGGCAAGTGGCTTTCCTTGATTTAACTTTTCTTGTTCCCTGTGGTAGGATAACACCTTCTGAAGGAGCACCTGGGCTACTTTTTTCTTCCTACTCTGAGTTGATTCTATGAGTGTAATGCCTTCGGCTAAACAGGCTCTTTGGCCCTGGATTAGTCCATGGTAAAGTCTGTCTACAAGTCTCTGCTCTCGGTCAGAAAGTCCCTCTCCTTGCTGCTCAGGGGCTGCTTGCTGGCACAGCTCTCTCCTCAAACCATTTGATGAACAAATCCATTTTGTATGACGGCGGTGTGCTGGCCCGACAGATTCAACGCCCAGGGAACCTGCTCGGGACGTGAAGTGAAAGTTCGTGAAGGAAGTTCTTCTGGAGAAGTAACAACGAGGGACTCTCAGCAGCAAAGAGGGGATCTTCATCGTGTTTGGAATTAAAAAGTACCAGAGTTGTCAGATCACGTCTGTTTGCAGACACCCTAAAGAGAAGGAAAAACATTTTTACTTTCTTCAAAGCACTTGTGAGGACTCAAATTTATGTATATCCGTGATCATCAGCTTTTATTCTATCTGTACTTGCTACCTTGAATAAAAAACCGACCGTCCCCCTTTCCCGTTAAACAGACAAAATAAAAACAAGCTATAGAACCAAAAGCACAGCATCCTTTTATTATCATACTTCATAAGCGAAAATATAAAAAAGTGTACTTTCAAATAAGCCTCTGAGAGCACACGCAGCATACTACAAATCCAGGAACGAACAACCCTTACGCTTAAGGAAAGAGCGGTATATTCTAGTTTGACGGCTATTTTTAACAATTATCGGGATGATTGCATATTTCCACTTATTTCCATCAGAGAGAGAGAAAAGGCGGGGGGAATTCAGAGAGAAGAGCATTTAGAAATAAACAGGAGGGGCTGAAGCCTGCCCGAGGCGCCCGGGCGGCCCCAGCCCCGCTCCCGCTCCGCCGCCTCGGCGCGGGGCGGCCGCCGAGGGGATGCGCGCTCGGGAAGAGCCGCCCGCCATGCCCGGCACCTACCGGAGCCGCCCGCTCCGCGCCGGGAAGTGACGCCCTCAGGCTGAGCCGGAACCCGCGCTCCTGCGGGAGAGGGCGAGCAGGGGCGGGAGGGGGTCTCCCAAGGGCCGGGAGAGGGCGAGCAGGGGCGGGAGGGGGTCTCCCAAGGGCCGGGAGAGGGCGAGCAGGGGCGGGAGGGGGTCTCACAAGGGCCGGGCCCCCCCGAGCCGGGGGTCAAGGCATCAGGCTCAGGCAGGGCCATTCCATGAGTACATAAACTGCCATGGCCCTGGAGGTCCCCCTGCCCTGGCCTAACAGTGAAGGATCTTCCCAGTCATCATTTCTCTCCTGATTTAGAAATATCCCCTCTGAAGCCGTGCGTGGCGATTTACTAGTCCTCCCACTTCGTTTTATACACCAGGAAGGGAGAAGAAATGCTTTAATTCCCACATGTGGTTATTAAATCACGTTTATTTTCAGCCTTATTAAATCTCTTTAAAGTTTCCTGTCGTGGAATGCTGGTTTATTGTGAGGAGGGGTTTGTTTTGCTTTCTTTTTTTTTTTTTTTTTTTTAGCTATTATTATTTTTCCAGTCATCTCACCACCCTTTTTCTGCCCATCTTGTTAAAGTACACAGATCTATTTCCAATAAATGGAAATGCAAGGAGTCCAGTGGCTGAGCTGTTCCCAGTGCCTTGCACTGTCCTGCAAAGACTTTTTCACAGTGTCATCACATGGACATGAAATGACAGACTATTAAACAGCAAAAGTTTTGTTCTGAACTGCTGAATGCACAATTTAATCTCACTGCTGTTACTCCGGTCCAGAAGATGCTGATACACAGAGAACTGAACACTTTCAGGGATAAGAAAATATGTATTTTTGTGTCCCTATCAGCATGGGATGAAACCACGGCAGAAAGAGACAAGTTCCATTTCAAAATAGCCTTGTAAAGTCATTCTGTTTAACCAGGTCTTCATTCACCAGAGTTAGTATGGATCATTATAATCTCTTCATTAACAAGCCTTCTAAGGCTCTCTCTTTCAAGTGCTGTGCTTACACCTAGGTAGCACATCTCCACTATTACTTTAATAATAGCAAAAACAACAACACAAATTTCTAGTACTGCTTAATTGATCCTTCAGTTTATGCCCCTTTGTGTTCTCCCAACTTGAATACTTTTGTCAGTGACCTCGATGAACAGGCATGCACAATTGCCCATTTCATCAATGCTGAAGAGGAGAGGGGACTGTTCAGTTCTCTATGATAACCTTGTGGACCAGAATAATAGGAGCAGGATTAAAGTGTGCACTCAGCAGTTCAGAACAAAACTGCTGCTCTTTTATACAGTCCATCGGCTGTACTGCCAATCTGATGTGGCCATAAACAGGCATGAATGTGCTTTAGAGTCATCTTCTTGCAAGAACTGTTTTCAAGACTTTGCACACTGGTGAGCTCTGGAACTCCAAGTTGCTCATGTCATCCTCTTTTTTGTTTCCCTTTCCCCATGACACTGTTATTCAACAAGTTTGCTTTTCATCAGTCAGAGACTACAGTCTCCAAATGCCAGATATGAGAGGAAGACTTCCTATTGCCTTGTCAATTATACACACTCTTTCATTCAATAGTCTTTCATATTTCAGAGATTATATACATCTCCTGGAACTATGCGCTCTTTTACCACTTCTGGTTTTCTTTTACTTTAACCTCATTCAAAATAGGGAAAATACTCCCTTAGAGGCTGGATCATAGCTAGAGACTTCTTAATCTACATCCTGCCATACTATACAGTGTTCTTGTGTTTCTCCTGTGGTCTTTTAATGTATGCAGCTGAAGAGGGGGGTGTTTTTGGTTGTTATTACACACAGCCCAATAAATTTTGGTCAGACTCACTGTATTTTTGCTTTCTCATCTCCAACATACAGATTTCTCTTGGTTTCTGTATTCTTTACCCATTCATTGTTAATTTACTTAGTGTTGTTAATATTGTTAATAATTGTTAATATTGTTGCTGAGCTATTCGGAAGGGTAATTCAATAGCTTTCTGCATCTCACTTTGTTTCTCCTTTTTCTTAAAAATTATCTTTCAAATTTGGGGTGGGGGGAGTGTGTTTGTGGGTTTTAGGGGTTTTTTTATTTCAAATTTGACTCATATTCTGTGTTCTCTTTGCTTCTTTTCCCCAAGGGTGTTAGAAGAATAAAAATGTGCACCCCACAGTTATTCCATCACAGTATGTGAACTTGTCCAAGATTTAAGAAAATTATTTGTTTTAACCTCCTTGCTATGAATTTATCCCAGTCTTAAAGAAAAGGGTACTTCTGGTAACTCATGAAATAGGAGTCTGCCTTCTGAGCCAATACTAAATCAAACATCCTGTAAAGTGTTATAAATATTGTGCTAAAGGTGCAGAGAAGCACAGATATTCAGGCAACATGTGCAACTGAATCCAGATCATTACAAAAGAATAGAAAAAGACCCTTCTGTAACTTCTCACAGCAGGAATAGTATTAACATTAGAATCAGCCAAATTCCACCATGCAAATTTACATTCCGTCTAACTGGCTTCCCCTTGCAGTTTTAGTTGGATTAGTTCATTTTTTCTTTCTCTGGCAACAGTGGTTTTCTTGTTCTGTTAATCTCCTCTTTAAGAAACCCTGAAGTAATCTTTATGCACATAATTAATATAATTATAGTTAATATAATCTTAGACATTTCTTTACAGCAATGTGCCGTAACGACCAATACAAAACCATAGTCCCTGTCAAACAAACTACAGTGCTGACTGAATGACCATTTTCCATTTAGTTCAGAAGGCACTCCAATTTATTTCAGTTTTCACAGAAGCAGAGAAGTTTGATCCAACCTTCTCTTTACAGAACATGAACCAAGGTAACTGCTGATTACAGCATCCCTTTCAAGAAGAAAGCTAAGCCTTTCAAGGACAGTCTTAGCATTCTAGACAAAACATACCTCCTGCCTTATCTTAAAAGATAATTGGACACCTGAAATAAAATCACTAGAAAGCAAATTCACAGCTGAAAGTTTGCCTGTTGAAATGCAACTTGAGCCCAGGCCACAGATCTGCAATCATGACTCAGGCAAGGAAATAGCAGAAAAAAAGTCCATCTCCCCAAAAGTTCTGCAACTGCTACACCAACAGGTGTTTGCTGACTGTGAGCATCCCAAGGTTTTTCTACAAAGGCCAGGACAGAGCAGCAGGACAGCTGCCTGGCTAGGTGTGGAGAAAACAGCCTTTCCACAGCTTCCCAGGGTCAGCCACCTACACAGAGGGGGACAACTCCATGGCTGAACAGATTCTTCATACTTGTGCCAGTGAGGAGCCATAAAGTTGTCAGGGCTGCTGGAGCTCAAAAGCCTGGAAAAAGAAATTTGCTCTTTGAGCTTTGGCAGAGACCTACAAGAAAGCATCTGAAGAAAGCAGAAGGAAAAAGGATCTTAAATAACTACGGTTTGTATTTGTGTAATGTTTTTATAAACAAGGGAGCTGAAGTTTCTTCATAAGTTTCTTCACAAAACCACAGAGCAGAGACTTCAACATTTCTTTGTTGGTATTAACTGAGCAGTGATTGCACATTAGGGAGAAGGAATATCAGCCATTACAGGAAAGTTTTCTATTGCTTATGCACAGGTTTTTTAATTGTTAATGATGAACTGCCTGATGTGAAATGATTTTTAAAGGAGACAGATAAAACTATCTTTTCTTATAAAAGCAACTATCTTTTCTGTAAAAAAAGGAAAAACATTTACTATATAGGCAAAACCCCAAAACATTATTAATAAACTACTACTGGCTGTAAAAGCCAGTTAAATAATGTTCTCCAAGACTGATTCATTGTTAAAATTATAAACTTGGAAGAGCAAGTCACTTGCCAGTAAAATATTATTTCTTTTTCTTTCAATTAAAAAAGTATTAAAAAACTTGGCTTAAAGAATATGTTTTTCTCCATGGCCACCACTGATTCATGATATCATAATATTTCTCATGTAGTTCATTACTGCACAGCTGAAAAGGAAATCATTACTTGCCTCCTCCTGGATTTTTTTCAATACAGCAATGTAACCATAGCAAGCATATTAGTAAACATAAAAAAATATAATACAATCTGACACCTGACTTTGCTGAGACACTCTCACTCCCAGCTACTTTCTGCTTAAGGAAAGGCTGCAGTTTTTAAGTTCTGTAGTTGCCAAAAACTCAGTCCTGAGCAGAGGACTGAGACTTTCAAGTGACTAAATATACTCTTCCTTCCCTCCAGCCCAGGACTTATACACCAAAAAGTGAATGCTGTAGTTTACAAGGGGAAGCAACCACTGGGGCAAGGAATCAATGATGAATGCATAACTCAGTTTACCATTGAAGACAACTTGAACATTGAAAGTGAAAGCATAAACCTCTCATACATTCAGGTGCTTTTCCCTGTATCTCCTACAGCACTGGTGCTCAGAGTTCTTTGTGTCATGCCAAGTGCCTCACTAGCACATGAAAACCACAATTGACAGAAGGGAGATACTGGGAGAATTATCCATAGGAACATAACATTGCAGCAAAACATAGCAAGACATTCTCTGTTCTGAGATGACACAGCCAAGATGAAGAGGAAGACCGAGGCCATGGTAAATTTGATAGTCAGGATTCAAGACTGAGATGTAGGAAGACCTAAGTGTTTCCAGTTGGGACCAAACCCGTGGTGTGAACAGGAAAGCTGTTTCTGGCAGGCCACCTGAGCACCTTAAACACGAGGTACTCTTTATCATGCTGGAAGTCTCTGTTGTGTAGGTATTTGCTTGCTTACTCTCCAACATGTCCACAAAAGCAAGACTTTAGTCTTACAATCCAAAATTACATGGACCTAAATGTTCCGTTTTTCCAGGCAGCTGTAGCAGATGGGCATGAAAAGAACAAAAAGGGAAGATTCTGCTAAGATTCAATGTTGTAGGGTCAACCCATCCAGAAATACAGCACGACAGCATTCTGAAAGGCTGACTGACTCAGAAAGGGCTTGCTAAAAAGCCTGTTGGATCATACTTTGTGTCATTGCTTTACACCACAAAGTAAACAAACACCTTCATGTAAGTACACCCTACATTTACTTAGCCTAATGATACAAAATATTGTACCGCACAATTAAGATGAAAGAAGAATCCTTAAGTAAGACAAAAAGGGAAGCAAAAAACTCCAATGTCCAAACAACAAACCCTACTGCAATCGTAACTGATGCAGTTGCATGGGGAAAATTAGCATAGAGCATGTGAAAAGAAGTAAAATATTTGTTTTGAGGACCAGCTAATAGAGGTTCAGAAGGGAAATTTGGAGTCTTTTTGTTCAGAAGTTGGTATTTTCATTTAATTGATTTCCTTACTAGGTCCACATTCACAAAAGAATTCTACAATCAAGAAGCAACCCCATCTCAATATATCATTATATTATGTTGCAAGAATCAAAAGATGTTCCACCTGCACTTCCCCCCCCCCCCCCCCCACTGGAAGTTAGCCATGAATTTGTTATCTGAAAATCTGTGTTTATCTTAAGTGCAGAGGAATAAAATTGAGAAATAATTCCCGTGACTCTCGCCATGAGGCTTCCCTTACTTCTTCTGGCCAGAAGGGGAAGCTAGCGCTATGCGCTGGAGTCACACAGCCTGGATGGATCCTGAACACACGGGAATTCAGTTCACCATCGTAAATCGGCCCTGTTTGGCCACGGCAGAGTTTAACTACCTGAGGAACTTCAATACACTGATCATTTATTGAGAGCACATTCAGGAGGCTTCAGAGTGTAAAATACAAAAGCCTCTCTGCAAGCATGGGTTCCATCTCAGTTTGGTTTGGAGAATTATTCATAGAAGACCAGAAGCAAGTGGCTGTAACCCTGTTTAAGAGTCCCTTACAGCAAGTTTCTGACTTCCCAGAAGGATTTTGCTGTTGCCCTGTCTCTGGTTACTGCAGCAAGTTAGGGATCTCTGTGTAACATAAGGCTTACATAGAAATGTCATCTTATTTCCCCACTTAAACCAGGAACAAAATACAAAGCATACATTTTAACCAGAATTCTGCTGCTGTGTTAAGACACCTGCTCAGAGTATCAGTGTGGGAAACAAACAGAAAACTTAATAGGAAACATATGAATAGTTGCCTTGTTGCATTAATATTAAAGGATTTTGTTTTATTGTTTAGAACGAAGACAAGAAATCTGCAGTACTCCCAGCTCAGACAGCTTGTGGTTATCAGCACCCTTCATCCTTTTCAGAGCAGATTCAACTGCATTTATTCAACACCTTGCAATTTTAGTATGGAAGGGAATAAACTGAGGGGTTTTTTTCTGATCAGCTATTCCATTTCAATTTCTCAGCATTAAAAACCCAGCTGTTTATTTGACTTAAACTAATCTGTCAGACGTGTTAGATGGCCCCTCCCACAGTTCTGTGGAAAGAAACAGCAGCATTCAGATGCCAAAAACTGTATCTAGGCCTGTCCAAAATTTCTAGTTTTGTATCTACCTGCATGTCTCTAGTCTGGCCTAGACTAAGGCTTTCTGCCATTTCTGGAAGGAAGCTTCCAGGAATACTTCACTTCTGGGGACTTCCAGGAATGCTCTCTCTTGCTCAGCCAGAGTCAGACTACTCATATTGTCAGTGGATGAAACACAAAAAAAATGAACACAGGAACTCTTGAACACAAGTCTGTGTTACATGCCACACACACACACACACCATCCCTCACCCCTTTTGCCATTTATTCCAAGAGAATATATCCCTGGTGCTACTTCCTTCTCATGAAGCAAGACTGATACTAGAACAGATGCTGAATATGTCAATGAGAGTCTGTCACCAATAGAAGAGGTCTGACAGAAGGCCTTGCAAGCCCATGAGTTTTTTAAAATATATATAAAAGGATGGAATAAGCAAAAAAATGATAGTGTTGCATTAAAAATATTCTATGAGGCCTCCCATCATCATTTCTGCTGCTGATTTCTTGTATGCACTTATTCTAAAAAAGAAAGAATGAGTGGAGATTCAAAGGGTTAAAGCAGCAGTTACTTGCAGAATGAGATGTTTCTTGAAGGGAAGGGATATTGATTTTGTCTTCTCATATTTTTTTTTGCTAACACCAAATAAAAAAAAAAATGCAAGAAAATTAGAGCTCAAGTCAGAGCTCTCACCTCTTACTCCACGTTTCAGAATCACATGTCAATGACATTTTACCTTCCCAGTGCTCCTGTTCCAGCGAAGGAAAAGTATTCAATCATTCAAATCCATACTTCCTTTAGTTGGTCTGAAAAAACTTATGATCTATCCATTTAGTTGTAGAAAGCATAAAAATTCTGGTATCATCTCCTTAGAGTAAATCCATTCTTGTAACTAAGCCTATGAAAAGAATAAAGGTGGCATCAACAATCTGTTTTAATGACAGTGTTTGTATCATTTCCAATTACACAAGTAACACTTCTCCAAAGTCATTAGTGCCCTCCCATTATAGCTGTCACTGCTTCTTCAGTCTTGCTGCTCTGAGAGCAAGGACTCTGCAGGTTCCTGTTAGGAATATTGATAAGCTTCAGAAAAAGCTCTTCTCCAGATGGTCTTGTATGAGGCATTCATACTCCAGCATTCCCAACGATGGTTAAATGCCATACAGAACCCACTCCAGAGCAGAATGTGAGGTTTGTTACTAGGACAGCTGTGCAAATTTTTTAGCTGCAACTCATCTTCCACTACACAGGCACATGGAACAAGGAGAAAAGGGGGAAAACAGCTTTGCCTGCTTTATATTAAATCACTACTTCTCAGCAGGTATGAAAATACGTTCAGGTGACAAATGCATCCTCAACATCTCTGACAAAATTCAGCTCTTCAACGTTCAGACCAAGCCCTAAATGCTCACAGCACACAGCAGGAAAGCATCCAAGAAAGCACCAAGACGACCTTTGCTATTTCCAATATGCATTTTTCTAACCTGTCATTGGCGATCTCCAATGACTCTCTCCAAAACCTATCCAGGTAACTTGTTAGTGTTTAATATCTTAACTGACACAAATTTCTTCCCCCTGCCCCCAGTATTAGATTCAATTTTATTCTCTGCAGTTTAAGCCTGCTATTTCTTGTCCTATTCCCTGCAAAGCAAAGGAACTGAACTCTCATTCCTCAGAGCAGCTATCTACGCATGCTTCAAAACCTCCAGGTCCGACCCTTTCAATTAATTTTAAAGCATATTTTATTTACCATGATGTTTTAAAACAAAACTTAGTGAGCATGCACTTTCCTCACTTGATTCTGCCACCATGCACACAAGCACTCATGGCATTAGTCACTGATGACTGCAGTGTCTCAGAGGCTCAGACAGCAGCTAATCCAGCAAAGGTTACTTCTGGGAACCCCTTGGTCAGCTTTTCTGGAAGAAGACTACAAATACAGACCTATTGCTAGTTATCTAACCACATACTTTTTAAAATAATGCATTCTAAATAACAAAGGCTACATTTTAAAGTCTGACCTGTAAAAGAAAACTCTTTCTGTTCCTTGTGATCTAAAAAAAAAAAGATGACAGCACATGCATTTTTTTCCACTGAAATTGAAATAAGAAATAAGACAAAATGAAAAAAAACCCCACCCGATTTTTGCCTCCTCACTTTAAGGCAATTTTTTTAAACAGTCACTCTCAGATGCTTCTTGGATAAATGTTTTAACTCTTATTTTAGACAGAACAGTGAATACTTAGCAAACAAGCAAACAACACTTTTAGGAGTTCTAGTGTTAAAAGGTATCAGAGAAACAGTCAAAGAAAGGGCAAGAACAAAAAAAAAAAGGTTTAATCCAAGGAGATAACCTTTGTCAATTAGTTTAACTAATCTTTTCAGAGCACTAATCTGGACATTCCACATTATCAATTCCCAGGAGATATAAAATTTAAATTTTTTAGCTCAATTATGTAAGAGTCTGAGATTAAGCCAATTTTTTCACAGAATCATTGCTCATTCTCACAAGAACCTTATGAAAGCATCATGAAATGATGAATGCCTCAGATTCCCAGGAAAACATTATGGAAACCCACTGTATTTCTAGCAGTGCAACAATCACTAAGTGCAATAGACATAATACATAATTATAAAGCAAACCCATTTTGTAGAAAGGTGAATTTTAACCAAATAGCAGAAGAAATGTCCTAACTACAAAAGTGATTAATAAGTGGAACAGGGTATGTAGGGAAGCTGCAAGATACCTTCTAAATTTTACTTTAATCCTAAACAAAGCCCTTCTGACCATCCTGTACACAACTGAAAGGATGCATGATGCAGCCAGCCCCTCACCTGACTGGCATTTACTGCACTTCTGCACACACATAACATGAGCAAGACTCAAACAGGCTTCCAATGCAGCATTCCTGAAAGAATTTCTTGCAAATCTTTATGCACACAAAGTGATGTTTTAATTTTTCAAAGTTATTTTCCCTCCCCTCATAGCCCTCCGGCTTTTAGACTGATCTTTTCAGAGGCTGAAATTCATAATTCATCTGAAGAACACAGCATCTGTTCCATTGTGAGATCTCTCCCTGTGGCTGGGTCAGCTTTAGCCAGAGGGAAACCACATGGAGCAAGTCCCTCCAGATTTTTCCCTTTCCTCCCATAAAACTACAGAAGAATAATGCATTTCAGGGAGGTGGCAGGGAAGAAAGTGAAGCAGATCCCTGTACTGCCTCTCTGCAGGTATGAGAACTTAAATTTCTCACCTGTTTTCATCTAGATTCCCAGGGAAAACAAAACACAAAAACCCAACCGAAAGTATTCCTTAAGAGTAGGAATATTATCTTACAGAGTTTGCCTTCTCTAAAAAAGGGAATTTTAAATTATTTCCTATTCTAGCATTTGTACCTTAGTAACAAACCAGCAATACCAGGTTAAACATCTCAGACTTGTAGTCTGGAAGCTACATTTCTGAAAACCCACAAAAAATAAACAGGATACTTCAAAAATGCCCAACAACAGAAGTTAAAATAGCCCACACACAACTGTTTGCTTTTCCAGGTATACACTAAATATCTTCCAATGGTATCACATGAACTCACACTCTACTTTTATCAGTAACCAGCCCGTTTAGTGTGCTCTCCAAACTTCTGTAAGCACGGAGGAAGAAAGGCTGTGGAAAGAGGAAGCAGGATACAAGTACTGAGAGGCAGGAACTTCACAAGGAGCCTTCTGGTTCTTCATTGGAAAAACTAAAACCAGACACAGGATATAATCCCATAGCCCATACATTTGAAAATATGGAAATTAAGAGTGCCTAATTATTACATATGCCCAAAGAGGATATCACCAGTCTATTGTTACATTCCATGGTGTTCTTTTTGAGGAAATGAGGCCAGCTTTCACAGACACACTAGCCAGCAATTAGAAGTACACTACATTCCACCTCTGACAACTGCATATTTAATTTGTTACCTCTCTGTTTTTTACTGCTTACTGTCACCAGAAACCTCAGATGACCAGAGAAGCCTCGACTCTGCTCCAGTGGTGCAGGTCCAGCCCTGTTCCTGTGCAAACACCAAAACTTTCACATGTGCAGGCTTTCACCCACAGGTGCTGTACATAGAACATTTGTGTCTGGGATGGAATTTAGGGGAAAAGAGTCGAATGTGTAAGGCAACATCTGGTACGCACCATTCATCCCGCCTGTGGACGCCAGTCACAACCACATTTTCCAAACTTGTGTGGCACTGAAAGGTTCCCAGATGGAGAACTAAGAGTGCTATTTGGGTTGGGTTTTCAGCTTCACTCAGTCCCTTACGAGGGCTGTTTCCTTTATGTGACAGGCCATGTCATATTTTTCAGGCATTCCAAATACAGCTGTAGAGAGAATGAATTTTCATTTGGCTTCTTGTATACCCAACCCATGTCAGGCCATGGTAATTCCCAACACGAGGAGACACAGTAATGTTTTACAAAACACAAAGGGTGACCAGAACATGAAGAAAAACAGAGGAAAGCCCACACATTCTGCGCACCCTTTCATCCACCTTAGTATTGAAGGAATAACAGTGCAAGAGTACCTAGATAACTCAGAAACAACAGTGAAATAAACACTAAATACAACAAGATCACGTTATAGTGTGGTCAGGTGATCCTTTCCCCCCATTTTATCCAACAAAATGCTCACATGAAAGACCAGCCTCCACACACATTCATTCAGCTGTGAAGTTCCAGGTCTGACCACACTTGGGATTGTTCCATCTAATGGCACTGCCACACCCCTGCCACCCACCCACTGCTGCTGGCACAGAAGTGGGCATTTCCTGTACTTTCTCAAGTGATGTAAGAAAACCTGGCTGTGAACCTTCCCCTGCCACGGTACACACACAGATCTTTTTCCTTTGCTTCTGTTGATTATTCACAATATGGATTCATCTGGGGCATGTATGGTGCCAACAGATCCTGCAAGGGAATGGATGGCCCTGTACTCAAAGTATGTGCTGCCAAATCAGGGTCCCCAAACTCGAGGTTCCCACCTCGAGGTGACAGCTCAAACTGCTGTATGTGCCCTTGCCAACATTAAGACATCCCAGTGCTTTCCTAGCAATCTTTTTGAAGATGGTCAATTTCTGAAGAGTTTAGTGGTTTAGTATTTTGATTGTAAGCTGCTTTCTATCAATGTAAGATCAAAAATCAACCAAAGATCTACCACTTTATCTGTTCAAACTGGCTCCTGTGACCTGGGAAAATCACAGGGACACCTGAGGCAATGATGTGACTCCTGGAAGACCAAGAACACCACAGTGGGTCAGAAAACTGAATGGCCCCAGCACCCAGAGTGTATTCTGAATTAGAGCCATATCAATCATTAGCAGTAGGGTACAAAGAAACCCCATAAAAGAGTATTTATAGAACTGCTCTCTTAGCAGAAGATAAATACCCAATTCCTGGACTTTTGAGTCTCCAGAGCATGCAGATCAAGGTAGCCTCTTTCTGTGCTGCTTGAGAAAAAGCATGGCTCAAATCCAGCAGACAGAGGGATCAAGCTGTGTTTGAGAGGTTTGAAAAGCGTTTGTAGTCAAGCTCTCGGCCTAATCACGTTCAAAATGAAGCCATGCTTGGATCCAGTTTCTAAACAGTGCTGTTGCCAACACTATGGCCTGTGGTGATTTTGACTTGAGGAGACTGGTCCACAAACTTGGAGAAATATCTGATGGGACAGCAGCCATCTTTCAGTCTCCATATGTATATCTAAAAACACTCATGATTACCAATCCCTAAAGTATCAGCAGAAGGCAGAAGTGAAGGGCTCAGAGATGAGACAGACCCTGCTCTCCTGCCAAGAATTAAGCATGCCAAAAAAATAGTAAAGTGTTACTGCAGCACTACACACATCAAGTTTTATCCTCCTGCTTGTTCTAAGCTCAGCTCAGTAATCTAAAGGAACAGCAGACCAAGAAGTTCAAAGTTATATTAGGAGAGAGGAGAAGGGAAAGTTACACATAACATTTTTCTTCATAGAAAAGAATGTTTTTATATGTTACAGGGACATTGGGGAAAGCTGCAACAGGAAAATCAGAATATATTTTACAAAGGCAAACTTTCATTTTTATTTTTTTATTTTACAAAGGCAAAGGTGCTCTTCCCAGCATGTCTAAGGAAGTGACCACTCCACATAAACCAAACTCTTGGAGCAAAGAAGGTCTGTAATATAATTATAGATCATTTTCTATTTACTATAGTACACAACTGTAAGGGGCAGGTTTTTATCACTGCTATGAGATATCTTAACTCCTCTCTACAATCTGGAGCAAGTAACAGTGCTTACTTCTTCAAAATTAAACTACAGCAGCCTCCTCTGAGCTTTACAGATTTAGAGTCTCAGATGAGCTGGAAGGATCATGAGGAGAATATACAGATTTTTCAATTCATGCCTCAGCAGCAGGATGAAAAGGGGAAATCACAAACCAGTTCTTAAGAAAAAATTATCAATCTGCACACATTAGAATAAAAAAAAAATCTTAACAATCTTTAAAGAAGATTGAATCAAATTCCAGACTTTTGGCCTGTTTGTAAAATTTGGGGGTTTGTTTGACATTACTTTTGATTACTTTGGTTGCACAAAAGATCAATTAACACCATACACTGAGGATCACTTTTAACTGCAAGGCATTCATCAGACCTGCATAAAAACTGTCCCATATGGTCCATTCCCAGCAATAGACCTGCTCTCAGTTCTGCAACCAAATCAAGCCAGTGGATGGTTACACTGTCAATCTTATTGGAGTCACTTTTGCATTTGCAATAGGCTTTGATCAGGAGGCTGCCTCTCCATCACACCTGCTTCATGAAAAACAGTTCACCACACACCCCAGAGGACACAGCCCTCCCAGCTGAAGGGACCATCAGCTCCTACAGGAGAGGTAAATGAAACAGGAGCCACCTGTCAGCCACCTGATTAAACTGAACAAAAGTGGGGAACCAGAGCCCTCCGTCTCAGCAGCTCCCAGCGCATGAAGACACACAGACGTGTGACCCACAGTGGCACAGGGACAGCACCTCCTGAGGATGACAAAAAGCAATTTTTTGTTTCAAAAAACCAAGGAAAGTCATCCAGAATAGAGAAGGATCTCTGTTCTCTGTCAGTAAGGGGAGCTTAGGGAACAGAGAAGAGAAAACATCTGAAGGACAACAGGGTGTCTCTCTTCACTGAGTTAAGTCAAGGACAGAGAGGGCCAGGGGAAAATAAGAGCCATTTTCCCTTCCCTTCCCTCCCTCCTGTGCAGAATCACAAAGGTATTTAAGAAAATGAACTGTGAGATGATGCTTGTAAAAAATATACTGTTTCACCATGGCTGCTGATGGTAGAGTTATGTTGCATATTTAGGCAAGCATCCAGAAAAAGGTGACTACCAGTTCATGGCCATGAATCACAAATCTCAAGAGCACAGTAAGAGGATACAGTGTACTTCACAGAACAAACCAGCAGCAATTACTAAAGAGAGCACCAAAACACAGCTAACTTCCAAGGTGTTCATCAGAGGTTTAGAGTGGGACAAGACAAAGGAAAAATCAAGGAGAGAGACACACCAAGAAAAGTCTATATCAATTTCAGACACCTCTACACTGATTTATTGTGTTCAAACAACAATACTCAGACCTGTATTGTTTAGAGGCTAAAAAAGACAACTATAGTTGTCTTAAGACAATAAAAGACAATAGCTACAGTAGCAAGAGGAGTGATTTAGCAAGCAAATGGCTTTAACAAAGTAGACAGCAATACCAGGTTAGCAAGCATTAAAAGATCAGGCCCATGATTATGATACAGGATAGATAAAAAATGAATTATTTTTATCCATACCTTCCTAAACCCACACAGGTAAGCATGACTACCCCTCTTAGCTTCCAATAAATCTTCTAAACATTCACCAGATCCTCTTAAATGATTAAAAAGTCATCTCCACTCACGGAGAATTATTTGATTTCCAGTACTTAAAAGCCAAAGCAGAGATTTCAAAACACATTCAACTCCATGGAATTATTGGTGTCTATACATACTGCTTTTCCTTGACACAGATATCCCTGTCTTTTCAGTTCCTCCTAAAAGGGACTTGTCTTGGCTTTTAAGTAGTGCCTTCTGTGTTTAACTCTTTTGTTCAGGAGACTAAATGGAGGAAACTATGAGGAAATAAAACCGAATAAGCAGCAGTAACTTACCTGGTTGCAAAGCTGACACTGTAGACTCTGCCCATATTTTCAGGTCTCAACATTCTCTGTTTTGTAAGAGGTCAGCAAGAAACTCCCTTTCTTTCTTGTTCTTTGCCTTTTCCAGCTTTCTGACTCCAACTATCCAAACCAGGGCAAATCAGTAAGAAGACTTCTTCAAAATGCTCCAAAGACTTTCATAACAGCCTGAAGTGAGCAGTTGCTTCCTCCCAGGTAACTTCTGTCCTACCTCCTGTGATTCTGGCTGTTAGTCTGTTGTGGTTTAACCCCAGCTGGTAACTAATCACCACTCAGAGGCTGCTCCTTCATTCACCCCAGGTGGGACGGAGGAGAAAATTGAAAGAGTGAAGGTAAGAACACTTGTGGGCTGAGATAAAGACAATTTAATAAGTAAAGCACAAGTTGCACACACAAGCAAAGCAAAACAAGGAATTCATTCACCACTTCCCACAGGCAGGCAGGTGTTCAGCCATCTTCAGGAAATCTGGGCATTGGAAACTCAGGAAGACAAACTTCATCACTCCAAACACCCCTCCTTTCTTCCTTCTTCCCATTTTACATGCTGAGCCTGACTCCATATGTTATAGGATATATGTTGAGTCAGCTGGGGTTGGCTGTCCCAGCTGTGTCCCCTCCCAACTCCTTGTGCATCCCCGGTCTCTTCACTGGTGGAGTGAGATGCAGAAAAAGCCTTGGATCTGTGCAAGCCCTGCTCAGCAGTAAGGAAAACATCCCTGTCTTACCAACACTGTCTCCAGCACAAATCCAAAACAGCCCCACACCAGTGAAAAAAAAAATTAACCCAGACAAAACCACCTGACAGTCTCAGGTGCTACTCCAATCCACTCATGTTATTTAATGAATTTCACCTGAGATACTCTGTGCCATCGTAGGAAAGTACACTTTTTCTTTGCACCTAATGTCTACACACCACAGGCAAAAAGCTGGATAATAAATAATGAAAATATTATGTACCCAGCACTTCTACAGTATTATAGAAAAACTGACAACAGAAGCTACTCATAAAAACTGGGATCCTGCACGTCCCACTAAATTCAGATTACCGCTGTAAATTTCTGAAGCACTGCAGAGCTACTATTTTCTATTTTTAACCCCTGTTTAGGAAAAACAGTGAGGCATTACAGCCCAAAACATAAAAGACAGCAACATTCAAAGCAGTCACAACATAAAACTGTCTTTCCTTACTCCAACGCTTTTTCAAAGTTTATCAAAACTTGCACAGGATCATCCAAATATGAAAACATCCAAGTGGAAACACTCCTTAAGACTTGCATGATGGATGGTTACAGCACTAATTAAAAAAGAAGTCACTACCTCACAGCTGCATTCCATAAAAAGCAACAAAACTGTTGGGAACAGCTGGGAGTTTATGTAGCAGAGGCTGAAGATATCAAAACCAAAGACAGCAACTGAGCAACAAACAGCATTCTTCCACTTTTTGGTCATCTCTAAATTTTATTTATTTTAAAGACTTACATCTGTGCTATGACTGCTTCTTTATGAAAAAGATACGTCAAATTGAATCTGAAAAGAAACCAAAAACCTGCTCTTTGAATGTAAAAGTATCAGGTTCTTCTCAATAGGGAACTTGTGCATTATGGATTTTTTTTTTCCCCTAAGCAAGGAGAGAATTTTTAATTTAAAAAATGTATACTGAGTAGTGGAATTAAGTTCAAAAACAAAAAAAAAAAAAAAAAAAAAAAAAAAAAAAAAGAAAAAAGATAAAAAGGTGGAATTGACTCATACTCCTAAAAGGGCTATTACTCATTACAGAGACAGATGCATTCTGTGTCTGGCTGAACACACACTGAGCTCTGCTGCTCAGCCTCCCTCACTTCTAAGTTTAGCAGAGCTACTAACCCGTACTAATCATTACATCTAAGCTCAGTACATCTTCATTTCTAGTTGTTCCTCCTCCAAGACCACACCTTTATCTGGTTTGTTAAGAGTCTGCTAAGAAGTGGACAAGACAAGGTTTTAATCAAATGTAAGCAGTAACAACAGGTTTTATTCAAAATTTCCAGTAAAGAGGACCCACTAGTTTTGGAATAAAAGTACTTAGAAGTACTACAACTTACATGAATATAAAAGAGCAAAGAGAAGAAAATAAACCAAGCAGAAAAAAAAAATATATATTTTTTTTTAAAGTTTGAAATAGACCCCCACAGAGATATGGAAGTCCTCCAAACAATTAACAAGTTACTAGGTTTGGCAAAACAAGATTCTCTCACAAAATTAAAAACCTACTTTTGTTACATAAACTGTATAAAACTGCTCAATAGTTAAGGAGCACTCTGTACAAATTTGTCTTGAAATACATACAGCTGCAGCCTTTAAACTGCAGTAATTAATCATTTTGTCCTCTTCATGGGTAAAAGAAGCTGCAAAATTGTTTTGGGGAAAAAGGAAGAGGCAAAAATAGTCAGAACTAACAAGATGAAGCCACTATGAAAACAAAATGCACAACAAAATTCAGACCTCAATTTAAACTAACACGCTATGTTTACAATATATTCTATATTTCAGTTGTCATTTTCCCCTCCCACTCCCACCTCCCCCCATTCAAATATTCCTAATTCCTTTATGTTCTAAATCTAATTAACTTCTAAACTTTCAAATACACCATACATACATTTAGCAAAAGAACATACCTAACATTCTTACAGCAGTATGGTCAGGACACAATTTCAGAGACAGGATACAGTTGTTGAGATTAAACCTTATGCTTTCTTTTACTTTTAAAGACAACAGCAACCATCAGTGTTTCTAAGAAGTACTGAAGAGAGGCTGTAAACAGCAGACTTGGCCAACATCCACTCTTAGCTCCAGAGGAGATGGGGGAAACCAGTGAGTGCTGAAGGTAAGGAAGGAGAACCTTAAGAGTGCCAGCTGCAGAAAAATCCTTCAGGAACTCAGTCCAGCACACTGAGTTGGCTTTGGTTCTGTCGTCCCTCTTGTACTAAGCCCTGTAAATCAACTCCACAATAGTACATTACACTGTAAACTAAAATTCTTTATACCAACAGTATGTCAAAGGGGTTTATTTATCTTTGTTTTCTGAATCCAACAGTTGGTCACAGAAGTCAAGTGTTTTCATGGCTCTTTTTCAGCTGTTGCCAGTTGAGGGGGGGAAAAAAAATAAAAATGTGTGTCTGACTCATACATCTTTCAAGTACATGCAAGGCTCAACTGTTTCCAAAATGCAGGAGCTTGGGACCTTTTAAGACACTGAAGAAATAGGATTATGAGGAGAGCCCATCTGAGTAAGTACTTTATCCAGCCACTGAAGGGGACCATGGAGGTGTATCTCTATCCAGCATGGAGTGCTCGTTACATCCTGGCGATGATATTCAGCTCCCCAACCCTGGAAATAGAATCATAAGTGGGGAAAGAAGAAACAAATCACCTTTTATCATAATACTAAATATCTGAAAAGCATACTTCTTACTGAAACAGCTTTCAACAGTCATTATCAGCAAGCAGGGTGGCACAACACCCATAGCACCTAACAACTATTACACATTTCAACAAACAAATCAGAAGCTAAAAAAAAATCACAAATGTGGAAAAAGTATCATTTCAGATCTCTTGGAATGGAAGTCTTTAAAGACATAACCTGTAGCAGTGCAAAATTTCCCCATACATCACTGCCAGCTGCCTGAGGTCCCTAAAAAGCCTCTGAAGAGGGGGATATTCAAATCTTCTCTGCCAAGACTGAAAACAGAACAAATTGGATGGAAATGCTGCCAAACAGATCAAAAATGAAAAGATGAGGTGATAAGACCGATGTGGAAATGGGGGTGAGGCGTCTGTCTGACAAGAACCAAAGTATCATTCTCAGGATGGGGATGATGAACTGAGCAGTAAGTCAGAAGCATTCCTCCTTGGAGACAGAGCACCCCATCAGGCTGTTCCTCAACCTAAGACAGGTTTTGTTTCAGCTCACACCTGATTCTGTTACAGTAATTACCAAAGATATAAAGAGATATTTAAAAGCATTCAAAATTGTTTTATAAGTGAACCATTTTTGGGGCAGGTCTGAAGAGAAGACTGTGACATCTGCAGGTACTGTTTTCTCTGTTCTGTATTAATCCCTCCTGAAGGGATTTCCCAGCTCCCAGCACAGCTGGCAGCAGCTCTGAACCTTCCAATACACAGGAGGTCCTGTTTGTCTGTTTAGGCAATACTGCCATACAACTCCTTAGGATGAAGAGCTGTAAACAGCCTATTCCATTTTAGGAAGCCCTGACTTAACATATCTAAAAGTTCTCATCCTTCCATCAGGGAGAGGACTGCAGCATATCACCATCTCCATTTGATTACTTTCATTTAAGAACCAGCCCTTTCATATCAGTATCTATGTTCACACTCACACAACAGCCACATCACAAATCCTGACCTTGCATGCCTTCCTAGAATAGAAAGGTATGCATATTATTCTAAATAATGACTGCAGCTCCTAATTCGGGAGTTGCTGGTCAAGATTTAGAAGACTTATGTGAAGAAACATCTTCTGAAAGTCACTGCAAGCTAAGTACGTGGGTCAGGTGGTCTTCTGTCCACAAATACTTCATTTCACTAAGACCTGTCCTAGACTTAATGAGCATTCCATCCTTAAAATTCAACTGCCATTAATAGGCTGATGAAGGGAGTTACTGGACCATTCAAAATCACTACATTAAGTAAAAATCATTTACTTTGCTTACAAAATAATCTCAAGCAAATGCCCACGTACCTTTACAAAACTCATCCGAAGAGTGCACATCTTAGTGAGCTCATACACTGTCTCAAAGCCATGGTTCACAGACTGAGCCAGGAGCTGAGCAAACTCTTGATTATTGAAAATCTTCAGACTGCAGCCACTGGGGATTTTGCAGACCGTGGTGGGATGGAACCCATGGTGGTAGTTGCAGTTCCGACTTTGCACAAAGATGCTGCTGTCACTCAGACATTCAGCGTACACCTCCCCTCCAACGTAGTAGAGATGGACACCTGTGAGGAGAAGGTTGGCAAATTCACACTCTGTTTCTCCACAGAGATAGGCTTCTGTTCAAAGAGATAAACCTTAATTACATATCAGAGTATCATCTCTCTTCATTTGTACTTTTCTCTTTCATCAGCAGGCGATCTGAAAGAAGGTTATGTATGTATGTATGCACGTATGTATGGGGAATCAACATGTTGCATATTCAACACCAAACTGGCAAGCACAGTAGTTTTGATGCCTTCCATTGGACAACCTGACCACTTGAACTTTTTCTCATTATATTTAAGTAAAGCAGAATTGGGAATGCATGTAGAGAGAGCAGAAACCTGCTGCATCATTTGTAGATACTGAAGCAGCCCCAAGCTCAATTCTCTAGAAAAGTCTTGAATGCTAATTTGGGTAGCATAAGTTTTGTCAGCTAGCTTTAATTCCAAAAGCTAGGTGGGAAAAAAAAGGCCTTTATATTCCTCAGACCTAACTGCCAAATGAGGGTACACACCAATTTTACAGTTCTTTCCCCTTCTAGTGCCTGCTCCTTCAACTGTCATCCACAGCAGCAAAGCCCCAGAAAAGTAACATACAGAGAACCTTTGTGTCAGTAGAGTCAATTCTAAAGGTTTTGAGAAAGCAAGAAAATTTACCTTCTATGTTTAAAAATGGTTTATTTGCTACTTAAGCCTTTCACCTCCCACAATGTCACAAATCACAGAGGTGAACACAGAGAATTTGAAAACTCGACTGCAGTCCAGTAAAAAAACATTGACTGTGCTCTGTCATGTAAGATTTTGCCACTGACTGTGTGGGTACATACATACTCCCACCTGATCTGCAAAAACATTTATGGCTATGTCTTCAAGTTTGGGATTTACTCCTCCTTGCTCAAAGACTAACAGTTCTACACCACCATTACTTGTACACATTTACTTATTCAACTTCATCCTTGTCTCTCCCATGCTCTGCTTTGGTACACACGCAGTTAAGAGCTTCAGCCTGCAGCTGGGTTACTCCTAACAGGAAAAATGAATGAGGTGTTAAATAAATATCCTGATACTTGGGAAGATGGATGGGGAGGAAAAGAAGGAAGAAGTATTAGTACTTGAGTGGCACAACACAGGTGTGGTGCACTACTGAGAGCTGCACAAATTCTCATGAGAAGCTCTCCAGACTGGGGGCTCAGACTCAAGGACCTGACAGTTCTCTTCAGCTTCAGTTCTTTCCTCCTCTTCATGAATTGGCACATCTACCCCACTGCTTGGGCATGCTGAGCTCTTAACCTAGAAAATTTACAGTTTACTAAAAATGTAAATACCAAAAAAATGTGCCTTGCAGAAATGGCCCACTGCAGGGGCAATTTCAGCTTTGCCTGCCATTTGCATTACAGGTGACTTTCTCAGAAAAGAGGACTGTATTAGGCATAAAGGTAAAGATTTTCTCTTTTCCAAGACTGTCACAGACACAGAAGGGAAGCACAAAATTCCCACCGAAAGAATCAACAACCTGTGAAAAATACATTTGGAATAAACTGTTTTAGCAGGTTATCACCCAAAATATATGTTAGGACAGCTAATTTATGTTAGAACTAGTTAGAACTAGAACTAGAATTAGTTAGAACTAGTGCTAAAACGTTTGGTGCCAAGAACCACAATTTGGATTTCCATATAGAGCAATAATCAAGATAAATCAAGACATTTCATTAGAGTGCCTTAACCTCTAATTTAGATTTCAATAGCCTTTAGGCAACTAAAAATTGATTAAGGGTAAAAGCTTCCTGTAATTACACACCAGCTAGGAACAATACTTTGTTTATAAGACCAGGCCAGAAGATTTTATGTTTACCAACACAAACACTTCTCCCACATGCCAGGGAGGGGCAGCTCACTCTTGAGGGAAATGGCCCAGGTTGTCATGTCTCAGGAAACACCACCCCCATCCAAAATGGATTGTCAGATTCCAAACTCACCTTTGCCAATGTGCCGCCTCGTGTTCTCGATGGTGGAGTTGCGGTTGACGTTGGAGAGCAGCCCCAGGCAGAACCTGTTCTTGTTGTTGGAGGGGTCAGTGAAGCCATCCACGAGGATGCTGGTGGAGGATGCGTGGAACGCCTCCCCGACACGGTTGTTCAGCTCGTAGTAGACGATGGAGCACCAGTGCTTCGGCTCTTCATAAGCCACTGCCTGTACATCTGGAAAGGCACCATGGAAACCTTACAGCCTGACAGTGCTGGAACACAGGCTGGAGAGCAAAGAGTCATAGCCCTGCTGATTTGGGCTGAACAGAGTAAAATAATTTCAACTCAAGACTCTGAAGAGACAAAGGCTGGCACTAGATACCAACAGAACGTATAGAAAGCTCCTGGGCACATCCCAAGCAGTGCCTCAATATCCCTGCCCCATTTCCTTACTACATGATACAGTGCAGGCCCAGACAGCAGCAGAAAAATGCTGTAACTGTACAATTTGGCTTTCTTTCCCATTCAGTAGATTAGGTGGATTTCTACTTCAGTTCATTTTACTAACAGACTACAATTCACCTCTTTGCTTACTGCAAACTTGTACAGCAACAGGAAGAAACAGCACCACACAACTGCAGCAAAGACCATTTCTCACTCTACAAAGTACAGCAAGGCAGCTTCAACGTACAGCCAGCAGATCAATCTTTCAGCATTCAGAGTTCAATCAAATCTTTCTCCTGGTTTTTTGGGAGAACGGTAGGAGACTTCAAAACACCTGAGAGAGACTGATATTTGTCTGCAGAACATGCATGAAGCACATCCCCAAATAAAAGGAGGCCACTGAGGGGTTGTGGCTGCTTTATGTGTGCTTCCTTTCAAATGAAGGACGCTATTTCACTAATAAGACTAGTTAAGTTGGACTTGCTGCTAAAACACCAACTTTGCACATACCACCACAGGGCAAAGAGCTAAAATGAAAATCAGACTGGTATTATGGGAAAACTTGTTTTTTCTGGCCAGAGGTTTTCTTTTCCCAGCTCCAAGCTTTTACTGATATCAATCAACTAAGATTAGTGTTCATATTTTCCTCACAGATCACACCACTACAAGTCTTTGTTACAAAAACAAAAAAACAAAAGTCCCCCTCAAACCAGCAGTACACCATAGATACAAAAGGTGGCAAATAATCAAGAGCAGGATAACACATCCTACATCACTATGGCAAAACTTCTGAGTGTAGCATTTATTGCTAATGACTTGCTTAAAAACACTGATAAAAAGCTGATCTTTCCTGATACTCTGGCACTTTCTATCCCTTCACATCGCTGTTGAAAAAAAAGGAACAAAAAAAAAAAAAAAAAGAATAAACAGTCTTTAATTATTAGTAAGAGGTTACTACATTTTTAATTCCCACAAAGATGCCAGCAATTATCAAAGCTGCAGCTTTGCCCCAGTTCTCAAAGTCAGGAAGAAATCTTGCCAGCTGGCCATTCTTACAGAATTAATCATATCTCTCTCACACAGATTTCATACTGACTTCCTTACATTTGCTTTAAGTCATGCAGAGCAGGTGCGTTTAGTCTCTCTATTCCCAGCATGGGCCAACAATGGAAATTACCCAACTTCATTGACAGGATGCAGCTTGTTAAATCAAATCTCTTAAGGTTAACAAATCACCATGAAGAACACATTTCTACAAAGTTTGCGACAAAAAATGGTGCAGTAAGTTCACAGTAAAAACTTTTCTTCTACAACCTGCAGCAGATTTTTTTTTAAGTAGTGCAATCACACCATACATGTGTGAATAATAAACATGTGAAGGCACCCAAAAGTCTTTCTTTTTAATGAAGGGACAGAGATGAAAATCCATTGTACTAAACTACTAGAAGGGAAAAATATCAACAGACAATTTTTATTTTGAAACGGCTGAATGCTAAAGAGCAAGAAGAAAAAATGTAAACCTTTTTTTCTTTATCATCTCTCATGTATTAGAGGAATTCTATATTACTCACACATTTTGGAGAGGGACACACATGCAGAGGTCTGCAGTTAAAGCATAATGTTTGATAAATGCATTTTGTAGCAGTAAATTTCTGGCCCAAAATTCCTGCAAACTACTCATGCACACAAAGTGTAGTCTGTGTGATCAGCAAAAAGTGGAAGTGCTACAGATGGGGTTTATCACATGCAAAACTCATCCCAAGCAGAGAGTAAATAGGCTAACACGAAGGCCATCCAAATTGTTCTAAGAGGGCAGATAAAAGTCCTGAAACCGAACATTGAGCTTAGCAGCAAAACAAGTACCAAAAAAAAAAAAAAAACAACCAAACCCAAAAAACAAAAAACCCCACCAACACCAAAAAATCTAAAACACACCACTTAAATTGTTCATACACTTGTGATCTTGATAATTGTTCTGGCACAGCATCCAGCTTGCTGCTCTTTCTTGGCATGGGCCACAACTGTGTAAGCTGAAGTGTTCTCTGAAGAGGCCATTTCTCACAATGTGATGATGAAAGCACCAAATCCTTTACTTGGCAGCCACGGCTGCTGCTGTGGCTTTAACAAGCAATGTGTAAAAAGATGTCTGTGTCACAGGACATAAAGCAAGAGGCCTTTATTCCACACAGAATTTTAAAGTCTGTAGCAATGCTTCACCTCAAGCAGATAACTGTATTCTGCAGCCTCACAGGAGTTCTTTCCATTCAGAGATTAGTGGAAGTTCCCAATAGAAAACATAAAATTACTTTGGTCTTTGAGTTGGTTGGGAGAAAGAAAGTAATAAACCCCATATATTTAACATTTTTAAAGAGTCATGGGATAGATTACTGTCTTAAATAAATATTTACATTTATAAATAATCTCCAGCTTTACTATTTCATCTCTTACAACAACAGAAGAAAAATTACATGGCTGGTTTTTTTCTTTTCTGCCAACAAAGATTTTCATGAACAACATCCATCCAAAATTAAAATTCAGTTATTACTCCTAAGTTCTGGAGTTCTTTACTCTCAAGAAGGGAAGCAGAAAACACAAAGGAAGTGTTCTTACCTCCTCTGTGCACATCAGGGGGAATGGCAGGTGCCATCATGTTGGTATCCATGGGCTGGGAGGTATCGTGTGTCATCGGATCTTCCGGAGGCAGGTAAGTGGGTGGGGAGTATCAGCTAAATATAGAAAAGGCAGAGATACATAAGTCCTGTCCCCTCTTCAAAGCACATCTACATATCCACAGAAACTGTTTGAGCCTGGAAATGCTTCCAGCCTGACTCAGCTATAAACTTCCACCCACCACAAATCTGAAAAAGCAATCATGGACCTTGAATAAGGAAAGCAATGAATTACTGTGCATATTAAGCACAACTGCAATAAAAACAAGTCACTTCACCCCCACATAAAGCCATGAGAGAAAGCTCAGCCGTGTTTCCAACCCACAGGCTGAAAGTGCCATACAAACATCAGGACACAAAGAGGTCTCAGGGCCCAGCCAGCAGTAGACACTGAATATGTTAAAAGTGAACAGAAGCTGGAGCAGAAAACTTTCAGTTTGAGCTTTTCTGCTTCCAACACAATTCTACCAGCAAATTATTTAAACATCACAGCTATATGCAGGGCCTTATCATTGTCATTGCAAAGTATTACCTCTGCTTTCCTAGACTGGGAATAGTAGAAAGTGTTCAGGAACACAAATTCTACTGAATTAGCCTTGTGGGTCTGGAATTTCTCTGTTAGCATCTCTGTCTTGTCCCATTCAGGAGGGCATCACCAGCACATGAGCCAACAAACAATGACTACACTCATTAACACAAAGCTTTCAGCCTGCTTGAAGTATCCCAGTCAGCACTGCCCTTCAGCTGCTTATTCCACTCCTGGGAAAGCTTCCCGAAAGGTTTCTTAGAAGCTGCAGGAAGTTGCCAATGTCACCATTTCCCAATACACCAGAGGACACTCTCCTCCAGATTGATTGCACAGAGGTACATCCAAGAGCGAGAAACCCTCTCCTGATCCCTGCAAGCTTTCACTGCAAAAGCTGGGATTAGATTACCACTGTGCTGTCTCTGTTGCTGCTCATCCCACATTTATTTCCATTACTGAGAGTATGGATTTCAAACCACCACAGCAAATTATCACAGGGGATTCCAAAACTCTGAAAACCAAATTAGCATCAACGAAAGGCAAGAGAATGCTCTGCAAGTTTGCTGGTGTTTTTGGTTTGTTTTTTTTTTTTTTTTGTGGAGTGCTAATTTTGTTTGGATTTTTTTAATATATTTTTTAAGAAAACACATGTTCATGAAATTTACTGACATATTGTTTAGCAGGTATTTTGTTGAGAGTTTTACATCTAATACTGGCAGGTGCCTGGCTAATTCACTTACTTAAACACATTCAGCTGGATGTGAAAGCAGCAGAGAAAGACAGAGAGAGCAACAGGGTTGCATTAAAAGCTTAAAAAACTGCACTGGATTTTGAGTCTCCCATCTTACTAAGCCTTATAGGTTTGTGTGTGTGCAAACACAATGTTGGTCATGCACAAGGTTCCAAGGCCACGGGCAACAAATTAACCAGTATCTAGAAAGTTTTCAAGGCTAACTGCTTTGCCCCTTTATTTTGTATTTTCCAGATGTCAGCCTCTTTCCCAGTTAGTGCAAGATGGACAACTGTCCAGGGCTAAACATCAAGGACATCAGTATCCTGACCTCCCCTCTAACTCAATTTCTTCACTGCAGCTGCCGACATTAAGGGCATGTGGACAGAACAGACCTCCAAAAATCAAGTGAACTTCTACAAGCCAGCATTCAGGAAGACCTTGTGAGGTCTTTATCTCTGTTGGAAGAGCCCCAGCCACAGCAATCATGTTTTAAAAAAAGAAAAAAAAAAAAAAACACAGCTGGTTTCAGAGCAAATTCTCACATTTTTCAGAAAAGCCAATACAAATGCTTTCCTTCCTTCAAGCAAATTCAGTAGTCTTCACTCACAAGAGAAAAATTTGTAACAATTATTAACAGAAGAAATCTATGGATATTAATTTCATGTAATAGGAAACAGATTTTCACAAATCTGCTGCTTTGTTTACATATACCCTCCTCTCAGCCACTGAAGGAAACAGGCAAACAACATCAGTAAGCATTTGTACTGCATCCTTCTCCCAGCATTTAGATCAAGAAATCCACCACAGACTGCTTCTGTAGTATTTTTCTCCAGCCGCGTATAAGGACCAAAACAAGGCAGCTTCATGGAATTTTCTACAGACACCAGTCAACAGAGGAAGGCTCTTCTCTGATTGTAGGTAGTAAAACAGCCTGAAGAGTTCTTTTAAGGGCCTGTTTTTCAGTTGAGTATATTTACATCTCGGAATTTTACCACTATGAGAAGAAATTGTTTATCAAGTGGCAATAACATGATCACCTTGAGAAATATCCTTTTCTGCAGAACTAAAGCCATGTGCTGAACTTATGATCATATGCAAGGATGATCTCTAGCATTACACTTCTGGTGCATTGGACACTACGCATTGTGGTAGTGTCATTTTGGTTCCCTCTCCACACTTCACAAGAGTTCTACTGTAATATTTTTCAAACATCAAAATGTGTTTGAAAGAGGCACGATATTAAAACCTTCAATATTAGCAGACAAAGAGATTCTATACTCTTCATCACCTTCCATCTCTTAGCTTGCTATTGAACACAAGTGTTGGCTGATCATTTGCTGTTATTAACCAAAAAACCCACGACAGCAGCGATGCCCAAGCTGCTTCTCCCTTCTCCAGGGAAGCTGACTGTACCTGGCATTTGGAAAGGACTTCCTGGGTCTGAGCTGGCAGGAGAATGTGGATAGGTGCTACTGCTGCTGCCAGGCGAGTTTGGGTAGCTGCTGCTGGGCGAGTGGGGGAAGGGGTGGCTGTTGGGCTGCTGGAAAGAGTCCGGGAAAGTCGCGTTGTGCGGCATGTGGGGCTCGTTTTGTCCCAGGTTGCGGAACTGTGCCAAGAGGCTGTGCTGGGGGTTGTATTCACTGTGCCTCGGAACCAGCACGGGAGGAAGAACTGCAAAGGGAGAAAGAGAAAAGCCACAGCGTTAGAGACTCAGTTCCGAAGGTATACGGGGGAAACAAACCATGGTTAAATCCATTCTTCCTCCCCGCCGGCATATCCGCACCTGCCTCAAAAACAAGGTAGTCAAACCTAGGAGCACCTGTCCAAGCAAGAACTCTTTCCCTTACATCCGGTTACTGCACAGCTCGAATCCGCAGCTCCCTGCTTTGCCAGGTGGGAGCTTGCTTCCACAGACGGCCAGTGATGAAGAGCCAAGAACAAACCACAGTGCAGTGTTTGAGTCTCACTCGCACGAAGAGATGCTGGGAAGAGCCTGACAATGCTGACATGCAGTTCCTCCTGCTGCACTTGTCATCTGACTAATCACCTAATTGCCTGTAACCCAAACCCTTGCTCATAAGAACAGATTTTTTTGATTCTTTTTTTCTGAAGACAATACTAATAAGCCTTGAACTCAGTCTGGTCCCAACAGCTGTAATTTTATTTTTAACCTGGACTATGTTCTTACAAGTTACTATTAAAACAGTTATTAAATCTTCAAGTCAGTTTACAAAATGTGCAATTTAAACAAATTATGTAGTTCAAGAAAACCAACCAAGCAGCAATTGAGCTGCAACTATGTGCTACTATGGGATCAGAGAAACATCAGAAACTACGAGTCTCACCACACTTCTGAAGCCTTCTCAGCAGCAAAACAAAGATCTCTTTCAAACTAGGAATATGAACATGATACCAGATAGACTAAGATAAAAGAATCAAGTCTTTTTTCAGTTCCTCAGCTTCTATGAATGCCTCACAGCAAAATCCAAGCTAACCAAAGGATTAAAAGCTCTTCTTTCCACAGAAATTTTTGGGTGATGGATAGAAGAGGAGAAGCAAGGTCTGGGAGAGGTCCACACACAAAGTATTGGAAGAATACTTTGGAAGAATTGGAGAAATAAGAAAGCAAGTCCTTCTTCAAATCTTCCCCCTTTGGAACCTGTTTCCCAACTCCATGTTTCAGCAGGACTGGAAGAAACCCCTCCTGGATAGTCTGCCTTCAAGAGAGGGTGCCAAAACCCCAACAAAACCCAGGAAAAACAAGCCAAGGCTACTGCCCCCTCTCCTCGCGACTCCTGCTCTGGCCTCCACACCTGGGCACACAGAAGAGGAACAGAAGCATGTGCAGTCAACAAGCCTATACAGACATAGCTGTCATTCAGATTAAGAAAACTATTTTGGAGAGAGCTGCTTTATTAAAAGCCTGAATTACAAACTAATTGCCAAAAAACCCCAAACAAACAACATTTTCTTCACATGACAAACAGGTTCTTTCAGGACACTGGGGCATCTTTAGTCTTCCAGCACTTTGCTATTACAGAAGCAGCACTCAAGTATTTACTTTAGTGTCCTGGAGTCCAGAGTACCAGGATAACCACTCGACACATAGACCAGGCCTGAGCTCTAGGCTCATGCTTAAAAGAGATATAAATAAATGCCACACTAAAAACTCACTCTTTATTCCTAAAGTCACAGATTAATTGAAAAGAAAAAAAAAGTAGGTTTCTCTTACTCAGATTTTTTTTTGTATATGCCTAAAAGAGAAATTAGGCTCCCATTTTTGCCTGGCAGTTAATTAATGCAGGAGCAGCCTAATCCCAGAAATCTTCATAGAACATACACTGAAAAAACCCTCACTGCTGAAATTAAGACTGCCCAAGTCAGAAGCAGGTTTTAAGCATTTAATCTGATCTCTCAATTTCTTACAGCAACCTCACTGAGATTCCAACAGATCTCAAATATTCAAGGCAGATGTCATCCTTAAGTAGATTTGTTTAGATGTCAAGAAACCCAACTCCACAAGGCATAGACAAAGTTCCTAATTATGGTGTTTTCTGAAACAAAACACATCCATCCGCCATTCTACGGATGTTTTCAATTGCAAAACACCCCAGGAGAAGCTGCATCTCCCCCAGCTGCGCAGACTGTTTCTTGCTCCAATGCAACCATTCTGACATGCCACTGGAAAAGGCTGTAAAAAAAAAGTTACTCAGCATTCAGGTGGACATCACAAATCTCCTCATCCTCAACATGTCAGAGCCAAGCTCTCTGAATATTTGAGTTTTTCAGAATTAAGCTTGTTCTGTTAAACCAAGCAGTCCTTCTGCAGCTAGGTCAAATACTATTTAATTGTCATAGTCAACATTTGCTGGGCTAATAAATTACCAGTGAAAAAATTAACAATGAGATCATGTGTTAAAATGTATTTTCCCTTTCCTGTCTTTATGGTTCTTCCTTACTTTTCTAAGCATTAAAAACACAGCTTTCCTATCTCTTCCTTTCCTATGGATGAAGGTCAAACCATTAACTTTTATGGAGTTAATTTGTGCAGAAAGTACATCACCTACCTTTCCCATCCTCTACCTCACATTAAACAATGACACACATGACATCAGAGGAAGCCACATGATTTACAGCATTTTAAAATAGCAGGAGAACAGGATATTTTCTGTATGTTTTCTGTAATTAAATTAATGCAGTGCCAGATTTTCCCAAGGTATATATACATGTTTTCTCCTGTTGGGCAGAACCACTGGCAAAGTTTAGAATGACTTGAGATAAAAATAAGTCTCCTTTTCCCAGGTGTCCTTCATGCAAACCCATGCTTTTTGTCCAACTCCATCAACTTCAAGTGATTAAATGCCAGCTTCTTCAAAACAGATACAGAAAAGGGGGGAAAAGAATACAACTAATATTGATCTAACTCAAATAGTTTCAAAACGTCATTGCAGAATTTACTTTAGGTGCTGCCCCTAATTCACATCCTCCCTGCATACACAAAACCTTAAATGAGGAGGAAAAGCCCTGAAAGGCCACATCAGGTGAGAGAGAGACTGCAGTGCTCCAATTAGTCTGACTCCAAATCACTCAGTGCCATAATCTGATCTCTCTGCAGCTCCCAGCTTTTTTGCAGGGAAGCTGCTCCTGCTGGAGCCACAGAGGAGTTAATTTGAGTGCTGTTCACTCAGGAGTAAAGACATGAGCAAGGACTGCCAGGAGTTCAAACCACAAAGGGGGATGCACACCTTTCTTGCTCCCCTCACCCCTGTGTAAGGCGCTGAGCTTCTGGTCAGGTTGCAGACCTCAGCCACACGGAATAACAAATAACTGAGGCTCATCCAGCAGGGGAGGAGGCTGATCTCTGCTGCAGCTGCCAGCTCCAGGAAGAGGTATAATTGAAGGGGAGAGAGCATGAGAGAGTTATTCGGTGCTAAGCCAGCACACCTGTTGCTATGAAATAATGAAGCAGTCCACATCTTTGCTGTGCAGATCTCTGCAGGATGTGGCTCTAACCATTTGCAAACACAATCCCTCCCTTCCTCTTCAGCGGAAGGGAACACTGATAGGATAAAAAGTTACTGTTGCTTTTTCTTTTTTTTTTAATTTAAAATCAGTATCATCAGCATATATTTAAAGGAAACATAATATTGAACACACTGTTGTCTTAAAAAACTGCTGCAACAGATTTGCCAAGTCAACCTCATTAAAGTTAATGGAGTAGAACCACAAGTCATCTGACAGCTTGATTTCTGTAATTCTACAAACACCGGATTAAAAGGTTTTATGTGCTACACTGTGGCTAAATTTTGCTCCCGAGTTTTTCTATCGATGTGGACCTGGAGTTGAGAGTTAGTACATGACTAACACAAGAAAGGTTACTAGCAAGGAAGAGGGAATAAACCCCCAGGAAACAGGCTGGTTATGTTTCTGGAACCGTAGCTGGGATCCTGTGTCTGTCAAGACAGCCTGGGAATTGGAAGCTAGTTTTTACCATGTAAATAAGACCAAGTATACCTGAACCAAACAAGAGGAGCGGTATTAAAGAAATTAGAGCTACAGGGCAATTTAACCCACAGGGCTATTTCATCTAGGAGCCAAGAATGCCAAAAATACAGAAGATAGACCAAAGGCAACCTGGCTGTTCAGATAAATGTCCTGACTAACCACACCAAGGAAGAAATGCTTTTATGAAAATTTAATAGCGGCCTTTGAAGAAACTTACTGATCTCTACTCTTTTTATCTCCAGTATGTCACCCTGTTCTTCTTCAGAAAACTAACAGCTGTGCTATCCTAAATAAAGATCTTCTTGCTTTTCTTTTTTGTTCTATTTTCACATTCCAGAGATAATGATTTTAGCAAACACAGAAAGTCTCCAAGTTATGAATGTAACTTCTCTTTTTTTTTTAAGTTTCTCTGTGAAAATCCCCAAACTAATCCAATCCAAAGGACCTGCTGTACTTCCAAAGCAGCATATTTTCTATCCAGATGGGTTTTGATTATCTTGCACAAGCCCAGATGACAGCTAGCTTCCCTCAAGGCCTCCTTTTTTCCACACCCTTTGCATGTTATGTGAAAATTTGGGCAGGTATCTCTCTTTCTACGTATGGAAATTGAAAGACCATGTAACGAAATACAAGGGGCCACATATAAGAGAGCAGACCTTGATCCACTTTCCTTGCCAAAGTAGATTCTACTTCTTCTGTAAAAAAATTATTTATAAAATAAATGAAAAAAGAAAACTATAAGCAATGAATTGGTGCTGCAGTTTTTGCTCTTAAAAACCATGACTTGGTTGACATATGTTCTGTAAAAGGGTTTGTATCACAACAGGGCCATCACTTCTAATGAAGACCTGACAACACTATCATTAGACAAAGCACTTTAATTTCCGAGCGTTACATAGCTGCATTTTCATCTGAATTTATGCAAAGCCACATGTGTTTTGCCAGAAAAACAGAACTGCAGGTTAAGAAGGAAGAAAATCCTAAAACAAAAGTTCCGGCTATCTGGAAATAGGAAAATCCTGCAAAGACTAAGTTGTAACAAAAAGGAAGAGTTAGGAGAAGAAAAAAAAAAACCCCAAAACCAACAAAAGACAGCAGCAATGTTAAACTAACAAATTTGAACCCCCCTGAAGCCTCCCACCTTCATTTCCTGCCTTTGAGGGCACAGCAGCTGAAGCTGGCTGTGGCATTCTGATGAGCACTCCAATCCCACAGTGGGAAGAGAGCAGGTACCAACAAAAGCTCAGCCAAGATGTTGCTTGTGAACAGTAAACACTCTCCTCTGTAGGGAGAAAACTTTTTATGTCATTAGGCTTTCTCATGTTGCCCGAGTTATTCTTGGTTAAAAATATAAAATTAATAAACATTGTGTCCAAGGTAATCTCCGAGGATAGACCTACTTAAAGCTCTTCCAATAATCTTTGGATGTGGTATCACAGCTTTGCTTTGCTGGTTTCTCTAAAGGAGACATTCCAGTCTTTGAGATTTTCGTTCCAAACCTCTATTCTAGTAATTGTAGCTATTCTGCAACCTGTTTTGCGTGACAGAAAGACAAACTTTCTACTCCAGGAGAAAGCTGACAACTGTCTTGTTTTCTCAACTCTTACTTTTCTTTTACAGTTTTGGGAGACCCTATAGCTTGATTTGTCATTTTGAGCAATTACAAATGAAAACTGTATTTAAAAAACAAAAAACAAACAAAAAAAAAAAACCCCAAAAAAACAGTTGTTACTTTACTGACTTTGCTTTTACATCAGACATCTGGTCTAAATGCATTTGACAGGTAATATTAGAACATTTCCTGAATTACAATATTCAGCTAACAGATTTTATCTGTGGAATCTCTGATAAGCTGACATTCTGATTAAACTGATGTTTGTCAAGGTCAGTTTCAGAATTTAGTACTAATTGTATGCACGTTAGTGAGGGAGTCCTTGTAAGTAGATTTGGTGGAGGAGCAGTCCTGATGCAGGAGGAAGTCACAGTGATAGTGTGCATTAACTCAGACATTTACACAGACCAGAGTTCAAATTACCTATACAAAAGCCACAGTCACCATCCTACTGAGTAGGCTAAAACTTGGAAGTCTGGTCTTTCAAATCAGAAGAGACATCTGTATCTGGTTAATTTTGAAGAAAGAAAACACACACAAAACAGGACAGAAACATACCTTTCTTGACAACTTTTATCCCATTATTGCAGTTTCTTTTTCTGACACGTGGTAAGGCTAGACAAGGAAAGCCCTGCTGTTAGACCATTCCCTCCTTCCACCTCCTCATTTCAATTGCTCTCCCCCAGGTCACCTCTGGTGGGGAATTTTAGAACTGAATTCTGCAAAGCCAAAATGAAGGAAGTTTTATTCTGCTTGCCAAGCAAACTGACAGTTGCTTTTGCTATTTTGGGGAACCATCCTGTAATTGTGCCCACCTGTTGTAGCAATGTTATTTTTAAAGTCACACCCAAGTGCACACATGGCTGCACAGCAAAACTTCTCAGGGATGACCCTCTGCTCCCTCACCCCAGCCTGCAGGGGTGCAGAAATCCTGCTATGGGAATCATACAGGAACAAGAATTTCTGTAACTTGGTTCCACATACTAACTCTGAAGGGATGCAGCAATTTTGTCCTCCCTGGCACCCCAGAAGCAGCTTCCCACCCGCCTTTTCCTCTCCCTCCACCCCGCTCCCCTTCTCCCAGATGCCTGGCATTATCCTCCACCAGGCCTGGTTCTGTGGGAGCCTGCAGTAGGTGTGTTGCCTTACAGAGCCTCACAGACAGCAAAAAGCAGAGGAGATCAAAGACAAATATGAAAATAATCAGGTTAAAGTCATAGGAAGAGAGTCCACACCAAGAGCAAAAGCAGCATGACACACCTACTGCTCTCCTCAGAGCCTGGGGACCTGGCCTGTTCTTGTGGCAAAAAGCAGCTGTACATACAGGTAAAATGTTTCTGGTCAACAACAAGCTTGCTGAAGCAGACACACACTTTGAATTCATGGTTATAATTGAAAGAAACATCACAGTTTTCAGGCAAAATTGAAAATTCTACTGTTATGACACAGTATTTGTCTGCGACACCAGAAAGCAACCACTGCTTGCCCACAGCTTGGCTGGGAGATTGGCACCATCAGCTTCGTAAAACCCCTCAATATAGAGTAGCCAGCTCTCTGAAGAAGAGAAATTTAACAGAGGAAAGCCATTCAGCCTTTTTTATCTATGTTTAATTGGTAATTGCAAAAAAATAGGGATAACCTTTTACAGAAACACTGCACCTTCAACCACCTCCACACATTAAACATGAGAACAAAGTTAATTTCTCTTTTGCCTCCTTTGTAACATATTATAAAGTCAGAATCCAGGAGGATGATGGGCAAGGACACTTAGTAGAGACAAACACAATTCTGCATCAGAAAGGAGGAGAGCTAATGTTCCCTAGCACTTTAAGAAAATTAAATATTCAGTTTCTTCATGTTCCTTCCTTCCCCTTTAGCTAAGGCAAAAGAACTGAACCTCCTCCCCTAAAGCCACATTAGAGGTGTGACTTATTATTATTATTTTTAATAGCAGTGTCAATTTAAGCACCTCTTCATCCTCACTATTTCATATTCCATTCCTTTTGTTTTGCTGTTAGAGTAAACAGGATCCAGACCTTTATATCCCCTTAAATTCTGGATAATAGCTTTCATCTGGTCCCACTGACATAACTAAGGACAGAGGCAAGCAGCAGAGGCTGTATCTCCAAAGAAACATAAGGAATAAAAGACGGGAAGAAGTGTCTCAGGAGGGACTTCACACTTTCTCCAGCAAAACCTGAGAGGTCATTTTTGGCATTTTCACAGGGATGAGAAGCATCATGTCACAGCCTCTGTGTATGCAGTACACCTAATTATTTAGCAAGTCTTGATCATACTTAAGGATAATCCCAATATCTCTCTAAACCAAAAGTTAAAACTGAGAAGAACCAGATTCAGCCAAGCAAGCACACCAGTTCAGCTAAGTGTGCCAATTTTTAAGAGGCATTGAATTCAGGCCTTCCCCTCCTTAATTAAAAGCTTTGCCTTGCCTTGCCAAGGGAGAAACCTGACAGCCATTAACTACCCTGCTCCAGAAATAATTCTGCACACAACAGACCTAGGGAACAGCAGCAGTGAGCTACTTTAACCCATCTCCAGGAGATATTTCCTCCTGGCACTCAAAGCGCAAGGTTGCATTCCCACCCCCAGCAACAAGTCTCTACTTTCTCCTCTCATGTCCCTCCACTCCACTCCTTCCCAGATGTCCTCCACAGGGCCGTGTTGGTACAGATGTTCCTGCAGCCAGAACAAAAGCCCCTGTGCTGCCCTGATCAGCCAGAAAGATAACACAGCAGGGGAGAGGAGAAGTGACTGTGATCTGGTTCAGCACAAGGCCAAGGGAACAGCTGTGCTGGCACAACACAGCGAGCAGGGCAGTCCATGCACCCCACCACGGAGCGCAGCTCCATCGGCTCGCTGGCTCCAGGCTGAGAGTGTCACAGTGTCACAGGAAGGCCACCCTTCCTCACCTCCACCCTGGGGCCCCCCCATGCTGATATGCCTCCTTCTGGTTCCACGTGTGAGAGCTGAGGGCACTGAGCTTGCCAAATTAACTGTGCCAAAAAGCAGTTTTCTGTGAGTTTAGTTTTCTTGATTGACGCACCACAGGATCAGACAGGCCCTGGTGCCTGTGCAGAGCCTGTTGGTAAGGTCAGGCAAGAGCGTGGTTCTGTCATGTAACACACACACCTGTGTGCCTGCCAGATGCCACATTCACCTCCGTGTGCAGGGACACTGGGAGATTCCCTGTTTGAGACTGCAAATAATTTTCTGCCTCCTCTTGCTGTTTAAAACCTGCTCCTGTCTAGGATGGCTAACAGAAAAATCTCACCTAGATTCAGGTGTAGCTTTGTAGCTGGCAGAGACACCACAGAGCGCCAGTTCTCATGCTTCACGAGCCAAACAGTGAGGATGGAATAATGTCTAAAGGTAGAAAATCCATTCCTGCCTTTGGCACTGTGGAAACTGAGACATACCCACAGCACTGATTTCCCAACAAAGAACATTACCTTACTTTACATATTTGAGGATTTACCACTAATCCATTCCTCAAACCTTACACAACACTGAAACAAATCACAACAATCAGCAGAAGAACGAAAGGGTAGATGCCATCCCATGCTTCCCTTCAGATCTCCAGTAACTGCTTCTGCACAAAACATTTAAACAGAGACCACACTGTCAAGCAGAGCCAGAACTTCATAATGTACCTTGCACACAAAACATGTATCATACATAATCTGAGCTTCCAATTTTGCTTTGTCAAGAGAAAGCACATTTCTAAACCTTCTGGGAAACACAAACCTTGATATCTGCTCGAGTCCATAGACTGTTGTAAATGGTGACTCATGCATGAATTCCCACTACCCATTAGTCTCAAAGTATAAGCACTTACGTGGCAATAATAGTGTTTTAATGTCCTGGAAAAAGTGGGAAAAAACAGTTAGCAGAATCTGGGAGTGACTGTCAGGAAATGAAGATAAAGATCACGCTTGGAGGACAGCAAGAACAAGGAAGGGACAGAAAAAAGAAGTCAAAAGTTACAGTTACAGAGCACAGCTCTCTAAGACAAATGAGAATTCAGCTACCACCTGTTTCCAAATGCTGTTTTCCCACTCAGCTCTGTGCAATATCCCTCAAAGCAATCTGTGGTTGACTAAACACAAACCCCTCCTACATTACATACTCAGCCTAAAATGTACATTTTAGTAAGACATCTTTTGAAAGTTTTATTCTATCTTGCATAACTCCTTGAAGTGAACACTGAATATGGCCAGAGTCCCAAGCTGCACCAGGGAGGTTTAGGTTGGAAGAATTTAGGAAGAATTCCTTCACAGAAAGGTTGATCAGATGTTGAAATGGTCTGCTCAGGGAGGTGGAAGAGTCACCATCCCTGAAGGTGTTTGAGGAAAGACTCGATGGGGCAGTCAGTGCCATGTTCTGGTTGACATGGCCGTATCTGGTCAAAGACTGGACTCAATGATCTCAGAGGTCTTTTCCAACCTAAGTGATTCTGTGATTCTCTGAAGTGACAGGCTATTTACAAATACCTGGTTTTAAATATGACATAAACGGTGTCAATACGAGAATGTTCTCAAACTCAGTAATTGTTTTTAATATTAACGCAAAATGAGTTAGAACATGTAACCTGACATTACAGTAAGAGCCCAACTCTTGCTTAGTCTGATAGAAGGAGAGGTGTCTCAGGAATCTTAATTTTCAGTATTTTGGAATACTGAACGCAGTCAACCAACCCAGACATATGCACACAGCTAGCAGTACAAGTACATGACTACTTTATTATCCCTCTTGTACTTAATATGAAATTGTTGAGGGGTTTTGTAATTTTCAATTTTTTCAGAACTGCTTTTTTCAGTGCGAGTTCCTTTGTTCAAGCTGCTGCTGCATAAATACATACATTATGGGTATTACATCTGCCATTCACATGATTTCCAAGTTAATACTAACACAGCTAAAGGGAAATATTTAACATCAAGATATTCACTGTGCATTGCAGATCCAAGACAAATGCAATTTCCATCCACAGCAAAACAATCTTGCAACAACCTCATTTCCATCATGGTTCTGTGGATCCTTGCCACTCTCCAGACAGCTGCTGAGTTTATGAAAAGGCTAATGCTGATGGACTTCCCACATTTAAACCAGGGAAGTCCACCCATGCCTGCGGTGCATTTCTGCAGCTGTCCCTGTACACCCTCACAAACAGCTGGAAACCAGTGATGACACATCCAAGCACAGTTCATCTCAGTCTCTGGAAGTATTCCCTGATAATAAACTTGCATGAGCGAAATTAAGCATGGAGTTATCAAAAAGAGGTTTGGACCTTGGAGAGGAGACTGGAGAGAAAACGGGTGGCACCTTAAGAAAAGAAGTGAGGCAGTGGGTAACAAGTAAGCAAACTGTTTGTGGAACAGCTGACAGTAGAATTTCACATACAATCAAACAGTACTATCAAAGTTCAAACTGAGGAGATTAAAATCTGCTGTCTAAACTCAAAGTCTTTTTAAAAGGCAACAATTGAGAGAGATACTAAAAACTATTATTTTCTGTAGGATGAAGAAACTGAAGTGATAAGGTGAAATAATAATTTAAAAACACTACTACTAATAATAATAGCAGCATTACTACTGCTGTGTGTCAGAATGGTTTTCAAGCACGTATAATGCGAACAAATCCTTTGTGTTAACCTGCAATGTTAAATACAAAATCACAGATCTGCACAGTCTAGTAAACAACAAATTAACTGAGGGATAGTGGGTACCAACATTCCCAGATGATCCCAGGCCCAGCAGCCTGAGGCACATACTAAGCCTACCTCTGTGCAGTGATAAAACATTTACACAAGTGAAGCATTTGCCCCGTGAAAGGGAGAACTGCTAATTAATGCCTACATCCAGATAAACTGCAGAGGAAGAATCTGACATGTGCAAACAGCCTCTTTTGCTTATTTAAGCCGATGAGTCACATAATTAATTGCCACACTTTGCATTGTTCAGATAAGGCGTAAAGGTACAAACAAGGAAGAACCTACCAGGACTTTCCACCCGCTTGTAGTGGTAGGGATTGATGCAAACCTCCTTCTGTTTGGAACCAAAGGGGAACTCACAGCATTCCAGAGGTTTCAGTTCGTGGTGGCTCTGCAGGTCGGGCCAGCGCCACACTCTGCAGTAAATGACGTGCGGGAGCCCTTTCCGGTGCGACACCTGGAGCCGGCCGTCCAAGGAACGAGGAATCGTGACACAGTTGCTGGGCTGGCCAGGACAGCTTAGTGCTTTTTCCAGCTCCTCCATAGCACCTTTCTTCTTCTTCAGTTTTTTCACTAATGCATCGACAGCTTTCTCTGCCCATTTCTCTTCTTCATCCCCTTGCTTCCACCCCAACAGCCTCTTCACTGCTGGGCTGGTGAAGGAGAATAAACTTGTCACATTCATGGTGACCCTGCTGTGGTGATACCCCAGAACCAAGCAGGAACGACTGCCCTCTTCTTCCACCACCACCAGCGTACAGCAGATTGCGTCAGCAGTCAAAAGCAGCCTGGATCAAACAGTTCTGGTCCTTTCTCCTTTTCAATCCTCCAGTCCCAGGAAGGCAGCACTGACATCCCCCCTTGATGGTCACAACCTTCTCATTATTCTAAATCCTTCTGGTTGACAACCTAAAGGAGAGTATCAGAGGAAGAGAAAAAAAAAAAAAAAAAAAGGATTTTACCTTTCAAGTCAACATACAGCAGTTAACAATATCCCTCACCTCAACCCAGAAGAGTGGTGTGATCAAAAAACAACCAACAACAAAGTAACAACAAACGCTGACAACCTCCAGGATTGGACTCAAGATACATCTCATGAAAACTTAAGCAGCAGGACCTGCTGCTGAACCCAGTACATCCCTATATTAGAAATGTAGTTCACATTAAATCTAGCCTAAAACAGTCTCTCAATTTAAATTTTTCACTATTAAGTGTGAGGGGTGCTACAATCTGCCTGTCAGCTGTTGCAACCTTAAGCAGCAAAACATCCCAAGGAAACAGTGCAGGATCACTAGTGCTTTTTTATTATTTATTTTAGAGAGCAGCTGGAAGCAATATTCCTCAGCAGCAATGTGCTGCTCAGCTCTCTCCAAACTGCCAGGCGTGAAGTTCAAAAATCACTGCATTAGACTTGAGCATAACTCAATCTGAAAAAAAAAAAAAAAGAAAAAAAAAAGAAAAAAAAAAAAAAAAAAGAAAAGAAAAGAGTGAAACTAGAAAGATCTTAGCCCTCACTCACTCACACAAGAAAGAAAATTGCATCTACCCACCCCACCCAAGAGCCCTCAGAGCTCCTAAGCAGCCTGTGAGGGAAATCATGAACTTCACTGATTATTCACTGACCCTTCATGCTGCAATGTCTGTCTGATATACTCAAGGACTCATGAAGGAGTGGGAAGGACAAGGAAGTCCAGATAAGAGGATTTTAGACAGCACAGTAGTCCTCAAGCTGGGAGACAATGAATGGGACTAAAGCAATGGGTCAAGAGGGGGAGGAACGCCACATATGAAGGAGTCCCAGCCGTGAGCAGCAGGTTTTGTCCTTGTCCAGGCTGGGAGCAGGCAAAAGGCTCCAGCAAGGGAAACAGAAGAGACTCGGGACTGGCAGGGAAGGGAAAATGAGACAAAGAGCACCACACCACTGATTTTCAAATAGACAGACAGGAAACATATCCTGGACTGGATACCAACAGGTTGCAGAGGAAGGGGGAAGGGAAAAGGATATGAATGTTTTTGTTGTCATCAGAACAACACAAAAAAACACCCAAGCAACCAGCAGTCTATACACACAGAGAATAGAAGGTGTCAGCACACCCACATCAGAAGAGACTTCACAGCTATACCAAGAAAAGACTGCAGACTTTAAAATTGCAAATGCTATGGCACACTTACTCTCTTCACTGTCATACACTGCAATGGTTTCATCGTATGCCACTATACTTGAAGAACTTTAAGCTGAAAACCATCCACTTTATTCAAATTAACTTGTCACTAGAACAGTTATCTAATTGCAGAGGTTCAGTTTTATTAGGCTGAATGCATAAACTACATTTATGTGAACAATGATTAGGGACTAAGACACAGGCCACATCTACCTACACTTCAAACTGGTACATCTCATTTCTTTTACACTAAGAACTGTATTTGAAATAATAATGTTAATTCAAGGGAAGATTTGCATGAGCCTGCAGCAAATTTAAGAATTTGTTTTGTTATGTGGGCATGTGCTATACTGTTAAATGAACTGAAACTCCATTAGTGTCACTGACTGTACTCCAGGTATACTTTATCCTTACATGCACTGTAAAGTGCTCTATTAAAATGCTGTGCTAATTTAAGAACTGAATTACCAGAACACCAGTGCATGTTTAAATATGTTTGTAACTGAGTTATTTTCAATTCATATATAGAATGTATCTCAATCAATATTCTAAGTACCTTTTTTCTGCACTTTTCAAACAAAGGATACAAGTTCTACACACAAAAGTTACAAATTCAAGTAGTATATCAAGTAAAGCTTTCTCCTTCACTTCCAGCTGACTTAAATGAAAAATATTTAAAAGGCTTGAGATGAAGCTCTAATAAAGGAGGAAGTAAGAAGTCTACATTTTGACCCAAGCTTCATTTAACATTGATAATGTTTGCAGATGTGGCTCTACCTAGGCCTGACCCATTTTTCACCAAGCTACTTGCTGTGAAAAAGTCCTGTCTGTTAAGACTGAATGCTTATATCAGTGCCTGAAAATACAGCCCTACCACGGGCCAGTACACAAGCTATGCACAGACTCAGATGCGGCCCCAAGCAGTCAGACCAAAGGAACAGATTCTCTGAAGTTTTTGGATCAAACCCTGCAGCACACGCACATCCCACTCCCACAATCATCATGCACTCCAAAACAAGTTTCACCCTCACCATCAAAGCTATGGTGGCATCTCTGTGATGCCACAACAGCTGCTGGGAGCAGGAATAACAGCATCAGGCACAGTGCTTGGAGGTGAGCTTGGAAGTAATGCAGCTCAGCAGGACCCAGCTGGACACCAGCCTCCAGCCAAAGATTCCTGATGAAGTCCTGCCTCCAAAACAAAGCCTAAGCACACCCCAAGCCCTGAACAAGCAGCAAGGGGGACAAAACTCACAGGCTGCTGTACATTAATTTCTCTAAGCTCCAAAATCAATATTAAGCTAAAAAAACCCCCGAAAAACCCAACAAATAGACAAAGAAAAAAAAACAACAACAAAACCAAACAAATAAAACCCAAACCACAATGTATGTGGGGATTTTCTTTTCCAAGAAGCAGAGTGCTTGTCTGCTTGGCTGAGCCCTTGCCAGTACATTCCATTTCCCTTTCTGCCACTCTTGGTTTCTGCACTGCATCATTTCCTGTATTATTTCTGCACAAAGTGGTCTTATCAGCTGGAAGTGCAAAATAAAGATTAAACCACGAGTCAGCAGATGACACAGTCTGCGTCTTTCTTTCCCAAATCCACGTGCCCTTCTGGGAAAGTGGGATTTAGTATTTCCAATAGTTAAGTGATTTAGTATTTCCAAGTTAAGTGACTGCCAGCCCTTGTAGAGTCTGTTTGTTCACGAGGTAGGGATGAAACAGAAACCTAGGCCAAACAACAGGACATTCTCCAAAAGACAGCCTGGCATAAGTTTAAAGGAAAGTGAGTTGTTACCCACTTATCAGACACTCTCTACACATCCAAACCCATGCACTTTCTGTTATGTGTTCTGTGTGCTGATGGATGTGTTGGAATCAACAGACTTCTTTCCCGATGTCATTTTATTTGTCTTCCTTCACTGCTGTTGTCTTTTTCGTAATCTTTGGATTAACACACAAATCTGTACACATCCTATAAAAAATAAGTGAGCATTATATATATATATATATATATATATATATATATATATATATGTATCTGTTCAGAAAGCCTTGTATTTAGACAAATGTATTTAGGCAAAATGCCTAAGAGTGAAGTCCTATTTTTCTCGCCCTCAAAGAAAAGATGGTTACTCTGTCAGCAGCATGAAGCAGACAGTAAAATATTCAATGAGAGTGCTTTCAAATTCCCACAGGAGATCCCATAGGAAACTGTCTCACTTTGCATAAATGACTGTTTTTGATGGGTGGAGAAAGGGTTTGGACAATTAGATGATCCTCTCCCAGTGGGGTGGATGGGGGAGCAAAACAACTTCTAGCCCAAGTTTCAGGCAAACAAGTGACTCTAACTCTTGTACTAATTTCATTATTTGTATTACAGGCTCAGTGATGCAGGAAAAAGGGATCCTATTAAATATTTTTAATATATGCTCAGCACAGTTAGACACAAAAATGGGCAGGAACCACAGTGAGGATAATTGTTAATAGAGAAAACTGTCTAGTCTCTGACTGCATTTTAAAAATTCAATTTATCTTAGTCAACGTTCATCTTCCCAGCATCCATTACTTAGTAACACTATAAAGAAATAACAAGCAGAGAGATTTTAATTTGCTTCTTTAAAAATACTTAGTCATTAACCCACTCTGAGAGACACATATTTTCAGCAACTCATGCAATCAGTACAATATTTAGATCTTTAAAAGAAAAAAAAAAACAACAAACAAACAGATTTTGGCAAAGAAGGCAGGGAGCTGTCTTTTTATCCTGGCAGAAACTATCTCCATGTACAGTTTCCATGTATTACTAAAAGGCATGACGTCTAAGCAGCTGCAGTGCTAGAATGTGTAACAACATATTGTGCGCTAATTTAATTTGGCTCCCTATTCTTGGAGCAAGCAGCAAAACGTTTCGATTTCTTTCTTCAAGTAATGCGATTTGTGAAACAGAAAGTCCAGAGTCTTCTGTTGAATCACCCTCCTTTTAGTCAACAAATTCTTTGCACCTTCTTATGGCAGAAGATCAGATCTTGCTCAGCTTGGAAAAACCCACTAAACCTGGGAGAAACCTCAGTAGCATTACAACACACATGCAAAAAGAAAGCACGTTTCATATCAGAGTGCTGTAGAACTCATTAGAGAGCTTGTACAGAACCTGACTTGGCTTCCTTTGTAGATTTAGAAAATTACAAGAAGAAAAAGAAAAAAAAAAAAAAAAACCTCTTCTATGTTCTCCTGGCATGATAGAAAGAATTCAAAAAACCACTGAAATATGCGATCCTGTGTTATTATATACAACACATCGTTTGAGGAAAGAGGAACACACTGGTGCTGAAAATACCTCATCATACCTAGCAGAGTAGGCAGGGTTTTTCCTGCCACTATATTAGACTCCCTTCCTTACTTAGACCTAGCAAGGGCCAGGAGGATGGGTATCACCAGCCTGTTCTCCGAAGTAACCTCTTGTTACAGTCCAAAATGCCCACTCTGTCAAAACTCCTCTACAGCCATCCCTCTATTGTTATTTGGTTGAGGGACTGCCCTTCCAGGAAAATCTCCCATGTATCACTGTACAGCCCACAGTGAAAATCCTGTCAGATATCACAACCACCCTTTAGTTCAGCAGGCAGAGGGGAGAGCAAAATGAAACAGCAGGGGCAACGTAGCATTTGAGGGGAGGAGGGCAAGTGACCCAAAACCCAAAAAGCCCATTGCTCTGTAGTCCAGAGCATGAAGGGATAAACTTACACTATCAGGAGCTGCCAGCTCCTTCCCAGGGCTCCCCACAGTTCAAACCAAGAACACAGTGTTCGGCCAGTTTCTACAGTGAACCGCAGCTTTTCTTCCGCCGCCTCCCCATTTGGCTTCTGGCAGACAAAGCACTGCTCCTTGCCCTTAAAGTCTCAACTATCATGATTGCAGGAGTAAAACAATAGCAAATTCTTACAGGTTTTCTGGATTTGAAGGTACCCAATTTGTCAGATTTATGGTAACTTCACTGTTGCTTCTCCAGAAAAAACACCCGCTTTCCATACATTAGAAACTAAATCCTGTGCTACGATACAACTAAAATGGCACAGAAGTCTTTCTAAGCAAGTATATCACTGTGAGAAAATAATATGGCAAAGGTTCTTTCCTAGTTTTAACAGACATGCATCAACAATTAGATCTGTCCTTGTCCTGGTTAAGAACACTTCTTCCCAATACCTTTGCAACTGATTTGATCTACTGAAAACCACACTCCTTCAACAAATTTAAACAGCACATCTTTCATGAGTTTTCTCCAGCATGTTTACAAAAAACACTAACACCATACAGTCTCTTAAGTGATCACCAGATCCTCAAATCCTGCCTTTTTCACCAGAGATGAAAAACACGCTGCTGAATTTTACTCATTCTTGCATTCAGATGCATGTGAGATTCCACAAAGCCACAAAACACCAGCTCTTCCTTGACCAGCTGCTGGTCTCCTTGCTGTCCTTATTTTATATATATTTTATATTGCCAAGACTAGAGGAAAGAACTAAAACCAAGTTTGCCGAGATAGTTGGTCAGGAAGCTAGGCAAGCCGGGTGCACAGCAGGGCTAGTACAAGTAGGATAGATCAAAACATCCACCCAGGTGTGCACAAAAATCCCCTCTGGTGTCGGTGAGCAGTCAGACTGAATCGGATGTGCTTTCAAAGATTATCTCTAAAACCACAGCCTAGTACTTTAACCAAGGTCAGGAAGGAACTGTAACTTGATGATTCAGTCAAAACTCTGGCACAGATGGGATTGCAAAATATGAAATTCACTAAAATAACCTTTAAGATGAATACAAGGCTGTGAATCACAAAACTTGACAGCATAGTGTTCATAAGGTGGTTTTTTTTTCCTAAATGCTATGTAAGAAGAAACTCTTCATTCTTCACTCTCTCCAAGCTAAAGGCCTCTTAAAGAAATCCTCAAACTATATCAAGACATTAAAAAAAACAAAAACGTATCTAAAGAAACAGTTGTCAACAGATTACCAGCCATCACAGTGGGTAGTTCCTTGTGCGTCTTTGGGTAGGTTTATCCATCTCATTTGTGCTGTGGTGTACTTAAACTTCATGCATTGTCCCACCAGGACACTAAGAGCACTCAGGAGTACAGGAGCAGCCAAGGATCACAATCAGCACTGTTAGATGGCACAGACCAGGTTGTGAAAAACGCAGGAGAACCTCTAAGACCAGCCTGGAGGACTGGCCATGGCTTTGTGAGCATCCACAAAGATGCCACAACTAGCCTAGCTATCAAAGTAAGTTAGAAGTCCTTTTCTGAAAGGTGAAAAATCTGGGGAATGCAGATATTTTTTTCCCCTTTCATCACAAAACTCCTGTATAACTCCCTTTTTCCCCAAAGACCATTCCCTTTCCTGACTTTTTGAACTGTCTTTAGAAAACAGGTGTTGTTTACAACAATAACAAACACACATCTGTGTGGGTGTGTTAATACACACAAAGGCAGGATAACTGAAACCTCTTCCTATATTTAGATCTGTCTGGTCAGCCCTAATTGCATAATTTAATCAAAACCCTTTCCAAGGGAAACACATCCATATTCATCACAGGCATCAAAGGAAACATCTTTACAAACTATATCCTTTTACAAACCAACACATGGTCCCACATCACTTGTCCAATTGTTGAATTCCTCCTTTGGAAGGGCACGGAATTTTATTCTTTTTATCAGCTGAAAAAAGCATTTCCCTCCAATTCATCAGCACAGGTGGGAGGAACTTCCTTCACAGGTGAGATGGGGAAAATTTACTGACATGTCACTTTCAGGAGTTTTTTAGGCAGTTAAAACATACATCTGCAGCATAAAGGAAAACCTTTAAAACAGAAAAGAAAGAAAAATGCCCATCACCACTCAGGCATCAAAATTTTTGAGTGAAGCTCATAAAATGCAAGATGTGTTTTGTCTTCAGAGAACAGCACAGACTGCATGAATTTAAAAAGGGATTTGTCAGCCCCAAGCCAGAGCAGTGCTCCAACAGGGTATATTTTAAGGAGGGGAACCCCACCAAATGCACTCCAGTTATGCTCAGCTGAGGCAAGTCACTGCTCCTACAAATGATTCATTTCACCAAGAGCATGCACCAATACAGTTACATCAGCTGCATTAAACCACTTCTAAAGACTGTGACCCAGACCTCATTTATCAGAGATTAAGTAAAGATGTTAAATTACAGCTCAAGATCCCCAGCTTTAAAGCAGAATCCTTCACCAAATCAAGAGATGACAAAAACTGAGAAGAAAAATTACCTATTCACTAATAAAAGAGTTATTGGGTCAAGTCTCAGCAAAGGAGAACAAACTGATGAAAATTAATCAAAAAAAAGTATTGCTGTTAAATTAAATAAATCTTTCCACAAATTAGTCCTCCACCCACCATTTATACACCTGAAATAAGAACAGTCAGTTTGCCAACTCTAAAGACATTTCAGTGCATTTCATGAGATGCATGCTTTACTTTTTTTAAAGGTTCCTCCAGTTTTCCTCATTTTAAAGGATTATTCCAGCTTTCCTGGTTTTTTGCCTTATCTGTAATAACTAAAGATCTAATTTTTTGCCTTTAAAGAACTTTTAAAACACTGTACCTTCTTCATGTCTTTAAAATGTCCGTGTGGAATTTCATCAAGTGCCCTGCAGTTCACAACTACCATTCTGGACAGAGAAAGTGTTTAAAGACAACACAGCTTTCCAAGCCAAGTTTATACAACTCAGACACAAACACCAAATATTTGCTAGACTTCCACCATCCAATGAAACATTATTTAATTACAGCATGCCACGAGTGGCCTACTGAAAACTGGGGCTGCACTTCAGATGACACAAAGCCCAGTGTGCTCCAGGTCCTCAGGAGAGTGAGGAGGAGCTGCACAACCCCATCCCAGCAGATACTCCCAGGCAGTTCCTTGGTATTTAATCAAGCCATCCTAAGTCACAGACCCCTTATAAATGGAAGATCACAGTGTTTACAGCTGCCCCTTCAGCTTCCACACAAAACAATTAAAGTTTAAGATTTACAGGCAAGTACAAATCAGGGATCCTCTTGAGACCAAGTCGAGGTCACTTTGGGTTAACGTTTAAAATACCCCCACAAACACATATAAAGGGTTGATCACAGCCTTTACCAGCAGTTGAGGCACAACTCTGAGCGTGCCTACACTAAAAACAGACCCAGAAGTCATAGACACAAAAGGGCAAAACAAGGGTGCAGACATACATGAGGAATCAGAAAGATCCAAAAAAACTGTGGGATGAGGCAAAAGCAGCTGTCACAGTCCTGTGCCAGAACATCTGCAGAATCTCACGTCAAACTGTTTTCTCATATTCCTGAGATCAAGGCTTTGGAGCGTTCTGTACAAAGGCTTCAACCCACAGATAGGAACTGATAGTTAATACAGCAGTTGGGAACAGCATAGCTTGAAAGGAAGTGGGAGATATCCTCCTACATTGCTTACTGGGAATACAGAGGTTTTACAACAGGAGAAATGGGCTGTAATCTGTCTGCCTGATTCCCTGGTTATCTGTAAGCTTTTCATAACTTTTGGAAGAGGAACCAAGCCACATAAAGAATTACTCAGTACCCTTCCCTTATCTGCAAGCTTTTCTTCTTAACAGAGCCTTTATGACTCGGCATATGGCAGTAAGAGAACCTATTAATCACTCAACCATAATTTTTGAGACCAGTTTGAAGTTTCAAAAGTCAGGTTCTGCAAAGTTGCAAGTTTCTTACAGTCAAGACACCAAAACACAGCATTTTCCAAACACCCCACGCTCTGCAAGGTCAGCAGAAGGCTAGCTTAAAACAGCCATAATGCTTCCAAATTTTCCACTGCTGTCTGCTATTGAACAGTCACAGCTGGCCTGGTAGTGAGGATGGACAGAAGAACTCCAAGTTCCAAAATCACTTGCCAAGACCACTCACTTCTAGGCTACAAGCTACTGCACAGAAAGAGCACACAACGATTTCAGACTCCTTGTCTTTTAGCTATTGCATAGATGTCTTTAATTCTGGGGCTGAAACCAGCACTCCTCAGCTCCAGATATAAGAAGCCTTTAGGCTTTAACAACCCTGACTGCTGGCTGGCCTGGAAGATTCAGAGTCCTCACATCCCAAATCAGTGAAAGCAAGAAGGTAGGCAAAAGTGTGATGGAAAAAATCAGGAATATCAGACTTGAGCCAAAGCAGCCTGCCACCAGCACTGCCAGTTCTCAACTGCTCCCCCTTTACAAAGCACACCAGATGCACTGGGTCTGACCATGAGCAAGAGTCATTCCTGATAAACTGGCGGGTAGAAGGCCAAAGCGAACAGTTATCCAGTCAACTGCAGTAAATAGCCCTGGAGCATTTATGCTAGCTATGCTGATGCTTTCTGCAAAGAAGCCTCTAGCCAAGCCAGAAATAAAAATGAAAAAGATGCTACAGTCAGATTCCTGTGCTCTGTAGAGCTCCTCAGCGCAGCAGAAGGTTACAAGGGAATTCAGTAAGCACCTCGTTCCAGCACTAGGAAAAGTAGTAGCTCCCACTACTAGGGAAATACCTACAGTTTGTATTTTAAATCTGTAGATAGTCTAAATCCTAAAGTAAAGAAATACACTACAAAAATACAAGTAATAAAAATGAGAAAAGGCTTTTAAACACATTTATCATACAGCACCTAAACAAATGCTTTCTAAATTTCTTTTGAGAAGAGAGGATCCAAAGCCAAAAATGTGAAAGTGATTTAAGCAGTGGTGCAGAACCCAGGAAAGCGACAAACAGCGCACTGGCTCACAGCACAGATCCGCTTCAGGGGTTTGTCGTCACTAGCAGTGATTTCTGGTAACACCAATCTGCTTTTACAGTGGATTTTTTTAGTGGATTTTGTATTTGCCTTTTCTCTGATTTCTTGATAAGGCTGCTAACTGTACCCAGATTGCCAATTGTTTCAAGCTATTTCATCCACTAAAGAGCAAAATAAAGTTTCTACAACTGAGAAGTTAAACTTGGACAATCTTTTCCTCCTGAGGATAAACATTTGTCCTGTCTCATACAGGACTTGCACTATATCTCTTTTGCTCATACAGTTGCATTAAACTAGAAAAACACCTCTAAGACAGCTTGCAGTTTCTACCAGCAAAACAACACTTGACCAGGAAAGCTTGTTAAAGGGTTGCTCTCCATCCCAGCTCCCTCACCCCTCATAAAAGATACTGCACCATTAATCACTGTCCTTTTGCTGCCAATAGAGCTACACTGGGGCTGACGTAACTGTTGGCACTCAGAGTCTCTCCCTGTTAATCACCAACATAAGTATCTGGGAAAAAAACCCTGTAAATTAGACCTTTCCTTGGCAAGCACTTTAAGGAAGTCTTCGTCTCAGAGTGCTACAGCACTCGCCTGTGACTAGCTACCTCCAGCAGCTGCCTTAGACCAGCAAGGTCACAGGTCCACAAGGCAATGAGCAGCCCCAAGGGCTTGCTCCCACCCAGAGAGAAAAGGTTTCCCTTTACTCCCTTGTGCCAGCCTTACTGTACTGCAACATAACTTTCCCTCTACCTGTCAGTCAGTTCACCTTCCTAACCTGGCAGAACCAACACAAACCAAAAAACATGTTCTGCACGATCAGCTCAGGGCACTCAAGTCACCCAGCCAGCCTACGTGAAGAAATTCATGGCTGGGACTGAGAGAAACCCAGCTCCTAGGAGTTCTTTCCATCTCAGGGGTTGCCACTCTCAAATTTTAAGTGATACCCAGGTCAAAGATTAGCTCACACTCAGACATGAGTACTTCAGCTGATTTGCAAAACCTGCTCTCATCCCCAGAGCAAGGAGCCCTGCTTTGGCTGGTTCTGAATAATCAAATGCTCCAGCAAGCAATTCAACCCTGCTCTACTGCCACTGCCTTCTGCTCTAGAACTAGACAGCAAACTTGGGGGAAAAAAAGAGTGACTTCCTATCTATGCATTCAAAAATACCACACACTGCAGAGTTTAAGTCGAGAGCATTTATAAAATATTTTCTACATGAAATATAATACGACACATTACAGAAACTATAATAACATTATCCTAAGTTTTTAAGCTAATAAAGACTAAGACTTTTCCTCTGGCTACTACATCCAAGAGAAAGAACTTAACATTGACACTAGCTAGCATGGATAATAAAGGGCCTGTTATTAAATATGCCAGACTATAAAGCCAGCAGCGGGCAAAAATGCAGAACAGGAAACTGCAATAGTCAAGATGGCAACCTATATGTAAGTCAGCTTTTCCAAGACATTCAGAAAGGTCAAAATTCACATTTTTCAGATTAGTCTAGTTCATCACTACAGTCACCAGGTAATTAGCAGAACTAAGACGATGACATAACCAAGGTCTGGTCTTTCTGTCTTTCTTATCTATCTTCTGAGTGATAAAAAGGAAAAGAAATGTCTGACAAGAGCAAAGAGCAAGAGACTGTGTGAAGTGAGATGAAATTCTGATTTTGAATGTTGGAGACTCATGGTAAGACCTCAGTAAAGCCACTCAAGTTGGGTCTCTGTCCCTCCCATCTCCCTCTTCCCTCCCTGAACAGGTAGCCCTTGCTTTAGGTGTGTCTGGGATTCCTGAAATACTACCACACATTCAAAATCAACCAGCATAATGGCATTATGTGCACAGCAATCCCTGAAGACACCACGTACATGTTGGCAGGTCTTTGAGGTTCAAATAAATTTCAAATCTACTTCATTCACTGTTGGGACAAAACAATAGAGCAGCTGTCACACAACTGGAAAAACAGAAGTCATCCAAATATGGTCCTGGGCAATCTACACAGCCATGACTGAGCAGGGGGCGGGACCAGATGACCTCCAGAGGTCCCTTCCAATCTCAACTATACTGTGGTTCTGTGAAGTTCTCAAAACAATCACCTGCCAGTTAATTTGGTCACACATCCAAAAAGCAACTGGTTCAAGAAAACTGGATAGAAGTCTGCCTGCCTTGGCACAACTACAACATTCCACCAAGTACTGCTACACTGAGGTAGGGACTGAGCTCTGTTTGATGTGCATAGACAGAGGCACAAGAAAGCTGCTTTCTCCCTTATTTTGACCACTTCAGAGAATCCAGAAGCCTTCTGAATTGCCTCACTCTTCTTCCCTTGATGCTTGTACCCTTGAAGTTTAGCTTCATGTATGGCTCTCTTCCATTAAAACCAAGTCCTCATCACTCTCACCTTGCTTCACATATAGCCCGGGTAAGAAGCCACTTTTCATCCCATTTTTCACTGGCTGTGAGCTACTGGAAGATTCTGATCTACAGGGTTCCCATCCCATGCTCATCACTATAGCACCAGATACCTTAAGCAACCATGACTAAGCCCTGTTATGTTCACATCCTATTTGTCTTCCAGTCTATCTGCAAAGGCAGGATGGATTATTTTATTACACATGGAATAAAGTCAACAGAAAAAAAAAATCGTCTTGTAGTTCGCAGTTTTACTAACCTGACTTAAATCCCTTCCTGGATTAAAATAACTCCGAACCCACATTCCCCAAAGTATATTTCAGCCCAGAAACAATATCAAATTTCACACCAGAGCATTTAGATACCAAAAGAAAGATCCTTCATCAAACAGGACTGTGTTTTATTGATAAGCCAGTTTTAGTAACTTTTCAGGACCTGGGAGCAGAATGCACACTCCTAAGCAGGTGCTAGTGTGTGGCCTAACTTTAAAGTAAATTTCTTGCTTCATGTAAGACAGCCTGGCAACCCTTGGAAAAAAGACAACTGGCCAGCAGTGAGTAAGGGTGTTCTGCCAACTATTCTTCCCTACCAAAACACTTGCAGTTTGCCTTACAACGTCTAGAAAGAAAATGACAAGGAGATAAAAAATAACAGAGAACAAAAAAAAACCCAACCCATATATTTTTTGCTATTCTTCAGGATATAATTCTGGATGAATTACAGGGACACCCCAGAGAATTAAACCATCAACTGAAAGAGGAGATGTCAGTTCTGCACCACCTCTCACCCTCTCTCTTACACACATTACCATGTTTATCTTGCCAAAATTTTGGGACCCCTCTCTCCCCTACCACAGAAAATATGTCCAGTTACAAGCTAAATATTTTTCCCTCAACATATCAGTTGAATCAAAGTCCTTATTAGTAAGATACATGTAAGACAACAAGGGTGTTTGATTAATTCCTCCCACGTCAATATTCAGATGAAACCTAACAGATACAAAGGTGAAATACACTGGCAGAATGAAGTCAAATATGCAACTCATTAACAGCATCTGACCAAACAGCAGATGTTTCCTCCTCCTATCACCCTTAGGAACAGACTTAGGGGGAAACCACAATTTGTTGCAACATGATTCTCAAGTTATTTACTTCATCTTTAACCAAAACTGATTTTAAGTTTTTAAGCATTTAAACAACATTTAAGTATTTATATATAAATAGTTATTAAGTACACAGACCTCAATAAATTTACAGTCTCTTCTCAACTATATATAGGTGTAGCGTAACTTTACCTGATCTAAACAATTTAGCTTTCAACAGCAGTGACTATTATTTTAGGCATTCATTGGTGCACACACACGTATAGCATACCCATCCATTTGAAGGATCCTATATACACACCATTGTAAGAATAAACTATCTTCAACAGTCTCATGCCCTGGTTTCAACATGCTACACCAGACAGAATGCTGATATTATTTTCAATGCCTTAAAATGCTTGAAATCAGAAGTATGACATTATTTACAAGAAAAATATCTCAGTAATTTAATCTTTCATGTCAACACAGAAGAATGAGATACCAGTTTGCAGTGTTGAAGTAAAGGTATCATCAACTATGGTCACTGCACGCACCAGTCAATCTGAACATACAAGGTTCTCTGAACTCATGGAAAACTTCTCAACAAGCTACAGAAGTGTCAAGTGTGTGCACAAATTTTTTTTTTTTTTTTTGCTTTCATCTACTTAGATATGTCCTCAAACATGTACATCAGTCTTGCCACCTCTGTAGAAGAAACTCTGTAATGCTGCAAATGCTGTAATCCAAGTTCTACTCATGGATGAAATCTGTATTGAGAGGACATATTTTCAGCTTCCCCTCAAACAAATTCCAAGTACTGAAGGAAGCTAGGTCCATCAACCAAACTGGAGGGCAGATGTGATTCTTACACCCAAGCTAGGGAAAGACACAAGGAGACAGTGAGAACTCTCATGATTCTGTCTATAATCACTTCAGCACTGCAAAAAATTTTAATGGGCATCTTATTTTCAAGTTATCCAATATTCGATTGATAGTCCACAGATCACTTTGATGTGGATTGGCATTTTAGTAGTCTTAATGACAAAAACATGCAAGTGATATACTTCTGAATACCATTAAGTGCTATAATTCAGACTGTCTACACTGGCTTAGACAGTCTCATCTCTGCCATGTTGGGAAGACTGTTCCCTTTATAAATACAGAAATATGAAATAATGCTTCAGAAATCACTGGTGAACCACATTAATGATTTGCTTACATGCCAACTCAACATAATAGTTGGGTTTGGATGATACTGCTTTGAACAGTGCCTAAATATAATGACTTATATAAAGGCATGTTTAAAAATTATTTGTTTTCCTCCTTGTCCTCTAGACTTTGCCTGTGCATGCTGGAGAAAGGGTGGGGGAAGAATCAAATGGGAGAGACTGGCAACATCTGTTCTAATATCACTCTCCCAAGTGGATAACACATATTGGAATAAAAGTGACAGCCAGAACAATTACAGAGTTATATCAGAACAATCCAATCCTGCAAGTGTCCAGAACAGCTCTAATGGTCAGCTTCCCTACACTGGCAAGCCTAGAGACAGGAGGAAAAAAGCTTCAACTCTTGATCTAAATTCAGCTTCTACACAGTCCCCCAAGACAGCAGTTACCAGCAGAGTACAACAGAGCAAAGCAATCTGTGCTTGCAGAAACCCCTTCAGAATCTAGTGATGGCTCAGCCCAGCTGCTGCGTGGCACTACAGCCCCACAACCCCTCCACCAGAGCAATCCCACTGCCACAGCTCCTGACACATCCTTCCTCCTTTCCCAAAGTAAAAATTAACACAAATGACACAATACAAATCTCCACAGCTCGACAGAGCTCGGCGTTTCATGCACGGGACACTTGACCTCACACAGTCTAATCAGGAGTACCGTGCTCAACCTTTGTTCCTATTCAGCTGGGGGAAACTTCCAGTGCCAACACACGCAGGTGACAAATGGATGCAGGGAGTGAATCCTGTGTGATCTGTGTTCTTTCTAGAAAATGTTTTCATTCCTTGAAATCAGCCCATTTTATGAAATGTTTGCCTTCTCTCTCCCGTTAAAAAACACAGGTACCCCCCACTCAAATACACAGCAACAGCGAAAATCTTCTGTAATGCAAATTACCATTTGTCTGAGGAGGAGGATAGGGATCTCTGTGGCAGCCATTAGCCAAGGGTGCCCTCACCCCTGAATCCATCCACTGTAAAGCCCTCCTCCACAAAAGGCCCAGTTGAACATTTTCTCTGGCTATTTCAAACCTTGAAGACTAGACACATTCCAATGGAAAGTTATACCCCAGACTGCAGGGATACAACACGAAAACTTTAAAAATATCAATTTAAAATAACTTCCTTCCCATCCCAAGCAAAACCCTCCATTCTGATATAAAAATTCTCTCTGCTCTTCTACAGCTTGAGCAAAATAGCTTGAGAATTGCAAGATGCCTGTGTAGATGAGCCGGTACGTCATCAGCATTTCAAATCTTGCTTGCCAAGATGAGGTTTATATTTTAAACTCGAATTTTCCACTCAGTACATTTCAAAGGAAAACTTCTAGGAACTGTGTATCACCTTTTAATTATTAAGACTGGTATGCATTCAGGTTTTTGCTATACACAGAAGAAAGGCCAATGGAAGAACATTAGTCTGCTGTTACGACAGGGAAGCTTTATGGACAGAACAAATCTTTCCCCTCTCTAAAAGCAAAACTGAGTGAGTTTGTCATGAAAACCTAAACCAGAAATTTAAAAAAAAAAAAAAAAAAAAAAAAAAAAAACAAAAAAAAAAAAAAAAAAAAAAAAAACCAGAAACAAAACCAACAAAAACCAAAACCCCCACACATCCCACACATCGGTAGGATCACTTCATTGACCACAAAGCAATCTGTGCAACCTGACTTGCATTTTTTCACAGATTTTATGAATCTCTCTCCAATACAGTAGTTTCTCCATCTGCACTGACAAAGCAGAGGACTGCTCCACATCCACATTTTAAAAACCACTGCACTCCAAAGTGAGCTTTAATTCTTTTACCTGCCACTCAAAAGGCACCTTAGCTAAAGCACAAGCTGTTGAAGCTGGAGACTAATAAATCTCTTACCACTAGTGACCATGTATTTTGTCTGCTTCAACTGCATGCCTCAAAATTATTTTTTACTTATATTTGTGACTAAAAATAAGGTACGTTTCTTTCTGGGCTGGGAGAACCTCAGGAGATTAAAAATTCACACCAATTCGGGTATGAGGAGTTGGTTTAAATACTAACAAACCCTCAAATCCCCAAGCAGCAGACTGACTAGCAGAAAGAAGAAAAAGAAGTTGTTTTTGCAGGATTTTTCCAAAAACACATCATAGTGATTTTACCAGCAGAAACAGCAAGATCTAAGATGCTGAGTATTTAGCAAACATTTTACTACCTGTGGCATGCTATTTTCTAGGGCTGTAAGAGGAAAAGACGAATCTGAAGCCACGGTTATCTCCACTGAGAAAAGTGACCTATGCCAACTCATATTCAAAATTACAGTCTCTGTTCTAGAAGAAGTTTGGCCATATAGTTCAAGAAATTACTAAAATGCTCTGTCTTATACAAGAACTCAGCTCTGCAGAATGTTTCAACAGGCAGTTACAAACTTCAGTAGGATAGAAATACTAGGGGGAAAAAAGTCAAACAATTGGCTTCTTTGCCTGTTTGTTCCTTTGACCTCTGACAGCACAGTCTGCAGGTAAAGTCCAGCTGATCCTTGAGAAAGGATGCACAAATTTCAGAGATTCACTCACAACCATTTCCCCACACATACATCCCAAGGTGCGCGTGCCTTCATCTATTTCAGCTCCTAATGACTGCAAGGAAGAGGTTGAAAGTCATCCTAAATTGGTTCAGCTCTTACTCGTCACAGGGCCACAAACTTTAATTTCAACGACTCTCTGCATAATTTAAACAATACACACGGTGCTCTCTTTATCTGGTTCTTAAACCAGCTGTATCTGAAGCACAAGAGGACATGTCACAGACACTTGCTTCGCTGCCCTCATAATATTGTTTAATTATGATGACTGAACTAACAGGCTCACATCATAGACTTTTACAGGTTGACCCTGTGTCATCCTGATGTATCATTTTGCACCAGTTCAGTGCTGTAAATCAATTTAAGATCTCCAGCAGGTTGAAAAGGCTGGTAATGATGCTTTCTCTGCAGTCTCTGGGGACTCCACATTATACACAACTTACATTATTTATAAAGCTGAGATGATGCCTCCATTAGGCCTGTAAGACTACTCAAATGATATTTTACACATATAGCTTGGGCTGCACAGAGCAGAACACTGGCAATATGTAATACCCAGTGCATTCATGCTTTAATTTAAAAGAGAAAAAAAAACAACAACAAAAAAAAAAAAAAAAACCAGTCATAACCCCTGTCCTTTTAAATCTTTATAGCAAGCAAAGAAATTCATAATTTAATGTGACTTATTTCACAGTACTCAGAAACACAAGTAGCACATTTATTAACCTTTGTATTGTTTTTCTTCACATTCAACTCTTTACTTCTGTTTTCAAACTACTGAGAAAAAGCAAACACCAAACTCATCAGTTTTCAAATATTTGATTTGATAGTTAATATTTATACCAAAACAGAAAGACCTCCATCTGTTTACTCAGTCACTTCTCTCAAATGTATCAGATCATCACATCTTCAAGGTACACAAAAAAGCAAACTGAACAGAACAGAGTAGGAAAAAAATGTATTTGATTACATACCCAATGGTAACGGGGTCAAAACAGATGCAAGGACAAATCCCTACCGTTAGGGTAACCTGATCATGCCTTGAAGTGATCATTTCTCATAGCTCTGGAAGCCTTCTGGATCACCCAAATCAAGGGAAATTTCTCTCAAGCACCTACTTACAGTCTGAAGTAAATTGCAAGACTTCATCCCTAAGACTATAACAAGAATTCCTAAAAGGGCCAGATCTCTCTCATTTTCATACTGATGTTCTTCCAGTCACAACAGAAAAGTGAGCACTCAGAACCTGCCCTAAAATCCAATGAGAATCTTGGAAAAGCTTCATAGCACTGCTCTCTGATTCAAGGGGGAAATTAAGTATTAATCAACTGCAACTAAAAAACTCACGTCCCATAATTCAGCCAAGGCATTACTCACAAGTAACAGAAAAAAATAAGCCAAACTTAGGTTCCCTCACATGATTTGCTCCTATTGTTTGACACGACAAGGTGCATGCAGTCAGCCGCATGAAAAATTACACACACCTGCAAAGAACAGCATTCTCCATGGGCTGGGTACGCTACATTCCTACTCCTGAGTGCTGCTTAAAAACACATATAACTATTAGAAGGAAAATATTAAACAAGTTTTCTGACTTCCCCTCTGTGTGCACAAGAGATTCAGGCTATCAGCTATGACAGCTCTTTCCTAAGAAGCATGCTGGTTTTAGGGTGCAGTATCTTTGAACACTGACATCCATTAAACACTGACATGTTTTGGGCAATGATCTTTTCCATTTGCCTCTATCTGAAATACACATGTACTTTTACTCCCCCTCATCCGGCTCTAACAATACTAGTTTTACTAACCTCTATTTAAAACACTTCCCCAAATAAAACTGTACACATGCAGAGAGCATCATTTTATTTTACAATACAGCAAAAAAACTATTAATTTTCAGAATAAGCAGTTGTTATCCAGATACCGTAAAAGCAAACTGTAAGGTCGGACCACGTACCTTCTTCAGATTGATCTAGTAACAAAAGAGCAATCACAGCAACCCTGCCTCGGTCAGAACTCCCTCTACTTCAGTTTATAGTTAAAAAAAGAAAAAAAAAAAAGTCAGTATTTGGCCCAGATCCTTCTGAACGCATGACTGAATATTTCCACGCCAGTAAATTTTAATAAGCTTTAAAGATCTATATTCAGGCTAAGATTATTTGGCTGTACGAATACATGAAGGAACTGTACTGAGGAGGGGGAAAATCTCAAGCATCCAAACCCTCTAACAGGGAAAAGAAAAAAAAAAGTGAACTTTCCTTGACCTCTAAGCACAGATTTGTCATTAAAGAAGAAAGAAGAGGAGGGGAGGGGAAAAAAAACCCAGGAGGGGAAGGGGCAGCGGAAAGAAAGGAAAGAAAGGAAGGGGGGAGAAGAAGAAAGAAGATAAATTAGAGGGAGAGGGACGCGGCTGGGCCGACGCGGGAGGCGAAAGGCTGTTCCCGCACACACAAAGGCGGCCCCTGCCCCGGCCGGCCGGGGCTCCGCCGCGTCCCCGCGGGCCGCGATGGGGCCGGGGCCGGGGAGGAGCCGCACGACGGCGGCTCCCCGGCGGGGAAGGGCTCTGCCGCCCGCCGGGCCCGGCGCGGCACCTACCCACCAAGTTGGAGCCGGGAGCGGTGCCCGCCGGGCCGCCGCAGGGACGCCATCATGCCGGGGCGGAGAGCGGGAGCGCAGGCTGCCCGCAGCCGCTCCCGCCGCGCCGCCCGGCCCCGCGGCCGGACACCGGGGACCGCCGCGGCAGCGCCGGGCACCGACCGGCCAGCAGGAGCAGGAGGAGGATGCGCGGGCACAGCCGCCCGGCCCCGCGGACAGTGAGCGGGGAGAGGCGCGGGGGGACGCGAAGTTGTTACCGGCTGGCGGGCGGTGACGGGCGGCCAGCAGGCAGCTCCTCCGCGCCGGGATCAGGATCGGGATCGGGATGGATGTGGCCCGGCTGGCGTCAGGCGGCCGGAGCCGCCCCGCGCCGCTCACCAGCACACTCACACACACACTCGCATACACACACGCACCGGCCCGGCCAGGGATCCTCCCCAAATTCCCGCCCCCGCCGCCGCGCCGCCGGATCCCGCTGGGAGCGCTGCGCCCGCCGCCGGAGAGCGGCTCTGGCCCGGCCCGGCACGGCCGCTGTGTGCCCTAACCCACAGCTCGACCCTCGCCCCGGCTTGAGCCCTCTCCGACACCCTCGCGGGGGCTTAAAAGGCGTTCCTGCCCCGCTGGAGCGGCTGGGGAGACTCCGGCAGCGGGGCTTTGGGGACAGCGGCGGATGCTGTCAGATGTGGAGTTAAAGTCAATTCCTGATCGAACAGGATTATGTCCTGCCGCTTGCCACAGGTGATTCAGCCTTGACTTGGTCTAGTCTTAGTACTGAAGTAATTGCTGTGATACCTCCCAATGACAGAGCACTCTCTACCCTCAGGTGTTTTACACGTGGGAATCCTCCTGCCTATAGGTAATGCTGTGCTTACTCCTCATTCGTGCGAGTAAACCCATTTCAGTGCGTGGGGCTTCTTGTGTAGTCAGACCCTCAGTAATGAAGCCTCACGCCGCTGTCCCTCAGAAATGAACTTGAACTCCGTTTGGATCTGCAGGTATAAGCTCCAGAGTGGAACTGGCTGAAAGTTTTGAGCCCGCATGTGGAGCGGCGAGCCTCTCCTGCCTGCTGTGTTTACGGGGATCTTTACAGGAGTAAGATAAGTGTTGCGCAAGCAGGATTGAACTGAAACTGATTCTTTAACAAATACTTTGGCTTTTACCCAGTCATCATTCCTGGAAGGAGATATGAAGCAACAAGTGCGAGATGTTTCTATGTGGCAAAATATTCTGATACACCTATACTGGCATAATTATATCCCTATACTTAGGCCAGCAAATTTTCACACATGTAGGCAGTTCTGGGTACGACTTTAACCTCATTTTAAAATCCAGCAACACTGAGGCCTGGAGAGTTTTACCAGATGAACGGTGGTCCTGTCCACCCAGGTGCATTGTGAGTCTGAAGATACAGAACTGGAAAGGCTTGCCCAAGGTCACAGAAGGAGCAGGACAGCAGCAGTGAAAAATACCCAGGTTTATGCCTCTGAGGATATTGGCACTTCTTTCTAACTTCATAATCTAAAATTCATCCATTTCTTTGCCACATAAATACCACATAAACTGTAAACAGGTGAATTGTACTATGCTACAATAACAGTAGAGGAACTCCCAGACAGGATGTTGCCATAATATTGATGGGGAAAACCTGGAATAAAATTTCTCTTTTCCTGCTTAAATTTTGAACCTCAAATGATTCAAGATGAGTGAACTTCAGTAATCAGCTTTACTGTGTATTTTGTGCTTGCACTGTACACAGCTACAGTTAGCAAGTAAACTTTTTATGTGCAATCACAGATACAGTGCAGCACTAGATACAACTGGTGAAGTTTATCTCAAACTGAAAGGTCTTTAAATTTTGTCAGCGTAATGAAGACATTTGCAAGCAAAGTGCAGAAGAAACATGAAACTGATGCTGGTTTCTGTGCTGTGGTAATGCTTAATCCAGGTCCAGGTGTCCTGGATCAAGAGCAGTGGATGCAGCAGTAGTATCTGCCCCAAGAGCTTGGCAGTCTTGTTGTATTTCTCACACAGAGAAATACATGGAAAACGCTTTACGTGTGCCTGAGCTCTGCTCTGCTCTGCATGCTGACTTGGCGGGCACAGGCTCCATCCGCTGGATCTTGGTTGCTCAAGTATCAATTCATGATTCACACTAAACAGACATGACAAGGAGATAATTAGGGAAGCACTGCAGTTTGTCAGGTGCCTTGTTAAATCCACGTTTTTACTGCTTTTGTTGTTGTTAGGGTTGACTGGTAGGTTGGCTTTGGCATGAGAGAATTAAATTATTTTCTACTTACATTTAGGCTTGGGGAGGATCACATTAATATGCTGCTTTTCCTAAAAAGAGCTATAAAACAGCCTAGGAGAGTCTTCTGCTGATGTTTAATAACCAGAGTGGTTGTCCTGGAGAGGGCTGGGTAGACCTGGCTTCAGACAGAGCAGCAGTGTGAGAAGGCCAGGGGACAACCAGGTGTGCCCTGGTCAGATCTGCCTCAAGGCTTCCCTGGCTGGGCTGTTCTGGCACACTGGCCAGAACAAAACTTTAGTGTGCCCCCTGCTTTAGGGTGTGCAGTCAGAGCTGACTGTCTGTCCCCATAACACTGTGGGTGAGCAGTATCAGCAGTGTCTTACTGCACACTCACCACTTCTAACTCCATTGGCTGCTTTATTACCCTGAATCATTAACTTCTTCCTGGCTTTCCTGAATAACATTAGAAAACAGAAGAAAGGAGATGTACACCAGGGTATCAACCTTGATGCTCCTCCTTTGCAGTGGGCTGAATAACTACACTATCTCAAGAGGCAACAGAGAATGGATTTTTTCTCTTTTTGCTCTGCAACTACATGATCATTCAGACTGGTGCAAAGAAAACAGGCCTTGAGGCTGGGGCAATGAAGGAAGGGAAGAACCATTCCTTCTGTAAACAGCCTGGCTTTTCATCAGATTAAGAGCACAATCTGATGACACCATCAGTTATAGGCCTGTGAACCTGAATTTTAATAGAACTTTCACAGATAAACTTCTAATATGATTCTCAAAGGAAGCTTTAATCTCATAGACTCTTTCTAACATCTCAACAAGCACCTGCCCAATCACCTTTAAAATATGTCTCAGAAACCAATTATCAGAAGGCTGAGTGCTAAAAGACATTCATTATGCTGTATATTTTATACTATTAAACTATGTAACAAGTATTTAAGAAATACTACTACTGTTAATATTGTGGCTACCACAGCTATTAGCTTTCAATCTTCCTCTAAAATCCAAGTTTGTATGTAAGTTATGATTTGGTGTTTCTTGTTAACTTCAACCAGGCTTCATCTGGCTTAATCAAGGGATTCCAGGGATGGAGAGTGTCTTCTGGAGTGTCTTCTGGAGACAGTTTAGCTCCAGTTTTGCTTCACCTTCATGTACAGCAGGTTTCTACCAGAAATTAAGCATTTCAAGGATAATTAAATAATTAAATTATATCAAACACACAACATATTATTTACATTAAAATCACAGGAGTAATTTTCTTTTCAGCCATTACACTGTTGTCCTAGTGTGGGAAAATACCATCAATATTTTCAGAGAGAAGAGGCAGTTCTCTCAAGAAGAATAATAGCTTTCTAAGGATAGTGGATTTCATTATTTCCTTCTTTCTTGGGCTGGCTGATAAAATTTATCGCCTTCTATCCTTCATGGCTTGTCTGCTTTGACTTTGAGTAGGTAAGGTGTTAAACAAGACTCCCACCTCAGCATTATTAACATAGGATATGCAGACTGTTTTAGCAACTACACAGATCTGCTTGGGAAAGGTGCCTTAGGCAGAAGACACATGTGGGAGAAGGTAAGGAGCACTTTTAGGAGGTCATCATAACTGTGCAGTGCTGCATATGGTTTTCTAAGCCCATCTGGATACAAGGTCCTGTCTAGCCACAGTACAAGCACAGGAAAAAAAGGAACGAAGTTGTGAAAGGCCTTGAAGGCAGCAATTGTGACATGAGGGCTCTCTATAGTTCTACTTTGGGATATCTGGCCATTTTCTAGATTTGCCCTGCATAGGTTTGACTCTATAGAGTCAAATGTCTACTTGGATCTGCCTTAGTGTTCTGACTCGCTGTCATAGGCAAAAGAACAAAGAATCCATTTCACTCTCAGAAGTTCTTCCTTAACTGGCCCACCATGATTAAGTAGGATTCAAACAGAATAAATACAGAACTTGATAATTTTACAAGGTTATTACATGTATATATGTTATATTAAATAAGGCATCTGCCATAAATCTATCTGCAGATACCAGAAGGGTCTTTGATCAGATTGAGAAGTCATTCATCTTTTCCATCATTGGGATGATGGGAATCAGACCTAAATTCATTACTTTCTTAAGATTAATGTGCCCAGCTAAAGCTGCCAAGATCCTTATTAACAGTTACGATTCCAAAAGGTTGGGCTGAAGCAAAGTATTAAGTGGGGTACTCCCTTATCTCCTTTATTGGTTGTTTTCTCATCAGACTCTGATGTAAGGACTTTGCTCCAGCAGTGTTACATTTCTGGTAAAGTAGGAAGGTTGCCCTCAGTTCTGACAGCTCATCAAGTGCTTCCACCAAGCACAGTATTCCTGCCCACTGCACTGCACCTGTATTGTACTTTCTAGAGAATGGAATTCTCCCTTTGGATCTTGCCTGAACTTAGAAGCTTTTGAAGGTAGTTTCACTTTCTCCTGGCTATTGCCTCAGCAAGGGATAATGGACTTGGTGTAATCAAACATTATTGGTTCTTTGAAAATTAAATTTCTCTTCAGTCATTCAGCTTAGAAAGATTTACATAACTGGAATAACCTAGCTCTATTGCTGGTTTCTTGGAAGACACCACTAACATTAATCTTATCTCCTGCTTTAATTACTGTTTTCAAGTTCTTACAGTCCTTGTCCCAGTTACATCTTGTTGTGAAAACCACCAGAGAATGATATATTAAAATTTATTCAGACAGGTGGCAGAGACAAAATTAAAGCTAATAACTCTATGAAAAAAAAAATCAAAAGTGGTTTGGCAATCCTGATGTGTTATTTCTTGATCCCTCAGCTCCAGAGGCTGCACAAGCAGTGCCCAAATGCCTGGGCCATGTGAGTGGCTATGTGCCACAGCTTGCCGTGCAGGGCTCAGAACTGCCATGGTCACACAGCTGCACTAGCATCCATGGGATAAGGAGCCTTGGGGCAGGACTGCTTTTGGCAATGTGTGAAGGCTGGAAAAACCATGGTAATTCTCTCAATAGAGGGTTCTGTCTCATTTATACCCAAAGAGGAGACTACTATATCACACCACTGGAAGAATTAGAAAATGACACACACTGCATCTAAATGCATCCCTTTACTTCCATGTATTTGCTGATATTTTGTGACAAAATACTCAGCCTATTTTACATAATGATTAAAAACATAAAGGGAAAAGGCTCTGAATTCTAAGTCAGGTTGCCTGAGCTCAGTGTCACTCTTGGCTGGGTAAGTCAGTAGTGAACAGTCCCACCCTCCCTCCTCCAGAAGGGCTGCTCAGCCCCAACCCTGTGACACCCACCCGCTCCGTGCTGGCACAGTCATTGTGCAGCTGCGAGCTGGACAGGTCTAGGGAACTCAGATGGCTGGGGAAAGCAGATGTTTCAGGGGCTAGCTCGTTTTTAATTTGGATCAGTTTCCTGATCTGGCACACTGTGTGTCCAAATCCTTGTACTGATCTTGTGCAGAGGCAGGATTGAGGTAGGAGGAAGGGTGAAACTTAGCTTTTTGATTGTGTGTTGACTTCAGCCAGTTTAAGGTGGTTATGAAACTTAGTGATAGATTAAGCAAGCTTTTTTTTTCACTTTTTAACCCAAGGAAAAATATTTTAATTTTGAGCGTAACTGCAAAGATGGTTTTAGAACTGCACTAACCATAGAACAGGGCTCACTGGTGAATAACAGAAGACAAGGAGAATGTGTGACTGGACTGAGAAATTCAGTGAGCTGATGTGATCACTGCATATTCTAAAAGGCAGCTGTTGCACATTGCACTACATGGTAAAAAGAAAATATCCGTTGCTCTTCTGCTGTTCATAAACCAATTAGAGGCCAAAGAATTGCAAGGATCCCACCAAAAAATATTAATTGAATCTTCAAAAGACAGAGTTATTCTCAGATGGCTTAAAAGAAGCTGATAGCTCAGCACTGGGTATGCCTGCATTCCCATGGGTTTTTTTCTTTCCTGTATTCTCCAGAGTTTTCCTTTGCTCTTTGCTTAAGGCGTGGAAGAAACTGAACTTTGGAGACTAAGTAAATCAGATTTAATTAGTCATCACAAGGCAATGGGCTCTTAGTGAGTTCTCTATAGCAGACAGCCCTGACAATGAATGTATGTGTGTTACATTAGTTTCCGTTTGCACTTTGAGGAGGAAATTACCTTGCAGGTTTCAGAAAACCTGGCAGTCCCACAAAGGGTTGGAAAAGGTTGCCCACATGACAAAAGCTTTTACACCAATTTTAAATGCCACTATTTTCTTGCTTGACCCAAAATTGTCAAATTTTTGACAAACAGTTTTGATCAGCTTTTAAATACAAATCCTCAACGCTTCATAAAATGTTACACAAATCACATCAGTAAATCCTCTATGTAAGTAAAGAATTTTTTAAAAATTAATTTAAACACTTGAAAGTTGCAACCAGTCAAAATTAGCATTGCTAGTATAATCTTAGTTAAGCACTCAGATTGATTGCATCCTGGTACCTGTCTTTAATTGAGTGTTCATGTATGTTCCTTCCTAAAGACCCTGTCTTATTCAGTGAGTAGAACAAATAGTGGTCAAATAATAGGGACTTATTTTGTTTTCTCTTCAGGTTCATGCTGGAGCTAGCCATTATGAACGTTGATTTTGCAATATTTACTTGCAAAACTAAGACTGCCTTGCAACTCACAGCTCATCCCTCATCTTCCCTTTCCCTGCCAAATTTAAGCTCTCTTCTTGAGTGAACGGGGGCACTAGAGTTTCTCCAAAAAAAGTCTGTAGTATTTTCAGCCCTGACAAATAAATGCTTTTTTTTTTTTTTTTTTTCCCCTCTTTTCCGATATACTTAAACTGTTTCACTGACATTTTCTATGTATACTCTGCCTAAAGCACACACCAAGGACAATTAACTTTTGATGATATTCTAAACACATAAAATCAATATAGTCTCAATGGGGGAAGCACTGGGCAACCTGAATTACAAATTATGATCTCAGTCCACTAATAATATAGTTTAAAGGACCAAAGCACCCTATGCAAATCCAGAGATCCTGCTGTTGTTGGAGGTATCAGAGAGAAGGGAAAAGATTACATGGCTTTAAATACCACAGTAAGCAGCTCTTTAGAAAGGGGGAGAAAATGAAGAAAAAAGAATCAAAGTGCACATTTGCCTCTTGAGACAAAGAGTAGCTTTCATTGTAAAAAAAATGTATTTTATCTGGATGTTTAGAAGTATCATATTTACAGACAAAGATCAAAAGTTCCATATGGGCATCACCACAGAAGGCCTCAGAAGAAAACTGCATGTAGCAAGGGATAGCAATGGTGCCTTCTTTCTGAAACCCTGCAGTCAAAGAGGCCTCTCAGTCAATGCACAGCTGCTATGATCTCCATTTGCAGAGAACTTGTCAGGATCTTGGGGGACCCTGCAGCTCCTGCACCCTGCCCCTGTACCCAAGCCAGCAGCACCTGGGAGACAGCGCTAATGGACCACGTTCACTTGTCAGAGAGTGACCAGATGGAGCACTGCAATTTATGGCCTGCAGTTAGGCAGGCTTGCACTGTGATCTAATCAAATCTTGCACAAAATAGGTCAAGGTTGGTCAGTGTTCAGATGAGATACACTCTAGGGAAAACATGGATACCATAAGAAACTGTTTAGGATTCAGATTTAGGATTCCTCTGACAGAGCTCCCAAGGCACGGTCCCGATTTTAGGCTAGATTCCCAGACATCTGAGGTACCCAAACAGGTCCCTGGTCTGGTATGCAGAAGGGGCACTGTACTGCTGGAACCACATTTCTCATTTTTCAGACAAGAAATAAAATTACAGTCATGCCTTGTGATTAATTAAATAAATCATGCTTGTCTTTGCTTGTGGACATGACATTTTCAGAAGCAACGTAAATGGAGAAAAGGAGCTTGTTTGGTTTCTGTGATCCTAGTACAACCTGCTAGCTGCCTCTCTGCAAAACCCCATTTTAAAGCTTTTCAATACTAGGGCACCAGACCCAAGAAATTTAAATTCCTTTAAGACTGCAAACACCATGAGAACTTTTGAGCAAGACGTATGCAGAGTAAAGCAAATTATATAATCTGCTGCTTTACAGATACATTCCTTTTCTTTCACATTCACATTTCCCAGCCATTCATACTCCCACCTAACAATCTTTACCTCAACTCATTTCCCCAGATGCTGGTCTAATGTGGTTTCATTTTTATAATTATTTTCAGCTCCTTCATTTCAATTCTGTATCTTTTTCTTTGCCTGAAAAATATGGTATTATAGTAGAATTTTATGGGTAACTATTATTCTCAAAAAAAGCATGCAAGATCTTATCTCCAAATAATCAAAGATGATGACAAGTATGTTACTTGGGAAATTAAGTAGTCAGAATGTAACAAATCAAACTGAAATTTAGCTAGGACACTGAAATTACATGATGGGCTAAACAGAAATATGATCCTCATGGATTTTGGTAATTTCAAGTGGTCAGGACTCACTCTGCTCTCCAATTGCCCTCTCAGCAAAACACCTCCTGCATGCTGTGTGGTGTAGGATGCTGCAGAGTGAATGCTAAGGCCAAAATGAAGTTATAAAGCTTCTTGCATTCTCTCTATGATTGCATTGCTCAAATGTATCAGTTTATCAGTCTACAAAAGAATTAATTTCTAGATTTTTTTAGTCCTGCAAAGCATCCCCATATTATGTGCTTTGTTTTGACTTTTGTTTTTCTTTGCCTTATGGTCATTCATCTTTGCTGAAAGTGAATCAGAGGAGCAATGCCTGCCTTATCGTTGGTTTGTGGTGTATAATCATGTTAAGGACAGATCACTGGTCTCCTCCTTACTCTGGTGCCATTTATAACAGACAATTACCCCTGCATGGTGCAGTTGTCAGGATCTCGGGATTGTAAATGCCCATTATCACTACGGAGTCAGCACTGCGTTTCTTTTAAAGCTGATTGGATTTTCCAGAGCTGTCTGTCATCCTGGAAGTTTTCCCTAGCGCAGCTCAGTTTTCCATCTACAGCCAAGTAAGGTTCTTTAGATCCATGAGGGGCAGAATCTGGGTACTGGTCCCTCCTATTCCAGGGAATGACCACGATGCAGAGTAAAGAACAGCAGTGTATCTACACTGGGAGATCTCCAGCCAGTGTGTTGTGTTTAAAGAAGCCCTACTAATGGCAGTGACCATGTGCAAATACCAAAATAAAGGGTGTGGGGGGGTTTGAGTGCAGAGGCACTGCCTACAAAAAGGAAACTTACCAAAGCACTCCAGTTGGTTTTAAAATTAGGTGGAGAAGATGCAAGGAGTTCTAAATCTTAATGACCTCAGTTCTGCAATTTGCCACTAATTAGTTCTACAATGAGTAACTGGGAACAAAACAAGGAGTGACAGACTAGGTCAGCCAGTGGTTTGCCAACCCCTTGTCTTGTGTTTCCTACTGGGGCTTTTATGTGATAATTCTTGATTGTGTATACACTGTCTTTTACTAGTAATCAGGAGTGAAATTGCATGTGTTATGCGCTATACAAACACACACTGAAACACTGCACTTGCTCTTTGGTCCTGGAGAGAATGGCTGATATTTGTGCAGCTCTTTCTGGTAGGCATGCACATGGCTTGATTTTTTTCCCTGCCAGCCATCTCCCTGACTCCTGTTGTTCTAACCCAGTAAGCCCCACATTTGTTTCTTCTATGTCACTTTATACAACTTTCATTGTGTTTATGCTCTGGAACTACTTTTCTCTATGTATTTACCTCCCTGATCTCACCCCTAACATTTTGTTCTTTCTCTCCCTCCTTCCCACACAATGAAGACTTCATTAATTCTGTCAAAAGAGTATCTTATTTACTCCATTTATATTTTTTCTGCAAGTTAGCTATTCCTTCTCAGAGCCATGCACATATATGCACAAATCTTTCTTCATGCTGAAGATTTGTGGAAGCCTCGAAAATCTATCACTCACAAATGCCTCATTCCTCCTTAAAATCCATCAGGCTTCCTCAGACCACATAGAATCTGTACTTTGAGAATTCCTGGACATGTTATGCATTTCTGTATCTAGAGCAATTCCACATACCCCAGTTCAGCTTAACATACGTCATAAGCAGTCAGTCAACACTGAGAAACTGAAACACTATTGGTTCGATGAGAAAACTGTGGTGCACAGCTCCCATATCATCTGGAATTGTTTCGTATCCTGCTTGCTAGGATCTGCCATTACAGTTTATCTTGGAGGGAGGTGCCTTTGTGTGCCTCTTTTTTCCTTTCAAAACTCATCAGCTCGGTGGCTACAGGAGCACTGTGTGTTATTACATCACTGGGGATCTGGCAGATGCTACCTCAGCGTCCTTACATTAATAGGCTGCATGGAGAAACATCCCAAACCTAGACCACTCCACCACCAGGTATTATTAAGGCGTACAAGCTATCAAGAAGACAGTACCCTGCAGGTATGCAGGTGTTGCTTATGCAGGGGTGGGGCACAGCTCAGCAACAGCGTTCAGAAAAGGAGGCCAAGGCTTTTAAAGGGACCATGCTCCTCTCACCAGTGAAACAGCAAAACCCATTAGTTAATCAGTCTTTTTTTTTTTTTTTTTTTTTTTTTTTGTCCATTAAAGTGATTTCCATAGGTAGGAATGCTGTAGTTCTCTTCACAACCATTGGTCTTTATTTCATTTTTGGTAAGTGCTCTAATCAGCAGGTAGGGACCTGTTTACCAAACAGTGTGTAGCTGGGAGGACTTCAGCCCTTTCACCCGGCTGGGCCAGCAGAGCGGCCATTCCAAAGCTCTCCTTCCACACCCGTGGGGATTAGTCCCGTGTTCCCCCCCCCATCACACACACATTTTAGTAAGGTTAGAAAAAATGCCAGCTTCATTCTCACCTACTGGCCATGCCTACAGAGGCACACATGCAGCACACACCCCACTGACAGAACTATTTTTCCTTTTTTGTGAGGAAAGCAGTTGTAACCTTCGAGCATCAACCTGTAGGAAAGCAGACTCTGTTACACACTCTAGCCAGCAATCCGATGAACCCAGAGCCTTGCTTTCAGCAAGACAGGCACGATAAAATCTCCCCTCTTTCTTCAATAACATGACTAATAAGTGTAGAAATTCCTTTCTCCTCTCTCCCTTTGCCAATATCTGTCTTATCTTCGGTTCTTCCTTAGACATAATTTCAAACATGAAAGACATGTCTATACTACGAACAGGCAGCCTTGATTCTGGCATGAGATCCATGGCACGCTGCAGCCTAGTGCTGGAGAGCTGAAGCTTGGCATCTGGCATCCACAAAACCCGGTAACTGGAATTTCTGCTGCCTGGCGCGATCCCGCGCCTGGGGTTAGCCTGCTCTGTCTTGTGAGGGCAGCACCAGGCTCCACTGCCAATTTCTTTCCAAAGCAGGTGCACAGCTGAACAAACATGGCAGGCATTTATGAAATGAGCTTGCCATTAAACACTCTATCCAGCAAGTAAAGGGAACCATCATGAAGCCTTCCTGGAATTTTGGCAGCATTTCCAAGAGATCATCTGCAAATTGCTCGAGATGGGTATTACGTGTGTGCTGTAGGCAATAAATAAGAGTGATTTTAAGGGGCAGTGTATATTGACAAAGTAACACCTCTCAGAATAGAACACAACCACTGGCACAAGCAGTAGAGACACACTAACAAAACCAGGATCTAGGGAGTGTCTTAAATGTGTATCTGATAGCACGAATACCAGATAAACAGCAAAGTCCAAAGAATGCAAAAGGTTACAACCACACTAAACCCACTCAGTTAACATGCTGGTTTATTGTTATTAAAGATCACAGTAAGTATACCTTAATTTAAGCACCTTGAATGGTCCCAAACTCCCGGGCGTGCAAGTCAGCTATGTTACAGCCTTATCTCAGAGTGAGACAGATATGTTCATCAGGCTCCCACTTTGCCTTTCACCACAGGGGGAGAAATACAGGCACACTAGCTGAGGGGGAACCATAGCATGCTTAGGCTAAGATCCCTGGTCACTGAATCACAAACGATAACAGCCTACTCATATTTTGCCCCCATATCCGAATTTTATGAAAACAAGATTATTTTTTGTTGTTGTTGTCTATTTCCTTGAGACCATACATTTTTCCTCTGACTTTGTCTTTTCATTTCCAGTACATGTGGCTACAAGGAAGAAAAAAAATCCTCTGGCACTTCCTTAAATGCAAACACTGAACCTTTGTTGCATGTGGAGGAAAACCTGCAGGCAAAACTGGTAAGTAGCAGAAACAAAATAGCTGTTTCCATCACCAGGCATGAACACCACAATGCTGTGTGTTGTGACACAAGTCATAGAATCACAGAATGGATTGGGTTGGAAGGAGTCTTTAAAGGTCGTCTACTCCAACCCTCCAGCAATGACATCTTCAACCAGATCAGGTTGTACAGAGCCCCATCCAATCTGACCTTGGATGTTCCCAGGGATGGGGCATCCACCACCTCTTTGAGCAACCCTTCCCAGGGTTCTACTGCCCTCATATAAATGTCTTTCTTATATCCAGTCTGAGCCTACCCTCTTTAAGTCTAAGACCTTTGTCCCTTGTCTTATTGTTACAGGTCCAATTAAAAGTCTGTCCCCAGTCATGATCATGGGCCAATACTGAGATTTTCCTGTGAGGAGCCTCGTGTTTATGTGCTAGGTGAGGAAAGTTTTAGGGCATATATTACACAGACAGGTATTCATCTCAAGGCATAATTAATTTCTGTGTAATAATACCAAGGAAACTATAGCACTGGTACCATTCTTAGCCTGCTCTAGTAGGTTGTGACATTTCTTTTGGTACTCTTTTCCAAACCTGAATCAATTCCTTTCCAAATTAATTCCTCTTGCTCTACTCCCAGAGCCAGTAGATTATTTGCTGGGACACTGATCTAATCTGATAGATGCATTCAACTTTAGACAATATGTGTGTGGGGTGTTCTTTTGTAGGTGCAGCTACACAGCCTGTTTTGTGCAGATGAAAATTGTTCCTACTCCATGCTCCAAGCTGAACTGAAGCCCCTCAGCTTTCTGACCACGGTACTGAGGTGAAACTAGTAAGAGCTGCTAAAAGTGCTGGGTTAGGGCAGCTTAATAACTTCTCTGGCTGATGGGCAGCAAAAAGGTAAATTCCTGCAACATTCTGTGCTGTGTTTTGAGCCTTCCCAATGAAGGTGAGATGCTTGTGCTTTTTCAACACCAGTGATGTTTGACAAAGGTGGAAAGACTCCCACTAAACTCACAAGTATGCCAGAAGGGACTTTATGACTTTCAAATTACCTTCACTAACTTAGAATCTTTTAAAATATGCTTTAAAAATTTAAAACTAATGTTTTCTTTTATGGGAGAGGCAGTTGTCCAAGTTGAACAAGATAAGTTTATAGTTTAAAAATAGCTTTTAAAATGGCATGGTTACCCAGCCCACCCCAAATTTTAAACCACTATGCAACCACATTACCCTACTGTGAATGACCACTAGCTAATACCAATTGACTGCAAAGCAGCTCTTTTATTTCTCTTTTATTTCATACTATCTGTTTACATTAAACAAAGTTCAACATATAGTTCTGCCAAACCTGGGGTCATAGCAGAATGGGAATTTGGTAAGAATTTTAGATGGATCAAACGGAAGAGAAAAAGAAACATGTTCAGAAGTGTGTTCAGAATTTGGCCAGTGACAAATGAAAACTAGATTTTTTTTTCTGTTGATTGTTTTGCCCTTCTGAGCAGAAATAACAAGATGAAGGTAAGAGAGGAAACTGGTTTTGCAAACTCTCGTAGATATAAAAGATCATAAAGCCTTGAAATTCTGCTGTCTCAATACGTTTTTAACCCAGACTTGCTTTTGTCTGTGAATCAAGACTACTCCCCTTGCCCAGGAAAAGCAACTTTTTGCTAGAAGAGGCCACAGATGGGGAATCAGTTTGATCAATGTGGGAGGGATCAGCCCAAAATACCAGTAAGATATATTATACCATCAAAAAATGGCATGTCTGGAAGGAAAGTCTTGAGCACAAATTAATATTGACCTTAGCCAGAACAACTTGCTCTCTTCAACATCTGCAGCTGTGTGGTTGCTAGGGAGTTATCTGGCATCATATGCTTTTTCACATCTGTCTACTAAATCAGAGATAGAAACACAGAAATCTGGCACTGAGGGACAATATATGTATTTGTGATACTCCTAGAGGACTTAGAGTCTTTAAACTAACAAAGATATTACAATGGGACACAGGTATAATATTGGACTAACGTTGTGTCTGCTCCACTGTGCAATGGAAAAACTACATCTTTTTTCCTCTGATGATCTCTCTGAAACTTCCAAACATGGGTAAACATGAACTACAGTATATATGAGACAATAAGTTTGGCATACATACATGAAACTTCATACTTCTGGGATGAGCAAAGTTAATAATCTCGATTTATATTAATTGCCTTGCAACACCATGTGTGAGGGAAAGAAACAGTGGGAACAGATTGAGAGAGGACAGAGAGATTCACAGTTTAGTTCATATGGTATTTTCATCATTCTTCATCATTTCCAACCTCACTAATACTTCCAAGGACTGAGCTGTGAAGCCTTAGCAGAAATGGGTATGACAGGGTTATTCACAAGGAGTAACAACATTTTTCAGCATGTTGCATGTGAGTTAGTGAAATGAGTGCTTTGTTGTGTTTTCCCTGCCTGCATCATCTCAGGTTATGTTATGGTCCAGTCTAAATGACAAGGTGATGAAATTGCATAGGTGTAACATGCCTTTATTTCAGCAGCATGCATGACACAAAGTACTAAAATCCCTGAAGTATAACAGTCTTAAATAATATGGTTCTAAATTTTCAGGTGTCAGTGGGGTATTTGTATGTTATTACCCCATGCTTGTAAAATATGGGAGTTGTTTTTAAATTATGTTCTGAGCATATATAAAAAAGCTCAACCAAGTAAAAATGCAATAACACTCACCCGCATTTTGAAAAGTGGAACTTTTAATTCATAAAATATTTGTATTCCTTTTTATCTTTATTGTAATATAAAACTACATTTAAGTTAAAAAATAGGTGAAATTTCAAATAGGCCACGCAAATTGATGCAATTTGAATGTACTAAAAGATTTTAGAACACAAAGCCATAAAAGGGTAACCAATATCAAACAAATATATGCATGAACAAACATAAACAAACAAACAAAAGGTCAATTTTAATGTATAGTCATTGGGGAAGATGAAGAAATGCCATGTGATTTCCTCTGGAGAGCCACCAATAAAACTTGAACTTTACAGAAATAGGATAATATAATCATAGCAATCACACAATCATAGAAAAGCTTGGAATGGACCTTAAAGCTCATCTCATTCCAATGCCTCAGCCATGGGCAGGGACACCTCCCACTGGATCAGGCTGCTCAGAGCCCCATCCAGCCTGGCCTGGAACACTGCAGGGATGGGGCAGCCACGGCTTCTCTGGGCAACCTGTGCCACTGCCTCATCATCCTCACAGTAAAGAGTTTCTTCCAAACATCTGTTCTAAATCTCTCTTCTTTTAGCTTAAAACCATTTTCCCTTGTCCAAATAACATTTTCATATAGCAAGAAGAATTCAAGAAGGGGATCATAGACGCAAGGTAAGCAAAAGTAGTGGTGGCAGATGTTAGGAGTAGTAGAGATATGCCTTATGTGGCAAAAAACTATTGAATTTACTTTCTGCTGGATGAGCATAACAGGGCAACTCAGAGAGATGTCAGCACTAGTGCAAAAGAAGGGCTGCAGCAGCAAGATTGGTTTAGATGATTGAAAAAAGAGCTGCTGCTTTGAAGGAGATGCCTGTTAAATAGCTCTAATAACATGAAATATGAAGTTCATCATTATCATGAGTAATGTGATAATATGGGCCTGTCTCTTGATATTTCTTTCTGGAATGAAAAAGTTCTTCTCTTCTTGCTTCTTACCAGATAGTGGACTTTGCCCAAAGATGGCCTGTTCCTAAAAGCATTTTGTAGCATGCTAAAAGTCTGTGTACATAGCCAACCTGGCTCAAGCTGACACTAAATGGAATGCTCATTGAATGAATATTTTGGATTTGTGTTTACTTGTCCCAAGTTTTGACAGACTTATAATAATTTCTTGCATTTGGTGATACCTATGGCTCCGACTCTCATAAAATACATCTTTTAAATACTCTGATCTCATCTAGTCTGTCGTTCCAAGGGTTAATTTGAAAACACACGAATTCAATTAATGGAACAGATTACTTAGAGCAGGGAAACTCAGATGTGTAATTGCAGTACAAAAAAAAAAAAAAAGTGAATCTAAAGTGAATTCAGATTTTTAAATTAATTTTATTCATCCTTTTTCTTGGCCCTTCTTTTTTCCCAATGAACACTGAAGTTGCTTGTGTATACATGTATACAGAAAGCAAATTTCAGTGTCTTGCAGGAGCTGCAGAAGAAGCTCGATTTACTTTCACAGGTAGAAAGAAAATAGATAAAAGAAAATTCCTGCACATTAAAATAGCATACCTAGCTAATAACAGCCAGCCAAACACAAATAATAAAGAGCTCTCTAAATGTGCAAGCAATGCAGTAAAGATGCTGTAATGTGGAAAAGTGAGGGGATTTTTTTCCCAGTCATAAATAAAAAAGTAGTTGCCCTAAATACATGTAAATAAGGCCACAGCTGGAGGTGAGGTTTCCCTGAAGGTGGTGTTTGGTGGCAGCCTCAGCACAGCCTCACACCCTCCACATCGCCTTTAGTGCCTCCCACTGCAGCCCACCAACACATCCCCACGGGTTACAGCCATGCAGATGTTCCTTGCAGGGGCCCAGCTGTTGCACATTCCTTCTCCAAACCCAGTGACACCATGAGCACTCTGTGGGGCAGCTTATCAGGGCTATTCTTGAGGAAAAGTGTGATTGTGCATTCAGCCCTGCAGCCAATGTGTGGGCTACACTCACACTGCCACTCCAGCTTTTCCACTTTTGGCTCTACCCTCCTTAGACTTGTGTAATCTAAAATTCAAGCTTTTAAGCTTCAGCCATTACAGCCAACACTAAAACACATCCAACAACCTCTTAATATCTATGAAGTTCTTTTAAGTAAATCCAACATTTCTTGAGAAGCTAAAACTGGTTGTTTCGTGATAATTTGGAACTGAAAACAGACAGCCTGGGTAACTGGAACTTGAAAATGCAAAACTGACAGTGAATCCAGTTTAGCTTTTGGCATTGCATTGTTTTTGTCTCAGTAGTAATAACAGTGATTATGTTTTAAAACAAATATCTAGCAAACAAACAGTTAAGATGTTGTTCAAAAAGTGAAAGGCAGCATAATTTTTTACACTTGTTTGACAAGGTGATTCATTTCCACACTTCTTACTAAATCATAGGGTGATTTTAACAGGAGGAGAAATTTGGGGTTGCCTGAGATGAATAACTGGGTCAAGTTACCCTTTGGAAGAAATCAGGGAACAAAATGTGAAACAGAGGAATCCACTGCCTTTACCCTCTGAGCTTCATGCAAATCTGCTCTGGAAACTTGGTTATGTCTCATTTTCTAGGGCTTAACCACAGTAGAAGGCCTGTAGGGATGTACTTTCACCAACACCTTAAGCAGCCTCTGCTGCTGAAATAAACCCTGAGTCTTTTCACTCCACTCCCATGCCCCACTCTTCCTGCCCCCTTGCCATTCCTCTGTGAGGCTGATCTTGGTTAGAGCTCAGCTTTTAGAGGTTTGGCTGGTTTGGCTTTGGAGCCTAGCACAGTTCATCAGCTGGCTGTGCAAATGCTGGTGCTGGCACAAGGAGGGAGGTGGAGGGGGAGAAAAAACCAAGAGCTGTGTGGGACTGCAGCAGGGTTAGCTCTGCTTGCAGCTAGAAGAGGCAGCCAAGCCGATATACTGGCTTGCTGCTGCCAAAAACATCAGTCCCACGCCCTCCTTCCCCCTTCTCCCCGGCACCTGTCTGCAGCTGTGGAGCCAGGTCCTCCTTGCTTGTGCATCCCTAAAGTCCAAGTGACCTTGCAGTGAGCCAGCTCAGCTCATTAAACCATGGTACAACTGCTGATGTGTTTTAACTGCACTGGAGTTGGAACGGCTCTCTGGAGGAGCAGAGGGAGACAGAGCCAGAGGCAAGAGAAGTGGAAGGAGTGCATGGCCAGCAAGCAGGGAGACAGGCTGAGGAGAAGGACAGAAGAACCTCCCCCTTTCAGCAGAAATGACCTGTTAGTTTGGCTCAACTGGATCTTCTAACTCCACTCTTGCACTGTTTTGTGCAGCAGTGCTGGCTTATGTCAGCTAAAAGTATTATGAAACAACATCCTATGTCTCATTTCAGCCATGCAGGTAAACAAGACTTCACATACCTTCAGTTAAGAATAAGCTGATACACATTTTACATTAAAGCCCTATCTCAGGAACCACATATGCTTTCACAGGAAGCCCGACAAATGGCCTTCAGAGAGGTTTGCTAATCTGCATTTCAAAACTGCAGACCATTATGCCAGTAGTAGTTCTCTCCTGAATGATAGCTTTAAGCACTTGTTATTGATTCAAATTTTGAACTAGTTTGTTTTGATTCAAAACAACATTACACCTACAACTTCATTTGTGCTGAGTTACTGTCGAAGCCTTCACATAAATTACTTCATCAGCTTGCCAGAAGTCCCAAGGCTGTGGTTCCCTGTGCAGACACTGAGGCTGCAGGAACTCCTGGCATCCCCCTTCTGTTTCTCCTGACCTCAAGCTGCTGCATCCTGTTCCTTCAGCTTTGCCATTTTGTGGCACTATGCTGCAAAGTGGATATCCAAACTCAGGCACAATAAAAATACTCCAGCTGCCCTCTTTTATTTTTGAGGGGAGGTAGTGCCTCAGGCTGTAGCTTCAGCAGTAGCACTGGCTTGTTGTGTATCTGAACACCATAACTTCCCCCTGCAGGCACACACAGAGTTTATACCTGTCTAAATTTCACTTACAGCACCCTTTCCCTTGTGCCAGTGTGCACAGCTGTGCCTGGGAATGGGAATAAGGGACCTAATCAAGCAGTAAGAAAAAGAATTAAAGGCATTTAATTCCCTCCTCTGGATTACAGCACAGCTACACAGATAGTGTGATATGCTCATCTGACTGATTGTTAAACAGATATTTGCAGATATTTTTCCTACAGAAATCCCTACTGTTCTTTTTGCCTACCCCTTGGCATATTCCCATCCTTGAGCATCTTCCTGCATTGTGCTAGAACACAGACAATTTGATTTCTGTGTTAAAGTCTATTATAGCAGGTAGCTCTAACAAACAGAAATTCTCCATCCACTTCATTATTTATGCAAGCATTTTGTATTTTTAAACAAACCAAGGTTTAAAACAGTTCCAGAACTCACCCAGTCACAAAACAATAAATGACATCCAAATCTGTAGCAACCTTCTTAAGAAGATCATCCAGCATGGAATAGAAAAGCTACTGAGCAAGAATGAGGCACCCTCTGCACTACCAACAGGCACAACAGGCTGTCCTGCGTGCCCCAGGCACTATTGGCTTTGGCAGAGCAGACCATGCCAGATCCAAACCAGTTCAACTGGCTCCAGAAGCAGCAAAGGAGCCCAAAGGCAGGCAGTTGTTCACCTGACTGGGACGGATACAGAAGTAAAATAGTGTCAGAGGTTCTTTCCCATTGCTGTTGTCAGTTTTGATTACTGGCGTTGCTGGGCTGACAAATATGACCAGAAGAGCCCTGGAGAAGGCAATTCTGCCATGTCCAAATATGCCAGACCTGGTGAACTCTGCACTGTAGTCTGCAGGGTCTGCCTAGCACTGGTCTGTCCACTGTGAGAGCCGTGTCCCCTGACCATGAGCTGGCCAGCAGTGTCTTGGCAGTGTGTGTGAGGTGAAGGGATGCAGATATCCGAGGAACGCTGCTGGCTATGTTGTGTCTGTGATAGTTTTGCTGCTGATGAAATAGGGTTCCTGGTCTGATAAGGAAGAGGTGGGGCATGTAATTAAGCAACCAAGTAGCTGGGAGCAAGTCTTGGGGTATTTGTGTAATTGTTCCTTGGGTGGACTGTACCTGTTTGGGAGAAACAACTTCTGCTCTTTATTAAACAAACAGTAAAGATAATTTACATGTCAACACCGTTAACTATTTCAGCAGTAGGCAGGAGATAAAGTCACAGATCTGCCCACTTAACTGTGAGCAATGTCTCATTTTGGTGCCACAGTTCGATAATATTTGGAGTTACCTTGATTTCTGTCCCTCTGAAGAAAAAAGTTCAATGGAACTCAAAAGATTTCCAAGCCAAATCAAGATGCCCAGGCAAGCAAAGATGCAACGCGGCATATTGCCTTTTCATGAGCCTTGTGAATAGGGATCAGTTTAGGAGAGGGTCTTAAGAGTGCTCAACTCATCTGTGAATTCCACTGTTGTCAGAACATCTTTGCTTTGTTAAACCTTCCAAAAATGTTCAGTTGGTGGAAATAAGACTCACAGCTCACCACTGCTGCTCCCGTGGTCTCCCCATTCTTCTTACAGCAGCATGATCACTCTGCTTACCAGCTGCACTCCTCAGAGCTTGTCGTTCCCATTTCCTAGGCCAGTTCAAATCACCAATTGAGCAGAAAAGGGATCCAGGTGAAAAAAAGGAGGTATCTAGACTTTTGCTGGGCAAGTAGTCTGAACAAAGAGTGTAACAGCATGCAACATATATCAGAAGTGATTCAAAAGTGAGGGCACAACGCACATTTGAGAGCCATGGAAGTATGGAGTTAGTTCCAATAATTATCTTTCTACTGTCCAGAGCCCTTTAAGATATAGGATTCCCCCTTTTCGTTTTATCACTTGCCCCAAACTAGTCAAGTGTTGCCTTCAGCGCAATAATAGAGTGGTTATTTTGTCGCATTTTAGTGAGGGAACTCTAACAAGGTCTAAATTTCTGATACTGGCTGGGCAATTTCATTAGCACGGTCCTGGGATTTAGATAATTAGGCCAAAGCTAGCTAACTAGTTCTCAAAAATTAAGATTATATCCAAGTCTAGACAAGCACATCTAAAGAGTAAGAGATTCTAGAGGCTCATATGCTGACTTTACCAATAAACAGGTGGATAATCCACTGAGTCATGCTTTTGCATCCTCAGGCACAGTATTAGAAAGTGATCAGTGAAGGTGAGAAAAGCAATTGCAAATTCAAACTGATGTCAGTAAGAGGGAGGAATTTTGAGGAACTTGCAAATATTCTAACAAAGCTACTGTAGAATAGTAATTTAGGATCCTAGATGATACAGATTCACAGAACTATGTGGATTTTGCAGAAACATTGGCATTAAGTTTTCTTCTGCTCCTGCCAGTGACTGTTCCTCCTACACAACAGTTGCCCAGTGAGGCAGGTGGTATATTTTAAGTAACGCAAATGCAGATCTTGTCAGGTATTCCAAAAAACTGCATTTGTTCACTGAGCTGCCTCACAAGAAGGGGGTTGTAGTTCTAACCACTTCATATCACTAAAAGACAACCTTGCAATCAAGACAAAGCCATTGCTAATCTTGGGCAGCAGGACACATTGCTTACATGGAAGGTTTTATGACTAAGTACTTAAAATGACCAGACAAAATTTCTGGAGAAACAAAGACACAGGAAATTCTTCCATCCCTAGCAAGCCAGAGAGATGTTCCACTTTTCACTTAAGGTGGTTTCTTTACCTCCAGCCTTGTTTTCCAAAACAGTCTTCACAAGCTGCTAAAGCAAGAGAAAGTTCAAGGCTGATACAACGTTTAAGTAACAATCAGTTTAAGTAACTTCTCAGCTTTGGGATGTTTTCCAACTCCTTTCTGTTTTTTAAAAACATTGTTCACATTTTCAGTCCTTTTGTCATCCTTCTTTGTTCTGTTCCTGCTTATTCCCATCTTCACATTCTTGTCTGTCCCAACCCAGGTGCTCCAGTTCAAGTGAAACAGTGCCCACCTTCTGTTCTCCCTGCCCCAAGTCTTTGCATGAAAAAATATATAGCAGTGTATTTGCAGGCTTCATCTAGGCAACCCTGCTGCCCATGTTCCAGCAGGAGCCCCCAGCACCTCTGGCTAGTTCTCTGCACTCCTCAGAGCCCCATCAAAGCGATGCCTCTGGGCCCTTCCCTTCATTTCCCTAATACCTGCATCTTCTGCTTGCCAAGGCACCTCCTGAGACAACCACCTCTTGCCTCCAGCCCTGCCCTTCAGAGCTGCCTTCTACAGCTGCCGTGCCCAAACCGAGGAGCCTGGGCTCCAGCAGGAGAGGAAGAACCACCGTGGCTCACCCTGGGCCAGCAGAGGGAAGGGCACAGAGTAGGAGGCAGTGTTTTGGATGCTCTTGAAAGCAAAGGCTTTTCCTGTGAGCCACGCTATTCCCCAGTTTCAATTTACTATGCTGTCTGCTGCCATACACTTTCCAGTCAGCTGCCTTTCCCTCTTCTCTCTTCCCACTTCTCTCCTCTCCCAAGATATGCATATTATTTTCTCTCCTTTTGTAAGGCTTCTTCAAATATTAGGCAGACCTCCCTGGAGAGGTGATACCTTGGCCCAAAAGAAGTGCAAGACTGAAATACACATAAGATCAGTGTCCTGCTGGGAATATACATGGTTGCCCTTAGCCAGACAGTGGCCTGACACTTATATCTGAGATTTGTATGACTTTGTCATAATAATTTCCCTTTTATTAGCAGAAGAATATCCTTTTAAAAAGGTTCTTGTCGGAATCAGAAAAACAAAATAGGAATATTACTTTCAGTTACTACAGAGTTTTCACTAAGCCAGCAAAATAATAGTTCTGTGCTGGGTTAAGTGAAATGGAAATCACCCACCTGGAAAAGGCAATTACTTCTGAAAACTCAAGAGAAACACTGCTTTTAACAAAAAATGCTCTCTACAGAACACATCTTCGTTACAAACTCACTGAATTTATGGGAGTGAGTCCCCTGTATCTCTTCATGGGTTGGAGGAGAGATGCTACCACAAGATTTGAAACCATAGATGTGAACTCCAGGAAATGTATCAGTAATTAATCTTCCTTTTCTCCCGCATTACAGTCTCCCCTAGTTCTTCTGTGTCAACTATCTTTGTGATGCTCACACCAAACTTCTCCCTCGGTTATATTTCTAAGTTCCCGTAGAACATTAACAAAATGTCACGCTTTTCCTGAGAACACTCTTAACAGTTAATTACTCATGATAATTACTTACTGGGTGAAGTGTTTGCTTTACTAGGCTCTACAAAGATACATTTTAAATGCTTTAGGATAAGCTAGTTGCAAAGAGAAGTTTTTTGTTTGTTTGGGGGCTTTTTTTAATCAAGGCTACAGTTTGGATGCTCTGGAATGCAATTAGGCGGATAGGTTTACCCTGATGAACAAGGAAAACCTAAACAGACCATTCCCATTTCCCCTAGAAATCTATTTTTAAAGCAAAGAACCATGGAATGTTATTTCTTGTTAGAAATAATGGATATTAACTTTGAAAAAAAATATTTTTAAGTCAAAATGAATGGTATATGCCCCTATTTTCCCCATGACTGGGGAAACCATGGGACACTCCATGACAATATTTTTCACCCATAACTGCCAGTAGCATTGCTAGAAACCACAGAATTCTTTTGCATCCTGAAGAAAGTTACCCTCATAGGGCAACACTTCACAACTCTTATTCTATGAGTCACCAATCCCATCCTATAAGACAGCAGTCACATTGATATCAAAAGTGTGAGTAAAACAAGCTTGGCTCTCCTACTAAAAAGCCCCACAGGAAAATTGTCAGCTCCTTACTGTTCTAGCTCAGAATGTATTCCCAAGTCTCAGTCCACTGACATTCAAAAATGTTTGCTGTATATAATGATATTGCCTGTAATATCTGTGAGATAAATTTTAACCACTTTTTAACATTGGGAACATTCTTATATTAAACAAAGCTCACACACAACCTCATCGGATGTTATTCCTGAGGTGAGATGTTATAAATGCAGCAACTGAAGTAGAAAAACCAAATGATTTGCACACAATTATTTATTAAATCTGTTGCAGAGTTGGTGTTGGAAAACAAGACCCTCCTGGGTCCCAAAAACATGTCCTAATAACAAATCATGATGACCTGGCCATGTTTGTCAGCTATGAGTGGCATAACCATGCAGATGTAGGAAGAGACTTTAACCTGACTGCAAAAGAAACAGAAGCAAACCTTTCTCTGGGGAGTTTTCAAATCACAGAATTTTCCTGGTAAAACTATTAAAAAATTACACAAACTTCACTTTCAATGCAACAGAAATACAGAAATACCTCAATCTGGTCACCAGGCTATAAACTGGTGCAATGAAAGCAGATCAGATTTATTTCCTTTCTGCTTTTTAAAATTATTTATTTTTTTTTTATACAGCTGCTAGGTATTTGGTTCCCTCTTAAAAAAATTCTGATCTGTTCGGACTCTTATTCAAAAATCTCTCCATAATAACCTCTTGAATTCCATCTATTTCTGCTTTGCTTTGCAATATAATAAACGAATGTTTGCAGGAAGAGGTAATGTCTCTTATTAGAACAAGTGTTAGGGTTGGGAAAATCATCCAAGCTTTCACATATAAAAGACAGGACGTCTTTTTGATGTAGACAGTATTAAAATCGAGCAAAGGCTCCCAGGTGAGTATCAATGAGTTAAAGAAGGAATTAAAATACTTTTGTTTATTGAGAAGCCTTGAATTACGTTTTGTTTTAGAAAGTTTGTATTTAAGCAGGCTTTCACAAAAGCATTAAGTAGTGTGAACTTTACCAACACTTTTTGTTAAACGCTTAATCCACACCCACATCAAAACAAAGACAGACGGCTGAGCTCTTTACATATGAGAAGGTGACTTTTCACACATAGCCTTAACAGTAAACCTTTCGCCTTTTTTTCACGGAAATACAAAGCTCCGAGATAATAAAGTTGTCTTAATTTACATTTCTCCTAAGAAGTGGAAATTACAAAACTACAGACAACAAACATTGGCTAATCAGTCTAGGGAAGAAGGTCCAAAGGGAAAACTCAGAAATGGGTTTGTTTAAAAGCTACAACAGACAGCGAGGACGTTGAGCTATGAATGCTTTTGTTTTGCTAATCTACCTAACGTTCTATTGAAAAAAAAATAGAGAAATCCTTAAATGAATGATTCCGACTTTGTTCTAGTGTGAATCTAGTGGCAGCTTCTTTAAAAAATTCCAATACTTAGTTTGTATTTAAACAATTCTTCCTGAAGACCTTTTCTCAAACAGGTCTTTATACGGGAAAAACAACTGTTGATTTTGTAGTCATCATGTGAGTAACTTTAATAAAAGTCAGCAGGGCCTTGCCTACTGTGAGATTTTTTTTTGAAACTCTAACTCTTAATCAGGATTGCTGTCAGCTGTAGAGCCTGAGGAAGCTGTCATACAGACAATATTCAAATGGAGCTGTGTTTTTCCCACAGCACTGTTGGAAGGAAACCCTTTTTTGCTAGCAAAGTCTGAGAGACATGGGGTTCCTGAACTGGAAACAGAGCGAAGAAGGGTGTCCCAGCCCGATAAACATTTTCCAAGTGCAGTGTGTCCCCAGAGCTGAAGCTGCACACCACCAAAGGTTTTTAAATATTTTTCCCAAATATAGGTTAGAATTTGTGGGAAAGTTTTCCTTCGGAGTAGACCACGGCCTAATGTTTATTCATGCGCTGTAGTAAGCAAATGAGAAACTAAGCACTTTGTAAATGCTGCATCATTTTGACTGCCTGATCCACTCCACTGACAGAACAGTTTGGCATAATTGCTGGCATACATAATATTTTCAAATGACAATTCTCCAAGCAAGTCAGGGCCTGAGCTAACAGCAGTGAAAAGTGAGGAGGTGCTGCCTACATGTTGAGCTGAATTCTAGACTATTAAATGCCACAGACAATTAAGATTTATAGTTGATGTTGTCCACAGCATAAATGCATTCCTCTGCCTTCAGTACTTCCAGTTCCACAGCAGGTATCTGTCTTCAGCTGTACTTTTACATGCGAAAGCTAATTTCTCTGCTCTACCCTTTGCCTGTCATTGGACCACAACTGTTTTGAAACAGGGCCCAAAGACTTTCAGTGCTGCCTCTACCAGCAATTTTGATTTAACATTGGTAGTACCACTCATGCTGTTGTTTCTTAGTCATGCCAGGATGGAGCAGCTTCAGCTCCAGACTGCTGTGTATCTTCTCTTGTAAATCAGGCAGGATTACACATAGGGTTGCCTTGCTAATGAGAAAAACACCTCATCAAGAGTGACTGGCAGAAAACAATGGACACTTTAAAGAAATTCAAGAGACAACCAAGTATGGCCAATAATGAAGGTCTAGGGCTTTCAGCAACCTTTCAGTACTACACTGATGCTAGGACACTGTCATGGGATTAGGATGCAGACCTTACATTTTCAAACATAGCCTATTTTGTTTTGGCATTTCAATGTTTGGCTATCAAATTCCCAACATTTAGCTGCCACCACAATTAAAGAGCATCTTTTTGTAGAAACAGCCAGACGAGCAAAGATACAATGATAGCAACAGGACTGATAGCAAGAGGGACTCACAGAGCAGAATGCTGGTCAATACACCTGTAGTGCCTGCAGATACTCTAGCTCAGGGGAAAAAAAGCTACAGCCGAGTGTCAGCACATCGACTATGAGCAGCCTGTAGTTGCATGAGCAGCAACTTGCAGCTGGTCAGAGTCCCTGCAGGGATGAGTTGCACAGAGACAGGGGAAAGATATCTGTCTGTAAAAAGGAGCCTGCACAGCTCAAGTGATGAGCTGTTCTTAATGTGTCTGCTTATACCTGGTTTCAGAATAAAAGCTTGGGACTGAAAGTATTTTCCCTATTGTCAGTAAGAAGAACTTCTCATTTTTGTCCTAAATCTTCCAAAGGTGTAATGCCTACAGAATTTGCCAATGCATAAAACAGGTTCTGAGACCTTAATTTTTCTCCATAGTAGGAAAAGATCCAGCTTTCCTATCCTGTAATGCTGTTTGGAACAAGAAAACCTTGTAAGCGGTGATAACCATAACACCATAATGCAACACATAATGCAATTTTAGGTTATTTGAATGACCTATATTACATAACCCAACCAGGTAAAAACTATCAGTGCTCTCTGCTCCACCTAGTCAAACTGCACCTTGCATTATGCTCAGATTATCCTTCCTGATACCTATTAGGGAGTTTGCTGCAGCTTCTTGCTCTGGTTGATAGCATCACAGATTGCCTTCCCAGCAAACCCTGTAGCATACAGCTATGTTTTTCTCTCCAGATCTAAGTTTCTGACAGAGAACAACAAATAACTTATGAAATCTCAGAACAGTCTGTTACCAGTCTTCCACCTGAGTGTCTTGGGGTTTTTTTGAAATGTGCTATGTTTTCAAGGCACTCTTCATAAGGAGAAAGACCAGAAGTATTTTAAAATCTCTTTCATCTTCCATGCCTCACAAACTGGAGAGGATAGGCAGTCACAGGCTTTGGGAATCTACAAAATGCTAGCCTTTACTTACAGTTGATACTTTATCTTCTTACTTTGACTACTAGCAAAGGTAATAGCTGTGATGCTAGTCGTAATGATTTTGCTGTCAGACAGAAAAAGCTTCCACAGCAGCACATCCAGTTTGAAGACCAATATGATCTAATCAATAATACATGAAAAAGATACCTATATGACTAAAAAAGACTAGAATTGACAGCTTTCTAAAGATGTCTTCCAGACTGTATTTTTTTTTGTCCAAAATAAAAATTAAAGTCATGCTATGCAGCCATTTCTCTTAAATAAATTTTTCTCTTAAACAGCCACTGACAGTGACACCTTTAAAAGCACTACCAGCACCCCTATACAGAACTCAGAGCATGCACACGCCCTCCTTGGTAACTGCACACCCACTGTGACTCTTAGGATTTAAGTACAACAGAGGAATCAATGGGATGCACACAGAGCGAGTGTACTCCAGATGAGAAGCAGCTTGCTGGAATCCTGATACCTCCCACCTCAGCAATAATACATCTCTCCCTGCCTTGGGTTACTAAGCTAAAGGCACAGTCTGAGAATGGGGGAGCTCTTTGTTCTAGCACAGTGATGGAATTCTGGTTTCAGGGTGAACCACTCTCCTCATGTACGCTGCAATTGTTTTGTGACAAGCCCATTTTGGAGAAGGTAAAGGAAAGGCCTGTTGCAATAACACATATGAGATTTTTCCTTTATAATTAGGAGTTTTGGAAAGCTGAAAGGTTACTGAGCTTCTTAAGAATAACTAAGAAAATTTCTCTTTTTTTTTTTTGTCCTAATGGAAACAAAATCATTACAATACCAGTGTCTCTCTGCACATCTTTCTGTCAACCTGAATACCTTTCGCATATCCATGCAGTTGGATTTGATAAAGCATAGAGATCTCAAGGCAATTATATTCCTACAAAATTTTATGGAGAAAGGGAATGCACAAAGGGCAAAGACTCTGAAAATATTTCTCTAGGTATGCCTATGTGTCAGGGAAAGGCAGAAGCATAAAATTATTAAACATCTGGGAATCCAGAGAGTCCTCTGTTATGGATATTGTGCAGAGACTATGAGGAAAACAAAACTCAGTCAGACCTTGCACATTCTTGGACACTCTGTCAAACAATAAGATGCAAACCAACTGGAAAACTGAACACATCCCTAGACCAGCCCATCTCATTCCAGCACTTGGCTTAAATAGCAGAGTCGTTGTTTTCCTGGGTTTTGACCTCGAACAGTCAGATTTATCTTACCGGGTTCTGTTTGGCCTTGGCACACCAGCTGTCTGAAAGAATTTCCAAATCCAGTATGTGATGACTCTGTTTGTCCTGGCACATCATACCCTGACCTAACATCTGAATGGGGCAACCTGGGCAAACTGTTTAGAATGCTCTTGTACACTGATGCAAGGGTCACCTGAATTTCCAGCTCCTTTTGAATGTGATGGCAAACAAGCTCAGAGAATTAACAAGCAGGTAATACCCTCTGTTTGCTTATTGTCTTTACCCTAAGGATTTCTGACTGGCCACTGCTGCTCCAAAATGGAAGTTAGCCTACAGAGATTCATGTGTCTTCATGTGAGCAGTTCTTATGTTCACGTATTCTAACTGTGTTCAAAATTACTTCCTAGCTCTTCATCAACCTCTAGTTTTAGCAGCACTGTCCAGAGTCTGTGTCATAAGCTGTGGCCAGCTCTGGGTACCCCAGCATCAGAAGGACATGTACCTCTTGGAGTGAGTCTAGAGGAAGATGATGAAGATGATCAAAGGGCTGGAGCACCTCTCCTGTGAGGACAGGCTGAGAGAGCTGGGGTTGTTCAGCATGGAGAAGGCTCCAATGACTCATTGCAGCCTTCCAGTATCTAAAAGGGGGCTTATAAAACAGAGGGAGAGCAACCTTTTACATGATAGTGGTAGCACAGGGGAATGGTTTTACACTAAAAGAGCAGAGATTTAGATTGGATGTAGAAGGAAACTCTTTACTCAGAGGGTGCTGTGTCACTGCAACAGGTTGCCCAGAGAACTGTGGATGCCCCATCCCTGGAAGTGTTCAGGTGTTGGATGGGGGACCTGAGAATCTAATGGGTCAGCTCCCTGACCATGACAGGGATGGGTGGAACTAGAAAATCTTTAAGGTTTCTTCTCCCCAAACCATTCCACACATAACTGATATGTGCTTGATAAAAAATAGTCTCACTGTATGTGATGGTGGAGGTGAGGAGAGAAGCAGTTTTCCAGAATGTCACTGTTTTTAAATGATCTAGGCTTTGACCTAATATTTGTTGCTAGCATAAAGAGATTGGGAGTTTCCATTAATATCTTTCTTCCTTTAGTAATCTACTTTATGCAAGCAAGTAGAAGCTTTTAATCAGGCAAGGCAATAAAACATGGGCAAAACACGGACTACACTGCAGGACTGCACAGGAAAAGTGAATAGTGCAGCCATTCTGGAATGGTGGTGTCAGCCTGGAATGACTCCCTACTGTGACATTTTTATTCCACAAAATCATTGATTTATTTTGGATGACAGTACACATATGCACAATTATTCTGAAGAGCTATTCTGGCCAATGACGCTAGGCAGGCAAGCATGAAGCATGATTTTCAGAGCCATAGGCAGTTTTATTGCTGTCTGGGTCACTTCAAAATCTGTGGGAAAATCATGGTTTCAGCCTCTCAAATCCTAACACAAGCTAGAGCAGTATGAAGTATTTTCATTTATGTTAGCAGAATTTTATTTTAACTTATTTAAAAACATAAAAGCCCTTCTTAAAACAAATTAGTTTAAAATGCAGATTTAATCCAAGAGAACATAAGCTGGGAAACATTCATAGATTTTCCTCTTCGTATTTTAACCAGCTAAAGAATTTACAGAACTTTGATAAGCTTCAGTTAATATTTTATACTGAAAATAAAAGTGATTGTGTCTGTGCATGTGTGAAAGAGTACAGACTTTCAAGATAATTTAATCTTTCTGACAGTTTTTTCAGCAGGTCCCTGTATAGGCCTAGAACCTTGAAAAACTTTCAGCTGCTGAGCCACAAAAATGCAGGAACTTGTGGAATTCAAGAGGTCTCTGGGTGGCTTCCAGAGGATCATAGAGAGATAAGGAATTAAAACCAGCAAACAAACGTTTCCTGGGCAGATAGTTGCACTGCCATAATGAACGTTTTTTGAATCTGCAAATAGGGAGGCTGATCTAGACTGTTATCAACAGTTAAAGAGGAACCATCTGTGCCTGCACGAGATCCATGTACAGAAACATCTGGAGATGTCACTGTAGTGTGTTGGCCTTGAATCCCATCAGTATCGATTAAAATATCAATATTGTTAAAGAGTTTATCCCTACTACAGTTAGCAGTTTTAGTTGGGACATAAAAATTTTTTTTAGTGCTTCACTAAAGTGAGCATGTTGGAATTTAACCTACAGGATTTATTTTTTCTAAGTTCTAACACCACACAGACAATGAGTCTTAAAAGCCACATGACTGAGTTAAGGGTTGAAGAGAAGAGATAAAACAAACAGAAAAATACCTGTCATAAAGAACCTATGTGCTCATGTTGTTCTATATAGATATTTTTCCCAGAGGCCAATCTATTTATACCAGAATGTCTGTGACTATCAAACAAGTTTCATCTCTTTCATAAATATTTGCATTCACTGGTTTTGACAAAATAAAATAAAGAGAAAACGTAGTAGCAGATGCCATAGGAATAAACTCCTCAGTACTTGGGAACATTTTCAAAGGTGCTAAGCTTTAACTTTAAAACACTAGAATGGTTATATTGTTTCCATTACCTGTGGCACATAAGGAAACCTCAGCAGTAAGGTTAAACCTGTGATAGCCAACCAGACATTCCAATATTTTTAGATGCACAAATGAATTAAAAATAACCTCAAAAAGCTCTTATAAACCAGAAAAAAAAAAAAAGCTATCAGGACTATGAAACTGGATTTTGCACAGGATTTACTACTTAAAAGGGCTCACAGTGAAAAGCATATTAATCCTAATGTAGCTGAGAATGCTGTCTCCTATTGAGCAAATAATTTAAAAACCTGTTCTGAGATCTACTGGAGTTAATGACATTAGATTTAAAGTGCTTAAGTTTATACTCAGATTCATGTTGTTTTCTGAATTGGCATCATTGATAACAAGGGAATTTATTTAAAAGGGAAAGAAATAAATCCTACCATCTTCATGGATGCAAATCCTATCTGCAGCTTACCTGAGCTGAATAAAGTACAGAATAATCCAAACCTTATTTGTGCAATTATTGAAAGTGAGCAGTGGTATCAGAAACACACATCTAGAGACAGAAAGAGCTGTCAAGTCATTTAGCTGTGTCATGCAGAACTCATATACATATATATAGCATTTTTCATACTGATAAACATTCTTTGAAACTGCTTGTTTGCAGGATAAGAGGAGACCTTGGCCCTTCTGATTCCAAATATAAAAAGCCATTAGACTTTGTTTCTAGTTTTATGCAGCCACAGGAATAGCAATTGCTAAAAATCCATTATACTAAAATTGTTCTTGCAGCCACTTTGTGGTACTTCAGTCTGTACAGGACTTAGATACTGTTTTAAGAAATTTCTTAGCTATTCTGGTTTAAAGAAAATAACCATCATATGAAACAGAAGTGTGCATTTTTGGTTGTTTCCAGACTTGTCTTGTAGTTCTTTTTCATAATAAACACTTCAGATCTTTATTTTATGGCAAGTATATTGTTATTCTTAATCAATTACATAAAAATTAACATTAAGAAAGGTACTGATAACTAGGAAAGGAACTGATAACTACTGATAACTAGGCTGATAACTCAGCCTCAAGACACCTTAGGCAGAGAATTGGCTCTAAATATCAAAAATTACATTACCAGTGTTAGTGTTTTTGCAAGATTTGTTTTCCATTGATTATCTGGGTAGAGCTGGAAGCCACTGAAAGAGGAGCTAGAAAAAAATGTTATTGCATCTTGTGTAACTCATCAGCCTCTACTTATCCCTGCATCTCAACATGCAGAGCACTGGAAAAGGCAGCCCCTTTGAAGAAAACTGAGAACATAGGTACACGGCATACAGAGAGCAGATAAGCTGAAGAATGATATATTACTCTATTCAGATGGGAAAAAACCCCAAGACATTGTAGCACCTAGACAAAGGAAGTTTTACAACCACAGATAAGATCCACCCAGATCTATGATGCACCTAAACATTATGTTTGCAAGATAGAGAAGTTCCATGGAAAATTCAGTTTCTAAGTGATGTAGACTAAGTACAAAACAAACAAACAAAAAAACAAAAGAGATAGAAAAAGTATAGTTGTGTGGAAAATGTGGTATTGCTAGCCAAAATATGTGGGGTTTGTGGTGTCTCTAAGACTTGACACAGCACCAGTGGTGTTAAGCAAGGGGCTGAGCAAATGCTCCCCATCACATATAGGTTCCACTCACTCTATCACCAAAGTGACCTGCTCAGAGCTCTGGTTCTCCAGGGACACCACCCAGGGTCTGGGTACCTAACACAGACATCCTGATGGGACAACCACCTGCTTTCTAAGTGTTGTAAAGGCTGAGCTAGGCCCTCATGGCTGAGTAGACATCCTCTAGTACACAACAGACTGACTGTTGGACAACAGTTATAAGAAAAGAAGTGTATGGATGCATCTTTTCTGAGTGACTTGTATATACAGCAAATTCTGGCTTAGCCAAATGCTCCTTCTGATATGAACTCCAGTTGTTTGTCTCACTCGCTAAAGTAAGCTATTGATTTCCTCCTGCTATGCAAGACTGTCTTGCAAGATAATTCCTTTTATCACAGAATTTCTTCAAGAGGTATTTTCATAGTCCTTTTTCAAAGTAGTGGCCTACAATAAGGAATCAGACAATTTCAGAATTGATTAGGCTGGAGAAGTCCTCTGAGATCATCGAGTCCAACCTTTGAACACCACCATGTCAACCAGACTATGGCACTTTTCTTAAACAGCTCCAGGGATGGTGATTGTAACATCCCTGGGCAGTTTATTCCAATGTTTAATCACCTTTTTTGTGAAGAAATTCCTCCTGATGTCCAACCTGAATCTCCCCTGGTGCAGCTTGAGACTATGTCCTCCCATCCAGAATGAAGTAATCTACACTGGTAATATTTAGTTTACCAGGTGTGTTACAGGCAACAATAATATACTTGCCAGTTAGCTGAAATATTGTCATTTTCTCAAAGGATAATCTTCACCAAGCACATGAATAAACTTCATCTCTAGCCATGTTCAAATCTCAGTAATTATCACACAAGAAGGGAAAGTCAAGAAATTGTCTGTTTTGTTAAGGACACCTGGAAGGTCTGTCATAAATAAAAAATTTTGAAGTAAAATATTAGACTGACATCCTTGACAGAGGCATATTTAGTAAGCAACACTACCACGATCTCCTTTCTCCTAACCAGTAGGCCTCTATTATAAAGATGAAAGCACTTAGCACTCTCCTTGACTCCAGCTACATCTCTCCTCTAACAGTCTGTCCCATGATGCAAGGAAAAAAATTACCTCGTGTTCATGTGTAAATGGCTCAACTTCCTTAAAACTTAAGCTTCAAGAAACACTTTATAGAGATAACAGATTGTTTCAGAGTTACTTACTGGGCTTCCCTCACAGCAGCAGCTCTGTCCTTCCACCCAAAACTATAAAAAGTGTTGAGACTCGTGTCCTGATCACAGCTCTGAAAGTGAGGCCAATAAATAGCCCCTGAGATTGGGTTCCTGATGAGGTAAACTGCTGACACACAGCAGCCCGCCTCTCCTCACTGCTGGGACGCACACAGACGGTGAGGCAAAGTGCTTCCAAATAGTAGCTTTATGCTCCAGACTCCCTGTTTTTCAGAATCTATTTTCCCTCAAGAATAAGATTTTTGTTTTTTTTTTTAAATACTTGCAGCTTTTCTTCTTTAAGGACAGCATCAAGAAAGCCTGTCAGCAATTCACAGTGAGGACAGAGGGGAAGGGAATTTGATTTTTCATAGCAGATTATCACCAGCTATCACACACTTTATGTGCCAGCAGGTATCAGGCTAGAAACAAATTTGTTTTATTTTATCACAGAGCTCAAATTCAGTTCCTTAACATTATGGCCCGAAATTGAAACAACAATAACACTGATGCAGCTGCTGAATAGAAAACCATTATTTGGACTGTGCTTATTAGATTTTTATATACAAACAATTCAGGACAATAGGGGCAAAACCCTTGTTTTCTGTACAGCTGCTTGGTATCGGCTGCATCTATGCTTACAGAAGAGAAAGTTGGCATAGCAGTAAAAGCATATCTGTGTACATTATTCATGCACATTTATCTGTCAGCAGATACAGTCAAAATCCTCTCGATAACAGCTTTCAATATTGATTAAAATAGTGTGCATGTTTTACCATAACTGGAGACAGTATTTTATGCATCCAATAAGCAACACTTGATAACTCACCAGTGATATAGACAAGTTTATTTAAAAGACTGAGCAAACTTTTGGTTTTTGAAGTTCCTTTATGAGCATCACAGCAATTTTACTTCTAAATTGCCAAGGTGCTGCAACTATATTGACAAGTCTCCTAATTCAAATCCACTAGGCCTTTTTTTGGTGTGCTAAAGGAGACTAATGGTTAAAGCACTCACATCTCATTGTGGCTGAGGGAAAGCATCAGAGCCCTATACTTCACAGATTTCTGGGAAGCTAATAAGATGTGTGGCTGAGGCTGTAAGCCAAGAAGTGAGCAAATGGCAGCAGAAAATCATTTCAGGCTACTTCAGGATCTTTGCTGAGTCATATCACTTTCAGTGTGTGTGTGAGCAAGTCTGTGTAGATTCCACATCACGCTCAAAACTACCAGAAGGGATTTTTTGCCTGCCTTTAATATTTTTATAGCTAATTTACAACATCTGCCTGAAAAAACCATCATAACAGATTGAAAAATGCAGACTCAGATGGTGTGTTTGAATATCTCATGTAGCCATGATTTGACAGATCCAAATCCAATTGCCTTGCACTATTACTGAAAAGCACTGTTCTCTTAACAGTCTGTCAGGTATATGGTATATGAAAATAGCATCAATACAGATGGAACCACTGTAGTATAAAATTTCTACTAATTCTTTTCCATTTTTTGATGTAGCAGCTGATGAGACTTATTCTCATCCATACCTCACCTCTTTTAGGCCCAGAGAGTGGCTCAAGGCACTTCTCTTCTACAAGGTGGATGGACAGAGTACAAAGTGATTTATTTATCAGATGAAGCACTGACAGGCACTTTCACATAGAGAAATGAGTTCTGGATCCCAATTTTCCTCCCTGCTCTCTTCAATGCTCCATGAAAAGAAAAGAGACTAGGCCTATGAAGCAGCAAATTATAACAACCATGCTCAGCTCAACAGTTTTATCATGGATTTGTTTGATAGATTTTGTCAAAAGGTCAAACTACTCCCATGGAGAACAAAGGTGGCAGCTCTATATCATCTGTGGCAGAAACAGGCACAATTCTCACCTCAGCTTTGCCTGCTTCCTGTGGGTCAGCATTGCCCCAGACTTGTCTCTAGGTAGCTCTCACCTGTATTCACCTTAACAAGACAAACTTTTCCATGGTGTGAAATGGAGGGGGATAAATCTTGACTTCACTGGCACATCAAAGCAGATCTGCAACCCTTTCTTTTGCTGCAACCCTTTCAATAAATTCCAGTTTATGCAGTTAATGGATGGACAGAACCAACTCTGTCATTATTATGACAGAGATGTTTTATGTGGTCATTTACAATATGAATTCTGCAGGACATTTTATTTTACTGTGAGTTTTTCTTTTTAAAAAACAGTATATTGAAAATTTAAGCTTGGAATATAAACCACTTTATGGGATCATAATTTTAACAGAGCTCCAAAATAAAGTTTTGCTGATGGACAAGAGCAAGTCTATCAGGGAGAAATAAACATATTCTCATGCTCACTGCTACCATTTCTATTATCAGAGAGCTTCCTGTATCCCTAGATCATAAAGACTTAGAACAATATAGCCCAGGAGTTAGCGGTAGAAAGATTTACTATGTCATCCTACTTACTACAACAGTGTGCTTTGTTCAGTCTAGAGGCTTCTTCTATTTCACTCAGAATATCAAGTGAACTAAAATAAGTCAGAGTCAAGAAGAAAATACTAGACTGTATGCTGCAGTTTATCCCATCTGTTTCTAATTTAATCATACTAATTAGCTGAGCTATCATAAATACATTCACCTTCTGTCATCGCTGTTCACATTCTCCATATTTATCTGCAGAGGCCAGGAGCACTTATTTGTTCCTGCTACACGGTAAACATTGTTGTGTCAGGAACCCTGCTGTGATAAAACTTCCCTGACAAACAGCCACCCTCAGGGAAAAACCCAGCGCCCAGCTCAGTAACAAGCGGTAACAGGCTATCAGGTGGTGACAAACACTCCGAGATTTTACATCTAACAGTTTATCACACTTCAGCAGTTCAAAGTAAAGACTTTCAGGAGCCCAGGACAAATCTTAACTATTTTTAAAAATCTTTATTAGCTTGTTAACCATGTGGTTTAACTCTGGGTTATCTATTACATGTAGGGAAATAGCAAATGTAAGAGGGAATGTGATTGTATATGGTACTATTTTGCAGCCAGGTAGAGAGGAAGAATCCCCCTAAACTCTTGGGATCACAGACAGGAGCTTCAGGCAGTCAAAAAAGTTAAAAAAAAAAAAAAAAAAAAAAAGAAGAACAAGAGTACTCTTAAAATTTTTACAGTTTGTTTAAAATCACAATTCATCGCCATTCAGTTTCTACACAACAACATCTCTTAAACATATGATTTGTTTGAATACAGCAATCAAAAAACTTAGAAATGTTGAGAAACTTCACAGGAAAACATTTAATTTCTATTTCCTGTTTCTCTGTTGGTAGTTCATAAACTATAACCAGGTTATGCTTTTTAAGGTTGCCTGTTGTTATAAGTGGATAAAGAAATAGAAGATACACTTTTCTAACAAACAAGTAGATTCTACATAATTTAGAAGAGCTGTACACAGAACTGTATTCTCAGATGGACAAAGATGTGTAAATTCCTCAAAATCAAAGGGAACTGATACCCAGGAGGGCAAAGCAGACAAAACAGCCCATCAGCAACTCAACCACATGAAAGACCACAAAGAAACTCCAAAGCCACCCACGCAGCTGCCTGAGGAGTCTGTCAAGGAATGAGAGGCTCTTGTTCAGCTCATGTTGCTGCTGGAAATATGTTTGAAGAGCTTGGCAATACATCTGGATTTTACAAGTGGCACACAAAGATGAGAAAAATGAAAGCAGATTGAATTATGTGCTGCAGTACACTGGTGGTGTCACATCTCAGCTAACTGGAATGTAATTTAATTTACAAGATAATGGAATGATCTCCTTACTTCCAGAGGGGCAGCTGACAAACATCCACAGTGTAAGTACAAACTTAACTAGACAGTCACCTAAAAGGCAAAGAAGATAGGATCCTTTTTCTAGTATATTAAACTGCATTTATTTTATATCTATTCTAAATACCTAGAAAGCCTCCATTTCTGAAAAATGAGTACCAGGCTTGAACATCAGAGATCTATAAAACCAGAACAGGAAGGGTGAAGAATCCATCCCTTTTTTTCTGCCTCCTTCTGAAACTACCAGCACTTACTGGTAAAGTAACAGCATAACAGCTATTGTATCAGTTGTTATTGGCTTCTGCCTCTTTGAGTTATATAAAGCTGACAGAAATGCCCCATCTTACTGTCTTTCCACCTACAAACCTGGATATATCCCTTCTCAACATTCTGCTTTCCTCAGTAAGGAAGAAAGATGTCAAGAGACCTACATTTTCAAAATATTTGTCAATAAGCATTCCAAACAACACATCTTAAATTTTATCCTCTACTACACTAACATAGCTAGCTGCACTGAAATACGAAAAGAGTTTTTGATGTGAAAACATTTATTTTAAACAAATTATTTTAGATGCCCTCAGTTTGCTGCAAGAAGTAGAAGGGAGAATAAGGCAAAATCTGGAACACTGAAGGCGTTTGTCTTCAACACTTGTTAAATGCTCCCTTGTTTAGTTCATGTTGTCAATCTGTAGTAAAATGAACAGGATCTTAAATACACACAGTGAAGACTGCGAATTCCTTATTCAGTGTCTGTTTACTCTTCCACAACACTTTTTGTTTAAATCTGTGAGTGACTCATAGCAGTGGCTTCAGCCAAACTTAGAACAGACAGACTTTGTGCATGCCCACACAAATACTGATGAGTCTGTTCCCACTGTTGGCTTGTAGGATTCCCACTATCACTATCTTGAGATTTTTGGAGGAGAGATTATTCTTTGCATAGGCCTCTGCCGAAGTGTCTCATATTCTGGTGTTGGGAGTAGTTGGAGACAAAAGTCTCCATGTGTTCATTTTCATTTATGATCTAATATTGCAGATCATAACTTTTTACATTAATTCAGTTGAAACATTTGTCCTGTGAATTATGCTTTTATAGGCCTCTGCATAATATTCTTTTATTTACAGTAGCTTTTAAAGCAAATTTATGTTGCAACAACATTCTCAAAATAAGAATCTATTCACATGCCATTCTTCATTGTTCCACACAGTTAGGAGACTTCTGTGACTTCCTCCTTATCAGACCTGTGCTCCAGGCCCTTCCCCAGCTCCACTGCCCTCCTCTGGGCTCGCTCCAGCCCCTCAGTGACTTTCCTTAGTGAGGGGCCCAGAACAGGACAGAGCACTCAAGGTGAGGTCCTTGAGTCCTGCTGGCCACACTGTTGCTGATCCAAGCCATGATACCACTGGCCTTCTTGGCCACCTGGGCACAGCTGGCTCATGGTCCGGGGCTGTTGAGCATCCACAGGTCCATTTTTGCCAGGAAGATTTCCAGCTCACTTTTTTTGTGATGGATTCTTATCTTCTAGTGAGACAGTTTTAAGCTACATCCATTTTGTCATCTGGCCTGTTTCCTGGTTGCTCTAATGCCTATGTCAAGTCTGAGGGAGGCTGTGGAAATGCACACCTTGGGGCAGAGTAGGATCTTTCCTTTTGGTACCATCCCTGAGCTTAGGTTAGTGCAAGTGATGCTGGCACCACACTTGAGGGTTATGGTGGCCTATTCACTACCAGCAGTAGTGAAGTGTAACAGGTTTAGTTGGCTTGAAGTTTCACAGCAGTTCAGCAGAGTGCTCTGAAACACTCTTGTATATTTAAACGTCTAAGAGCCAACCAGTTCTTAATCCTAGCTTTTAAGTCTTTAAATATGCAAGACTGTGTCATATACTGAGGCACCGTGGGAAAGCATATACACTTCAGGATTGGAATAGCAGTGAATCAATGGAATTTGACATCAAAATTGAGATGAGGAGTTTGCTATTTTGGAGTACCATCCTAAGAGCTTTTGCATTAGTTTTGATGCAAACCCTGTGCATTTTTACTGGCTTTCTATTGCATTGACCTGCATCTTATAACAGGATACTTCTAGCTTGAGATCTGCCTCAGTGAAAAGCAGACTTCTTGAGCTTGTATTCAGGGAATGAATTAAAGTCAGATGTTTTCCTGAAGAAACTTGGTGGTGACAGCTCTGATTTCAAGTTACACATTTCAGGACTTTTTTTATTGGCATTTATGCAAGTAGATTAGGGCTTTCCTTGTCTGTAAGGAGACTACTATTACCTGTAGTAGACTCAGAGAGCTGAAGATTTTCCTGTGTTTAGATGCAAGATCTCAGGTAGATAAATTCTGAATTGATAAACCTTAATTTCTGATCCTCACTTCACCTTTTTTTTAAAGAAGGCATTTGTTTCTCAGACTTCACATAAGACTACTATAATTATTTCTGTATTTACAAAGTCTTGTTTTTTAAAATCAAGTCATCTTAGTTAACTTTTAGTTAAAATTCTTACTTAAAAATCCTACCCTTTGATTTCATAACCAAATCAGGCTGATGTAATCCTTTTTTCTGTGCACAGCCGAAGTCTCCATGTGTACCAAGAGATGCATTTTACAATTCACCAGCTAATTAAGATCTTTGAGTGTATGGTGTCAATAGGCCAGCCTAGACCTCAGGACAGCAAATATTACTCATTTCTCTTCTGATTATATCATCCTTTTTCCTGTTTTCATATCTATTTCTACTGCAATCTCATTGACAAATTGATTAAAATTTGGGGGAACTTGGTATTACATAAGTAAGTTTAAATACTACATAATGTACCATAATTTACAGGCAGTGACAGTCAGAGAACTACCTGGAAAATCTGCTTAGTTCCTCCCATTTATTGAAATCTATAATACAGTGCCAACTTGTAAAATGAGAGGTGGAAGATACTGCTGCCCAGGGATGGAAATATTTCTTCTGTTCCTATTCTGGTAACCTATCAAACATCAGGACAGAACTACAATTTAAATGCCTTTCACTGCCAGCTATGTTTGATGATGGTAAACAAAGTGGTTAATAATTATCCAGTTCCTTTCCTAGATGTTTTAGAAATAAATTATATTACAGATACTTAAATCTGTTCATTTATCTAAACTTTTGATGAAATTAGGCAGTTTTCACATTCGAGCTTCCTCTGAGCTTCTGAGCAGGCTGGAAGAAGTTCATAATACTGTTTGCCACTGGTGCTGTTACATGAAATAAGTTCTGGGCTTCACATCAGCCGTGATGTCTCGTCACAACAATGGGGCCTAGTGAAAGAAGAAAGAAGTCGTTTCAAATAATATTTGGGTTCACATGATCCGAATGGCTACCAGATGGGGCTCTGAGCTGCCTGGGGATCTGCCTGGGGGGGTGGGAGTTGCCCGTGCACGGTGCAGAGGGATGAATGGGCTCTCTGTGTCCCCACTGCCCCGAGTGGGAAATCCGGCTGATCACATCTGGCGAGAGCCCCGAGCTGCGCCACTGGAGTAGACATCAATAGGGAACCCATGGGCAGAGGGGCTGACAGTGCTTCCTAAGCTGTCAAGTTGTTCCTTAACTGTCCTTTTTACATGATTTATTAATTCTCTGGCAATAGGCAGCAAGCTTTGCAGCTGGAGAGAGGAGAACATTTTCAGTAGCTGCATGGATTTTAGTGCTGCTGGATTCAAAAATCCTTTCTCAGTCAGAAGTAGAGTTACAACAAAGGGAACGTGAAATGAAAAAAATGACTGAAATGTATGTATTTAAGTTTCCAAGTATCAGAATATATCATATAAATGGAAAAGCATACCTTACTTACTCACCTGTAATACAGGTAAGATTACTTATCAGTAATACAGGGAATTTTAACAGTAGCTACAATATTTGTATTTTTGGTGCATCTTGTTTAGCTGTGTATCATACAGCTAAAATTACAGCTAATTTTCTGTTACTTGAAACAGTTGTTCTCAAAGATGGCAAATGGATGTTTACCAGTAGTGAACTTAAGAATCAACCACAAATTTACACATTAGGCTAAATAAAATCTATAAAACATCTTCTGTACAATTCGCACATTAGTCATGAATCTCAGAGTACTGGAAAAAGTAGAACTCAAAGCTAATGTTCACTCACAGCTTTTGAGTGTGAAACCAGCTGTTCTAATAAGCTACTTCATTTGGAGATGAAATCTACTTCTGTATTATTGCACAATTTGAAAAAAAATACTGAAATTAGAAATGTGATAATTTCTAGCTTGTAGAATGATATGCAGTGGGTTGTTTGGTTATTGTGAAATATCTCATTAGGGGTTTGCTATTTTGGTTCTTAGAATGTATCTTCTTGTATATTTGTAATAGTGGCTTTGGGTCAAGAAGTCCATATTGGACAGAGAAACCATGGTGGGATGATTTGCAATGGTTCTTAGGTGCTATAGAGAGACGGTTGAGAAAACCTTTTCTCTCTCTGGTGAGTTTTAATTTCCTTATGGCGAATACCATTGTATGATTGAGCTGGACACTGTACCCCTTGTGTCCTAGTCCAGTGGACTCCATGTATGTAAGCAGAATACAGCTGGATCCATACCAGGAAAAGAGACATCTTGTAGCACTCTGTGATTGAAATGGAAGATGAATAGGGAAAATCTGGCCTGGGTAACGGTATTCCATTGAGCTGAACCTCACTTCTCTCCTAGCTGTCCCATGGTTTTGCTCTGCATTGATAACCAGCAACCATGATTAATCCCAGAAGTAGCTGCCTTTTAATATTAACTGTGAAGACAGTTCATGTGTAAATACTGATTTATCCTGAGTGCTGTGTTCATTGAAACATGAACACAGAAGTGTCTGACTCTTGTGGTATGTCAAACCCAAATGAAACAAGAAAGCACTTAAGTCATGCAAGATGTTGAGGTTTTCAATCTGATTTTCAAATGAAACAATTTATATTTAATTCAGAAACTAATTTAATCTGGATTCTTACTGGGAAAAAAAAACCAAACAGCTGAACTCATAATTTTTGTGCTTGAAAGAACTTCTCTATTTATAGCAATACCAGATTTCAAATAATTTATCTTCTTTTTTGGACTGTCTTTTACTATGAGAGGCAGTAACCAGTCTCCTAAACAGACAACTCCAGGTTGCATGGCACATACTTCAATGTCAGATTCTCCTAAGGAAGCACATTCTCATCACATGGTTCTTGCAAGTCATTCACCAGTTTACTAAGCATTGACTCAAAAATTTCAAATCAAAGAGAAAAAAAATCCCCTTAATGATTGCTGCAGACAATTCAGCTTTGAGAGAGGAAATGAGGCATGGCAGTAAATGCTGAAGCAGGAGTGAAGGGTACAAAAGCAGCCTGACCAGTGTCTCAAACACTCTACTTCTACCCCCTTACTGTTTTCTTTACAGTAAAGTGTTTTATTTCTATTTTGCATTCAATTCACCCTTCTTGGGCCTGAATTTTTTAGTGGAACTAAGAAAACCTATGAAACAAGTGCTTTTTGTAAAAGATGTGGAAACTCTTTTCAACAAAGAGGTTTCACGTGTTTTCCTTACCTGCTGTATTATGGGAAAACAAACTTCCATTCACTTTGTGCAAACTGTAATCATCTGTACTCTTGTACTCTGTGCCCATTGCTACAATTATAAAAATTTCACATTCCCTGGAAAAATATATCGTAGTCAAAAAACGCACACATATACATATATACTTCTGAATCTTCTGCAGGCTTAGAGAGAGGAAAATTACTCACTGGCTTGTCAGTGTAGGGGCTGATGCTTTACCCTGGTGTTGCACTGCACAGAGTAAAACTGACCTGTTCTAGAATTTATAGGAATAGGTCTACACAGGCAAAGACTAAACACAACACTGAGAAAAAAACCCACTTGGACAACTGAAATTAATAGGAGGAACCAAATATATTTTCCTCCATTCTATCTCATACTATGGAATGGAAATGTTTATTTTGTTGGCTGGTGTTTATCCACTAAAAATAGCAATAGACAGAAATTTTATAAGATGTGATATATTTGTATGAAGGTTGAGAGTGAGCTGAATAAATCAATGACTAATATAGTGATGAGGGACATAATGGCTTATTTCTACCCATACTTGACATCATGCATTAATTTTGTAGAATTATTCAGGACTTGAAATAGGGCAGAGGAACAATCTTGATGCCTCTCAAAGGAAATGGTGAGGAGACAGCTAGGAGAAAGAGAGCTAATAGAAACAGAACATAAAAAATGTTTATGAAATGTGTCAAGGCAAGCATTGTGGGCTCCAATAGTAAATCTAGAAGAAACATCCATACCCCAAAAACTAATGTTTAAAATGTTTTGTGATGGAAGTGATAGAAGAAAGATGTCAAGGTAAGCATAAGAGAGGAAGACAAAATGTCACTGAATTGCAATGAGGCAAGTTCAAATTTTAGTAAGCAAATGAGAATTTCTATACATAGGATTATAGAATCACAGAATTGATAATGCTGGAAAAGGCCTCTAAGATCGAGTCCCACTGTTAAGCTGGCACTGCCAAGTTCACCACTAAACCATGAACCTAAGTCATGGTTTTTGAACACTTCCAGGGTCACTTCCACCACTTCCCTGGGCAGCCTGTTCCACTGCCTGGAAACACTGCCACCACCCTTCTGGGGAAGAAATTTTTCCTAATGTCCTATTTCAGCCTCCTTTGGCACAATCTGAGGCTGTTTTGTTGTTTGTTACTTGGGAGAAGAGGCCAACTCCCACCTGGCTCCAAGCTCCTCTCAGGCACTTGTAGAGAGTGAAAAGGTCATCCCTGAGCCTCCTTTTCTCCATGCTAAACATCCTCAGCTCCCTCAGCTGTTCCTCACCAGACCTGTGCTCCAGACCCTTCCCCAGCTCCATTGCCCTTTCTGGACTCGCTCCAGCTCCTCAAAGTCTTTCTCACAAGGATTGGCCCAGCTTCCACTAATGCCAGTTGCTGATGGTTCATTCCCTCAGATAACCACAGGGATGGATGACAGGCAATACTTGTAGAGCTATGGTACCTCCTAGGCTGACTCCAAACTGGGAACTTTTCTGTTAGCACAGTCCAGCTGGGCAAGTCCTGAGGCTGCTGCAGACCTCAGCACAAATGTGACAAGCTGCTCCAGCTTCCAGCAGGAGTCACCTAGGAAGAACCCTCCACAGAGTCACATATCTGGGCCACAGATCAGGCCAGCAACTCACCCACTTCAGCTGCACACACAGGGATAGCACTGGCTCATTCTGCGAGGGGATACCAGGAGCCTGAGTGACTATGAAGGAGTCAAGGTGGGCTGGGAGCTGGGTCAGTGAGAGTGGGAACAGCAGTGTCAGTGTGGGGGAACCTGAGGGGGCCATCACTACCCCGGAGGTAAACTACTCAAATCTGAATGGTGGAACGACTGCTTACACAAGGGTTTGCCTGTGGACATGGGGACATACACATTTAAGTCTAGTTTGGGATTTGTGATGACAGGTAGTTTGGCTAAGGGGGAAGATCCCATTGTTAGGACCATATTTGGATGAGAAATGGGTTTCAAGTTTCCTTTGCAATCCTTGATATACTTTTAGATCAAAAGCTTTTATGAAAATTGACTGAAATTAGAAAACTTTATTCCTACTTAAAGGAGAAATTTACTATTATCCATAGAAATATTGTTCCCACAGATACACATTGCTACCACAAGAAGGGAATCTGTCATGTGCTGCTCCTAGTACTGCACTCAGCAAAACACATAGAAACACATGTCATTTTAAGCACATGCTTAACCCTTTCCTGAATTGGAGCCTAAAATGTTCCCAGTATTCCTTGCAGCCCAGTACAATTATTGGATTAGATGTATGGAGAGAACAGCATAAGGGAATGTGCCTATTCTATGGAAGACACTATTTATTTTAGACTTTCTACACACACTATATTCTTTCTTGTCCATTCCTGCTTCAACAGCCTTCCCACAGCTGCGTTACTGCCATGTCAGCTTATGGGGTACTGTTTTAGGGATGAACTGTTCAAAAACAAAGGTTCTCTTCATCTATCTCTAAGATCATCTTCATCTCTGGATAACAAAGTTTCTCTTCTTCCCTGGGGCAAAAGGTCTTCATCACTCTTATTTCTCTCTGTTTAAACTTCTCATGGGATCACAGCTGCCTCAACACCTACTAGTTCAGCATGCCTGCCTTTGCTCATGTCTACAATTTGAAAACTCCATCTCCCCATACTTTTTCCATAATTTAAAGGGGATATTCAAATATATCATAGTCCATCACCATGGCTTACAAGAGAATTTCAACCTAAAAGTAAGGCATCCCATCATACTCCTTCCCAAATCTTGGATTTGACTCTTTCTTCCTGACTTTGGTGTCTCCATGGTGTTTCTCTACGTGTCTTCCTTCACTCTGTCCTCTTCTCTCACTCGGGAGAGGATCAGAGCTCTGCAGGTCTCGTCTGTGCCCTGAAAGAGTTAATATCTCACCGGGGCCTGCAGAGGGTCATGTGGACAGGCAGAAAAAAGACTCCACAATGTGGAGGGTTGTGCAGTAGGTGTGTCTGTCCCCGCTGGGGGCGTGGGGGATCGCTCCTGCCCGCACGGGGCTCGGTGGCTCCTGGAGAGCCCGCCTGTTACCTGTACTCAGACCGGAAAAGAAAGGGAGCGATTCCCGGGTTTTCATCTTAAAATGTGTGTTCACAAAGGGCATCTGCCTTTCCACTGGTTTACTAATGTGTCAGTATTCAAAATCAGCCACTGATTGGTTCTGTGTCAGGCCTGCAGGAAACTGCCAAGGTCCTTACAGGGGATTAATTCCATAACTGTGTCCTTTCCTTCCAAAAAATAAATTAATGCAAAACCGGGACAGACTCCCAGCCGCACTTGTATTACCAGGTATAAATAAGAATATGATTCATCATTTACAGAAAGCACATTACATAAGTCAGTTACACAGTTGTACAACTGAGCACACAGACTGTCTGCACTGAAGGTACAAATAGGAATAGGAATGGAAATAGTGAAGATTTTCTATCCTTAGTTTGAAATCAAACTTAGACTACTATACTAATCATGTGAGCTCTGGCTGAAATAAGAACAGAAAACATCCATCACATGTTTTAGATGTTTCATACTAATAATAGTCTGGGACCAGTTTTCAAAGAAAGACATAACTGTGCTTAGGAAGTGTGTGGATCCCAAGTACAACTGCTGCGAATAAAAGCTTCGTTTCTTTGATTCTGTTTGATTCCTCGTGAGAAAAATTTACTCCATATGTAGTACATATAATGGTTTCACAATTCTAATGAAAAGTGTTAGCTACAGGCAGATTATACAGCAAAACTCTGCTGCATAAATTCTGCTACATTCGGCAGTGTGCTGTGGCCTACAGATGTGGCTCCAATAATAGTAAGTGAGCTCATCCTTAGTGTGGAATATTATTCATTAGGGAGAGAATAATGTAAGTGATATGATCATTACATCACCTTTTCCTGTACATTATTCTCACTACAGCTGACAGGGATAACATTTCTCAGAATAAAGTTACATTATTTTCAAGTTTTGCATAGTCTAGACAGAAGTGGTGTTTGAAAGTGTATGTAAAGATTTATTTGGTAGAAAAGAAGGGCTAGTGCTGCTGGTTTGAATTGCTCGTTCATTATTTCTCTTTTCTTGATATAAAATAGTTATTCCATAGTTTTACATTCCATATCTATGAACAGTAGCTATTGTAATTTGTGAAGGATTTCAGAAATTTCACAAGAAAAAGGTCTTTATATCTATATAATCACAGACTCACAGAGGGCTTTTAGTTGAAATGAAGGGGCAATCTGATCAGTGTGTAAAAGCGGTCTTAATACAAAAATCAAAATTTCCAGAAATTACAATCTCAGGGAAAATTATGTTCAGATTACAGCAATAACATATTTTGATGAGGATGGTGTCAGTGAAGAAATATAAAAAGATTTCTTAGCTTTTTCTGTGCTTTTAATAGTAATGGTTATAGTCAAGGATGAGGAGAGAACCACATTCATCATGATTGAGATGAAGTTTATCATGATAATGTGTTTACTGATACCACTGCATAAAGAAGGGTAATAAGGTAAATCAAGAGCAGAAGCTTTCCTAATTTTGAAATTATGCATATTTTGGTCTTATTTTTCCAAATTTGGCTGTTGTTCCACAAAGTTCTCAGCACCTGCCATCAGAATGAGATTTACTATCAAACATTTGTAAAAGCCTTGCCTAGCCTGTATTTGTACAGGCCTAGTTTTTCAAGTTACCACTAAATAAGGACATTGTGAGGACATAGAATGCTCCTGTGCAAATCTTAGCGAACATTTCTAGAACTGCATTGACACAGCAAAAAAACACCAGTTTCAAAATGCAAACAGCCATCCTATTTGTGCAGCAGACATTTTTCAGACAACTAATAAAGTTTTAAAAATACAACCCATTCTCTCCATTTAGTGTATCTGATTGAACATTGAGGTGAGAAAGAGGAACAGACTTCATTCAGTTCCACTGCTTTCCCTGGTGAGGAATTCTTTGCATAACCACATGCCACTGTCAGTGCTCATAGAAAAGAAATGTTGTTGGCTTAAACACAGGAGAGTGCAACTGAAGCAAGTATCTTGCTTAAGGAAATCAGCACAAAATATTTACCCTGGTTTTGGCTTCTTTGCTATGGTATCCACCTTGTGCACTTGTTGCATTCACAAGGATTTCCTGCTGTTGTGCGCACCAAACTGGTTTACTGCAGGTGTTTCAGCTTCTGTACTATTTTGTTTTTCCTGTCCAAACAGTTACCAAGCAAGGCGGTATCAGTCACCATGCAGTGTAAGTGCTACAACACCAATAGATGAGTCTTCCAAATGCAATTAAATTAAATTCTGGAAACCTGCTCACAGAGAGAAAATTGCTCTTTTTTTCTCTCATTCCTCTCATTCCCTGATGTGAATAGAAAATGTTTTCTGTTTTTTAAAACTTGTGTATTTCATACTTGATAACTATGATTTATAAGTTGTATTTAAATGGAAGATTTTCCTGATAGAAAGCATTTAAAGATTATTACAGTGTACTACCAGTAACAAACAGCTGGACTGCAAAGGGGTCACTTCCATAGAATAATGAAACAAAATAGCAGTAGATCTTATTTATATAACCAGAATGTAGCCATCACCTCTCAGAAGACCTGTTAGATACACACCCCTGTATAAAAAAGGACTTTTTAAAAAGTGTTTGCTATGAGCTGGGTCCTGGATGCCACTGCTGCTATGTCATGAGCAGAGTGGTTGGAGGCTGAGGGCTGCGGTGGTATGGAAGTTTCACCCAGAGCAAGGGTTGTTTTGCCAGCATACACATTCATGTGGGAACACGAGGCAACTTTGCTTAGAAAACTTTGTGGTGTAGATGAGGCCTGAGGAAATGAGGCTCTCTGGTTCCAAGGCCACTTCTCACACGGGCAGAGCTGAGTGCTTCCAGCCCCCTTTCCACATCCCCCATCGCTTCCACGCCTGTGCCCACACCCTGTTTGTTCTACTGCAATTGTCTGTGGAACTGAATAATAAACCAGAGCAGAGAGCTGATCCAACACTAAAAGCTCTCTTCCTTCCCTCCCTTTTTTTTTTCTGTTTTTGAGGACATGCTGTTAAAAGAAACATGCACAGAACGAAGACCTGCATTGGAAGCCCAAAGGAAATTAGATACCTAATTAAATCTGTGAGTCTGACCTTATGTGACCTGTTTAGAATTGTAAGAATCCAACTCTTCAGATTCTGGCATGTTCTTCAGATTCTTCCTTGGAACCATAAAAAACTTAGTTAGTCTTCTTTTTCATTTAGTTCATAAATGGTATTTTAATCTTTTGTTTTCTAGATGCTGAAGTTACATTTCACAAATATTTCACTAATTTAATTTCAGTGGATGATGAGAAATCGACTAAAAATGTTGACTTAAGTCCTAGCTAGGGATATGCAAATGCAACTGTATTCCAAAGATATTTGCATTAAAGATCTAATTGAATTAACTGTTCACACAGCTTCTACAGTCAGGTTGTCATGGCCTCCTTTCAAGCTTGACTACATCTATTTTTGATAGAGAGATTTAAAAGGTTTTCTCCCTTCCTCTGGGATTAAAGATAGGGATGAGCACTAATTAGCCACCTGCACCCACAGCACAGTGCTATAGCTTGTTTACCTTACAGAATGTGCTGTGCCCCTGGGGAAAAAATCAGTGTGGTGGGTTTTTTCTTTTAAACATCTCAAGTTCAATTTTCAAGAGAGGCTTAACAGTTTGCACAACTGTTAGCATTGCTAGGAGGAGCAAGAGTCCCTGTTTCTCGCACTGCTACCTGGATTCTATAGAAGAAATAATAAATACTGTGTTTTTTCTTATATTTTTTATTTTTTCTTGTTCATCAAGTGAGTCACACATTTGGTGCTAGCTGCTGAATTTTGCTGCCCATAACATACAAAACGAGCCTTTGAAAATAAAAGTAACATTTAGCGATCACAAGAGCTTTACTCACGTTAGCATGATGTAGAATCCACTAAATAGGCAATTAAAATACAAGAAAAAAACCCAGAAATAAATTAAAAAAACTTCTTCATAAATCCTTTAATGCAGTGATGCTTAAGTAGCTTTTTTATTGGTTTTTATAATTGAATGAAGCACTGATTAGGACTAGCAGCTGAAAGAGTTGCAATTTAAACTACAGTCTGATTCTTTTTCACTATTTCTTTTCTTACCTTGGTGTTTTCTGACTAAGAATGGTAAAAAAGTGTTCTGCTTTGTTTGTCTTTTATAAATTCTGACTCAGTGGCAGGCAAGTACTACTTATGGGCCTGATGTAAAGCCTAGTGAAGTCAACTGGAATGTTTCCAATGACTTAATTAGACTTTGGATTTGGTCTGAAGTGCAGCAATTTACTCAACTCTGGAGCATAAATTACAGACATAAAAACCAAATTATTTGTGTGTTGCAGGATTACTGACAGCAAAATGTATGATGTCAGAAAAATAATAGGCAGAGATAGCCTGCACAAGTTGGAAAAGCTTAAAATACAGACAAAGATAGGGGAATACTCTTTGGCAGGAAGAGAGACAGTCTCAGTTCCAGTGCCAGTAGAGGAAAGTTGAGTAATTTGACAGATAATTATGTGATTAATCTAGCAGGAGAAGATGCTATTTGTCTCCCTCAGTCACCACTCTGCTGCCTGAGCATTGGACTAATATCTGGATGAGATGGGATGATGGTCTGCTGGTCAGCAGGAAGGGCTCTGAGTCTGTAACCCCTGGAAACCCCTTTGGAAATGTTAAAAATTCCAGTGGCCAAGACTCAGAGAAGAAGTGAACAGTGCCAGACAAACACATCAGCTGAGTATGTTGCTAGAGTAAATAAGATAATATTGAAGAGAATGGAATGTGAATGTTACTGAACAAGAAGTCCAAGCAATCTCCACCTGAACCATAACATTCTGTGGTAAAGAAATATCTCCTAATTATTGTTCTTCTGAAATTTCATACTGCATGTCTCAGTGAGTTAGGAATGACACAATGAACTAGGTAGGTACTTGTTTCAGTCAAAACTTAAATAATTTTCCCTTGTTTGAAAAGCATGGGATGCCAACATCTTATCTGAGCTGCCCCAGAAAAACTAACTAAAATAATTGTTACAAAGGAGTTATTTGGTTGAACCACCTATTCTCAGGTAAGTATTTTATTTCAGCACACAGGAATCTAACCAGTGAAGAGTAATTCTACTTTGGAAAAAGATTAATTACTTTGGAGTGAACAGATTTTTTTGTTCTGGAAAAGCCTATCCAAGCAAGAATCGTTATCGTGGAATAGTTATGCAACGCCTGTCAATCCATCTTGGAATATATATCTTTATCGTCCCTTTATTAGCAAATCAGGAATGATTTTTATTTAGAGAAGCATTTATATAAAACAGTCTGTATTTTAAGAAAGTGAATAGAAATAAGAAGAAATGTGGGTAAAATACCTTTACATCAGTAGCTAATACTATATTGTAAGCCACATAACTGAAAGACATAATTCATTTTAAAAGTCGGTGTGCAAAAAATAATGGTATTTTTCAAAAGACACAAAGATGTGAGCTCAACTTGAAACTGAGGTATATATTTTCAGTTAATGGGTTTTGTCTCACATAAATTTATATGTAAAATTTATTTATGCAATAGAATTTTCTCATTTGTTTTTAAGCAATGTTTTGCTGTTAGAAGTCATATCCCTCTCCCAAAAGCAAACAATCCTCCCCATGAATAAGTAAGAATAAAGTTTTAGCATTCCCTTTCTATTCAACTTTCTCCCTATTTTGCCTCCATTTGTTTTCAACATTTGTTTTCAGAGTTGAAAACAGGGAAATTGGACTGACAAATGGAAAATAAAAGTCAAGGTTTTGGTTTTTTTTTGATATTACACCAGGTGACATAGTAGCAAACACAGATAAGGTACTGAACAAACAAATCTTTCCTCAGATCACACCTGTGCCTTAAAGTATGGTCATTTTTTACCACTCTATCAGTCTAATAACAGGCTCTCCTCACAAACCTTTCCACATTACTGCCTCAAATTGTCATGGTCATGATCACACTTTCCAAACTGGAACTGAAAGAATGGGAAAGGGAAAAGCATAGAGAGAAGAAAACCTTTGAATAATAGCTGGAAAGAAAAACTTTGAGTAACTGGAAATATTTGCCTTTTAAAATCATTATACAAGAAAAGATGCTTTTCTGAGAGAATTCTTCCCCTTTGTTTTTATACTGGCAGAAACAGTTGTCTTTTTCTTAAACAGCATCTGTTTTCTGCTGGGCAGATCAATACAACATCACCTCACACACTCCTGCTTTGGTCCAGTAAAACGTGCTCAACTTTTCCTATGTACACTCTGTGTGAATTACTGTCAACAGATAATAAATTATTTGATGCAAAGAGTTTGTTTAACATTATTAAAACAATTTTGGTAGCATTCCCAGGCAGGATTTTTGTACTAATTTTCCCACGTAAGAATGGCAATTAGTATGAAAAGTGACTTCCAGTTCCCAAAGTTTTGTTTCATTTGGTAGCCAATATGATTTAGCAGCTAGACAAGTTTAAAAGACAAGAGCCAGAAGAGTTTAACATTTTCAGGGAGGTTGATGAGTTCATTGAATCACTTTGGGCTACTCAGTTAACTGTTATGTTCTTTAGTGAAACCATCTGTAACACTGGTGAAAACACCCCCACATCCCCCCAAAAATACCCAACCTCATTGAGAAACAGATGCTTATGTCTGGTTCTGTTCTCTAAAGCAAATAAATTACAGGAAAAAAAAAGAGCAAGACAAGTATGGCACGAGAACAAGACATTCCTTTTGCAACCTTACAAGTCAAGCTGAGACATAGCTGCAATGAAAGCCTTCTCAACTGCAGCGCTGCATATCATTGAGTTAAAAGCCAGCACAAAATACACTCTTGACGTCTACTTGATTATTAAATGCTTACTTTGAAATTAGAAGGCAAAATTCAGACTTCACTTATATAGCTGCAGCCTCACTGACTTCAGAAAATACAGTGGAAGTCCATGGAGTAGCATTCTGAAGTGAAGTCTGAACTCCATGCTCACAAAGGAAACTTTTAAGTCAAGGAACGGGCATTACATTCTTTGTTGACACATATGCTTGCTTGAAAGCACTGTGCATTTTTATGGTACTTTATCAAAGAGAAAACAGTTATCATGGCCATTGTTCTAATCTGGCCACCAGCTCAGACTGTCTTGTGAAAAACAGCAACACCACTATTACCATATAAAGCTGTACAACAAATGGAAAAATTAATGTGGCAGCGAAGGCACAAGAATAGAGATCAGGAACCCACCCAGGCTTCATTTCCAGATGTATCAGACACTTCCTGCATGATCATGTACATATCATCAAATTTTGTTACAGTTTCCTCATGTACAAAACGGATAGGGAAGCTCTTGTTCAAGAGCTTCTGTGCTTTGAGACTGAGATGAAAAAGGCTTAAAAGGTCTGCAGTTAAGGAGGAACTGCACATTGTTAACTACAGCAGCTTTACTTAATTGTTTTCCTTTTCAGTTAATGAATTATTCAGTTAATTTGGTTTATCATTGAAAATATTCTGCAGCAGAGGCATACACAGTTCAAATGCCCCAAAGTGTCATCATCAGCTGAATTAATACTAACTCTCACACAAAATGCATGTGAATGTTGAAAACATGCAAAAAAAGGCCTGTATCCCACTGAAATGCAACACAGAATGTGGGAAATCCATAGTTTCAAAGAGCATTACTTGCAGTCACTGACAAAACCTAGGTACACAGTGGTATTTTCAGCAAAGCAGTGTGCTATCAGCGTCACTCCTTTGCATAATCTTAATCACAGGCAGATTCTGAAATTCTGTCCCTGCACACATCAACGGTAGGACTTGACCTTGCCACAGCACAGGGAGCCATTAATGCATATACAAAGAGCCTCTCGTGGCATCAAGCCAACAAACCAGTGCATTTCCTGCCTGTACTCAGCTGGCAGAGGCAGAATAAATGGGAGAACAACCTGACAATCCCCTGCTGCTTTATTTACACCACAGAGCCGTTGTAGTACAATGGCTGGGGACAGACAGCTCAGAGGAATGGACATTATTTAGCCGTGTGTTCTGAAGCCGGGCTGCATCCTTCATTTTCAGTCAAAAATCTATTTCTGTTGTGGTGTGGTTTTAGTTTGTTTTGTTAGGTTTTTTGGGGGAGGGACATTGTTTTTTGTTTTTTGTTTTGTTTTGTTTTTGTGTTTTTTTTTTTTTTTTTTTTTTTTTTTTTTTTTTTTTTTTTTTGGTGTCGGACAGCAGGCATGGAGTGGGTGCCTGTGTTCCTCTACCAAAACACCAATCCCAAGTCCCTGCTGTGCTCTCGCCCCACACTTGAACACATCACAAAACCCATAGCCCAAAATGCCCGGGGAGCTACCGGCATCTAACGACCAAAAGCTGAACTACAACCCACGGCCCCCCGCCTTATCAGCCAGAGAAAAACCACTGCCCTAAACGCCACAGATTTTCACTTGTTCTGGGGCTCAAAACAGCAGAGGCAACAGAAGGCTAGAGCTGATGCCAAAATATAAAAAAAAATACAAAAAAAAAAAATCTTAATACTCCGCAAGATTGTCTCCTAAAAAGTCCATCTCTGCATATTTTTCTATTTACCACTAAAGCTCTATTAATAATGACTTATCCTGATTTTATTAATATGTTTTCACGAGCTTGCACTTACTTTAAACAAAGCTGATAGTGCTATGAATTGCTGCTCCTTCCAAAACACTTCAAAGAATAAATATTCTGCAGAAATATTAGAGATTTACATATTTGAATTATATTTTTCCTGCCTTGATAAAAGACGGGTTCCTCCAATCACATACAGCCTCCTTACACATGAAGAAAATTACCTGGTTTCTGGAAGATTCTGATTTTGTGCCTGATTTAAATGTAAGGCAAAAAAATGGTTCTTCCCTGGTAACTTCTCTGGGTCTCTAAAATAATAAAGATAAAATCAATCAGGTTGGTTGATTTAAAATTTAATTTTAAACATGTTCGCTTTGCAAAACAAAATAATAACACTAATACTACAGAAGTAGCATTATTAATAGTATGGACTTTCTGTTCAAGCTGCTGAATGATTAATCTGGGTTTGCTAAAGTGCTGAACCACTTTCTGACAAGCATCTTTTTCTGCTAGCAAGGTGGCAGTATTTCCTTCATTTCTGTTCATTCAAACAACTCACTTAAATGGATTACTTCTGCTGATTTTTTTTCATTATTTCCATCCATATATAAAAAAGAGGTGGAAATTACAGGATGATCTCTACCAGTTCTAGACTAGAACAACTGAGTGATCAAACCAATCACATTCTTTTCCATGAAGTATACTTCCATTTTTTTAATAAAGCCTTTTTCAATGCCAAACATATTTAGACTCCATAAGAAGGATCAAATATATTTATAGTAATCTTATTCAACTAAAAGCAACTATAAAGAGGTCTTTTTTCCTCATTATTTTTTTAAAATTCCCATATTTATCCACTAGGAGTTTGGTATGAACCACAAGTAAATGTGTAATAACTACCTAGGGGAAAAAAAAAAAATTAAACTGTCCTTATCTTCCCAAACAGTATGTACAAATTAAGATGTTACATTAAAGTCTGAAATGTCTCAGATGTATGTGATTATACCACATCCTCTTTGCTAGCAAAATGAAATGGTAAATTATACATGAAGACCATAATCAGCACATTTTAATGGTTACCAAACAGTGAAATATCAATCTTTAAGACACAATACAACTGTAATTTAATATAAACCATCATTTAAATAAAACTTTTCTGTTCACTGGCTTCAGACTAATTTTCATGATGACTGATTTCAAGCAGTCCTCCAAAGTGTTACTGTTTACTTATTCCAAGCTACAGGAAAAACGTTTTCTACAAACACTGCTGCCAGACTCCTGGCTTTTTCTAGCTGCAGTCACACAGTTACTTCTGTAAACAAGATTATGGCATTGGTTCCCTTGGACGTGGGAAGCTTCTGGCAGCCTCTCTCAGAAGCCAACCCTCTGGGCCTCCTCTGCCAAAACCTTGCTACAGGATCCCTATACAAAGCTCGGGTAGGGTAAAGAAACTGTGAAAAGAGTACTTTTTTAGTACAATGTACCTAAGTGATAGCCTCCAATTCACAGCCAATTACTCATGCTCTTTACACCACTAAAACGCGCTGTTTTAAATGGATATGGTTCTGCCATCTCTATGCTTAGAGTACAACCATTCATGAGTTCTGAAAGCTTTCAAAAGCGTAGATTTACCTCAAATACCTTCTTCAATTCTCAGCAGTTCTTGACTTTACAAATCTTCAGACCAATATCTTCAAAGCAGTTTATGAAATGTTCCTTAAAGGTGGAAGGAACAGCTTTTACCACAACATGCTTTTTGTCATTTGCGGTATTCTAAATGGTAACCATTTGTCTAAAACAAAATCCAACAAAGAAAAAGATTCTTCCCCAAATTAAGAGACTGCAATGGGATACACTGCCCAGAATCTGAAGATACACCTTCCACAGTAGCATCAAAAATACTTCTGGTATAACTAAGAAGTGTGACCATCATGTCACATGCAGCCTTTTTCATTCTGTCTTTTTCATTCTATGTGGGACAGCATTAGTTAGTTGCTCCCACAGGAATTCATTTCACAAACTCAAACCAGCCCGTCTTTTGCTTGCTCTGTTGTGCTGAGATGTTAAGCTGCTGCCTGTGCCATCAGCCCATCATTTTTAGGTGCTGCTCACCTGAATGTTGAGCACCTTGAATCTGTGGCATTAAATTTTTTAAAATTCAAGCCTTGACCGAAGCTCTCCAGAAGGCAAAATATTGCATGATTACTAAATTTTTGAGGAATAATTATTTCAAAGTCAAGCAGGCTGCATCTTTGTAGTTCCCTGAGATGTACTGAAGGAATGCAGATCCAGGGAGTGTACAGTCTTTGGCACATGCATAAAGCACAAAGATGCAGTCAGATATAAATAGCATGTAGGAATAACACAACCTATATTCTGCTATAACTACACCTCTGTTCTGCATTAGGGACATGAAATCCAGGTCTCATCTTCATCAGCAGAATTAAATCCAAGTTTGTCCACACACAGACATCCATAAATAAAATGGTATTATGGAAGAATTAAATTAAAACTTTTAACAGGCTGTTCAGATTCAGTTCAGAAGGAGCTGGGACAAATCAAACTCTAACATTGTTTGTCTCCCAGGCTGGGATTTGACAGGAGGCAAATCTCATAGACTATTAAGGAAATAGGCAACTTAATTTTTTTTTTTTTTTAATGTGTTACCTTAAGCATCAGGCTTTATCACCACTATTAATACACTACTAATATTCACGCTAGCTAGTTTGAAGTATTTATTTATTAATGCCCCCTAAACTCTTTGGCTGGATCATGTGTTTGAGTGCTGATCAGAGAATCACAGAATCATGGAATGGTTTGGGTTGAAAGTGACCTTGAAGATCACCTAGTTCCAACACCTCTGCCATGATGTCCTGGTTTTGGCTGGGAAAGAGTTCTTTTTTTTTTTTTTTTTAAGTAGCTGGTACAGTGCTGTTTTGGATACAGTATGAGAAAAATACTCTGATGTTTTGGTTGTTGCTATGTAGTGCTTACTCTTAGTCAAGGACTTTTCAGTGTCTCATGCTCTGCCAGTGAGGAAGTGCACTAAAAGCTAGGAGAGAGCATGGCCAGGACAGCTGACTCACAGAATCATAGAACAGTTTGGGTTGGAAGGGGTTCTAGTTCTAACACCTCTGCCACAGGCAGGGACACCCTTCACTAGATCAGGTTGCTCAGAGTCCCACCAAACATGGCTTCGAACAATTCCAGGGATGGAGCACCCACAGCTTCTTGGGGAACTTGTGCCAATGCCTCACCACCCCCAGAATAAAGAATTTCTTCCTAGTGTCTAATATAAACCTACCCTCTTTCAGGTTAAGCCATGTCCACTTGTTCTATTGCTACAGGGCCTTGTAAAAAATCCCTCTGCAGCTCTCTTGTAGACCCTTTTAGGTCCTGAATGGCTGCAATAAGGTCTCCCCACAACCTTCTCCAGGCTGAAAAAAAAACAATCCTCTCAGCCTGCCTTTGTAGGAGAGGTGCTCCAATCCTCTGAGCATGTCCATGGCCCACCTCTGGACTTGCTCCACACCCTTTTAATGTTGGGGATCCCAGAGCTGGATGCAGCACTACAGGTGGGTTCTCACCAGAGCAGAGCAGAGCAAAAGGGCAGAATCCCCTCCCTTGCCCTGCTGGCCATGCTGCCTTTGAGTTGCCAGCCTGAATAAGCTTTTTAGTCAGGGGGAAAAAAGTATTATTTGAATTCACTATGCACTTGCTTACTCTTCTCACAGCCTTCGCGCTACTGCTTTACAAACATTTCACACAGCTCTTCATATCTGCTAGAACGTTTGCGAGGAAAAGCAATGGAATATGAGAATACACTCTTTGTATATGGTTATATTTCAGAACTATATACACAATTACTGTGGAAGCACACACGTATGGAGGGCACAGTTCAGCAGTTTCTGGCAGTGCAACCGGCTATGGGATGTCCCCTCCAGCCTGAGTGGCTGTGGGATGATCCCTCAAGTCTGTGTGGCTGTGGGACGATTCCTCCAGCCGGGGTGGCTGTGGGATGATCCCTCAAGTCTGTGTGGCTGTGGGACGATTCCTCCCCCAGTCTGGGGTGGCTGTGGGTGATATCCCTCAAACCTATATGGCTGTTGGACGATTCCTCCAGCCGGGGTGGCTGTGGGATGTTCCCTCCAGCCTGGGTGGCTGTGGGATGTTCCCTCAAACCTATATGGCTGTTGGACGACTCCTCCAGCCGGGGTGGCTGTGGCGTGATCCCTGCGGCCAGAGTGAAGCGGGGTGTCCTCTGTCCTATCCCACACCTGTTCCCCGGGCTTTTACCTCACTAAGAAAAAAATGACCCGTCAGGAAAACGCTTAGAAACGTTTCACGTTGCACCCCACAGGTGGAGCGGGGCGTTCCGGCCGGGCTGCACTGCTGAGCGAAGCGCTGGCACATGGCAGCCCCGCCCCTCGCTGGGACCTGCTGGGTGAGGGGAAGGAGAGGTTCCTCGGCTGTACCACTGCGGGCCTTGCGGGTGAGGACGACATGAGGCGTCTGCGCTCGCCTCGGCACCATCTGGCTCCTCCAAGCCGACCGAGGCCGGATCCCAGCGCAGCATCCCAGCTCTACATCCCGCTCGCTGTCCCGGCGCCCTGGCGCGCTCAACGCCCGCCTCTTTCCCCCCTCGGCGCCCCCCCTCCGCGCGGCGAATGGTGCGAGCCGCAGGTGTGGCCGGCGGGACAAACCAACAGCGGGCGGGGGGGGATCGGCGCGGCGGGAGGGCGGGACGGGACGGGGCTGGCAGCGGGCGCATCACCGGGAGCGACGCGGGCGGAGCGGCCGCCGCGGGAGATTGAAGTGCCGGGGCCGCAGCGGGGCGAGGAATTTGAGGCGTTGCCGCCGCTGCCAGCGTCGCCCGTGCGGAGGAGAACGGGAGGAGGGGGCCGGTAAGTGCCATGGGCCGGCGGTAGCGGGAGTGCGGCCCCGGCGGCGGCGGTGCCGGTGCCGGGGGGCCGGGCGGGCGGGCAGGGCGCGGCGGGGCAGCGGCCGCGGCTCCGGGGGGCCGCCCGTGCCCGGGTGCCTGTCCCCGGCCTGCCCCACCGAGCCGCCCGTGCCCGACCTGCGGGTGGGAGAAGGCGCGTGGCGAACCGGGAAAGGGCGCGCGCGAGGCGGGGGAACACCGGGCTGCGCGCCCCAAGGTTGCTGGCCCAGGTGTTGGGACAGGCAGGCAGTGACCTGGATCACAAAACCAGTCTTGGTTTAAAGATAGATTTTTTTTTTTTTTCTGATTTTTTTTTTTTTTTTCAGCTTGAGTCAGCTTCCTGGGCTGATTCAGGGTATGGGCAGTGAGAGGAGAAACTCGTGGCTGGAGCTGCTGCACGTGGTACAAGTGCTGGTTGAAAGTGTTAATAAAGCTACTGGCTAATTAGAACATCTGTATGAACTCTAATTAGAGCATCTGTAGGAACTCTAATTAGAACATCTGTAATAACTCGAGAGTTATAATTTGGTCATTCTTATCTTGATGGAGCATTTATTTTAATGCTGAGGCGTTTCAGGTGCCTTTGGGTGGGTGCATTTCTCCTTGAGCCTTAGCAACTATATGTACAGAGTAGATTTCTTCATTGAGAGCTAAACCTCTTTAGAAATGGATTGATTCTTGTATAACAGCACTTGGAAAAAGCTCTGTGGGTCATCATCATTTGATGAGCTTCAGGGGCTGATTGCAGAAAGAGCAGGGTTTTAGGACACTGACAACTAGATGACTTTAATGCTCTAATTTTCTGTGTATTCACTTATGAGAACCACATTTACATCCTGCCACATAATGAATGGCCTGGTGTGTATAGGCATTCTTGAGTCTAACAGATGTGATGAAAGGCATGTGCCCTTCCCCTCACCAGCCTTTAGAATCACAATAACAAAAGGCTGAAATATATGAGAAGACAGATTTGTTAAATATTAGAGCATAGGTCTGCTTCTAAACATGACAAATAGAGTGAGGAAAAAAATAGCATATTCCTAAGAAACTCAGTAACTGGACACCAGTTTGATAGGTGTCAAAAGCATCTTTCCAAATCACTTTTACCTACAGAAAAAAACAGCACTTACATGCAGGACACTGCTACCCCGAGTTCCTTGAGTGAATGCAGTAGCTGAGTCAGTGGCAGCAACTGTTCAGTCTTGTTAGATGATGACCTTTCCCATCTTCTGGGGAGAAGTCAGAGCTTTCCCTCCGGAGCTTTCCTCCTTCCTTGTCCCCCGTGCTGCCTCACTAGCTCACTGTGTCTTGGAGGTTTGCCTGCAGGTAGAGCTTTGCTTTCTCTTCTTTCACTTTCTGTTTTCCATGTCTACGTAGATCCTGGGAACTGGCAATCGTTTCTTGTTCCCTTCTGGCAGGAAAGGTGTTGTGATGCTGCTTGTAAGGAGCTGGTGGAGCACTAGACTTGGGCTGTCTTGTAACTTGTTTTTTTTAAATAAGTTACTTATTACGCAGACGTCTCAAGTCACCACCCTCCCTAGGCTTATTACAGTCAGCTGAAAGTAAAAGTCAGGGTTTCCATTCAAGTTGCCTTACAATTTTGAAGAGCATCTTTTCTTATCACATTTTATGTATCATGTTTTATGTATCAAAACCTAAATGCTGTTTACAATGCCAAGCAAAATTTGATCGTGCAATTGTGATACAAATATTTGGGCTTCTTACAACTAAGAGTTGCATACAAGAAAAGTAATACATTAAAAATATTGAATGGTTATGTGTGGCTTTTTAAAATCCATTTTAAATTAAGCCCTCTTTTACTATATGTCTTTTATTTTCATCTTCTTTCTTGCAAGTGGATGGAGTTAAAACATAATCTTGCAATCTCATCTGTTGGGGTGGAAACCCAAAACCAGACAAAGCCTAAATAAACACAAACCTCATGTACCGTGGATTAGGCTTCAGACAAAATCATAGAATGTGAAGGGGTTGGAATGAACCTTGAAGATCATCTAGTCCCAACTCCACTTCCTTGTGCAGGGACACCTCCCACTAGACCAGGTTGCCCAAGGCCTTATCCAGCCTGGCCTTGAACGCTTCCAGGGATGTGGGTGTCCACAACCGCTCCGGGCAGCCGGCTCCAGTTTCTCACCACTCTCACAGTGGAGAATTTCTTCCTAACCTAAATTTCCACCCTATGAGTTTGAACCTGCTATTTCTTGTCCCATCACTACAGTTCAGAGTCCCTCTTCTACTTCCTTTTAGGTCTCCTTCAGATGCTGGAAGTTTGTTGTAAGATTTCCATGCAGCCTTCTCCAGGCTGAACAGCCCAAACTTTCTCAACCTATCTTTGTAGGGGAGGTGCCCCAGTCCCATTATCAACTTCGTGGTCTCCTCTGGACTTGCTCCAAAATTCCATGTCCTCCTTATGCTGGGAGCACCAGAGCTGGACACAATATTCCAGATGGGGTCTCAGCGGAGGAGAGTAGAGGGGGAGAGAATCCCCCCCTCCATTGCCCTGCTGTCCGCGCTGCTTTGGATGCAACCCAGGATACATTTGTGGGCTGCGAGCGCACACTACCGGGTTATGTTGAGTTTTCCACCAACTACCCCCTCATGTTGGTTCTAAACTAAGAAGCAGTTGAAGATCCTGACTGAGAGTAAGGCTGACAGCCCGGCCCCGGGCGCTGCGTCCGCCCGCTCCTGCTTCCTCCTCCTCCGGGACTACGGCTCCCAGCAGCGCCCGGGCTGAAAGTGAAAATAAGCGCCAGGTTACGCTCCTGTTTGCGCCCTCCCCTCCCTCTCTCTCTCTCTCTCTCTCTCCCTCCCTCCCGGCGGGCCGCACGTGTCCTTCCTTTCCCTTTTGTTTTCCGCCCGCAGGCCGGCTGCGCGCCCAGGACGCGCCCGCTCCCGCCGGCACCGGGACCCGCCGGAGCTGCCCCCGGCCCTCCGCAGCGGCCGGGAAGCCGCGGCAGTGACGGAGCTGCGAGTCCGGGCTGCGCAGGAAACTTTGCCTCTTCTCCCCGCGCTCCCCACATGCGAGTGGACAACGTGAAGCCGGCTGCTGCTCTTCCTGCCGCTCCCGTTCCTGCTCCTGCGGCTGCCGGCGGGCCAGCGCTGCCCCCCGCTTCGGCTGCTGCACCTGTGCCCGGCTCCGGAGCTGCGCCGCGGCTTCTCCTCGCCATGTGGGACTAGGAGGGGTGCGGCGTTCTCCTCGGTGAACATGGATGCGGCGGCGGGCAGGGCCGGCGGAGGGGAGCAGAACCATCCCGGCAGCAGCGGGGACGCCCCCGGGGACACGTCCATGGACCGCTACCTGCGATCTCAGGGCTTGTACAGGAAGAAAGTGGCCAAGGATGGGTCCTGCCTTTTCAGGGCTGTGGCGGAGCAGGTAACTGGTTACGTAAACAAAGCTCCTTCTCACGAAAGCATGGGAAGTGGATCTCATTAGGGGGTGGTAATTAGTGTTAAAACGCAGACAGGTATAGGTTAAAGTTATGCAGTCATGTGTTGATAATGTGCCAGTGAAAAACGTGGCTTTATTAAAGTAACTTCCACCTTGCGAGGTGAGAGAAGTTATGTGTGTACAGCTGCCTCCTGCCACCAAGAAATCCTTATCTGTTTTGACCTTCCACCGCCTCCTCAGAGCTTTTTTCCATGTAAGATCTCAAGATTGGAATACAGCTGCTGGGTATGAGGTTCTCTAGGAAAAGGAATTTAGTGGAAAGAGCTGAAAAGCCATGTTCTTAGTTTTGTTAATTACTTGACTATAAAATTAGAAAAAGTGAGTAATTTATTTTCTGTTCTTCCTGTTGAATTCCCCTCCCCCATTTCAGTGTTAGTGTTAGAGGAAAAAAGCGACAGCGTCATCTTGTCTTAAGTACAAGCAAACAGCAGTGGGAGCTCTGGTGCTTCTGATTGTGGGAACCCAGATTCCTGTGCTAATTATACACAGATCTCTTCTTAAAAAAAATTCCTTTCCCCACTGAATTGATAAGTTCAGGAAGCAAACACTATTGATTGGGAGAGGTTGGTTTTTTTTTTTTTTCTCAAGGGAATATTATGTATATATATAATATATATTGATATTCTAACTTTTTAATTAATACATAAAAAGTTTCTCTCACACTACAGTGTTGATAGAACTTTTTTTCAGCTCTTCCATTTTTATTATGGAATTATTTATGTTGGAAATGATCTCTAAGAAAGTAAGGTCTTTAATTCAGAGTTATTAAATGTTTATTTGCAAATTTGGTCTAACTTGTGTACTCTTCATTCAGAAAAACTTATTTTAGAAGTGATTTATTTTGAGGGTGGTGTGTAAGGACTGCAAGAGACACTGCAACTTAAATTGTCTGGAACTTTCCTATGTTGTACTGAGATAATGTGGAACCTGTGATGAAAGTAATAGTTTTCTAGTAGAGATTTGAACAGGAGATAGAGTGCAGGTGTCATTGGGAACTGAATTCCTGGTTTCCAAAAAAGTGTTTGGGCAACAGGCCTCTTGAAGAGGAGGTAAATGTGCACTGTGAGACTTGGTTGGATTTTGTTTGAACGAATGCACGTTGGTAGGTGGCTTCCTCATCTGTTCCTGCTGTAGCTTCCTGCAATTAACTGAAGTCCTTTACAAAGGAGGCAGTTAAAGATTAACAATAAATGCTATTCATTTGCTTCGTAAATCCTCATAAAATTGAAGATTTGGATCTAGCAAACCTGTGAATTCTGCAGTTACTTAATTTTTTATTAAATAATTGCGGTTTGACTTGCCTGAAGATGTTGCTGCTGAATGAGTATGCATATTAAATATTCTTAAAAATAAAACTAGATTATTTCCAAGCCTGTATTTAGACAGCAGTCGTTAATTATTTGTGGCCTGTCATCAAAACTCCTGAGATCCAATGTCACCTTGTTCTCTTTCTCCTTTCGTAGGTGTTGCACTCTCAGTCTCGGCACATTGACGTTAGGATGGCTTGTGTAGACTATCTTCGGAAAAATAGGGAGAAATTTGAAGCAGTAAGTATTTTGTTTTCTTTGTCATTTAAGAAAACCTACTTTATTCTTTCCACTTCGGTATATTCTGCACCTCCCTGTGTTTGTGGCAATATTCCTCATAGCTAAATACCAGTTGGTGCTATTCAAATTAATTAGCACACATGAGGTAGTAACTCATTTTCATAAGCCTGGAGAGACTTGTGTACTCCTTGGACTGGAGTGATGTGGTGTGGGAGAAGTTTTTAATGCTCATGAAGAAAGAAAAGCAAACTTAGTCTTCAGTGGTCTATAGTGAAGCTACTATAATCTAGATTTTAGTTTAGTGTAACGCCTACTTTAATAAAAGTAATAAAATGTTCTTGTGCTAATAAATTGCATTTCCAATATATAAGGGATTTGACTGATGAGATTAGTGACATTTTTTTCACTGTAGGTTTTTTCCCTAAACCTCTGTAACTAAGCTTTTCATCAAGCATGGATGTAAAATATGTTGATATTCAGTATACTTGGTCAATGCTGTCAGTGTTAAAATTGCAAATTCCTTTTATTTTTTGTTTTTAAAAAAGCATTAATCAATAATGATGCTTAGAGTTTGTATGGGTTAGAGTGTATATACTGTTACCTGATTTCCAGGACAGACAAAAGGGGAGTGAGTATGTGTAAGGATTTCCTTCTAGAATATTGTTACTCTTTTTTTCTTTTCTAAATTTACCCACACCCAGAATATAAAGACTGTTTGAGGTAGGCACTAGCATAGGGAAGAGAAAGAAAGCAGGAGTAAGGGTGTGTCTTTGTGCTGTAATTTCTGACATAGTACCCTCAGCTCAAATGTGAATGATCACATAAATGTGGAAAATCAGAAATTATATAAATTATTTTTATAAATAGATATGATATAAATTATTTATATATTATAAATATATTAATGATATAAAATACATAAAAGAGCAGATCTCTCTGGGGCAATGCTGTTCTGACTTGACTCCTGGCTGTTTCTAACTCTTAGATGTCTCTCTTCTTACTTTATTTTTTCACTGCTGACTTTTTAATCCCTTTCTTTTGAGAATTACCCCACTCACTGAAATATCTGCTTCTCTACTTCTGTTCTCCTGTTCCATTGTGTAGTGTTTTGAAATCTCATACCCTTTTTGACTCTTGTGTATGTTGTTTCCCATACTGTTGTTTCCCAATCCTGCTTTGTTAGCTCTAGCTGGTTTTAAGTATTGGTTTGGTTTCTTTCATTCAAACTCCTTGTCCCAGTGTTCTTTTTTTTCCCTCAAACATTATCCCAAGGTATGACCTCTCCTCTGTCCATCTTTGCTGTTCTTCTTCTTCCTTTTTTAAAGTTCCTTGTGAGAGTAGGTGTTTCATATTTGTTTTCATTTCCCAGTGTTCTTTCTCCCATGGTACCTCAGCTCTGCTGATCTCCTTTGCTGCCTCTGTCTCTCATTCTGCTTTGTGTTTTTTGTCTGGAATACACCACTGTTATCTCTCTAAAAACTCCAAACAACATAAACTACAAATGCCTCTTTCCCTAATCTCCTGGTTCAGCTGTTCACTTGCTGCCTCCTCAGTAGTTATGCTCTCTTGACATGGTGATGCTTCCTGAAGTTCCTCTTCTCTCTGTCATAGTAATTTCAGCTTTAATTTGTGTCTTTCTTTCCACTGATACTGTTACAACCAAGATTTCAGGAGTGTAGCCACCAGCTTCATTTTCATCCTCAAGCCTTTCTTGAAGTGTTATCTTGAATTGCTGCTGTGTTACATTCATTCTCTAACTCTTCAGTTTCCTGTGAGGACTTCTTGGTGTCCTTCCTTTTTGCCTGTGCATTATCTTCAGGTCATTTAATTTTGACATAAAAAGTAGCTGCTGTCTGTGATTATGTTTGGCTGATCTACCTTCTTTATCTTCACACCTGACTGCTTCTATCTAAATTAAAAAATTAGGCCAGGCTTGTTAGTTCTTCTCACTTCCTGAACGGCTAAAGCAGAACTTTTAATCTCATACTCCACTCAGTTTTCCTTATTATCTTGTTAATCACTGTGGGTAAAGAATCCATTCAGCTTGTAGCTCAGGTTCATAAAGGGATTTCCTTTTTGGTTTGCACCTCTCTGGATCTATATTTCAAGTAAATCAAGCGCATTGTGACTAAAGAGCAGTTTTTAAAAGCAGCCTCTCTGTGGCCAGTGTGGCTGAAACACTTGGAAGTTGTGTCGACTCCTGCAGCATCTCTCTCTGCTCTTGGCAAATGGGAATTTGGTGTCCTTGTTTGTTAGGGACTGCAGTTGAAGATCACTTTCTTGGGCTGGCACTTGAAGTGTAGCCTGATTGTTTGCATCCTTTGCTGAAAGTAAAAGCAGTTTGAGGTGATACAGAACAGAGAAAAAAGTGCTGTATGAGTTGGCTGTACTAGATCTTACCACTGCTTCCATGCTATGGAGACGCGACTCCTGTTTCTGATTGTCCATTGCTGTTTATTTAAGAAGATATTTGAATTCAAGTCCACAATTCCTCTCTTCAGTGATGCTCTGCATGCCTGAGATGAATTGCCCATAAGCATCTACATGACCTCATCTTTGCTTTCTTCCAGATCCCCCATTTGGCTGCTGAGTTTCTTTTTTGGGGGTGTTGTTTGGTTTACTTTGACTTATGTGATGATTTTGAAAGCTGTTTGTGTGGTTATTTTCTGCAAGGCAAGCCTAGGTGTTTGACTTTTCATTCCTTCATCTTGACATCCCTTTAAAATTTTACGTTGTAAGCTTTTTGAAGGCAGGGGAGACTTCCATTTCCAGTGATGCATTCCCATTGGTACAGTGGGTCACAGGTTAGAGATTCCATATGCTGCACTATTAAAAATGACTAATTACTGCTGGTTGTTTTGTTTTTTTAATACAGTTCATAGAGGGGCCATTTGAAGATTATTTAAAAAGTTTGGAAAATCCACAGGTATGTTAAACCTGATTTATAATAGAAAACAAGTATTTTTGTGGAAGTTGATGGCTAATTGGAATTTTTTTGTTTTCCTCTGAAGTGTTTTTGATTGAGCTTAGGAGGTCTCTTTGAATTACATGAATATGTAGTTTTATGTATGCACTCTCTACTGTAAAATTATTTGGGGAATTGTGTTTTTATGTCTTGCTGAACTCCAGAGTCAGTGTTCATATATTTATTTTTAACAGTGATTTCTTTTATCTTTTGATCTGCTTTATGAGGAGGTTTGATTGTGTATTTGTTTGAACTTAGTTTTCTTTTGTTTTCAATACAGGAATGGGTTGGACAAGTAGAAATAAGTGCCCTTTCTCTTATGTACAAGTAAGAAAACCTTTCAGTATATTTTACTGAGATAATTTCTGTTGTTTTGTTAGTAAATCAGTTGGAAGAGGAAAGGTAGAATTATGTTATACCATACCATAGTCCTCTGTAAAATTATAAATATATTTGAAAATTGTTGCTGCCAAGGGATTAAATAAAAATAGAAAAGTGAGTTTAGAAAATGACATTTAATCTGGGGTGTGAGTACAGATTTGCAATAATGCCATGTATTTCACCTACACAGCCAGTTGTTGGTAATCTCATACAGTTTGTATTTTGTTAATTTTAATATCCTAGTTTTTCTGTTAAAATTGCTTTTCTTCCTGTTTCTTACCAAGGCTTTAATACTAACCCTATTGCTCATATGTGAGCTGTACCCATTTCCTATATACTAAATCTTCACAAAGTAGTGAGAAACAACGTGCTGAATATTTATAACTGCTTTCTAATTATTGTGCAAGTAAGGGAGTGAGTAATCCACAGCATCTTCACTATCTGCTGTTTAAAAAGTCATTAAAAATTCAGAATTTCAAAACGTTTACTATAAATTAATGGCTTTGTCTATTGATGAGACAGCTGATAAGAGGAAAGAATCAAACTAGTTAAATACTACCTTTGGGCACTTTGAGTGCTATGTGTGGGAAATTGCGTGGAATTCTATCTTTGCATTTTGTGAGGTGAATGGGCCAGCTCAGAGTTATGTGTCCTGCATGGATGGGGAAGGACTGAGCTGAAAGTCAGAGCAAAGCGTGGCTCAAGAAGCTTAGTGAAAAGGATGCTGAGCCAGGTTGTAGAGGGATATAACTCAATTTAAGTCAGCAGAACCGGATGCTTAATCACATCAGAAACTGGACGGTCATGGTCTGTTGTATTTCTGGCCATGAGAAATGTATTCTCATAAAGAGGAGTAGTTTATTTTGCAGTCATGCCACACTGGTATCCAGGGCCACAGCTGATAAATGAATAGAGACAAATTCTGGTTGATAATAGTGGATTTTTAAAATTTCCATTGAAAGCATCAGGAGGGGTTTGTGGTGCAGGTGCAACTCTTATGTAGTATTTCACTGCAGAGGTGAAAACAAGGGTAGTTGTTGCTGTGCTTGTTTTGAGAAGACAGGCTTCTACTGAAAAGGCAATTTAGAGTCTCAGGGAAAGTAGCAATTGTGGTGGAGGTAGGGGGAAGGAGTTGCTCCCTCTCCTGCATGCTGGCAGACTTAAGGGAAATAAGAATTTCCTGTTCTGTTCCAATAAGTGACTTTCAGACTCTTCAGGCATAGGACAGAAATTCAGTACAAATTGGTTTGATTTCACTTTCACTCCTCAGACCTCTCACAAATACAGATTGGTTATCTAGTAAATTTTATTTCATTCCCTGAAGTGGGAGTGTCTTGTTTTCCTTTCAAAATTGCTTTTTCTGAGTAGTTGTAAGAAGTTTTTTGGGCTTTTTTTATCCAGAAACTGTGAAATACTCAATTATTTTGCAAGACTGATAACAATTTTGCCTATGTGAGAAAGAAGTTGAAGTGACAAGTTGTTAAGCAAAGAACTCTAAGAGAACATTATGGATGAAAGGGAGAGAGAGAAAATATTTAAGTTTAAAATTGTGATAGAGATTGATTATAGCAGAGAAACCAGTAGGTGTTTTCTGTGGTTATGTATCTTCCCTGAATTTTACTTCAATGCTCAAATTTTTATTGATCCTACTTTTAAAATAAATTCTTAACTGCTACTTTTTTATCCCCAGGAAAGATTTCATAATATACCAGGAGCCAAATGCTTCTCCTTCACGTGTAACTGAAAATGGCTTTTCTGATAAGGTATAAAAAAAAATATTATGGCTTTTGTGACATGCTGAAGTAAGACTGCTTTATAAACAGCAAGTAGTTGCATGTGACTTTTATTATTAAACACAATGAAATGTTCTGAGAATTCAATTTGTACATGTTTAAGGCAGTTGTGCTGCTAATACATGTAACACTTGTTTTTAAATAGAATGTGTTTAGGGTGTGGCATGTCTTCCTACTAATATAAAATTCTGTAAAAATCAATTTTCAGGCACTAACCTCTGTCTTAAATTTTTTTGGTTTTTGTTCAAGTTCTGTTCAGTTTAAATGACATCCACCAAACATTTTTATTGTTTTATTGATACATTGAGATCCTGAGAGATAACAAACACATGGGCGCCTTAAATTGAATTTAAAGGTAGTGCTTATGAAATCAAGTGAGATGCAAAGCCTAAAATATCCATGTGATTTTTTAATAGGTATTGTTGTGCTTCTCAAATGGAAACCACTATGATATCGTGTATCCCATAGAGTATGCAGAGAAGGCTGCTCTGTGCCAGTGTAAGTATTAAGCTGTTAGGTAAAACCATATTTTTACCAAAAATCTTCAAGCTATCAGTATTAGGTTTTAGGAAAAGGTTCTATATGGAAGTTTATTATAGTCATTTTCAGTAGCTTGGTTTTCAGTTTGAGTTGTCAGTGACTGTATGATTACCATCTGAAAGGGTGGAATAAAACTTGATTTAGCTGGTAATTGATTTTGTTCTTCCACTTTCTCCTCCTCTTCCCCAGCTCTGCTGTACGAGTTGCTCTATGAGAAAGTGTTTGATATGGATGTAAAGAAAATCATGGAAGAACTTAGTGCTGTTGGTGTGACAGAGGAAAGTAATGGAAGCAGTGAAGTGTCTGCCTCAGATTCGGAAGATGACAACTACAGGTAAATGAAATTGAAAAGTTGCCTGTGAACACAGGTTAAATGAGTTTTCTGAAATTCTGGTGGGTAGTAGAATCCAACAGGGTTGAATACATTTAAAAATTACTAAGAAAAGAAGTATGAAGAGGTAGGGTTTGAAGTGTGAAAGAATTCAATGAGTAGTCCTCACTTACCTAAGGTCAGGCTTCTGGCCTTCCTCTGTTCTTCCTGCAGTCTAGCTTTGAGTCTCTTTACATAATGGATTATTGCCATTGCAACATATGCCTCTTCCTGTTTAGAGTAGCAGAATTCCCTGGGAGAGCTGTCAGTGTGCCAGTCTGGCATGGTAAAACTCTGTGAGAATGACTTGGCTTACTCTGCAGCTGAGTAGAGTTACAGGAATCTGATCCAACTTGTGTGGCTTCCACATCTGGGGGCTGGAATACCAGCTTGAGGTGAAGCTAATGGAGACATACAGATATAGCTTGCTCCATTTTGATCTTGATCATAAAGGAGTGGGTTTATATTCTTTTTGCTGGATGTTCTAGCAAGCTTTGAGATTTTGACCTGACTCCTTTTGCACAGTCAGTCATTCACAGTGGCATTTTTGCACTTACGTATTGTCAGGTTTTCTTCTGTTTTATAGGGTTGCTAACTCTGGCTTGTTTGAAATTCCACTGAAAACTGTGGAGATGATGCTGCATCAGTGGATCATGTCCCCTCTCACAGTCCTTCCCTAGGGCTCTGCTGTGTGGCACATGGCAGAAGTTCTTTGAGCTGTTGGGAGCTGGTTTCTCCCACAGGTTGAAAACAAGAAAGGAAAATTATGGAAATCATCCCAGGGGAAAAAAAAAAAAGTTCTGGAAAAGGATTAGCTTATTTTCGTGTTTGGAAAAAAGTACCAGGGAATGTTGCCAAGTTAAATACAAAGTATTTCTGCCTCAGGAAACAATTACTATAGCTAAATGTCAGCTAATTGAAATCTTTCTTTTCCCTTCTGTTCTTGGAGGTTCCCTGGGATTCAAATGCAGTAGCCTTACCCAGTATCTTTGAGATTCCTAAGAAAATATCCTGCTGACCTCTTTAGCACTTTGAAAATAAGGTCATATGTTCACTGGAGACTGTGGAACTCAATGTTTTTGATTTAAACCATGTGTCCTATGAGGCAGGGGCTGGTGTGTGTGTATGTGACTCTTGACCCAGTTAACACAAATTACAGACACTTTGCTGAGTTTATTAAGTCTTAAATCTTTAGCTTGTCTTAAAGTTGGCTTCAGCATGGAAGCCAACCAGTTTTCCTCAGCTAGTTTTCCAGAAGATTATTTTAATTTTATAATTTATAATTTTATTAATTTTAATTAAAAAATAAAAAAAAATTAATTAATTTTATAATTTTATAAATATAAAGTTTTCAATTATGTTGTTACTAAGTGCAGTAGTTTTGGGAGAAGTTAATGCTGAGAGTTGCCTACTCTCAGGAAAAATACTTGGGACTTTCTCTGTGCAAAGTAGTTTTCCAGTGATGTCAGGTGTAGAAAATAAGAGTAAATTAGAGTGCCTGATGCAAGTTAACTAATGGAGTAGGTTTTGGTTTTGAGGCTTTTTTTATGTCTACTTTTGCAGTGTTTTCCTCATGTAGTTGCAAAAATTTTAACAGGATTTTTGTTTCCCTGGTCTTCCACCCCTTGCTTTTTTTTTTTTTTCCTAAGTGACAACAAAGCACATATAAGATAGACTTCCTAAAACTTGTACTTAAACCCAAAATCTTATTTCTTTATCAAAGAAAGTTAAAAATACATTATTTATTTTATTTTAAATTCAGCTTTTTCACTTCAAGAGATGAAGATATTCTGTGATATGCTTATTGTCAGGAAAACATATGGTAGTGTCACTATTTTTATCCCCTTTTAGATGTGTCTTACCCAATTTTCAGGCCTTAGTAATGCTGTAATCATTATAAAAACATGACTTGCCTCTGTCCTATTACAGAAGTAAAGTTACAACAGTTAGTGATATGAATGGAATGAAGTCTCTTTCTGGCAACAAGGTATTTATCCACTGAGATTTATTTTCTTTCTAATAACTTGTACTCTACTATATTTTTTTGTATTTAATGTCCATGAGAGACTCTTGAGTTAATAGCATTCCTAACATGTAACATCCTAAAAAACTGCCTGTTTCTTTGGAAAGTAATGTATATTTTTGATGTGCTCAGAGGTGGATAGTGTCCTTTTTAGTGCTGCTTAGTTCTTAGATTTGTTCTGGCATAGTAAAAGAAAACCATTTAATTTTTTTTTCAAAGCTCTTTATGCTCTACGTATTTTCAGCATTTCTGTATTTCAGTACAAGGCTTTAGCACTGTGATAGAAAAATGCAAAGCTGGACATGTCTGTGTAGCTGACCATTTATCACTTTGTTCTGTTGCATGCAGCACCCTGAGAGCAATGGGAATCCCACCTCGTTGGTGTTGCCTAAAAAGGTTCTGAAATCACTTGATCCTTTGGTTTACAGAAATGTTGAATACGATGTTTGGCTCCAATCCAAATGGGGTGAGTAACAGAATACTTCAAAGTTACAGCTTTTGCAAGCTGTGCAAAGTGATCCGAGTGGCAGTTTGGGTTTAGTTTGGTGTTTCTCACATGGGTCAGTGGGCAGATTTAGGGCCTGAACACCTGGTTTGCATCTTAACTGCATCAAGAAAGTATTCCTTTTGGTATATTTAAACTAACAATATATTGCTGCGTCTGTACTTACAGATCAACAAAAACAAGATTTCTCTATTGCTGCTGGCATGCAATACTCCATTGGAGATAAATGTAAAGTAAGTAATATTGAATCATGGTTTATAGACACAGTAACATTTTGCTCAAGATGTTAATTTTTCCCTCTTCGTTAACTACTTTGATATTTTAGCTTTCTAAATATTCTTGGCTTGTGTCTTAGCTGAGGAGTTATATTTGTTCTTTCATTGTTGGCAGTGTTCATGATTACAGCATGCATACAACTGATCAGTGCAATTTTTCTCCATTAAAAAACCACAGGGTTTTTTGTATATGTATATGAAAGTATATCTAATAAGATGTTTGGGAGCCTCAGCATTAAGCGTGGAACTGTAGGTCCATATATTTCTGTTTCACACTGGAGATAGTGGAGATAGCAATATACTCTTTGTATATTGGCTTTGATAAAATCTCAGTAATGAAGACTTCATTACTTCCAAGTAATGAAGTACAGCTTGCTTTAGTTACTGCAGATCACGAGGTCCTGGGCGATTCTGCCTCTCAGGGTGTCGCAAGTGTGTTACACAATTGGTCTTCAGATTCTAGTAAGATTTCTGTTAAGTGTTGCTGCTTAAGAAGAAGCAAGGTTTGCCATTCAATTCTCAATTTGTAGATTTATCTACTTAAGCGTGTTAATTAAAGCTAATTAATTTAGCTGGTGGTACTAGCTAAACTTGTTTCTTTCTAGAACATTTGACCATCCATTAAAAGTTATTAATATTAATGACAAAATATTAATTTGGGGTAAAACTGCAGCACAGGGGCTCTTTCAGTTTGTATGTTTTTGTTTGTGTAATAGAATCAACCATAGTGACTAAACTTCAGGGAAAACACATCTCCAAACCTAAAAAGAAACCCAACCACAAAATACTCCACAAAGCCACAAGCCCTCAACCCTCTGGCTCCCAAAGCAAAGCAACCTAATGCCAAGTTGATTATTTATTGCTTAATAGTACAAGTTTAAAATTTGCATTTAAGACCCTAATACTGTCTTGTGTAGTATTTATTGAAAGGTACAAATAATAGGAGAAAACACTCTGGTAATTAATATATTCTCTCTGCCAAATTTTATATATATGTGTCAAGACAGTAAATACATAGTATAAAACATGGGAAGAAAACATGAAGCGAATAGTGAAAATTAGTTGACCAAATTAATACAACTGTAAAGTGAAATACTATAATGAAACATGAAGAAATGTATTTTTTATTCAACAGAAGAATTTTAAGAACACAGAATGTCAGTCAGACAACTAACGCCATGATTATGTGTAAAGAACTTTTTTTGGTTGTTCTTAAAAAACCCTGAAGAATAACTCCTGAAGTAATTGGTGTTCCTAATTAGACTACATTTCACTGAAGTGAAGTGGATTTTAATAGGGAAAAGCTTTGAGTTTTATTGTGAGAGTGTTTTCAGTAAAGCTGAAAAGCCTGGCTGCACTGATTGCTTTTAACTTTTTCCTGTGGTTTTGAAAAGCATATTTCATTAAATAGTGTTCCCCAGCAAGCTGTTTGTTTGTGGGCTGTTTGTTTAGCTCTGTGTGTGTGTTTATTTTAATAGTATTTTTATTTGTTTTTGAAGAAGCAACAGGGATTGAAGATTGGCTTTTGATTCATTTACTGAACTGTGATGTGTTTTTCTCTGGTCTTCTGTTGCCCAGAGGAGAAATTCTGTTTCTAACGTTGTTGATATTCTAAAAAGTTACATCTTCTCACAGTCATCTTTGGAGCTTATCTACTTTTTTCTTAATCTTGTTCTTTACAGGTGCGCTTAGACCATAATGGGAAATTTTATAATGCCCATATTCAAGAAGTTTTTTCAGAGAATGGGCCAGTTGTTGTATTTGTAGAAGAGCTTGGAGCAAAGTGAGTGCTTAATGTCTTTTGGAAGGGAGCACCAAACTGAACAAAGCATTACTTTGGTTCAGAGTTAACTTCAGCCCCTGAAATATATCTGTTTCTTTACTTGGAGCAGTACTACCACAAATTTAAGGACACAGCATACTATTAAAGAAAGGAAAAATTCATTATCACTTCATACTTATTTCTGTAGTGCCAAGTAGTCTGGATATTACTTGCAGACTAGAACAGTAACTACATTAATAGTATTTTAATAGTATTATTAATAGTAATTAATAGTATTAATAGTATTTATTTTTTGTGCACAAGATTCAATCCTAAACAGATTGACACCAGGCTAATAAGGTGTTGCTTGTACTTAATAATTAGATGCTAGATTTGTGACAAGCTTTTCGTATTGAAAGGTCAATTAAAGCACAAGCACAGAGCTCCTCTGGTGGTTGAGTAGCTCTGCCTGATTTCATACAGAGAAATGAAATTATGCTGTTCAGATCAGCATCATCTTTGCCCTACCTGGGACAAAAAAGTGTTTAAAGTTGTTGTTGTGTGTTGTGGATTTGATGGTTTTGGTTGTGTGGGGTGGGGTTTTTTGTTTGTTGGGGTGTTTTGGTGGGGAGGGGGCAGGGAGAGAGCAGTTTGAAACATCCCAAGCTCTGCTGTAAGTCCTGTTTGACCTAAGTCCTAAATTTGACTTCTGGGTCAAGAAATCCCACACTGATTGTAGTTTGGGAAGAGGAAACACTTTCAATCAAGATAAATGAGAAAGATGCCAATTTATCTCATTTGATTGCCATTAAAAAGAAAAAAAATTACAAGATCTGAAGATTATCTTGTAGTTTGAACCCTTTTTAAATTGGAATTTAACCTGTTTGAATGTCTGCCTTTCAAATAATGTAAACAGTTGCTTGGACCATCCTCCAGCATCCTCAATTAAAAAGACATTAATTGTTCTGGGATATATACCATCAATGTAACATCTTTCAATTTTGTCACCTAATTTGTCTAAATATTGCTTTTATCTAAGTGTATTGGTTTTTGGGATCATTCTCTTTTTCTGTCTGCCCTGAAGACATTACAATAGGTGCTTTGCAAACAGCTGATAAGTTTGTGTCAGCTTACCAGTTTTGTGTAAAAAGGAAAAAAATAAAAGGGTTTGCTGTTCTACACATTGCTTGAGTGTAATCATAAAGGCAAAGGACTTTGAATGCAACGTTCTCAAAAATAGAAAGCTCTGTCAGTATTAGTGAACATGTGGTATTTAATTTATGCTGGTCTTTTAACATTTTATTCCCTCCATAATTCCTTGTTTTGTAGGCATTCTGTCTCACTGAAGAGCCTTAAACCTCTTCCACAGACCTCTCCTATGGAGGGCTGGAACACTGTGCCAGGGAAGAAGATAAAAAAGTTTTACCCAGCATGGGGGCAGAATGCTCAGCCTGGTAGGACTGTACCTGTCTTTGTGTGGCAGAATCTTTGTTAGATGTTTTGTCCCAAAGAGCTTAAAAAATTATTAAAACAAAAGTCTTACCTGTTTTCACATTGTTATCGCAGATGCAGAGTGCAGAGGGCCAAAGAATCAGAGCAAGTCAATCAAACCCCAGTCAGCACTACCTCCTCGACTTCAGCATACTGTGGGAACCAGGCAGCACCAGTTCTTGTGTTCTGGGCCCCAACCTCATCAGACCTCAACTGAGCAAAAAGCTCCAGGCAGGAATCCTTCCCAGTCTGCAAGGTAAAACTGCAAACAGCATCTTCCCTGGCTTGAACTCTTGACTGAGCTTCTGGAAACCCAGGTGCCTACTTCAGATGCTTACAGCATATACTCTTTTGGAATATGTTGCCATTGAATTCTTAGGAAATGTCCCAAGTCCTTAAGGATACACACAAGCATGGGAAAAATATTTTTTTTCTTGCATGGCAGAAAGTGCCTACAAAGCAACATTTTTTTCTTGGAAAGTGTGGATTTTGTTGTAATTTTTCTTTTTGGTTGGGGCTAAAATAATGTTGCAAGCGCTTCTTGGGCTTGGCTAAGTTCTTCCCTCAACTTCTGCTGAACCTGTCATAGGGGGACTGCTTTGCGTTCCGACTTAACACTTGAAAGGAGTATGAGAAGAGCGTTTTGCCTGCATTTGTTGGTAGTGACTTTTTGATTCCTTGGGCTGCTGCAGCAGAGTTTCTATTTCTATCATTGCATCTTCTTACTTCCTCCTAACCCATGAGTTTGTATTGTGCTTGGTCTGGAATTTCTTAGTACAAGTGATCCTGCTTCCTTTTTTCCTGTGCAGGAAAGCGGAGCGTGAGCGAAGTGAGGAGCTGAGCCATGGCAGCAGGGACTGTAGCTACTTTGGGCTGTCTCCAGAGGAGCGCAGGGAGAAGCAGGCCATAGAGGAGTCTCGTTCCCTTTATGAGATCCAGCAGCGGGACGAACAAGCTTTTCCTGCTCTTTGCAATGTATGCTGTATTCCTTGTAATTACCAGTGCACTTTCCATACTTGTCCGTGAACCTTTCATTAGCCATTGGTTTGCTGTCCTTGAATCACACTGCAATTCAAAAATTAGGAATATTTATTTTGCACTCACTTTATAATTAGAAATACAGGTATCTACAATGCTATATATGTTAAAGATAAGAAAATACACATAATAGTTTATCCTGGGAATAATTGTACATCCACCACACAGTGCTGTAGGTGTGTAAATATGGGAGACACATGAGCGTCTGTAGCTGTAGGATTTTGGAGAGATCGTTCTGTTGATGCAATTATAATGAAAGTGGGTGGGAGTCAGTACATCCAAGGAAGTGAGCAGATCTTGTGGGTAAAGAGCTACTCTCTGCATATGTTCTAGAGATGTGTGGGGCTTTTTGGGTTTAAATCCTAGGGCATACAGAAATAAGAACAAAGCTGGGAGGAATGACTAGGTGAAAGACTGAAGACTAAGGGACAGAGATTGCTCTCTCCCCCTGAGCAATGGCAGTTTGCTGTATTTGCTCACCTGCAGGAGGAGAATGTGATTTATTGTCTCAGTGAAACAGATTTTGTCACATCAGCTAGTGACATGAATGCTGTAAAGAGCACTTGGCAAAATGTAGCAATGAATGAGAAAGAGTGGATGAATCTGCAGGATACTGAGCCAGACTGCCCTCCTTCCTCTTTCTGCCTATCACAGACATAAATATTATTGTTATGAAGGCATAATAGTATCTTAGCAGATGATGGTAGTGTCACTGGTCTGATTACATAAAGTGATATTTCTGCTTTTGCCAACTTTTTCAGAACCAGTCAGTCTGTCAGGCTGCTACAGAGACTGTGGATAACGTAAACCAGAAAAAGTTCTCAAATAGTGAAAGAAGAAACAGCAAGTGGACAGCAGAGGTGGAAGAGCAGAAGGAGAAAGGTAAAACTAAATGGGTTTAGATAATGTGGGTTTTTTTTGGTTTTTGGTTTGTTTTTTTTTTTTCTGTTTGCTTGGTTTTTTTACCAGCCTCAGAATTTATTCAAGATGGGGCATCTCTTTAGGCAATGAGGGGAAAGTTATCCTAAATAGCAGTACCAAACTAAACTGGGCTGGAGGTAGCAAGGGTGTGGTTTGTGAAGAAAGTACATTTCCCTGCTTTGTGAATGCAGCTGAGAGAGTAGACTCCTGACTGGAATTTTTATAGTAAATGGGAAGAGGAATGGGAGAAACTAAAAGACTTACAGAGTTACCCTAATTATTAGATCCTTTTGAAATTCTAGAGTGTGTGGCAGAAAGTACCAGTGGGAGGAGCCTTAAGAGTAATTTATGAGAAAAGTAGGTATAAGTATTCACTGTGGCATGGTTAAGAATCAGTACACCATGGTAAAGGAAAGGGAGAAGTTGGTGTACAGAAGGGTTGGAAAAACATACTTTTTTACAGCAGTAAGGTCTGTCACATGGCCAAAATTTTGTTACTCCCTCCCCCAGTAACAACACTTTAGCTTCTTCATGGACTTCAAGCTTTTCCTCTTCTGTGAGGAAGTGGAACGTGGCAGTAATAGATGAAAGCTGTAGGTGCCAGGAGGAGGTAGTTTGTAAATCTCTGCTAATTGCAAAGGAATTTTCTAAGGGATGGTCACGTTTTTTAATGAATGTTCAGCAGAGAAAGCTAGAGAAAAAATAAAAGACTCCAGTGTCATGATTGATTTGGCTGAAGGGCATGGCATGTCCAGCTTTCTCTGCTTTTTGTGACGCTCTGGATTGCATTCTCTCTTGTGAAACTAGGTTAACAATCCTATGGGAATCAAGTATACTTCCTTCTGAGTGTTTGGGGATTTGGCAGTAATTCTCAAAATCAATCCTGTTTCCATTTGTACTGCTGTCTAGTTGTGACAGAGTATATAACAAGTCTATATTTAAAAGGTCTATATATACTATTGATAATCTGGGCATGAGTTTGATTGACAAGCAGTTGGAATACAGCAGTAGCCAGGTCTGAATATGAGTCAGAACGTGAAGAACTTTTTCAGATCTTACTATATCATGACTGTTTTTTAATGTTGTCTTCCCCATGGAAGTGTTTGCTGGTGCTTGTGAAATGAAACTTTGTGCAGCAGTCTGAAAATATTTTTAGAATCTTTAATCCACTGCAACATTTTAAACTGTTTTTACTCAGTCAAAAGTAGACAAGACTGAGCTTCTGTTGCCTTAACACTTGACTATGAAATGCCAATCAGAGCACTTTCACTTTAAGCAAAGAACAAACTTCAATTTCATTAGGAGCAATTTAGGATTAATATATTTAAAGGGACAGCTGCATTTCATTCCTGCTTTCCCCAAGCATCACTGAAATGGTTTCCAAATATCAGTAAAGAACTCCTGTAGAGCTTGGAGTGTACCCAGGTTGAAGTAGCTGCTCTGTTACTGCTTGAACAGCTGTTTGTTTAGGATGCTTAGATCTCTGGTAAAAATAGAAATTTAAGTTTTCTGAAGTAATATATACTAGGGTATAGGTTTGGGTTTGAAAGTTTAATTTTGGAAAGACAAACTAACTGGCTTAAGTTGTGATAGCCATAAGTGGTGTAATGGTTCATTTACTAGGTTATGTCTTGGTGTTGCAGAGTCAAATTCCAGGCAGATCCACTTAAGTCAGAAGCTTGAGCCAAATTCATCTGAGGTAATCTTAAAGAAAAGACCAAATTTTTTTTAATGTTATTGCTTCTCTGATACATGATTAGCAGAGCAATAGCTGCCTTTAGAGCTGTGATTGCTGCTGCTGCTTTACAGCTTTTAGTGAAATACTCTAAGGCTGGAGGCTTGTATTTCTGTCAGCTTTCCTCAGCCCTGTAACCTATACTTAGTCTTTCTCTGCAATCGGAGTCCTCAAACCTGGGCTATCGAGAGCACTTACGAATCTGGGTTTGTAATTGCTTAGTACAGTCTGTACTTTCAGTATAATGGGACCACAGAAGATTTGATGTTTGCTAATAGCTATTGTGCTAACAGTTAGACCATGAGCTCTGAAGTTCAGTGAAGATTCATGGCCTCTTGTTGGCTTTTAACCTTTGCTGTCCTTTCAATGAGCAAAATGTCACACTAGTATAATATGTGATGGGTGCTTAGCCCACTTTGTATGGAGTGTGGTTTACTATTTGTGAATAACTCTTTGTAAAGTTAATCTTGCTATGAGACTAGCTGTGTATGTTGTTTCTAACTTTGCTTTAGAAGAATAGTCAAGATGAGAATTATCCAAAAGCTTCATCTCCTTTGGAACAAGTAAAAACAGATTCTCCGATTCTTGCTGAGCAAGTAAGAAATGTTTGTTTGATTTCAAAGTTTTCCAGTCAGGAGACTTCAGACAAAGGGGAGCTTCTTCACAGCCACGTATGTATTACAATACTGGCTTTTAATTACAGTCGTTTCTATGGTGATAATGCTAAAATTTCATATTTACAGTTAGGAATCTGTTATGTCCAGCATAAAGATTGCAAAAGGACAACCCTTGATAGAAAAGTAAAAGTATATCTATATCTATATCTATTCTTTTCTGAGAGAGAGGCTATTTCATGCCTTTCTATGAAGGTAACTGTGCTTTTCCCTTTAAATTCTTTAGCTTTTCCTTTTCTGGTTTCTCTGAGGTTATTGGTAATTGCTTGTGAGGGTGGCTTTTCTTTTGGGTGGGAGCTACTTAAAGGTAAAGCTTGAGGAGGTGGTTCCAGCACTGATGGCTCTGTGGTAAAGGCTGGACTGAGCTCAGAGCAGAGCTCTCCACACAGTGATGCAGCTCAGGTCTCTTTGGGTATGTTCCTAATCAGTACTTCCCTGTTGGGATGGTGGTAGTCCAGATAAGACTGAGTCATCAGGGTCTCCAGCCATGATGGGATTTAGGTTTATTTGTTTTTACAGAACCTGACTGAGTGCTTGCCGAGTGTGACTCCAACACCCTCTCCAGTCTTCTCTGAGGTGCATTTACCTCCAGCAGTGCCTTCTGTACCAGCCATTGTGCCAGCTTGGCCAAGTGAGCCAGCAACATATGGACCAGCAGGTTTGCAGAAATACTAACATTAATCGGATATTACTAACCCTGGAAAATATTTTAACTCTCTTATTAAGTTGAAGATACCCCCAGAAAGACACTGTCTCATATAATGTCACATTCCAAAGGCAGGCATTCATAGGAATGTAGTTCCTCACTGCTGAAAGCTACTGAGAGTTCTAACAGATCTTTGATTGCCTGTATGTACAGTTTGACTCCCAACCTGAAGATAAAAGAGGGTTGGGTACTTAATTGGCTGTTTTTCCTCTTGAGTGGGGATAGCATTGAGTTTTGAGAATCTGCTTAAGGAAGAACTTATTGTCAGCATGTTGAAACATGGTAAGTGTTTGTGCTCTGTATCCCACGTAATAATAGGCTCCTTGGTTGACTGAGGACTCAGCTTGGGGCTTATATGTCTGGAACTAATGAGATCCATTTGGACCTGAGCTGCAAAGCCAGTGTAATGGGTTTTAGTGTATTGTGCATATCCTGTGGTCTGTGGAGTTAGCTTAGGATCAATAGTGCTCATTAGATCTGGTGCTGCACTTTCTCTCATACTGCTGTTTTTGTACAAGAATCAGCTTTCAGATCAGCCTGCTTTGTTCACATGAGACAGTCACAATCCTGTCTCACTTGACTGTCTCTGTGATAGAAGATGTGCACCCGAGTTGATCTAAGCTCAGATTCAGAGCCGACTCTAAATGACTAGTCAGAATGAGAACTTCAGGGATTCACATAAAAGTTTCAGTTCCTCCCTTTTTTCTCCTTCCTATTTCTTTCTGGCATTCATAATTTTAAAAAGAAACACAGGATCAGTTTAGCTATTTCTGGAAGACTTAGCTCACCTGTTTCATTCTTTCTGAAAACTATTTCTCTGCATTTTGAATCCTGCTTTTCTGATGTCTTTTGGTTTGTGATTATTTATCTGTGTATATATATATATATAGATATGTGTTGATACCTGTTCTGTTTTTATGTATGTATGTATGCATGTATGTTGGGTTTTTTCTCCTCTAGGTATTCCAACCCAAATACCTGCTTCTTCCCTGATGCCAGGACCAGCAACAGGACCTGACTCTATTGTATCACAGGCTCAGGTAACATCTGCTTCAGTTGCTGGAGTTCCTGTGTGGCTACAAGCAGTTAACCAGCCTTTAATGCCTTTGCCTCAGACTCTGAATCCCTACCAGGATCCACTATACCCTGGATTCCCTTTTAATGAAAAGGGAGAAAGAGCCGTTGCACCTCCTTACTCCCTCTGCAGTACTGGGGAAGACCTACCTAAAGGTGAGAAGTCTCAATTTTACATTTTTCCTAATAGGTCTTATTTTCTTAAAATGTAGATGAACACAACTTTTTTTGGTCCTGTTGTCATTCCTTTGTCAAAAGATCAAATAGTTGTCATTCCGTGATTTGAGATGTAGGAGGGAATATTGAATAGAGTGTTAACTCTTCAGTTTGCATTGCCAACATTGTGACTGTTTCAAGTAGTCACACCTGAAATCTGGTTAGGATCATTTTGCCGTTCTTAGCTTGCTCCACCATAACTTGGGGTTTTGTGCATGTAAAGAATTATCTTTGGAGAACTGCTCCTGTCAGAGTAATAGCTTGTAAAAAGTAAAAGAGTAAAAGCTTTAAAAGCTTGGAACCTGTTGAGCATTTCCTTACTGATCTGGGAAAATACAGGTTTTGGCATACTGAGAATGCAAAGTATGCCCATAAAGAACATCTCATGTCTGACTGCACAGTGGTGTTTGTTTAATGAACTATTTATTTAAAAACTAGAAGTTCACAGACTGTTAAAACTGAAATTTAAACTGCTGTTGTGTTCTAGATACCTTACTGTGGCAAAAACCCCCCAAGTGATCAACTGAAGACATGCAAGCAATAACTTAATACCAGTGTTCTCTACTGAAATGGAACTTTATGCAGGTTTTTATATCAGAAATATTTTAGGTCTTCATAAATATTTTTGTTCTTATTTTTTAGATAAGAATATTCTTAGATTTTTCTTCAATCTTGGTGTAAAGGTAAGTCTTCAAACTTAAGTAAGTTTTCATGTTTGTTATAAAAATGGCTTGTAAATAATTGTTGGAACTTGGAATGCAGACGTTTCAAGTCTTTCAGTTTGAGGCACTTTCTTTTTTTTTGTATTCTGTTAACTGGGATTCCAGCAGTTGTTCACAGTGCAGTTCAAATCAGCAGAAATCAAATTGATGTCAACAGCAGAGTGAGAACTGTTGGCTTCCAGCTGTGGCTGCACAGCCAGCAAATTGTGCTTTACAAAGTCCCAGATAAATCATGAGTGTGAAGATGCTTATTTCAGATGACATGCATAGGGAAGGAGAAAATGCCCTTAGACTGCAGCCTTGGCTGTTTAATGGCAAAACCACTGCACTACGGATCCCAAAATCTTTCCCTGGGGACACTCCCTTAAGTAACCTGCATGTCTGTCCTTTCTGCTCAGGTTAATGCTAAGAGTATTTTACTTTTTCAGTAATTACAGTAGCACGTATGTGTAAATGTGGTGTGTTTGGCTGGAGAAGAGGCTCATCCCAATCTTAGCATTTTCTATTGCTTGGCAAGGACTAGTTGTTTGCTTTCTTTCTCCTTTCTCCTTCAGATAAAAATGTTCCTTTTTTACCTTCTCACTCCTTTTGCCAGGCAAATGACTTGGGGCAAGGTGCTGAGAGCTCTTGGGCTTATGTCATGGGACTTTGGCCATAGCAATGATATTCTTTGGTGTCTGGGCATGGAAAGAGGGAATGTTCAGCACAGTTTCCAATGTAAATTTGATACCTCTGCCTAAGTCTCTGTGTTTAATAGGAAATCTGTAAGTCATTAATTAGCAAGTGTCACCACAAAGCATTTAAATAGTGTGAGTTTCCTAAGCTGATATGCTTGGGACTCTCCTTACTGCTACCGTGGATTATTTAGGATCTAGCCTATCATTTTGGTGCTTCAGCACCATCTGCTGGTCCCAGCCCACGTTCTAGTGCCTGCACTACTCCACTGGTGTCACAGGGTTATACAGCAGGTCCGGGAGATAGACAACGCAGAGGGTATCTGCTCCTCTGCTCCAGATCCTTCCCCTGCATATTGAGAGGGAAAGGGCTCCTGGCAGAAGAGGTCTGCCTTAGGCTTTTCACAATGATTTGCTCCAGGGACTGTTTCTAAAGAGTCCATTTTATTACCGTGGAGGTAGAGAAAAGGGAAGGGGTCCACCTGAGGTGGACAGCTTCAGTGTTGTCGCCTTTGCAAAGTGAGGTCTAGTAGAAGAAACTGCCAATTATTAAGTGTGATTCTGGAAAATGAGTTTGAAATGTTTCTCTTCAAACACATAGCTACAGCTTGACTTACTAAGTCAAGCTTTATGCCTTGAACCAGAGAGAAACTAAGTTTTTTTACTGGTCATAACTGTTGCCCATTTCAGGTGCATTTGGAAGGAAAACAAAAAAATAAGAACAGCATCCTGGAGTCATAGGATTTAGAATTGAGGGCAGTCACTGTAAAGAAAATTAACTTTTATCTCCTATAATTAACTGTTTCAAAATGGTAAATGACTGGTGTACTTTTATGTCTCTCTGAACATTCAGAAGACCAAATAACTGACTTTTCATTTTTTTCTTCCCCCTGCTGTCTTGCAGGCATACAGTTGTCCCATGTGGGCACCCCATTCTTACCTGTATCCCCTGCACCAGGCCTATTTAGCTGCTTGTAGAATGTACCCAAACGTGTCCCTTCCTGTGTATCCGCACAACCCCTGGTTCCAGGAGGCTGCTCCCAGTCAGAGTGAAAATGAAACTGCACGACCAAACAGGCACTTTGCTGTCCAGACTGAGGCCAGGTCCAATGGTCAGATGCCACAGGTTGACAGATCTCCATCACTGCCTCTGATCATACCTTCAGCTCAGGTGACAGAAAGTCAAGGACAGGTCTGTGTCGAACCGGAGAATCCAGCGCAAACTCTTCAGGCGAACTACGAGGAGTCACTGAGGGGGAAGAATATGTTCCCACAGCCACCCTTTGGACACAATCACTTTCTAGGAGCTGTTCCAATAGCACCTCCTTTCTTTCCTCACTTCTGGTATGGATACCCAGTTCAGGGTTTCATTGAGAATTCAGTAGCGAGACCTAACGTTGTCTTGTCACCTGAGGACAAAGAAGCAGCAGCTGGCACCTCTGCCAGCATGTACGTGGGCAAAGAATGCAGCCCTCCAGTTCCCGGAGTGAACTGTGCAGAGCAGCTCCAGAAGACCAACAGTGGCAGCGGCTCCAACACCATCCCATTCCCAGTGGCTGCTGCAGGGACCCCGAAAGACACTTCAGCCAGGGCACCTCAGCTGGAGCAAATCTGTCCTGCAGCTGCTCCTAAGCAGAAAGCAGCTGGGCAGCAGCATCGCCCTCCACAGACACAGAGCACAGAGAGGCCGACAGCAGGGCCCAGCACACAGCCACTGCTGGCAGAACCTCCCAAAAATGAACTGAAACCCAGCACTCCTGGCCGGAAGGAAAAGCCTGCTAAAGGGAGAGAGTCCAAGGGCACTGGGAATGTGCAGACGGAACTGAGGGCCCAGAGAACGAGGGAAGAGAGCTCTGAAGATGACACTGAGGTTTCTGACATGCTGAGGAGTGGCAGATCCAAGCAGTTCTATAACCAGACTTACGGAGGAGGCAGAAGGCCCAGACCTGACAGGGGTTATTCCAGCAGGGGAGGATACCAGTTCCAAAGAAACGAGGAGGCCTGGAAAGGACCACCCAGCAGAAGCAGAGATGAGGGTTACCAGTATCAGAGAAACTTTAGAGGGCAGCCATATAGGAATGACAGGAGAAGGGCAGCACTGGGAGATAATCAGAGGGGGCAGCAAGCATAAACTGAGTGGATAATTGGAAAAGTTAAGAAGCAAAAAGTAACCTGAAGTAGCAGTTTAAAATCTTAATTTCTTTTTAGTGAAGTTCAATGATACGTTCAATTTTTGGCAAGTAAAGACTAGGAGGATGTCAAGTCCTACCATAGGGTTTTTGGGGGGATTCTAGAGTTTGTCTGGCTTAGCAGTTTTTCTTCAATGTCAAATTAGGAAAAAAAATAGGTTTAGTGTTTGATAATTTTTCTCCCCACAAAGGTTTTCTGTTTGTGATAGAAGATGGGTATGTGCGTTTACTAGAGTGACAAATGACAGCATTTGATGTGATCTAGATTCTAAAATTGACAGTAACATTGCACCAAATACAAATGTATATTTTATCATACAATGCCTTAGTTCTGAACTGAGCTAAAGGAATTCTCAGCCTACTGCACTGTTGTCTCTGATATGCTTCCAACCCAAAGGCCTTTCATCTCAAAAAGAAAAAATATCTGTCAAACTTGAATGTTTCTCTTGTGTGTTACACGTATGGCAGCCAGCTAACCCTGTGTCTTAGGTATGTTGTATATAGTTCTTTTCATAATCATAGGGTATATTTTTGAATTTTAAAAAGCATTTATTTGTTGAGATCAAAATCAAGACAAGCAGTCAAGAATACCTGTGTATGAACTGATAAGAATGGCTGTTTCCACCATGAGTTCTTAATGCTGGTGTGACTAGAATGGTGCCTATGCCAACTGAGTAATTACAAAGACAATAAAAATGTAGATGCTATGCATTTCCAAAAATAATTCTGCATCTGTTATAATAGCAGAAGTTTTTTTAATGCCACTTTAACACTAATGCACTGACAAATCCTAGATATTTTGTGAGGAGATGCATAAAGTACGTGTTACGTTTTTTTAAGTTTGTACGATTGAGCTACTGTTCAGTATTCTTTTGTTGTTGCACTGTTGTTGTTTTGCATGTACAAGTCCTTGCTGGAACTACTTTTAAAAGCAAGAATGGAGAGTCTCAGTGTGCTCTGCTCTTCCCTACAATTCAGAAGAAAGTGGCTTCTGCCTTATATTTTTACACTGTGTCAGAGTTCTGATGCTGTTTCTTCTGAGGCCAGTTACGATCTCCGCAGTGTTCCTGTTGCCTTTGCAGTCTGGATGTTCAGCTGTCCAGGCTTGGAGAGTGCAGTGTGCACGGTATTCACTCAGCTCTGTTGCTCTGTAAAATTGAACTGTTGTGTATATTTTTATATCTCTGTATACAGTAGTGTAGGTGATGGTACCCATTCATTGTGTCTGAGATTGTACACCCTTGGTGCAGAAACCAGAGTGATAGTTACAGGATAAAGAGTTTGTTTTCAGATGCATGCTATGTATAAAACTCTAATTAAAATAAATGTTTTGTCTTTTCACTTGCTTTCTAAATTATATTTATGTATTTACACCTTTGCAATGGCATTAAATGAAGTCTTGTTCTTACACAGGCAGTTGTAGAAAGCAAGTTTTAGAAAGCAGAACAGGATGTGGCAAGCTGCAAATAAAAAGAAGCCATAAACTGAACTGGTCCTATGCTAGGACAGTGAAGGACTGGAAGGTGTAGATAAGTTTTCTCCAGCTGATCAAGTAAGTCTGGTTTCCTATCTTGCTGAAGGAGTAGTAGACTGACTAGCTCAACCTCTGGCCTGGGGCAAGGTGTTTTAGATTACAGGATCTTCCTGTTAATGTATGTAATATTCAGCATATAATGAGCTGTGACACACAGCTGAACCACATCTTACCCTTATCTGTATTACAGCTGATTAAGATAAGATTGCACAACTCCAGTCCAAAGGGAGTTAAGCTGTGCAGAGCAGAGAGAACGAGATTAGTCAGCATTTTGAAGTTTTTGTCTGACCAGTGGTTGTGTAAAGATGTATTCAATACCTGCACCCCCTGCTGCTGTAGTACAGGTGCATTGCTGTTACAAGACAGAGGAAGGTAGTGTGTATATAATGCTCAATGCTTTCAAGGTTATGAAATAACCATGTTACTAACACAGAGAATGGCAAAATCCCCCCACTCCCTTCTATAGCTTCTGAGGCAAAAATGTAAACAAGGAACAAAGCCATGTTTTCTCATGACGATTTTCATATGCCAGTGAAGGCAGAGGACTGTTGAATGGAAAATACCCTTCCTTTACTTTTAAGATACATAGCTGAAAGTTTTTTTTACATGTCTGCCTAAATAAGCAGGAACCTCTAAATTCTCCTTCTAGTTCCCTGAAGGAGTTTAATGTATATGGAAGTAAGTTTTTAACAAGGTTTTTTTTAATTTACTTTCTTTTTTATCATAGTAAGGATCAAAGCTTTTACTTTAGGAAGAAGTAATTCCTGCATCTTCGCCATAAAAAACTTCATGGAAGATTGAGTTGGATAGATGGAAAGGACGTTCATACTTCTTTAAGATTATTTCACTGATTATTTTCACTAGGTCTGAGAACATGCACAGGGACACATGGTTAAAAAAGGTGTAGCTACCTTCTTTTACATTCTTTGTATTGCCTCTTCTGTGTGCGCTACAGTGAGAAAAGGGTGGATGACATTATATACACACTTTGAATTAGTAATTGAAGAAATTCTGCAGTGTCACAGAAGAGTTGTAAGTTTGGTGGATATTTTATTTTTGAAACCCTCAGCCAGAGAGATTAAACCTTTTTAAAAGAGGAGTCACTCCTGTAGCATGACATTATTAGTAAACTTCCCTCTTATACAGAAAACAGCTTCAAAGATTTATTTTTAAAATGAGGAAGTTCAGTCAGTACTTGGTACATGAGTAGGATATATTGAATTGAAAACCTCCCTGAAATTTTGAAAAATCAGGAGACCCATTTGCACAATTTCAAAGTGGTCTGTTTTGAAATTATTACACTGAAAATAGGGCTGCGTCACCAAAATATATAAAGTGGCAGTTTTTCTCAGGCTAGGATGTTTACTGCTACTATCTCAGATGTTAAGTGCAGCAAGAGATTTTAAGCTCCAAAAAGATTAATTGTTCTAAAACCTGATCTGAGCCATCTCATCACAGCTGTTTAGATTCCAATATGCATGTCTAGATGCCAGGATTCAATATTTAGTCATCCAGGAAGAAATAGTTTCCACTCTTCTTTTGTTCCACATCCTTGGGAAGAGAAAAAAGGTCACCATTACTTGAAGTAGTATTTGTCAGACTTGAACATAACTGAAATAAAAGACTTATCTAAACTCCTTTCTGCATCCCTTATTATGCTTACTAGTTTCACATGCTGTTTTTCCAGTACAACAGAACTACCCTGTCAATCTTCATTTTATTCCTTATTTTAAAATCTGGCTTCATATTAAACAATCATGCTCCTGTACTGTAAAGGTGCTCCTCTCTTACCTTGATGGAATTGAGTTTGTTTATTCTTGGTCTGTAATTGTTGGGGTCTCTTCTGAAAGTGATTTCAAGCTGAGATAAAAACTTATTCATTCCAGCCAAAAGAGTCTGTGGACTGTTGAGAGAGAAGAATATTTTAGCTATATTTTCAGAAGTTTTATATCACACAATTACAGGCAACTTTGATCTCCATTCTGAGCTCACTCAAGTATGGAAATGCAAATGTGAGCTGTATTTGACATATCATGACATGCTACATTTTTAGTCAAACCCTGTCACAAATGCCACTGAAAGATGAGAGTAGTATCTCCTTGTGGTTTCCAGCTGTGACCTTTACTTTATTTTGTTATCTACATGTGTGTGCTGGTACACTTATTTACATACAAGGAAAAAAATGTCCAACATTTGCACCATAAGCAAAATCTAACAAAGATCATAACGTAGCTTTCTCAATATCAGTGAATGATTGTGATTTTTAAATTCCAGCATGTGTGTTCTTGGAAGGAATACCACCAAATCCAGGGTAGCAGGGGATTGCAGACACATGTCAGACCAATGTGTTTATTACTTCATCTGGATTGTGCCAAGTACTCACTGTTCTAAAAGTGTCGTTTCTGATAAGGCTGCTCATCAAAAAGTCTCTGTATTCTACATGAAATTATTTACAGGATCAAAAGGGACAGCTCTGAAAGAGTAGAAGTGCCCACTGCATGTTGGCATCAAGGCTTGCCCTTTACTACATCTGCATACAGGCACCATTAGTACACTGCTTTTCTTTAATGTATCTGAAAGTTATTTTCAGAAAGTTAGTTTACAGTTGGTAGTTTTTTCATTTCTTGATCTCCTTTGATTGTTATTTAGCCATCATGCAGTTGTTTAAGCTGGTCTAATTCTTGAGGGTTTGGTTATGTTACCCAACCCTGCCCCATCTCTGGTTTAGGCAGCCTGTAAGGATCAATCCCATTTTCTGTTCCATGATTCAAAACAAAAGTCAGAACCCGTAGGCCAGCCTTGGATCCAGATTAAATTTCCATGGGCAGGGACAACAGTCTTGCTTAGTAGTCCCAATGAATCTCTTACCTGTTTGCCAGTGTGTTCTTGGAAGGAATGCCATCAAAAACAATCACACGATCAGCAAGATATGTAGCCATGATAAAATCATGTTCTACCACAAAAGCTGTTTTTTTAGCATGGAGAATGAAACTGAAATGCAGGGAACAAAAAAAGAAAGAGTAATGTGAACTCATTGTAATACTACTGCAAATTTCAGTTCCTTGCCCCCCATGTGTACTGACCGTTTAATGACTCTGGCAGCCATCAGACGCTGTTCTGAGTCCAGATATGCCGAGGGCTCATCAATCAGATAAACATCTGCAGGTTTACCCAGACAAAGAGCTAATGCCACACGCTGCAACTCACCACCAGACAGTGTCTGAACCTGGTGGTGTGGGGGGAAACGAGGCCATGCTTAGTTCAGGTACAGGTTGAGAGTTAAGACAATGAGGATGTTGATTCAAGCAATTAGTACCTCCTGGTCAATGATGTTTTCTATCTGAAGAGGTTTCATCACGTCAGTTACAAACTGGGGGTGTGTATAGGCGTCTCTGATCTTCTCGTGCAGCAGCTGACGGACACTTCCCTAGCAAAAGGAAAATGCTGCTATTCAGTTTTACGCATCGCAAGAAAAGAAGCAGAAACAGAATAAAAAAAATCTACCTAAACCAGATATAGATATAAAATAGCCACAAAAGAATTTCTACCTGCATTTTGTAGCAATTACATTACTTAATAAATAAGACTGAAATGTACCGTAGATTTAGGGCTGATTTTCTGTGGTTTGTAGCTGACATTCAGGACTGGGACCTCACCTATAAAAAGACAAAATTAATTATGTAAACAAGAGATCTTCCAGTATCCTTAAAATAGGTTTCAGCTGGGTGTAACACTTTACCTCCTTCATCAGGTGTAAGTCTTCCTGCAAGCATTCGGATAAACGTTGTTTTGCCAGTTCCTAAAATACATGTTACGTATCACTTTTTAGTAATTGACACCTCTAATAATTAAGTCACTGATAAAACAACAACAACAAAGACTATTTAATAAATAATACATTTTAAAATTAGACTGCTTTGAGGATTCCTGTATTAACTCCTAGCACTTGCTACCCTTGCTTTTTCAAATGGAAGAGACATTTCAAAATGGCCACCTAAGTTTATAAAACAGGCAAACACGGTGGCACTGTTAACACTCAGTAACTTCACATTCTCCCTAGTCAGTGGACTCCTGCTGTGACAGCTTCACCAGGAAACAAGCAGCTCAACCTTACTTCAACCCAGTAATTTTGAAGCCTGTCTCCCAAAGTGAAGAAGGGCTTTCAGAGCATATCCAGGGCTGGAGAAGCAGTTTCCAACATAGATTGTACTTACCATTTTCCCCTAACATCACCATAATTTCAGAATCAGTGAATTCTCCAGCTACTATGGATAGTTCAAATTCTCCCATCTTTTTTTTCATTCCTGGATACTTGTACATACACATCTTTTTAACCTCTTCTTCGTTAGCTGTCTCGGCTACTTTAAATACCAGAGATGCATCTCGAAACCTTAGATTTTCTGTTGGAACGTAACCATCTAGGAAAATATTTATGCCTATGATGGAAGGAAAGAAGATTATTACAAGAAGTCTGTAACAAAGTAAAACAAGAGGATTTTAAATTCCTGGCGGTAAATTACATTCAGGTAATGAGAATGCTGGATTTTAAATGCTATATTAGAAGAAGCAACAAGTCCTCCTATTTTAAGGTGTGCACATTGCAAAATGAATGAAGAAAAGCCTTACTAAACTACAGAATGGCTGAAAATTCCTGAAAACACATGGTTAGAAATATGTGTGGGGTTTAAAGGAATCCTGCTATTGGGCCCACTCTCTCACAGCCAGTTTTTTACTGAGTCTCAGTACTGAAGTGGGGTCAATTCAGTTGAACACTATGTATCTCTGTGCTGTGCAACCTCTCTCCTGCTCTTTCTCTACTACTTATTTTTTGTGTCTTTTGTGTAACTCCACTGTTTACAAAACACCTGCAAGTATCAAAATTACAACTATAGCAAGAGAAAAAGGGAATTTCATAATGAAGGCTTTTGGGTTGAGTTACAAATTTGGTATTATGTAACAGAAATTTGCAAAAAAAATCAAACAGTTATTTCATCGCTGAACTGTAACAGGAAAAGGACATGTTTATATAGCAGACACCTGGCATTTTGTGGTCTTTTTTAGGTATATTTATAAAGAGAAATATGGCAAGAATTACCTTCTCTTACGCTGAAAGGCATGGTAACAACACCATAAGCACTTGGCACACCATACAGGCAGCAGATAAAGTCAGAGAGATAATCTAACACACTTAGATCATGCTCTACAACAATAATGTACCTGAAAAACAGAGCCACGGAGATGCTTTTTTACTTCACTGCAAAACATTTTTCTTTCTTTTTTCCTTACTCTAGTCTTGCATAAACAAGAGCTATCAACATGATTTTTAGTTAATATGGTTTCATTACTTTATACTAGAAAAGGACTTCAAATCTCTCACAGGCATTTTTAAACTGTCCAGTAAACTTGTGAACGATAAACTGAAAGTCCATCTTCAGTGTAAACTGTCAGCTTCTTTATATACAGTAAGTGGAAGGATGTTGATTGATTTGAGTGAAAAATACTTAGCACATTTTAAGAAAATAAAAATCTTTGTGAGAAAGGATAAACCAGCAATATTCAGGTGAAAAGTAACCACCAATATTTTCCCATTCTTATTACAAAATTTTGGAACGGGACAAGAAAGTGCAGGTAATAAGTTTCAAAAATGCAAAAGAATAGAATGTTACCGACTTGGAATATTTGAAGCATCTCTTAGTGTACCATACTGAGAAGTAAGTACTTTGAGGGGATTGACTGGAGGCTTCTTCCCTCTGTAAGCAGTTTTACAGTCTGCATGCATTATTACAGTCTGGCGAAACATCTGAAGCTTGTATTTACCTGTCAGGGTTTATCAGGGACCGAATAGTAATGGCAGCCTTCAAGCGCTGCTTGACGTCCAAGTAGCTGGAAGGTTCATCAAACATGAAGCTAATCCCAAAAGGAAGAGGGAAGTCTTAGTGAATGCAAGCTTTCTACTTATTAAAACATAGTATTAACATTTAAACCATTAAATGCATGGAAATAAAAAATTATCATTATTTATACTGAGAAAGAGAATTGTGCACACATGCCTTCATTCTCTGTAGGCTATCATGACAAAGTGAGTTAAGTATTACTTTGCTGAAAGTTCTGACAAAGTTATCAAAAGTTACAAGAATCAGCAGTTAGGATTCCCATGCACTCAATCTGAGTTATGTTAAAGTTAACATGAACTGAAAAGTGCAAAAATACTTTGGAAGATTGGAAGAAGGACATCTTCCAAAAAGAGAAAACTGAACGAGGAAACCCACTTGAAATTCACACCAACCAACCAAAAAACAGCAGCCCAAGCAGAACAAAACCAACCAACCAAAAATTCATGAAAGCAAAAAACCCCAAACCCTGGAACTCTTCTGATCTTGCTTTCTTTGTCCCAAGGAGTCAGGAAAAAACAAAGATTATATAGTAACTTCCTGCTTTCAAGTCAGGAGAGGAGGGACTCAGGTTCTCAGAGGTGGGGAAGCAGCTGTGCCTTTCTCATTCAGAGAGACTAAGGGAGGTGTGCTGTCCAACAGGATATACTTAGGTGGGATTAGGAAGAGGTTATGAGGTTGTGATGCTGAAATCTAACACTGGCTTCTGAAATCAGCTATTTCCACTCAGATAAATAAAAGTATACAGAATCCAGAGATTACACATGAAGTAATTATGGCTTTCAGCTGATGAGTTGGCAAAAGTTGTTTTTTTTAAATAATTTTAAAACATTATTTAGTAATTATTAAATATTTTTCAATATTTCAAACAAAACTATTATTAAGTGTGAATTTGAGGACCATATTCGGAGACAGATTATTAGAAGCAATGTGTAAGAGAAGTAAATTAAACGTACATATCAGCCTTCTGAATGCAAACAACTGCACAAGCAAATCTCTGAAGTTCTCCTCCTGAAAGGTCCTCAACATTTCTTTCTTTCAGGTGTGTTAAGTCTGCAAATAAGTGGTTAATTTTAGGTAATGTTATAATCAACACAAAAATCCATATTTTTATTACCTACAGCCACATGTATAAACATAGCAAAAAGAGAAGAAAAGAAAACAGAAGGAGAATAAGCATTCACTTTATACAGCATCAGTAACATACTGCTAATACTAAGTCACAGCAAGCTATAGCTTCTCTGCAGCATTAGTTGCATGGCTGCTTCTTACCATGCAGAAGGATTACATTTCTATTTCTTCTTCCACCATATATTTGGTAAAGATTTCTGGCCCTAAAAAGAAACTATACCAGTTCTGAAAGTGTTTCTTGTCAGCCTTGGCTGAAGAATTCTGATTTTCAGGAAAATCAAGTCCCTCAAAGCTCACAGCAGATGGGTGAAGCTGGTATTTTCTAAGCAGTTAAATTAACACCACATTTCAAGGATAGATTGTGTCACTAGCAAATTAAGTGGGACTCAAAGCCCACGTTCTTGGTGGCACAATGGCAGTTACCCCAAAGAAAATCCCATTGTTAATTTAGTAATGACTGAATTTAGTAAGAACTAAATACAAAACACCTACAAAACATTACTAGGGCTGGACTATGCAGATGTTCTTATTAATTGCATTAATCTCAGAAGTGAGTGTTACTCCCACTAAAATTAGATATATACAAGCTTTGGGGGGGTGTGATATATAAAGATAACACTTTTCATATGCAGTCATTCTCCCAAGGGGGATGCTCAGATTTTGCCACATTTGTGAGCACACAAGAGCAGCAGATGTTAAGTGGAATTTTTCCAGATTTAAAAATAAGCACTTTCTACTATGAAATGGAAACTGCATTAGATTCTGTTAACTAGCATTTTTCAACTAGTCTGCCACCAGAAAGTATTATTTGGGTTATTTATATTACAGCATGCCCTGGGCTTTACATTAAAGCACCTTTACTTTTTTTTTTTTTTGAGTTACATTACAGTAACTTGATTGTTTATTGTTTCAGTAAGTATGAAGTTTTCAGATGCTTTAAAATTTGAATGCACAAAATTACTTACCAAGCTGCTGACATACAACAGTTTGTGTCTTAGTTTCATCCTTCCTATCCAAAATTGATCCCACTGTTCCCTGCATGATAAATAATAAAATAACCCAACCACCATTAAAAATTTCAGACAGTTCTGAATTATACTGCTAAATAAAACCTTTAAAGACATGAGAAGAAGCTCCCAGCTTTCTATTAACTCATGAAATGTCTCACCTTTGCAGCTTTAGGGATCTGGTCCACGTACTGAGGTTTAATGATAGCTTTAAGGTCATCTTCCAGGATCTTGGTAAAATAATTTTGTAGTTCAGATCCTCGGAAGTAAGTCAAAATTTCTTGCCAGTCAGGTGGATCCTGTGACAAAATTAAAGCTTGGGTTTACTTATACCATTTAAAAACATAATAAGAAACCCTAATTTTAAATTCCAATCAGTATGGCAAATAGAATATGCTTGCAAGGTAACACACCAAAAAAAATTAAAAAAAAAATTCTGAAAAACAAAGTTTAGAGACTTTTTTCCCTAGGTTTCACCAGCCTTAAAAAACATAAAATTAAATTTTCACATTTAAGAAGCTACTGAACTGAAACAACTTCATGGGGAAAATGACAGCATGGATTAGTGTAACCCCACTTACTAGCTATCTGATACAGCTAATCCAAAGGAAAAGGACTGGAATGATAAAAGCACAAACTTGCACAGAAGATGTAATAAATCTGGTTATTTTCTCTGCTTCTAGCAAACATATCCAAGGAAACAGAAGGAGAAGACAAAGGTAAAATGACAAATTGAAAATAAAAGGAACTGTTCAGAGCAATCACCCAGGAAAAGGTCCCCCGGTCCCCCCTTGAAAACTGTACTACTCTGAGGGGTGCTGAGTTAATTACTTTGATGATAAACAGTATGGAATCAGACTGACACAGTCATTTTTCCAAACCAAGCAAATACACAGAGGAAATGCTTCATCAGTTTTAGAGCAGAAGCGACATGGAAGATTCAATTCATACCACGTGTTTCTGTGGTCATACTGATATGGCTCCTTCACAGCAAAGTCTGATTTTGGAAGCATGGTAATTCAATTAAGTACACACTCAGAAAGTCAAAAGTTTTGCTATTTCTGCAATACTACCACCTGAAACAAGAAGTCCACAAAATAATATAAACCAAACTTGAAAGAGAATGTAAAATGTAGCTGTGAAGTGATTATTTGTTTGCAGCTTTAGGTAGCAGCCATGAAATGAGCAGTTTATTAAAACATTACTCTTTCAGGTAAAGAAATTGCTGAAGAAAGTTTGAACACACTTGTTCTTACAAGTGCTTCTTGAAGGACAAAAGTGTGCATCAGAATTCAGTTGTTTCCATGCAATTTAAAGGAAAGAAAGTAACATCTGAAATACTGCTAAGAGGAGTCCTAATAGTTATTATTCATGCCTAATGTATTCACTCTTTGGAGTAGTGCTACATAAAGAAGCTCTTGTAAAATATTTTGCTCACTGGATGCAGTTTGACTTGGAGTAAACATATAGGAAAATAGATTATGAATTCCCATGAATACCAGCAGATTACATGTTGTTTTAAGTCTGGTTCTCAAAAAGTCTTATTTCTAAGTAACTAGCAACATGAAGAAACTAAGGATTTTTCAAAGCTCAGTATTCAAGTGTACAGTGGGAAATACCTTCAACCACAACTTACAGTAACAACATACTTTATGAGAAATCTTCCTCAAAAGAAAGATAAAAATGCCTAAGAGATCCCAAGGATACATGGTAAGTGCTCCTAGGCATTTGAGCTGTTCAGATAAAAACAAAGGTAACTTAGAAGAAACTCCAATACTTGGGCTATGCAAATCCCTGATGAGAAAAGGTAAATTATGCAGGGAGAAAGAAAATCTAGACATTTTTTGAAGACTGGTAAAAAAAAACCCCAAGTCCTTAAGTGTGTCTTCAAGACAGAAACCTACCTCTGATTTTTATCTTTTGTGAGTTACAATTACAATTAGTACCCTTATCTTTCTTGAGAGATATACACGAGTTGCAAGAAAGCCTTTGTTAGCAATAACCTTCTACTGTTGGTCCTGTGTGGAGTAGGTCTCTGGCTGCCAATAGACAAAGTGCCAACATCCCCACAAATCACATTCACAGATACAAACATTCAGTCCAAAAATATAAACTCAACTACCTAAAATGCTAACTCGATTTTATTGCTGATACATACATCATATTTTCCAAGATTTGGCTTCTGTTTTCCTGCTAAAATTTTCAAGGCAGTTGATTTTCCAATACCATTGGTTCCAACCAATCCCAGTACTTCACCTGGACGAGGGATAGGCAACCTGTACAAAACATTGGTAAGTTTGTGTTATATTTATGCCATCACACACCAACTTTTAGTGGTCAAGTAAATGTTGCAACCCATTTTCAGACTTTCTGATTATTACAGCCTTTGTTAACTTATCAAATTATCTAACCCAAATTATATAAAATTCCTTAAAAATAGAGGAGCAGAAGAAATATTTAAGGGCAGTCTGTTTTGACATAGCACCTCTGTAAAATAATCTCTAAAGCTTTATTTCATTATAATACTTTATAATAACAACCAAGAACACTTAGTTCTAAAATAACAAGAGATGGGACAAGAGGAAATAGCCTCAGATTTCACCAGGTGAGGTTTAGATTGGCTGTTAGGAAAACTATCTTCTATCTAGATGTGCACTATGTTTATACTGCCAAAAACTTGGATTTTTTTGTCTCTTTTACATTGATATTTGAAAAGTAAAATACCTGTGAAGTTTGAAGGCATTGGCACAGTATCTATGTGTTGTTTCTTTCTCCAGGTTGCTAGGTAAGTTAACAATTGACAAGGCTCCAAAAGGACATTTCTGGAATTGAAATAAATTATAGATTATTAGTGCATACAATTTATTAACCAAAGCCTATGTTTTGTACTGCAAATTTCCTTTACATGGTCAATGTGCCAAGGAAGTTCTATACCACATTTTTCAAATTAATAGTCTGCAATTTAGACTGTCAGTCTACAATATAAATAAGGCACACTGTATATATTCTCCACCTTTCATAAAAAACATTCTTGTACTGCTAGGTGTCTACAGACATAAACAAAAAACCAAACAAAGCCACAAACAAAACCCACACCTTGCAACCCAGCCAGTTCAGTCAAGTAACATGGTTCTTCAATTTCTATAAACAGTAAGTTAATTTGGTCTGATTAGTCCAGGAAAGAAAATTGCTTTTTGAAGTTACAGTATGTATTACTAAATATCACAGCAAAGTAAGGAAAATTTAGCACTTTAAATAAAGCAGTTTAATTTTTACCTTGATGCAAATACCACAACCAATACAAAGTGTTTCTGAAATCCATGCTATTTTGCTCTGTGATGTGACTTCTATACAAAGTTTTCCTGGTGAAAAATATTAAGATAAGGTCAGTAAAGTTTTTGATGAATCAGAACTCCTGCCTACTAAATTCCACAGAGGAACATGTAACTGATGAATGTTCACTGAAGCTTCAGATTATCCAAAGGCTTGAAAAGTGTCATTATTCCTAAGAATTATTCATGCTTTTAGTGATATTTCTAAAAGCTTTATGAAAAAATCCTTGAATGATACACAAAAATCTATCAGTTATAAAAAGCTCATTCCTTCTAGCAGAACTGATTTAAAAGGTCTCAAATTCCTTCAATACTTTGTTACATTGTATCCCTTACCCATTCGAACCACAGGACAACTCTTCTTGCATTCCTGACGACATTTCTTTGGCTTACACTTGTCATGGTTGACTATAGCAATTCTTGTTAATTTGTCTGCCATAATGCACAATTTTGGGTAAAACACATACACCGATTATAAGCAGGGGTAGTGGGAGTCTTTCAGACCTTAAAGAAAGAAAAAACAGAAAAAAAACCCCAAAAATAAGAGACCATGTTACTGACAGCACAGAGAACAAACATATCATAAGGTATTGCTAGTGGAGAAAGAAAAAACAAAATTATTTGAATTTTGCCTTCTTTAAGCAATGTGGCAAACAGAGCTAAGTCAGAGATACAAATAACAAGGTTACTGTTAATAAATAACTGTTAAATAACTGCACAAATTTTTAACATCAACTTTCCATCCCATTACTATTTTTCCAGTGTAAAAATAAAATAGTGATTTATCTGAAAATGTTTCCAAAAAAAGCACAATGCAGTAAGAACATAAGAATCTATACAACTCCAAATGTTAGTTTTACAAGTCGCCTCATATAAAGCACCCTTGTTCACACTGTCAAAGTATGACAACTATTACTCCGAGGATATGATTAGAATATACATTTACAAACTGTATGCCAATATTCTGTATGAACAGATTAAAACAGTGTAAAATGTAAACCAATTTTTAAAGTGAAAATTTGTAATTGCATATAAAAAGTAAACCAGGAAATGTGAGCAGACATTCATGATCATGTTTGATTCTTTAATCTTGAGTTTCATTAGTATTGAATAACTACAGTTACATCTGCATTTCCTAATACGGTATCAGTGCCTGTAATAGATTTCAATAAAAATAAGTAAAATTCTTTATACATAACACAGAAAGGTGCTGCAAAGGGATCTGGCCAAGCTGGATCCATGGGCTGAGGATCAGTAAGCACTGGGTTCTGCCCTTGGGTCACAACCGCCCCAGGCAGTGTCACAGGCTGGGGCTGAGTGTAAGGAAAATTGCCTGGTAGAAAAGGACCTGAGGGTGCTGGTGACAGTGACTGAACATGAGCCAGCTGTGCCAAGGTGGCCAAGAAAGCCAGTGGCATCATGGCTTGGATCAGCAACAGTGTGGCCAGCAGGAGCAGGGCAGGGATTGTCCCCCTGTACTTGGTGAGGCCACACCTTGAGTGCCGTGTCCTGTTCTGGGCTCCTCACTAAGGAAAGTCACTGAGGGGCTGGAGCGAGCCCAGAGGAGGGCAGTGGAGCTGGGGAAGGGCCTGGAGCACAGGTCTGAGGAACAGCTGAGGGAGCTGGGGGTGGTTTAGTCCAGAAAGGGAGGCTCAAGAGAGCCCTTATCACGCTCTACAACTGTCTGAAAGGAGGGTATAGCAAGGGCAGGCTCCACTCCAAAATAAGAGACAGGACAAGAAGCCTCAGATTTCACCAGGGGAGGTTTAGACTGGATGTTAGGGAAACTACCTTTGCTGAAAGGTGGACAAGCACTGCAACAGGCAGCTCAGGGAAGGGGTGGAGTCACCATTCCTGGAGGTATTTAAAAGAGATGCTGATGTGGCCCTCAGGGACACAGGTTAAGGAGCAGTGCTGGGTTAGTGATTGGACTCGATAATCTTGGAGGTCTTTTCCAAACTAAAAAATTCTATAATTCTATGGAGTACAAGATTATTAAATATTCCTGCAATCACAAATAAACACATGTAAAGAGGTAAAATTACAACTTGTATTCCTCTCTACAAGCCCCTCTTTACCAGCTTAGCTCTTTGTAATGTACATTGACAAGTACTGCATTGTAGTGGGACTTTGTACATCTGCAGCAAACAGAGGGAAAGGCAGAAAACTTTAAATTTAAGTCTTGATAGATAAAAAAGGGTAGAATGTGTTTTAAAGTACATTTATATTTCCTTTACTATATACTTTACTCATAATACTGAAAGTAACAATAATAATGACTTTTATCTTCCTATGAACAAAGCACACCTAAGGACAACTTCCTCCACTTCCAGAACAACAAAGATGACTGAATTATGAGGCTCTTGGAAGATTTTAAGATACTACAGATGACAAACTTTTTTTTTTTAAATATGCTATAGAAGTGCCATAAAGTACAAATTATTTCCATCTCACTAAATAAAGGGGTGGCAGCCCTACAGACAATGCACGTTCAAAATTATTTCCATGCAGTATCAGTAGTTCAATGATATAACAGGGAAGGAGTCTGGAAATATTTCAGGTTTCCACACAGTGCAAAGGTACAATTGCTTCCAGAAGATTCCAACATTTCTAATTAAAGGAAGTTTTTTCCCTTGGATGTCCAGGTCACATTTGCTTCACCAAACGAAAGCATCCTGCAGTGGTTTACAGACTATATTTACCACATATGGCTATTGAATGAATTAAGGTTGTGACTTGCTAACTCCTGAAGGAAGCAAGAATAAAATGGGTGCATTTAACATTTATCACGTTAAACTCTACCCTTCTATAAACTTCAGTTGGAAGGAATCCTCCATATACTACTGCAATACCTTGAAGAAGGACATCAAACAGCAAAGGTCAGAAAAGCAGATGTTATTGTATCCTTAAATCCATTACTACCATAGGTACAAATATTTTAAGTAGTTCCTTTTAAAAGTGGTTAAAAGGCTTACTCCTTATTCCTGAATTAAGTTTCCAAAGTATTTTTAATCTAAAGTCAAAAGACATTCTTCATCACCTATAAATGAAACTATTTGACACACTGCCAACCATATTGTGGCAGTTTTTATTTATGTTTCATTTTTTTCTTTACTATTTTAAATTTTCTAAGCCAGAAAGTCCTATTAACACAGCTGTTTTTAAATAAATGACTGAATATTTAAAAAATTAATTTAAAGTGATTCAACAGTTCTGTATTGTCAGACCAGACTGACAAAGTATGGCTGAACACTGAAATTGCATCCACAGACCAGGCCAAGAGGCATGGAATAATGAATCTGCAATTTTCACTTTAATACAAAAGAAAACAACAAACTGAAAGTCTTTTTGAAGACTATAAAGGTGCTTGAGGTCAGGGTAATTTTCCTGGGGACAGATACTGGATGTTGTCATTACTTCTTGTAAAGATACATTCTTTGGGAAGACATCCCAGTGCTTTTTACTAAAATCCTGCAGTTGACAGTGCAGAGTATTTGGGGGTGAATTATTCCCTCTCTGTTTCCCCAAGGGAAGTGCTTAACTTGGGTCAGCCCTTTCTCCAAGGCCTGAGCAGACAGACCACTGTGGGTTCACAGTGTGAACCAGTTCTGTGGGTTGCCCAGGCAAGCCCCAGAAGCCAAACCTGCGGTGGCTCAGCAGCCACCCTCCCCAGCCCCTGCTGCAAGTTCCTGCTGAGCAGTGCTGAGAGCTGCCCAGCCATCTCCCCTCAGCCACCCTTCCCACTGGGGCTTAGCCTGAAGCTCCAAAGCAGGAGAGTGGGACGGGGCTGCTCTCAAACACCAAGGCAAATACGGCTTGAAAAAGCAGTTTTGCCAACTTCCTCAGCAAGCTTTCCACAGTCTTGGCGGGATAATCAGACTGAAGTTTACACTCACTGCTGAATCAGTGTGGTTGGTAAGCAATGAAACAGCCCGAGTTTGGATTTTCTTCTAATTCTAACTTACATGGGAAAATGCCCATCTGTGGTGAATAGTTTTCAAGGGTCAGAGAATTAAGTACGTACACTAAGAATTTATTAGAGTACACGGTGGGGAAACAGAAGCAATGAAGCAGCATGAAGACACACTCCTCCCACTCTGCTCCCATCTACCTGACAGAAGTGCCAGTTTATCCAAAACTCTCTAGTGGTCTTAACCATTTGCAGGAAAAAAAAAAAAAAAAAAAAAAAAAAAAAAAAAAAAAAAAAAAAAGTAACTCCTGTAACTTTTGCAATATCTCCAGGACTGTGCTGATATCTACAATGACAACTGTCCACAAAAGAAATTAATAGTATCTACTTAGAACACAGAAACAAATCAACGAACTGTCCAAAATCAGACTGAACTCAAGGTACATATTTACATCCAGTTAGCTGAGTGGCATTTAAATTAACATATGGAATAGGATGGTCTGATTCCAGGAACAGATGTAGAACTCTCAGGACATTGAGCATAGATCAGCAATGTTACAGCACAACACAACAGCAACTGAGCAGTGCAGTCAGCACTCTAGGGGCAGGAGAAATTGGTACTCAGAAGCATTTGACTTCATGACCATGCTTCTCTTTTCCATATCAAGAAGAACAGAATAAAAACAGAGTATGAAAATATTAATTTGCTACTGACTACTAGGGTAAAGAGCTGTTCTGAATTAGTGAATGATGATGGTGTGGCAGGAGAAAATCTTCTCAGAAAGACTTACAACACAGGTGAAGGAAGAAGAGAGTGACTAAAAACTGCTGGCTAGAGAAAAAAGAAAATGTTCCAAAACCCCTGTTTAGTATCATTTACTGAAGCCAAAAGCTGCCCATTATGTTCAATTATATCATTTAATACAAAAACTCAAACATGTCTAAAAATAAGACACAAAACATGTTATCACAAGCATTCTAAGTCAGCATTTTTAGGCTGTCTGACACAGCTGCTGCACACCCTGACACACCAGATTACAAAAAAAACCCAGCCCACATGCAAACCTTGTTATCTGTCACAGAAGGCAACAGCAATGTACAATCAGTAGAACAAGTACAATGTGCTTGCATTAATAATATTTATTTATTTCACAGACATCACAGCTAGATTATAATTTACTAAATCAAGGCAATTATGACTGAGAAGGACTTGCAATTGCACTGAGTTATGCAGACTTAAAGAAAAATTAAAAAGTAAAAGTAAACAAAGACTGAAACAGAACTAGAGACTACTCAATCAAAGATGTGAAGGCAAGGTCTGGGTTCAGAATAGTGCCATGCTTTGGCACTTTTTTTTGTGCCATACTTTGAACAAAGCCAGTGAACATTTTACAATATTACACTGCATCAGATCTCAGAGAGAAATGCTGTGGAAAGAAGTGAGGATGAGCAGCATTTCCAGCTGCCATTGAAAACAAGCTCAAGAACTGCCTCTCAATTCCACGGCTGATGGAAATACACTCATACCACAACAAGAAAGCCAAGAAAATAGAATACGCAAAGAAAATTGAAATGAAAGATAAAACACATTTTCAAACTGCATATAGGAGATCATTACATCTGTAAGTATCAAAGCAGAAACAACAGTAAATGATACAAGAACTGGTCTATGCTTAAGGTTTTGATATTTGTTTTAGAAACTGAGGCAATGTAAAATAAGAAGTTTAGACATGCCCAGATTTCCCTACTGGACTAAATCACTATGTTACTCATAAGACACGACATGAATAAGAAAATATTCATGTTAACATGAAAGCGTATGGTCAAATATACCGACGCTGCACAAAGAGTGGGTGTGTTTAGCTTGTGCTAAGCAGTATTAATTATCACTCAATCTTTAACGTTTCCCCTTAACATGAAGTTAAAAGCATGAGAACGAACTCATAAATTAGCAATCTAAATGAAACTAATGAAAGTATTTCATGAAAACTGCTTTAGGACTGCAGTTTATGGAAGCAACAACAGCAAGGAAACTTAACATTAGGGCGTAAAAATCGTCACAGGAACTTGCAGGTGAAGTATCCAAGTGCATTCCAGGCAGGAAACACCACCATAGTCCTTGAGAAAAGCCCTGCCGACTTCTTTTGTTTTTACACGTCCATCGCCGAAAACGGCCTTTCCCCGCTATCTTATCGCACCTGCAAGGAGGCCTGATCTCCTCACCGCCCCACAAGCACCCACGTGGACATCAGCTTTCCCCAAAAGAAGGCAAAATACGGCTTTCCCCCCCACCACGAGGAGGAAGTTCCCCGTTTTCACAGGAGCAAAATGCCGGCGTTCCCTTTCCCAGAGCCAGGCCACCAGCGCCAGCAGGCGAGGATCCCGCGCTGCATCCACAGGGAAGCCATTCCGGCGGCGGGAGCAGCAGCAGGGACGGCGCTCTCTGACCCCGGCTGGCACAAAACCCGAGGCGCCGGGGATGACGTACCGCGTGTGCAGGCAGTGCCGGCCCGGGCCGTGCCCACGCCGCTAGCGAGCCCCGATTCCCGAGAGCCTCCAGCCCTGAGGCCCGGGCGGGGCGCGGTCGAGCCGACCCTTCTCCCACGGTGGACTGGACGAGGCCGCCGCCCAGGCCGAGCCCAGCAGCGGCGGCCGGGCCAGCAGCACGGTATGAGGTGGGGGGCCCCTTTCCTACCGCCTCCACTCCCGTGCGGGAAGATGAGAATTCCCCCCGGCGTTACTTACCGGGAACTGAGAGAGGGGTGCGGCGGGGCCGGGGGGGTGGCAGCGCGCGCAGCGCCTCCGCGCCGCGCTGGGGGAACGGCGCCCGGTGATCCCGCACGCGGGCTCGCGCGCGCAACGTGCTCGCGCCGCCGCCGCCACCCGGCCAAGATGGCCGTCGGGCCCGGGGGGCGGGGCCTGGGCGCGCGCCACGGAGAGGAGGGGAGGAAGGGCGGCCCTCAGCAGGGACAGCTGGGGAGGGGAGGGCGGCTGGCTCTCCTCACCATGGAGACCAAGAGCGCGGCCGTAAGGAGGGAGCGCAGCCTCCCGGGGCGCCCGAGCCCGCCCTGCGAGCGGCGTCCCCGCTCCGAGGGGAGCCCCCGGATCGGCACGGCGCGTCCCCAGCACAGAAAGGTCTCGCTGGCCTCTGCCTCCTCTGGGTCGGTGGTGACGGGCACCAGCAGTTAGATTGGGTGCTTCTCTTCTCAAGGAAAAGCGTTGCCATTCCCGTTCACGACAGCGGTTTCGGCCCTAGGAACAGAGCTCCAACATCGGGTAAGCCCGGGAATTGTTACAACGCGAAAGGTATAAGATAGGGTGGTCTTGCTGGCCTTTACCTGCCCAGGGAAGCGTGTCTTCTGCACCTGGCATCCTGCGGGAAGAACTGTCATTCTCTTTCGGGAGCTCATGCCCTCACTAAGGATACCACCCCCAATAATGATTGTGCCCACGGCTTGCTCTCACACAAGGGGTGCCAGGACACCACGGTCTTGTTTGGCCTTTACCTGCCCTGGGCAGCGTGTCATCTGCATCTGAAACACTGGGCCTACGCGCTTTCCTTCCGGTGGTGAAAGCATTCCCAGGAGTCCACGTCGGGAACTCCGGTTCCATGCCCAGCACCGAGCACGTCCCGGGCTCGCTGCCACGCCGGAGGAGCCGGGACGCGGCGCTGCCGCCAGCCCCGCCCATGGCGTCGTGCGAGGAGCGGCCCCGGCGCCTGAGGGGGAGGGCGGGCGGGGCGGGGCGGGGCGGGGCGGGCCGGCGCGCGCGCACTGCGCTCTCTCCGCTGCGGCGGCCGCTCCCGGCGGGATCAGGTGGGAGAGGTGGGAGCCGCGGCTCTGCCGGGGCCGGCAGGGAAGGAGAAAGCGGAAGGTCCCGCCCGGGCAGAAGCTCGGCCGGCTGAGGCGACGTGTTGTGGGCGCCGGGCCCGGGGGCTGCCCAGCCGGGCCCCTCCCGCCGTGCGTGCCGGGGTCTCGCCTCGCCCCCGCGGCCGGAGAGCGGAGGCCGGGCGGGGGATCCGGCGGGGCCCGTGCCGTGGGTAGGTGCTGCTGCTTTATTTCCGACACTACAGCGGTTTGTAGGCCTGGGGGACGTGGCCGCAATACAGTGTTGTAAACCTGGTTAATTTTCATTAAATTTACTTATAGTCGTTGCGATTATAAATCATATAATATTATTTGAAAACCCTACCAACAAGTCGTGAGGGGACGGCTACCGGTTGGTTTATCCAAGAGGCTTCATTCTCTGGTTTTCACGACGGCTTTCACTTAATATTTACAATTAACACTCCTTGTAAAGAGGTGCTCGCCTTCTTTAAGGAACAGTTTGTAGCCTTACCAGGTAACTTTGAAAAGTCTGGGCTTTCACAAAAATATATTTTTAAAAGAGTTTTTTTTTAAGATTGATAATATATGTATAAAATTGCTAATATAATTATTTTAATTATCTTTATTTTTAATTCTATTTTTGACAATGAAAGACTTAATTTTCGCTATAGGCTTGAATGCTCTGGAGGCAGGGTAAAAATATAAGTTTATTAAAGTTGTCTTGAAAGAGTGATCTGAGGGATCAAATGTACAGGTGAGCTAGTTGAAATAGGGTGTTGCTGAACACTTACTATCATTATTAAATATTAATTAAACATTAGTCATTTGAATGTTTAATGCTCAATCTTTCATCTGATTAAAAAAATAGGAAGCATAGTGAGAGGCTGGTTTTCAGATATATCTTAAGATCTTTAAAGGCCTTAGATGAACAAGGGTCCAGCCAGAGAAAATGAGAGCTTGCAAATGAGTAGTGCAGTTAAGAAAATCAGGGACTCTTAGGTATGAAGTTCCCTCCTGTTAAGAACAGGAAAAACAGTCTTATGAATATTGCAAAAATGTTGAAGTAGTCAGTGGGCCTTTGTTCAGTTTTCCTGGAAAGGCTGTAGTCAGATATTTGCTAAAACTGAATAAAATTACATGATTGGAATGCAATCAGGGTACTACTTCTTAATAAAATTTTAGAAAGAGAGAAAAGCCAGATGATATCTGATCCCTGAAGGATTCCCAGGAGGTGGTTTGGGAAGGGAATTTGTCAGTAAGTAGAGGACAGTTAAAATCAGTGTGCACACAGGAAATATTCTAGTGGGGTTTGTTGAGAGTAGTCTGGATCAAACTTTTTTTTTACAGTAGCCAATGCACTTAATAAGGAGGCAATACGAGGAGTCTGTCTTGAGTTTTACAGGATTTCTGCTATTGTTCAAGCTACTGAAGTGTGCTCTAAAAATAATTCTTTGTAAAGGTCTTTTTTTAAAAGCTTTTGAATCTGACCTGTAAGTAACTCATTTTTAAACAGGGGTGTCATGAAACATGCTCCTGGAAAGCTCAGTTTTGAGTGCACTGTTTCCTGTAATGTGGAACACAATTGAAAGGATTGCAAGCACGGTACAGCTAAGGGTTGGAATTAAAAACCATCTTGAGAAACTTGGTAGCAGGTTGGAAATTAGTGTAACTAAGCTCAGTTAACAGGAACTGAGGGAGGAAGAGAACACAGGAATAAAAAAATAAGGGCCTAATTAGTGGGAAGGGTGTCAGTGAACAGCAAACAGTATCCCAAAAAATACTGGGCATTTATACTGCATTTGAGTACTGTAATGCATAGAAAAACCAGTATTAAAAATTATGTTCTTTCAGCTAGCCAGTTGTTGTTTTGTCACATTAACAAGTGTGAGTAAACATAAAGACAAGGGAAGTGATTACTCTTCTGAAAAAGGGGCTTAGCTAAAATGGTCTGGTTATTTTTTTAAACAATAGTGCTGAATACCTAGACTCTGCAAAAATATTAGGTTTATTAAACTTTGTGAGGGCAGATTGAAAGGCATAGACACTCTAGAAAAGAGGAAACTAAGATCAAATTTGATGAGTGCCCTTATACCAAGAGAGGAGTTGCTATGCAAAGGCCAGTGATTAACGAGTCTTTGAGTTCTCTGTAGATCAAGAGATACTTGTTTCTAGAAGGTGATATTTGATTTTGGATGCTAGGAAGGAAAACTTTTAGCCTTTAGGTTGATGAAACCTGAAGCTGGCTGTCCACAAATCTCTTGCTGGAGAAGTAAATGTCTGTCAGACATCTGTCAGACAAAGTGAGGTCTCTTAAGGGCCCTTACAGGTGTGTATTTAAACAGTTCTGTGCATACAGAATGTGGTGGAATTACAAGTTTTAATAGGGGAAAACTGCTTTGGAATCTGCGTTTTTCCATTTTTACGGAGCTTTAGTAGAAAGGTCCATGATGTATCCTTCTGTATCCTATCTGCTCTTGGGTGTGTTGTGTGCTTACACAAGGGTTTGCTTCCTGGTGTGCACCCTTTAAAGGTGTATCCTGCTGGTACCCTGACAACAAACTAGCTGGTTTGGTTGGGAATGCAGACTGTCCAACCATTTAAATCCATTTCACTCTCTCCATAAACTGTGCTTGCTAAAGCATCTTCAATTGGCTATTACTTCACAGTGCTGGGATGTTTTCTGGAAAAGAGAGAACTTTTCAGAGGAGGATGAGGGATAAAGAGTTCAAGGAGGGGGGAAAAGCTGCTGCTTTGTCTTGATCAAAGGATGTGCAAACAACAGAGTGGAAAATGGCAAAGTGAAAGTGTGGCCTTGATCATGTCATTAAGACATTCATATATTCATGCTGTTAATAAGGAAACAGCAGCCTCTTAATGATCTTTTGGAATAACTGAATTGGAAAATCAGAAATGTTTCCAGCCAAAGCTTCTAAAGATGCAGCGTGTCTTTCTGTTTTTCAGCATGTGTCAAGGAGAAGGCCTTCTAAAAAAATTGTGTTTTCACACAGCCTGAAAAAGCAAAGAAAAATTTTATTAGGTGACTTAAATTCCTTTTAGAGCTAAGTATTGATATCTCATTTAAAATGAGGTACTTTTACTTCTGCTAGTAAAATGTCCAGAAGTGTGACTTGAGTGAGCTGGCCTGTTGCTGCATTATTTTTCCTTAGTACTTCTATCAGTTTCCAGGTTTTAAAGTTCTGAGAGTATTGGGGAGCTTCAGCAAAGCTATCCAGAATGTATTGTTCTTGAGCAGGAGGACTGTCATGAAAATTCGACGCACTTAGTTCAACCACAGAAAATTTTCAGTCTTTCTCATCACTAGTACACAATACATGGCTGATTTATTTGCCAGCAGTGGTTTGGAGTTGAAATTTTGGGGTTTAAGAAACTTTTCCTGTTAGAAACAAATAAGCTCAGTTTAAAACAGTAGGAAATTTGAATGGTGTTTTTTTCTGTATATTTCATATCCCCAGAATGTAATGCCTCCAACTTTTGAGAACCAGTGCAATACAAGTCTTGCATTATTAAGTTATTTAGAACTTTGCTGTGTGTGCTGAAGCTTATAAGAAATCTCAGCATCGTTATATTAAGGGATTCTGCATACTTTGAAAATTCCAGTGATTGTTTTCTAAAAGCATGTGTAATCAACTTTGTGATGTAATCTGAGTGAATAAAGTAATTTCTGTGATTTACCTTATTTTGATGGGTTTTGATGGGATGTTTGCATAGTCCTTGTGTATTAAGGGTGGGATTTGGTGTTTTTCATTCATTTTCTCTTGAAGTCAAGAGTGTCAAGACTTACTGGCGATAATATTCAAAAGATGTTTTCTGTGATGCTTTTGAGATGTGATCAGTTGAATTACAAATGAACAATTTAGCTTTACTTTGTGAGGTTGAATTTTCTATGTATATTTTTTGAGGTTGGAAGAACAGTATTTTTGATGTCTGTGTAAATTTGAGAATTAAAATGAATGTAACTCAACCTGTCTTAGTTCACTGTCACAAAAGTAAAAAAAAAAATGCACAGAGTTTGGATTAGAAGGTCATTTGAGTTTTAAAATTCACAACTCCAGGATAATAGTCTTCCCAATGCTTAATAAATATAGTTTGGATTTTGATGCAGCATGGGGGTTGGACTAGATGATTTTTGAAGGTCCCTTCCACCACTCCAAACCATTCTGTGATTCTGTGAAAAATGCTTGTTTTTCAAGTAGCTGTGAACTAAATGTTTTTTGATTTTTTTCCCAAGGTTTTTTTATTTAGATGGAATTAGGATTACTGTCTATGACTATATATATGACATTTGTAGGATTAGCTGTGTAGTGTCCAATTCTCTTCTGAGAGGATGGTGTTTGAACAAGGATTTTGCCTGAAGCCTTTTGTGACACTCACTGTTGTCAGTATTTAGATTTTTCTACACGTGCAATTATTTCTTCAGATTTTATGGTAGTTAGGACTGCAGTCTTGTATATGAGAATGCAAGTAAGATATCTGTGTCAAGTCTTATGTTTGTAAAATTAAAAGAAAATACTCAAGGGCCAATAGAAGGTGTTTGGTGAACTACAGAATTCAGATTTCCTGTGCCCCAAAAAGAATTTTTAGCTGCAGAGTCATTGGTACATAGAAGATATTGTCTCTGCCTGGTGTCAGTTCTGTAGAGGGCAAGGCCTGTATCTGTGGGTCCCAGCCTAACTCAGTCCCTTATTTGCTGTCTGGGAGAGGCACTGGAAGATTTTTTCTGAGATTAGCAGAGCATGATGTGATGTATGTAAGCAAAAGATGAGAGATCAGCTCTAATTCCCTGACTCTTTAGTGCTCTATGTTTAAGTTTTAATGTAATTCTTTTTATGGAACTTATGTTTTTTGGATTTTAAAAAAATATTTAAAACTACTTCCTAGGAAATAGTAAAGTGCTCTGTACTCTACAAAACCCAACTTAATTAAGTTGTCATATATGTGGTGATAGTCTGGGTGTTGAGACTGAGTGTGATTACTTGAACAACGCAAGTCGCAAGTTAATGATTCCAGATGAAGTTGTAAAGTTAAGGAAATGGTCCTTGAATAAGTGTGGTTATAACCAGTTGCAACAAATTATACAATTTGTTTAAACTTCCATTCCTGTTTTAGGGGAGAAGTATCTCTTGATCTAGTTTTCTGAATGTGTAGATTAAGAGAATTTTTAAGTGTATCTGTGGGAGAGAGTCAAGTTGAACTGCTAGCCTTTAAATCCACTTTTTAAGTTTTAATTTCTTAAAAACAGAACTGTAAAAACCAAATTCTGAAACCCTGACTAACTCTCTATGCATAAATTAGAATGATACAAGTAAAGAATGTTCCATGTATTTATTAATTCTTAAGGACACAAAATTTGCATGTATGTGGAACTTCTTAGATATATTATACATATATGTTCTATATATTTATGCATATTACTTTATGTATATAAATAAAATGTTCTTCAGACATGCAAAAATGTGTGTGTGCGTATGTATAAACCACATATTCTGTAGGCTATAATAAAAGTGTGAGGCCAGAGAATTAAACCGACTACATGAACAAACAAATCCTTTAGTTTTTCCATCAAGCTAAAAATATGTCAACTAACTCACTTGTTTTCTCTCACTAGAAATGACTACCCCAAACAAGACCCCACCTGGTGCTGATCCAAAGCAGTTAGAGAGGACTGGTACTGTTAGAGAAATAGGCTCACAAGCAGTTTGGTCTCTTTCATCCTGTAAGCCAGGTAAATCACAACAATGATCTAAAAAGTTGAACGTACATTTATATTTTGGGAGAAAGCTGTCCACAGCAGTAAAACTGCTTTAGTGCAGGTTTGTAGTCACTACAAATAATGTTGGCCTTCTCTATATGTGATACAATATGAAAGTTATAACTGTATCAGAAATCCTGCCATGAGGAACTATCTCATATGAACTAAACAGAACTCTTACATATTTTATATTAATTTTTATTTTTTTTTTATTTACCCAATGAACAAACTAGCCATGTGAACCCAGCACAGTGAAATTGTTTCTATGCTTTGGCATTTTGTCTGGGTGTGTTCCATTTTTAACTAAGGATGATCATGCAGCTGGGTGACCTAAATGTTGTATGGGCTCAGCCATTTAGGGTGGCCCTAAAACCCTGCAGGTAAAATGAACCTGTGGTCCTGAGGTGCAGTTAGCGAATCTGTATTCTTTCCCTTTGGAGTGGTTGAATTGTTATTTCAGAAATATCCGTTGGGAATTGATCAGCTGTCCTGGTGCAGCCTAGGGTCAGTGATCCCTTTATGCCACAATATTGTGCTCAGGCTGAATGACTTTGGTCTGAAATCCTGGAATGTTGGAGAAAAATGTCTCATGGTTTTGTTGCTTGAAGAGGCTGAAGGAAATTTTTTATGGCAGATTAAACTTCAGCTGCTGTATTAGAACTGCAACTAGTGTGAACAATCCATTAAAGCATGTGATTAATAAAAGGACAGGTAATGAGGGAGTAGAACATACAGAGTTGGAGTTGCTTCTTCACATGTGATGGCATTAACCTTTAGGAATACTTTAGGTACCTGTTCTAGCTAGTACTTGAAAAAGCAAAAATATTTCAGGACATGACTTGAAAAGAAAATGTTATGTTTGGCTAAAATGTATAATGAATGGTGTCTGCTAATGATTTTTCTTTAGTTTAGCAGTTAAGTTTCAGAAGAGCTAGAAAAGTCTAACTTAATTATAGCTCTGGCAACCAATATGAATTACTACTTATCCACTTGAAATTCCAGGACATGTTGACATGGATTCCCACCCCACAGACCTCAACAGTGTGGAACTTCTACAGATACCCCTATTTCAGTTTCCTGGCAGAAGAGCATAGGTGCACCTTGAATATCTAGAAATATTTCCTAATATGTTATAACTTGGGAGACATTAATTTGTAACAGTTGAAGAAGAGCTACATTTGCATCACAGATATGGGATGTTCAAGTTTATCACCTTTTCTTTTTCTTAGGGTTTGGAGTGGATCAGTTACGAGATGATAATCTAGAAACTTACTGGCAGTCAGATGGATCACAGCCTCATTTGGTGAACATCCAATTTAGGTATTAAAATATACTCCCTGTGGGTTAGGATGCTTTATGTAACTTTATATCAATTAGCATTCAACAAGATAGGAATTCTGGAAGTGCAAGAACTCATGGGTTGGTTCTGTTATCTAACTGTTAAGAAGACAGATATAATTTCTAAAAATGAGGTTTTCAAATGTTATGATCATTAAATGTCTAAATAAGCAACAAAAAGGAATGTTTAATGGTATGTATGTTATGACAGCATCACATTTACTCATGTAAGGTGACTTATGTCCTTATTTTGTGTCTTTGAATGCCATTTGGAGGGTGGATGTTTCCTATGTAACCTAACAGATGAGTTTGGGAAACCTTCTTTTATTCTGTCCTCTGTAGGATGTTTTCAGTACTTTTTCTTTAACCAAACTGGAGATGACATATTTGTCCCCATTTTTTATTTACTTTCTTGAGAAGGCCTTGGTCTAATAAGAGAACCCATATTTGAAAACCCTAGCTTAAGGTTCATTATGTACAAATGCTTATTTGGCATCTGTTTCTTGGTATACTGACATTTCTGAAGGCAGGCAAAGGAGAATGGTGAAAATCAACTGTGTGCATAATGTAATATGGAAAATCACCACCAGCAAGTTTCTTATGAATCACTAGACACATTTATATTAATTTTCAGAACATTCAAATCCTTAGTTATGTCAAGCTAGCACCAAACTCATCCTGAATATTTTTCTTTATGATGCTTACATAGCTTGTGTTGCTTCTTGCAGAAGAAAAACAACAGTGAAGACCTTATGTATTTATGCAGACTACAAATCTGATGAAAGTTACACTCCAAGCAAAATCTCTGTCAGAGTAGGAAATAATTTTCATAATCTCCAGGAAATCCGGGTAGGTCAATGATGCTTTGCATTTTGTCTTAAAACAGTTCTCTCTTGTTAGGACATCCGAAGTAATAAAGTGGTTTTTGGAGTGGTTTTTGGCATTGTGTTTGAAGGGGGGAGAATGGCTGGGTTTCTTTTGATGTTTACTTTTAGTTTTTATCTCATAAATTTAGTAGACTGGTTTCTGGGGTTTTTTATCTGACTCTTTTACCAAACACCATTATAATTGACTAAGTTCATAAATTAAGTTTTATTTTTGAGTATTGTTTCTAATATTTTTCTTTTTAATATTAAACAGTCACTGAGATATAAAAATTTTGGATGAGATGCAGTTTTTTAACAGTATGAGGCAAAATCCAATTTTCAGTTCTTCAGATAGGCTTAAGATTTTGAATGAGACAGAGTTGTAGACTTTTGTTAGTGTTTTTATTTATAAAATGGACAAATCCAATATTTATTATGGTGATGCTTCTAGTCAGAACTGTGATAAGATTTGAATTGCATTAGGTGCTTGATTTTGCTTACCTTTTGGTTAATAGTAGAAGCAGATTTGTAATAATCCATGATCTTGGTAGAAGTCCACCTTGGAAACTAATGTGGTTACTCATGTGCAGGTCTCTTTGCTCATTCTGAGTCAGGGTAGTCTCATGTTTCAAATTCCTCTTCTCTGGAGATCAGCCTTACGTGACAGGTATTGCAATAGAAGGATTGGGATGATGAGAAGAGGGTGATGCTAAATGGTGACTTGAATTTTTACTTCTGGGATTTTTATTGTTTTCACTTTAGTTTCCAGTCCCAACAATTCAAAGTCCCAAGAGCAAATTGTAAGTAGAAGGTTGTAGATGCTGTGGGAGTAAACAAATATGTAGTAGAGATGTCTGTTAGCATTATGTATCTATCTACATCCTTTCAATGATTTGTCATGTTCTATCAAGGTTTGACCTATACTTTTATCCTAAATCTTAAATGGAAGTCTCTTGACGTGTTTTATATTTCTTTAATTTAATTAATTAAATATTCTTTTGGAAGAAATTAATCACCACGTTATTTTGACTTTCATCAGCTGCAAATTCTGCCTTTCCATCTTCCTACTTGTATTGTAGCAATTTGGGAGCTGCACAGTACCTGAAGAACGGCAGCTGGATCCTTTCCCTTTAGGCTGCGGGTCATTTTCCCGAGTGTCCACTAGATGTCATTGTTGTCCTTAATTATCACTTTGATTTTTGCCCTTTTATCTGCCCTTTCAGTAGCTAAATGATTATTATCCTTTTCGTAGTCCTGCTTAGTACAGCACTATACGTCTCACTGCCTAACTTAAGTTTCCCTCTCTCAGTGGTAAACTGCTGCTTTTCAGGGTATATGTGCTATTAACATAATAAAGATCTATAAAGCAATAAAATGTATAACAAGTGTATTAGTGTATTAGTGTCTCAGGCAGTATTTTTTTAGCTCTTTTCTTGCCAAACACGGGATTCTATGCATAATGTATGTAGTTAAAAATGGTACTTCTGTATGAAACAAGTTACTAGCATTTTTATGCTCTATGAATGTGACTATAATATGATGCATGACAGAGTAATTCTTATGCATACCACATGCTCATGTGCTTTTTTTACTTCCAAACTGAGGAGAAAATATGGTCATGCTCCTTATTAATGAGATACAACACTCTGATGCTGTAAAATGCTTGTGACTGTCATCACCATGATGTTAAGTGTTGCTATCAATTTTCATATTTCCTAAACTGCTTGATACTGTTTCTTAAATTTTCCTTCAGTCTTGAAACTTTCTTCAGCTTCTCTGACACATGGGGAGGTTATTAAAGCAGTGTGAACTGTTATGAGCTCTTTACAGAAATCTGCTTAATTATACAATGATTCCATTTGCTTCAGTACTGATTAACTGGGTGGAAAATCAGGCTAAAGCATTTTATATTTTTCCATGGATGCTTGCCCAACTCATCGTGTCTAATGAATGTGTTTTCTTTCCTGATGGTCTAATTTTCAACACAATGCAATATGGTGTTAGGCTAAACTTTGTCACAAATATAAGATCAACTTTAGTTTGTATTCTAGTGTGTAGGCATATCTTTTTTGGAAACTAAGATGAATTTATTTTCAGATTAAAAGGTTTCTTCCCCGTAATTTGTACCCCATTGTAAGGGTGAGAACAGCCCTTGCAATCTGGCAGGATTATTCCCTTGCTCACTGCTGTTAAGATGTGTGCACTCTGCCTTCTCCTATGCCTTAAATGTCATTGTACCACAGCTGTCAAGCTTGGAGAGCTAATATTTTCTCATTTTTAGTCATGGAGTTTTCCCACATGACGGTAAAAACAGTCTGGATGGACAAGATAGTCTATATAGAGGTATTTTTGGAACAGCATCCAGACTCCTCAGGATATGATTTATGTTATTACATTTTTCATGATATGAAAGTAACCCACTGCAAAAGATATGAGTGAAATGCTGTCTGTGAGAGCTCTCTGGTCTCTTCAAGTGATGCTCACCTGTTTATTGCATTTGTACCTCTCCAAGAGATTTAGATGTTCAGCAGTTCATTTTGCTGTAAGGGAATTAAGTGTTTTGATGCTAAGTGCAGGTAGTATTTCAGGATATATTTTCAATCCATATATAATACATATATGTACACACCTTGTAGTTACTGTGGTTTCTGCTGTCAGCCTATATAATGTAGGGTCTTTACACAGACTCAAGTGAAAGACCTCTAATCTTAATACACCTTTGATGGCAACAGTGTGAGGCCTTTGTTTTAGGTTTTTGTTTGTTTGCTTTTCCTTTGGACTGGTGTCTGTTTGTTTTCAGTTCGTTTTCTGTCCCTTTTGGCCTTGGTATTTTGTAACCAGGTGCAAGCACAGCAGCCTCCCTGGTGGCATGGGGCTGTGGCTGAGCACCACGGACAGGGCTCCTTCTTCACTGTTTGAAGAGATTCTGCACTGGAGAGGGGAGTTACCAACTGGAGGAATGTCTAATCTGGGGAGCTTTTCCAAGAAGAAGTTACCTACTGTAATGCCTTTACTCCTGCGGTGTCCAGTGACTGTAGTGAAGAGGTTGGACTTAGGCAGACATTTTCTAAAATCCAGCAGTGAGCAATCTTCACCTGTTTTCTGTGCATGGAGTAAACTTAGATCCTGATGGGCAAGGACATGGTAGCTTGTCATAGGGCTGTTGCAAGGTAATTGATCGAGAAGATGCGTTCTTATGAGTCTCTAATCAAACATCTCTAAGGTGCATTTTAAACTGCTTTCTGCTAAAGGTGGAGTACTGAGTTGTTACTATTTTATATTCCTTACTAGACTTCAGGTACTTTGGTTAGGAACCATTCCGCTTTCTTCCATTCAAGAAAAGTGGCATTTCTGACTACTAATTATTCCTTGGGTTCAGAATGTCAATTAAAAATAGTCTGCTTTCTACAAGCTATTCTTCATGCTAAGAAAAGATTGAGTAAACTTTAGTTTTATAGAATTTCCTATCTGTTTCTCAGATGCTCCATAGACATAATAATCACACCAGTTGTTCATTTTGATTGTTATCTTGCTGTTAATGCTGGCTGAGTATGAATTTGTTTCATCAGGATGCACACAGGACCTGTTTCTTACATCTAAAGTTCGCTGGTGCTGGAAATCTGCAAAGCAGGGGAGTAGAATGCTCCACTGGTATTGGTTAGTTATTAAACCTTGTGATTGATGTCAAGGGTAGGAATCAAATTTCAGGAGCAAGGTTATTTCCATTTGTACTCGGTACAAATTTCCACCTTCCAGCAGAGGATATTTTGTGAATCCCTGACTGGGATGTTCACATGAACTCGTCTTTACTAAAAGAAGGCAAATTAAATGATGTAACATCACTGTTCCCTGCCAGTATCATCGTCACTGTAGGTGATATGACCTTTTCATCATTCATGTGCTTATGGAAATAACTAATATATGCTTCAAACTGTGGAAATTATGAACAGGATTACAATTTTCCTGCCCTTTGATACTGTGGAATGGTAAGACATCAGAGCAGAGTTTACCGTGCAGTCATGAAAAATACAGTTATTGAAATAGTCTTTTATGCGTATGAAGTGTGTGTGTGCAAATAGGGGAGGTCCACATTCCACTAGTAGACCAGTGGAAGATTATTTTGGCCCATACACTATAAAATTGTTAAACATTTCTATCTTACCTTGCTATGAAATAGTGTTTAAAGGGAAAGAAGCATCTTTCCTGTGGAGGAAAAACTCAACATGGTTTTTATGCTGTGGTACATGTTGCATGTAAAAGATATTTTTTCTTTTGTGTCTGAGCATTCGGAAACAAATCTATGAAGGAACCTTTTCTCGCCACAGAAGGACTCATATAGGCAAGGATACTTTAAAGAGGCCCTGTATTTTTATTTCTGTCAGTCTGACTTTACTTTCTGAAGCAGAGGAAAAGCCATGTGAAACAATGTGGCAACAGGTCTATGGAAGGCAGGAGGTTGATGAAGTACAGAGCTTTCCTCAAGGGAACTCAAGTAGAGAGAGCCTAGGAACTAATCAAAGCACTGAGTGTACATATGCGTGAAATCCTCTCCTGCACTTAGAACCTTTTTCATGATTATTCATTTAAGTTCCGCTATGGAAAAAAAAAATTGGAAAATCACTACCCTCACAGTAAGTAAAGAATGTCTTGCTTGTATCTAATCTAAACCTTAGTTTAAGACCATTCTCCCTTGTCCTATCATTACATGGCCTTGTAAAATGTCTCTGTTCCTCTTTTTTATAGGCTTCTTTAGATATTGGAGGGCCACAATTAGGTCACACCACCACCTTCTGTTCCTGTAGCAAGTGTTTGATTACCTTGTTTCATCTCTTTTCCATGCATGAAGTTCTATTAGGAGGATTTGAAAAGAATTCCCCCAGATCTTTGTTTGTTAAATATTTTAATTCTCTAAAAATCTTTCTGGTACTAGTGGCTTAAAAATTCAGTTTTTTAAAACTGTATGTTATCAGTGCAGGTAAACTGTCCTCCAGCATGATGGGGGAATTTTTTCATTTGCTTTAATGCAAGCTTTCACTGCTGTCTTCTAATTACAGTACTTTAAACAAATTCTCTGGTGGACATGAGCAGGTGGCACATAGTGCTCTGTGTGTGAGGGGAAGGAGCCAGATGCTTGAACTTTTTATATTGAAAACCAACTGCAAATTTCGGTGAGCATATTCTCTAGTACTCTTGAAGTATGTAGGATAATACTACTGTTGTAGAGTAGTAATCATATAAGTTAGGGGAAAAAACTACTGGTTTTCCTTGATAGTTTCTTACCTTCTCTGTATCCCTGAAAGGTTTATTTAGGGAGGACTTCAATAATGGCGGACAGTGAACCAATAGACCAGCCCCTTTATCATTCCTAATAAGTATAAATGAAGGATCTGTTCTTCAAAAGAAGATGTTGTTATGAAGGGAGTACCTGTATGATGAAGGGAGCACATGGATGTGTTAGTAAGAGTTCTGTGAGAGTAGGGTCTGTCATTTTTCCTCTGCACATTTTGCCAGTGGCATGGCCATGTTGTTCATGTACAAAAATTCTAGCTAGAGCTGTGGAATAGTCTTTTTTTCCCCTAATTTTATTTTTAACTCTGTCAACTTCTGCAGGTGATTTACACACACATACACAAGCACACATGCTTCTGGCTTTTGTGAAAGCATTTTATGTAGCCCTTAGTGCTACGTATAGCTTTGTTTCTTTTAAGCCATGGCTTTTTTCCTTTTAGGCCTGGATAGAGCAGAGATTCTGATCTGTCTCCCTTTGATAGCATTACCAAATTTTTAGAGCTCTTAGAGTGATCAGTCAATTTTCTGTGTTCTTTAGCTTCTAGGAATTGGTCCAAATATGTATATTGATGTACAGTAGATCATACCTATTTAAAACAGTAGCTCCCATGCCCTTCACTTGCAATTTCCAAGTTGTAATCAAACTTATGTGCTATCAGGCTGAGGGAAGAAAAGCATGTTTTTCTTTTACATGCTCAAAATGTAGTGAAAATCCCAGTGGACAGTCGTGTTTACAAGGGTAACTGTCTGCATTCAATTGTGGGTTATAAAAGTGCTTGCTTGAATAAATACACAGAGCTATCAGACAGAACAACCAATAGTTCGTTGGACTAATTGACCTTGTCAGTAGAATAGAAACACTTGCAAATAAAATTCCCATTGCCAGCAAAGTTGCAACTGAAAACCCCTGAAGAAACTGTGTATATCCTCTAACTATCTTGGAATGCAATGATTCAGGCAGCAGACGTGCAGTGGGAGGGGGCAGGAGGGGGGAATCATTAACCAAGAAAGTTGTACGTACCAGCAGTTTTCAGTGGGCTCCTTTTGCACCGTGAGGCTGTATGCATTCCTCAAGTCATTAAGCAGTTCACTTTCCATATTCAGAGTTATGTTTTCTACCAGTTGTTACTACTTTTACCATCCCTTGTGTCCCCCTGTATGATTTGTTTTGCAGGTCTGCTTTTATTATAATGTAGCCTTTTCAGAAAAGGCAAAGGTGTTTGGCTGGTAACCACAGCATGTTGTAATGAGGGTGGAGTGTGTTTGTCGTTCTGCAGCAATAGTTGACTTCCATGAATGCCAGTGTCTATAACCACACAGGCTGTGGCAGTTTATCTTTTTGAATGTACTCAGATTGCATAACAGTGGAAAAGAATTGCAGTAAATATCAGAATAACCGGTCTTCCAATCAAAAACACGATGGAACCATTTTTTTGCTTTACCCAATGATGAGTCATGTATCTTCCCATAAAAAAAGGAAAATGTTTCACTTCAGAAATAAGTCTTCACAAGTGAATTAGTCATATATCAGACATTTCCTTTTAAAAGTTTGGATAATGTCACACAGGTGGAAGTAGTATTAAAAAAAAAGTGACAGTGAAAGACACAACAGGCTTCACTGTGTACTATAAAAACATGATTTTATTTTGGTTAGAAAACAAAACAGGAAAAATGGCATTTGGAAAATAAAGTCTGAAAAATGGTCTAGTTAGCTGCTAAATAAACTTCAAAGATGAAGGTTTAAAAAAACGCACCCAGATTTGTAAAAGGACGTGGGGGGGGAATAGTGTATTTCACCTTAAGTAAGGGACAGTGTGTAATAAGGGATTTTGTGGTTTTACAGCTCGGTGCATGTGTTTGAAAGCTGTTCTCTCAGCAACGTGGGTGGCAGGTTATGCTACCATATAATGTATTGTAGTTGGCTCTCCACACTTGTCAGGGTTAGCGTTCAACCATTCGGAAAATTTTCCCATTGTTCTATCATGTGAACCAAGGCTAGTGTTGAATTCCCAATAACCTTCTGCAGGAAAAAGAGGTTTAATTAGAAAGTTTGAAATTTGATTACTTCTGTTATTGTCTTAATGCACTTCTCTCTAATTTAGGTGCTTATCTGCATTTCAATCAATTTTTGACCAGAAAGATTAAAAACAAACTTAACTCTGTACTGCAGTTGCTTCTACACTTTGAAAAGAAAACTTGTATACTCAATTCTGTCTTTCTTCAACATTAACACTCTATTTCCATCTTAAACATGTTTGCTTTAGATGGATCATAGCTTTTGGCAGCTACTGCATTTTTAGCAAATAATACTGTTTCTAGTAAGAGTTGCAAAAAAAAAACTTTGTGTGAGGTCCTTGTAAACTGAACCTTGGGAACATTATGTTATTTCTGTATTTTCCTTCTTTTGTGCTTCTTCTCTATTTGTGTCATGGTTATAAATTACATCTTTTGAACTAGAGAATTAAAAACATTTCATTTTGTGATTCCTGTAATTTTAATAAAGAGAATTTTTGTTCTCTGTGTATTTTTTTTTCTTTTACCTGTTATTTCAGAGGCTGGCACACAGAGAAATAAGCAGTTATGGTATTGAAATTCCATTGTGCCAGCACCTCTGGGGCATAATCCAAAAAACCCAGAAAAATCGCCTGCTGGGTTGTATGCAGTAAGTTTGTGTGAACATCAGTGTCTGCTGTTCACACATCATTTTTTACTGGAAGTTCCTGTTGGAATAAAGGTTCTGTGTTTGGAGAGTGCACTGGGATACTTGTTGGTCAATGGTTTTTCAAAGTTTGTAGGGATTTCTAATTACAGTTTACCAGTGTAGGCTCACTAGATACTTCTTGCAGATAATCATTAATGTTTCAGAAGAGAAACAAGCAGGGATTTGGCAACATAAAAACTGTAACAAGACAGATTTTGGTGCTCTTCTCTTTGTTTAAGTATTCTCTTGAAGACTGTACATGAGAGTGAGGGATAAGGTGGGTGGATGGAGGGGGAGGTGACAGCATGACAGAAGACACTTACATACTTAGTTTCCCTACTTCAATATTTAACCCCTTTCCTTCCTTCCCCTTCCTGTTTTAATGCAAGTATTGTGTCTAGTGACACAAGATAAAAAAATATCCAAGTGCCTCCAGCATTACAGCTTATGGTGCGTGTCAGTGTGATGCTCATCTAGAACATCTTAATGGTGCTCAGTCAGGTGAACCCCCTCGGTTGATCAGAATTCATTTGAACTGTGGTTTACAAAATATGTGATACTGTGCACTTGCAAACTGGATCATGTAGCAGCATCTACTTTATCTCTTGTGTTTGATCTCTCTGCACTTGGATAGAAGGTAGAGACCCTGGTAGGCAAACTGTTTAATGCAGCTTTTTACTTGGGTGTTTGAAGGAATCACATAAGGCTTCAAGGTTTGAACTAGGGAAAATAAAAATCTTGTTGTTTTTGTTGGCTGGTTGTTTCATTTGTTGGCTTTTGGGTAGTGGACTCTAGTCCTGACATTGCAGTTATTTAGTAGTCTGGAACACTTGGAGGAGATAATTCCCTGATCTCAAGAAGGCAGCATGTTAGGAAGGAGATGTTGGAAAAGTATAGCAGACCTGTATTTGGAAGGGAAATTATATTTTTCTGTAGTAAAGGGTCCTGCACACTGCATGGAAATTGTTAAATCAAGAGCTATTTATCTATCTTATTTTTCTTCTTCTTCTATTCTACCACATTCTATAGTCATGCTCTTTCCCATTCTTTAAGTTCCCTAGGCCTGAGTAATCCAAAATTATCTCCTCTGGTTTTGGAATCCAAATGTGAAAACATTGTGGGAGTTCCACCACCATCTTTGCTTGAAGGATGTAAAACGGTTGTGTCAAAGCTGACAGCTAGATGCTGCTCACTCACTCCTGCTTTCCTCTTTCTGGAGAGGTTGCTCACCATTAGGAAACTTCTTGCTTTTAAGCTACTTTTTTCTACACTGTGAAATAGGATTTGGAGGATAAAGTCAGTGAATTATAAATAATCATCTTTGATTTACCTGATTGCCTTCATAGACTTAACTGTGCAAAGTAATCCTTGGAGGGAGCACTAGATATTTTCAAACATTAAGAAGTGCTAAATACATGCAGCAAGGTCAAATCTAAGACTGATTCTGATCCCTCCGGGTGCTGCTACTCTAGCATAGTATTAAAATACCCCAAAGAGTAAAGCCAGCAGTCAACATTTAATTTGGTTTAAGCATAAGAAAATATATGAAAAGATTGTGACTTTTCTTGGATACCTAAGAATATTTTATGCTGTCATCTCAACTGGTGCTGGTCAGCTGGTACAGCACACCTAATTTTCTGTTTCACTTGAACAACTTGTAGGCACCAGCAGCTGGAAACTTCCAGTGACTGTGTTAGCACCCTTTGCCAAACCAGCAGTTTGGCAGTGGCTGGAGGGAGGAAATGGCCCCAGTTTAGAAGAAATTAGGAGCCAATTTGCCCACCAGTTATTGTTCTCTGTACGTGTGGCTTCCGTGTTAGAATTCTTTTATTTGCATCTGTACAAATGCAGTCACACTTGGCTATTTGTAGTACATACTGCCTTGTGGCAAAGTTATCTGGAGTTGCTGTTAGGATTAAAAAAACCCTCAAAACAAATCCATTGAATGCACTGGATGTGCCATGCTTTGTCAAGTGAACACCAAAAAACGCCAACCAAAAATTTCCATATATTCAGGTAGAAATAAAGGAACAAGTGTATTTTGTTTAGGTATGTGGGGGGATTTTATAATTACAATCAGCCTACTCTTTTCCCATTCTGAAGCCTAGCATTCTAGTGGAAAGCTGAGAGTATTCATGGTGTCACCAGAGAAGTAGTTCTGGAAAAGAATTCTGTTGATATGATAAATTAAAGCAATCCTCGGTGTTTGGAAGAAAATGCTACCTGGCAGGTGGTAGAAGTCTAAAACAAATCCATGGTTCTGGAGCAAAAGACTCAGTTGCTTCAGAGCTACCACCATGGCAGTTCTTTCCAGAGGGAGATCTTGCTCCTGTGATGACTGAAATGTTGTTTTGGTCAGGGATCACGTTTGTGTGTAGCTTTGATGAAAACACTGCTACACAGGGTCTAAATCCAATTCTTTGCTAAGTTTTATTGGGTGGGAAGGGATTGAATGTGGTGTTATCCTGTTTCTTATCTCAAGTAGTGCATGGAAATGTTTCTATAGATAGGAAGTATAAATTTATTTCTTTCTGAGGTCTGTTCTCTGTCTTAATCTGTCATAAGATAACCGAGATCATGTGTTTGAATCGGAAAAACCTTTTCCAGGCTTTTTCCATTTTCTGTGTGAACACACAGGAGAGGGTGGAGTGAGAATAATAATGTAGCATATGTGTCTGGCTTGAGGACCTGTGCTCTCTAGCTGCCTTCATCCAATTCCTAAAGTAGGTTTATCTAACAGTCCTATTTTATTTCAGAATGAATTCTGGAGTCTTTTACGTCTCATGTTAAAGAAATGTTAACAAATACAGTTTTTATTGAAGCTTTTTATGAATGCTGTTCTCAGTCACAGTTTTCAAGTGAATCATATGGCCTAGCCCCTAATACTTCTCTTTTAATTATTATTTTTCCCCCCTCTGTATCTGTCAGAGATCAAATTCAATTGTGGGTCTGAAGGATTTTTTGGATTATTTCTACTAGCAGATGCAGAAAACCCTAACTTGTTTCTCTTAGTTGAGATTAATTTGTTACTAAGGTAAGATGATGTTGCTGAGAATAATTAGTAAGATAAAAATCAAATCATGTTTTGTTTTTTCATTTTTTTCAAAAAGAGTTGCAATTCAGTATCAAGAGAAACTATATAGTAAAATTTTGAAGTAGGCTTCGTCCTCCTTGACCAGGTCTCTGTTGTGATTATGATGGTCACCATGTGTAACAGAGGTTTTCATAAATCAGCTTTTGGTAAATCCGGCACTGCTGGGGTAGGAACTTCTATTGTGGAATTACTGGACTTTCTTCTATTTCTTTATACTGTCATGAGGAGCTAAAGATTTACTTGCATAGCAGAAATAAATTAAGCAGAGGAGCATATGTAGCCACAGGACTTGTAGATATACAGTAAGTCACACAGATTTGCAATCCAATTCCATCTGCTTGTGGTTGACAGCACTTTGCTAAGCAGTAAGATGACACCCCACAGTAGCTCTAGACTTAAGACAGCAGGCCTGCTGGTAAACAAGTTTTTAATTATTTCATTCTCATGCTTTGTTTTCCACTGCCCCCTCATTTTTCAGGAGCATACTTAGGATGTAATTTTATATTGATTCTTATACAGTTCATGATGAAGAGCTCATGTTCTTGGTCTGTAGGATGTAGCACTAAGGCTATTCCAGATGCTGTTTGTAGCAGAAATGCTCTTGCAGTGAGGGAACCATTAGCCCAACAGTGTATAGCATCATTGAATACCTTTTTGAACTGTACCTTTTTTGTGTGAATGGTGACTTGATTTCCAGAAAGAATTCAAGAAATAAAATTCATCTAGATTGAAAGAAGCAAGGTCTAGAGTCTGACCTCCATATAAAACAATAGGGAAAGCCTTGTGTGTTTTTTTGACACAATTTCTTATTCATTTGTAAGAAAACACAAGCAAAAGGTAAAAACTCTACTGCATTTGTTCCAGTACATTAAAGAAATTCTGTTTAGATGTAAAATTAAATGCTTCCATTGGGCAACAGTTCTGATTCCAGCTTTGCAAATTTATGGGAGTGTATTCTGGCTCACATAAAACTATCCAGCTGAACCTCTGACAGATATATTTCTTCTCTTTTAAAGTTCATTCATATGAAAGTATATCTCCAGTGAGACATGTTTATGAATTTGGGATCATTCGGAGATGAGACTCTGCATTGCATTTTAAATTTGCACAAATAGTTTTCACAAGACTCTTTTGCATTTGTTTCCAATCAGTAAATATTCCTTGAGCTGAGCGTTGCACTTTGGATCCTGTGAAATGCTGCTCTGCATTTGCTTATTGTGTGCTGCAGCACACTTGAGTAATCTTGAAGTTTATCAGCTTTTGCCTCACTTGCCTTTGCTAAGCATCTGTGGACTCCTTATACAGACACAAAAATGTTTGCATACTGTACTTCTGCAGGACTTGGGGATAATTTACAGAGGTTTAGGGTCCTTAAATTACTTGATTTTTGGGAGCAACCCTCTATAATTCTCAGAAACAAACCATTCCTGTAAAACCAGGAGAAATGCTTTCCCTTAACTCCAGTGCTTTTTGTGTCTTAAAGCAACAAGTTGTCTTCTTGCTGATAAAGAATTCGAAAGGTTTTTTTAATTTGGTAGCACTCAGGTATAATTTGTTCGAGTCTTTTCCTGACAAATAAAGTCGCTCTGGAACTACAGTCTTGTGTAACAGGTAAAAAGTTCAAGCCCTGCAGTTTTGTGGCCCTGTCTTCTGGTAGAATGAGAAATCTAGTTCTCTTCAATGTGTAGTAATAGCCCTTCTCAGTGAGGGGAATGAGGGTTTTTTTTGGTTTTGATGTACTTTCTTCCCCTCACCTATAAAGAGTGCTTGAGAGCTAGCAGCTGGCTGCTACTACTACTATCACCATGGACTATTTTTTAAATATCGTGATATTCCCGTTTTTTTTATTCCCATACTAACTTTCTGCTTTTTCTGGGGTGGAAAGTGCATGGCATGAAATGTGGTCACTAGGTTATTGCTGCTAAGTTATTTGAGATGGTTTGATAGAGAATTAACTCAGTGTGGTCAGTTTTCAGACATTTAGATCTTTAATATTCCTTGCATAATTTTTTTTTGCAAATACTTTCTTTGTATAATTTAACTGTAGCTATGTCTAGACATATTTCCTGGATATAGCTAAACAATTTTGAAGGTAAATTATGACCTGGATTTTTTGCACTTTCACACAAACATAGTATCATTCCATTATGTGTGTTAGGAGAAATGAGAACTGCAGACATCTGCAATACAGTTTTCATCGAATTTGCAAACTCCTACCTCTTTGTAAAATTAGTTAATTCCCAGAAATGTTTTCCAGCCTTAACTTCCATTTGCAATCAGTTTGTGCAGTGCACCCATTGAATACATTTATATTGTTCTTGCTAGTACCCAGCAGTTCTAGTTTGAAAAAAATTCGTAAGACTTCTCCCTTTATGCTTTTCTATCTTCTAGATTTTAATGTGTTCATTCTATTTGCCTTAAGGTCCTCTTTTATAAGGCCATTGTTCAAAGCACTTGTTTCTTGCTCACAGAAAATTCTGTCTATTCTGCCTTTCTTGGAAGATTCTGTGATGTTAACCATAGAATCATTTAAGTTGGAAAAGACCTCTAAGATCATCAAGTTCAGCCTGTTCTTTTACCTTTTATAAAAGGCAGCTGCTTTGTCCCATTCTTCAGGCAGCAGTTCCATTTGTAATGCAAATTCACCTGAGCTTCAGAATGGTTTTTTAAATATATGTTCAAACTTCTTTGCAGTAGAGTGTTCCGCTACCCCAATTTAATCTATTTCTGTTCTCTTTGTGTAGCTCTCTGCTTTTTCATTAATGGTTTCCCCTGCCTCTCTTCAGTAGATGGTTGAAGTACTACTCTCTTTTCCTGAGAGCAGCCTGACTCACCTGGAAGTTGTAGGAGATAATGTCTTTACTTTGGATGGGTGCTGCTCTGAAGGGAAGGACTAAGATTTTGATATCTCAGTAAAGGGAAATATTAGGGCTTTTCAGTGCTTGGGGGGGTAAGAATTCAAATTTATGACTCAGATACAAGCTTAAATAAAAGTGCTAGTAATGTATTGTCTTAAGTAATTTTTAAGAACTCTGTGTCCTATTTCTGTTGTTATCAAAACCTTAGTTCACATACTTAGAGATGGTGGTTTTTTGGTACCTTTGTCACTGTTTTGTATTTTGTGTTATGACTAAAAACTTTTGAATGCAGTTGGTACTATTTGTTTGAGTGAACATAGGAAGTTGTAGCAGCTTTTGTTATGTTTGACAGTTGTTTTTTTTTTTTTCCCAAGCTTCTGATCAGGTAAAAGTTACTGAGGGTTTTCAAAAGCATTCCAAAAGTTACTTGTATCAGTTGGTCATCATCTGCCAGTTTCCTACTTATAAGTATCCCTACACAGTTATCTTGTGGACACGGGGCCTTCTCCTTAATTACTAATATGTCCATAAAATGAAGAAACATTGCAATGAGATAAACTTCGATTTGAAGTGCTTCCCTAAAGGTATGAAACATTTGTTTTCACTAAATGAGATCTGCACTTCTTTCTAAATGTGCAATGTTCAGTGTTGGTTATAGATTTTATAGTAATTTTTTGTTGGTTTTTTAAATTTATTGTTTCTTTTCTCACATCTGCATCTATAATACTCTAAGCTGCTGAAAATTTGAGTTGTAAAGTACCCTGGTTTTAAAAAAAAAATATTTTAAAAGTCCCTCATTCTTCTTTCAGAATGTTGGAATTTTGAAAAGACTTGCAGCAAACCATGGATTTTCTGCCATTCATTTTTAAGGCCAGACTGTTCAGATGCAGTCTTCCAGTATGTCCGCAAGTAAAACTTTACCCAATTTAGGTAAATATAGGCAAACTGAGGCAGAAACCTTGTTTTGGGCTGCATTACCTGTTTTTTGATACTGTGGAGACAGGTCACTTGAGCATAAGCTCAAGAATTTTTTTGTAGCTTTGTCATCTCCAGTGTGCTGTCAGCCAAGCTCAGGGGAAATAACAGGTTCACACTGGAGCCAAGTCCCTGTAGGTGTGAAGGATTTCCCCTGATACCAGGAATCTTCTCAGAGTTGCAGTGCCCTTGCACAGGTATGGCATTCCTGTGGATTGTGACAGCTGTGGAGTGAGATTAGGTTCCTGCAGGAGAATACTACTGCACTTAGGGTGTATTTGCCTTCCTTTCCTCCACTCTTGACTCCTTCTTAAATGAAGCAGTTTTTCTTTAAATCAGAGATCTAAAATTTCACAGCTGTTATGGCTGATTTCACTTGGAGACAATATTCTTTCTGGAGCAACAGATTCCTGTTAAGATGGAATCTCTTTTAGCTGATATCAAACTAAACTTAGATAGCTCCCTGCTGTGGGTGGAAGTTTTGCTTTGGAGTTTTAGGCCTTAGTTCCATACTTGCAGATATGAAACTCCATTCTAGATTGCATTGTCATTTTGTATTTGCTGGTTGGATCATTCTGCTTTTCAAAGGGACAGGGAGAAGGCTTTTGATTTTTTTTTCTGAATTTCAGTGGATAGGATTGTTGCCACTTAAAGCATTCAGAGCACAGCAATCATTCTCTAACAAGTTTTAATTTATGAATGTGTCCAGCATTAAGTCTTATGTGAAAGTTAAAATGACCTCAGTTAACAATAGGACTTGAAAAATGTGGGACTAAAAAGCAAACTGTCCAAGACTGTTCAACATTTTTGTCCTTCTCTGAAGCAATATATACTTCTTGAGGTATGTATTTTTGTAATAAATGTTGAACTGCCTGTCTATTGTTCTTCACAAAACATACTAAAAAGAAAAGTGCATATGGCACAGCAAAAGGGAAAACAGTGTTCCTTTTTTCCAGAGGGAGTTTCTAAGTAAACAGTCTGTAACAAATTCCTGATGGTTTCTGCAGGTATATTTTCTAGAATGAAGAGCAGTTTTCAGCCACATTCTAGAGATTGAAGTATTCAAAAACTGTTGTCAATTTTTTTTTCCTTGCCTTTGGCTTTTATTTCCTGCCACCCAGAGTTAAGCAGACAATATTTTTGAAATTGCAGTTGAGTCAGACAATTCTGGCTGACACTTTCAGAGAGGTTGAGCATTTGGCAGGTTATTTATTTGCCTGTCAGGCCGCATGTACCTGACTGTGAAATGCTGTGAGCAGATGCAGAGGTGGGAATTGGTGGGCAGGGTTGTGGTTGTTTAAGTACCACGGACAGGGGTCCCTCCACACCTGTCCAGACCATCCATGACTTCATCTGTCTGCAGTTTTGTATGTGGGCAGTTCAGCACAGCCTTGACGCTTTTGCAGGCGTCATTATGTGAGATTCTTCATCACTTGGTGCTTTTGAAAGAGCTGTTTTTCCTGTGAATCCATGTCCGAAAGCTCTTGGCATTCCACAGTGTGTGCCATTGTACCCCATTTCCTCCATTTGACAGTAGGCTTATGTGCACACTTACTCACCAGAGGCTCCCCATCATGTCTAAGACATAATTCTTGTCCTCTTATGTGTTCTTCATTTGTCTTCAGCAGATTTCAAAGACAGACTATGAGAGCATTCATAAAGCTGACTTTCTCTGTTTACCATTCCATGGATTAAATTTCAACTCTTCCTAACTTTATTCCTGTTGTAATATTGAAATTCTGCCTGAATCAACTATGTACATCTTAGAAGATACTGCATTGGTTTCTCAGCAGAATCAAATAAAAGGGTTCCTTTATAAATATATGGGGAAATGATATTCTAAAGAATATCAAAAAGGACCGGTCACTGAGACCATTTCATGAGTTGGCTGGTGAGTCACTCTGCCAAATGAAGTTTAGGTTGCATCATACACGGCTCAAATGGCATCATCTGCTCCCTTCAGAAAATAGCAATGGGACACAACCCACCAGTGTTGTCCAATGGATTTGTGCTACTCAAGTAATCCAAACAGGAAATTTGGAAAGGCAGCTTAAGAATCTGTATTTGAGCATTGTGAATACTAATGCTTGACCCACCAAGGATTTTCTTTTCTAGATTTACTTTTCTTCCTTTTTTACATATTCTTTATAGCTTGGTTCGAGTGTTTAGTTGTCTTTATTTTAATTGCATGCAACTTTCTAACAGTTGGACAGTGATTAATTTTTAGTGTTTTAATCTGGAACAGAATAGTCTGAAGGAGGCTCTATAAAAGTTCTTGCAAGGATCTTTTGGACTTTTTTTCAACCTTCCAAGTCTTCCCAAAGGTTATTTCTTTCACTTTACTTGAACAAAGAGCTTATAGGATACTAAAGGATAGGAACTTCTAGTGTTCACAAGTTTCTCTCTGTAATATAGCTTATTCTGTAACTGGTCTCCTGTCTACTCAAATCCACAACTGACTCTTCCTGAGGGACTCCTCTTGCTCCTTTAGACTCTTCAGGAGCTGCTGTTTAAAAGAATGGAAAACTTCTCTTGCTTAATGTACTGAAATGAGATTTCTTGATCATTTAAGGAGGTGGCTGATTAAGACCACAGAGGCACCACCTTAGGTGGTCGTTGCTCCATCCGAGCACACAAGTGTGCTGTTCACAGTGGGTCCTTTGAGCCTGTTGCTGTGTTCCCTGTTAAGCTGCTAATGTGGTGTCCCTCCTCTGGCTCACTTGGAACTCGCCAAGTTTCTTTTGGACCTGCTTCATTTTTTTTGCTGGAACTGGTGCATCACTGCTATTAACTGGTTCTCTTCCTTCCTAAGTGAAGTGATGGCTGAAGCCCAAGCTCTGCTACTTCATGTGTTGACAGTTCCAATACTTGGAATTATGCAGAGGCACACAGATTCTCAGTCCTGGTAACTAACTGGTAGGACACAACAGTTATGGAAACAGAATTTTGGAAGTTGAGCCAGCCTTCTTTCTCCTTGCCGGTTGTTGTGAAAACATATTTGGATAGCTGTAAAAAACAATGGCTAAACAGGAAGAAGCCTTTTCCTACATGGGAAAGTTTGTGTATTGATAAATATTTAATTTCTGAACATAGCATTTCTTTTCCCTGAAACTTAGTTTTATAATCTGCTGCTTGGAAGAATACGTTATTTATTGAGAACACCTGCTTTGAAAAGCTTAGGTTTTTATAATAACTGTATTGTAAGAACTAGCTAAGCACACAGAGACAAAATTATATGTGAAGAAGAGTCTAGCCACTACTTGTAGTTTCATAATTGGCTGAGTTGCTAAAACAAAAAGCAGCTTTAACAGTTTTATGAGAAAAGTAGGAGTAAAATCAAATGCTGTTTGATTTCACAGCCATTTGAATCTAGTAGTAAAGTTGATGAAATGGAAATTTGATGAGATACGAACATCTCAATCATGTTTCATGCTGAAGCAGTGATGGCAGCAAGAATTCTCAGCTTTCTGTCAATACTTAGGTCCTCTTCTGCACACACTTCTCAGAGCAAAAACATGAGCTGCTCTTGCTTCCTATGTATGTTTATTCCCCTGAGCTGAGAGCCCTGTCTAGCATACATCTAGATGTATGTAATTACACTGTGTTTGTAATTACACTGAATGTGAAACTACTTACAATGAGTTCAGTGAGTTTTTTCCTCTCTGTATCTTCACAAAAGATACCTTTAAAGGGCAGGGAAAGTCATGTCTTATTTCAAGGATGTTAGCCTACTGTAAATATAGGCAAAAGCTTGGGTTGCGTTTGTAACCCTAGTAGAAATAGCGGTTAGAGTTATATGCCATTTGGAGAATGTAAACAAAATATCACTGAGTATGGAGAAGAGGTCAATATTCAGTTTAGGTAGGATTAATATAATAGAAAATTATTCTTTGTGTAAATAGCTTCCTAGCCTATAAGGAGGCTAGCAATTTGTAGAAGGTGGTTCCTCCTAAAACCTCTGGTCTTGTGTTCAGTTACCTCTCTGAAGTGTAGCCTCAAGTTGCCTTGGTCTTTTTTTCTTTTTTTAATTTTTATTTTGTTATGTGGTTTGCATCTTCTACGGTAAGACACCCATTAGTTGCAATAGTAGCCTTGCCAAATATGTATGGAATTCTGTAGAACCTCTGGACTCTACAATAAAGTGAAGAAAAAGGGCTGTTAAATAGGTCAGGGAGGAGAATTCCATTGAGAATATTAATTTCCCTTTGGCTTTCCAAATAATGTGCATTCCTGGAGTTGAGAGTATATGTCCATAGGTAAGGCTGTAGCATGCAGAGGACAGTCAAAATAAGAAAGCAATGGAGAGAAAGAAGAAGAGCTGGAGAAAACAGCAGCAAGGACAAGTGAGTGATTTTTCAATTTCAATTTTTATCCCTTTGTTCTTTTATTTTGACTTTCATGGTCTTCTTGTTTTCCAATTGTCACAAAATTTATAGTATTAGAAGCAAATATAAAAAAGCCACAAACCCATGGCTTTTAGTATATTGTACAGTAAGATCAGTCTAGAGCTGCAGGAATCATCCTGAATTAACAAACTGAACTTGCATTGATTCATCCCTACATTTTCCTTTTTTCATAAAAACGACTTTTCTAGAAAAACACAGAAAGAAATTTTGAATTTTTAATTTCACTCAGATAATTAGTAATAAAGCTGATTTAAAAACATTTCTTGGTAGACAGTTAATTATGACTGAGTCTTAATGATCTACATAAGATTAAAAATACAGGATGAAACTTACTCTGGTATTTGCTCATAGTGGACTGATGCTTTAGAGCCTATGTGAAATATAAATATATCTGGATGTGTGTGTCTATATGTATATACAGTGGTCTGTGCTTTTAAAGAACAAACTTGACTTTGGGCAAAGTCAACTTAAATGGATTTCCAGTATAGTATTTATTATGGGTGGACCTGCCAGTGCCATCTGTACGTAAGGTTGTGTGACCCTTTCCATTTTAAGGCTTAACTCTTGGTTACTTTGACTTTTTGCCAAAGCTCAGTTCAGAAAGATTTTTCCATGCCAGATATCTGCTTTGGGTTGATTTTTTTGCAAGTTTCAACCAAAGCAGTTCTGTTCCAAGAATAAGGGTAGTGAAAAGTATGCTGTTTTGCTTGTGTGAGAATATTCTGGTGTCCTTCTTTGATGCTCCAGTACCCCCAAGCTCTAAAGCAAGGATTTGAAATTTGGCAATAGTTCAGCCTTTGTGTTGAGGATGTGCCTTTTGCCTCCCTGTAAAAATCCACCCAAATTTCCAGACCAGTTTACAAGGCTTTGAAAGATTGCCATTTGCATGGGCTTAATAGGAATTTCTTAAAACTTCACAGTAAGCTTCCTTTAGATTCTGTTCACACTGGGAATGCTCCAGGCAGAGTAGAACTGCATATTTCATCCCACTTCTGCTAGGAGTTGTGACGGCTGGGTCTGGGTGCTGACACTGAGCTAGGAGAGGGCAGCATTGTGTCTTGTATCACCCCTGCCTATTCCCATGTCCTGTTCCTTCTCCCTGGTGATGGACCTGGGCCCTCTGGAAAAAGAAACTGTTTCACTCATCTGAAAGAGCATGACAGATGTGGAGGAGAAGAATTTGGGAGAGTATGTGTGTCTGGTTTATACCATTCCTTTGGTCACAGAAAATGTGTGTATCATACTGGCAAAACAATACTTCCTTTTCTACTGAATGTTCAGTTTGGTTTTGTTGCATTTAAACCTCAGTATTTGAGTAGGTATCAAGGTTTTAATGAACTCTGTGAGCATCAATTAAAGGTTAGACTCAAATGTCTGTACAGGAATGTTATTTAGAGGGCAGAAATCAAGAGCCGACTTTTTTCAAACACTGAAGTCTGACTCTGACATTTGCATGTAGTACACTGTAGCCTCCAGCTTCATCACAAGTGTTGTGTGTTTTGTCCAAGAGGCAACTGTTTGACTGGAATGGGGAAAGGGGTCTATTTTGAGGATGCATCCAGAATTTGTACGGGTAAAGGTTGTGTATCATCTGTTAGGGAAGCTGAAAAATGTGGAGTTGAAGGAAGCTGAGATTTGGGGAAATAAAATAAAGTCTTTGTGGCTAGACAGTTCTGTGGTACTTGATGAATTGTGTGCTGTCTGTGCTCAGTCGTGGTGTTTCTGCGAGAGGCACTCAAGTGACTGTTCCTAGGTGGCTGCTCAGACTCTGTGTTGTGGCTGGCTTGAGAACTTGTGTCCATTTGCAGAAATGCAAAACTGCAAGTGAACTCAGTGGGAGCTAAACCTCCTGTAAAATCCTGTATTTCACTTAAGGCAGTAAAAACAGTCTCGGAGTATGTGAAGTTTGACAGCTGGAGCCAGGGAACCTTTTAGTCTAATTAACCTAAGGCCTCAGTTGCCAGTTTTACAGGTGAAGGACTGACTTGTCACATCTCTGTAGAAAGACTCGGGGAGAAACTGGTTGCCTTTGTAGCAGAACTGGAAAATAACATGCTGTAAATAGAGCATATAACCTCCTCCTTGATCAGGGAAGAAACAAAGCATTGAAAAATATGCCATACTTTAATCTTTCATACCTTTTTTTTTTACTAAAAGTTGCTTAGTGTTAACTAGTCTATTTCATGCTGATCTAAACAAAAAAATCTCACTGTCTTAGCTCTTGAACTCAAAATTTCCACTTTGAATTAGCAGCCAAAATTTTTAAATTTTTAGAATAATATTAAAATGCAAGTTTAATTAGCCTTGTAATTCTCTTCAAAATCGCAGTCACTTGACCTTAGCAGTACTTGAATAAAGTGTTAGGAGAATCCTCCTCCTGTTAACTATGAAGAGGGAAAGCATCCTTGCTCAAGCTGTTTACTGCCACCTCACCACAATAAATTTCACCTTTGTAAAGCTGCTTCAACAAGACATCTTTTTGGTTTTTTGTCCCTTTGTGAAGTCAGCCATTACCTGAAGTTTCCTATGCAAAAAAAAAAAAAAAAAAAAAAAAAAAATTTAAAAGTTTTTTGAAAAGGACAGTGCTACAACAAATAAGTGACTGTGTGTTTGTGGAAATGTCTCCCTCCCAGAGTGAAATGATTTGCTGCTAAGGTTTAGTGAATTTAATGCTTTGGAAATAATTTGTTGGAGAGTCTGTAGCAGTGGAGAGTTTTGCGTTGTGGTTATTTGTTGGGTTTTTTACCTTGTTCCTTCTTTTAAGGTGGAGGTGTAAAAGATTTTTTTGCTTGCTACTTTAAGCTCTAGTAGTCATCAAACTTTTTTACTTTTTTACTCGTTTCTTGGGTTGTTTTCTCAGGTTGTCTGCTGCCTCTGAACCAGTAGCTCTCAGATGGGTCTTTAGAAAACTTTAACATAAACAAGGCGCTTGACAGGATGTGCCATACAGTATTTTTCAGAGAAAGATGGGAATTTTGAGCTTCTCAAAGCACATACATCTTGCTTAGGGGAACTCAGCTGTTAAAAACAGTACTCTTATTTGCTTAGCTGTGTGAATCCACTTGCTAGTGGACAATTGTTTTGTGTTTTGTTTTCTTTTTGTTTTGTTTTCTTTCCCCCCCAAGACTATTTACTTGTGTGCTCTTCCATGTGTGTTTTGAGCTGTGCTTTGAAGTTGGGCAGCTAGCTTTAAACAAAAGCTGTTGCCATGCTCTGCATAGCATCCAGCATGATTTCAGCAATCTGTTGTGTCAGTGATGTGGTTTAGAGTTAACAAAATGCTGTTCTTTGCTTGCCTTGACATTGGTTTGTGTAGGATTAAAATTGAAAAAGAAAAAATCATCCTATCACACTGGGTATGTTGTGTAAAAGGCAAGTCACGTGTGATTAGAATGTGATTTAATGACTGTGCAGCAATTATTAATTGGCCAGGCATGTGTCTTGATACATGAGACAAAGCTTGAGGTATCCTCTCTTTTTTCTTCTGTCACCTTCCTTTTTCTCTTCCCCAGTCCCCATATAATCTAAAGAATTTCTGAAAACCCAGAACTTTGTGTGCATTTACTTTCATAAATACACACTACATAATTCACTGTAGTATATTGTGTTTCAGAGTGCTTACATAAAACAATTTAAAATGCATGTTTTGTCATCTTTGGTAGTGGTTTTGGTTTGCCAATTTGAGATTTTCCAGCCAATGCACCAAATTACGTGGAGGGTTGAGTGCTAGCCAAACACTAGTAGACCCACCAGCATGGGTGTATATATATAAAAATACTCATTTTCTGCTGTGAGATAGGATTAGGAGAAGAGCAAAGAAGGCTCAAAGTTTAAAGAGTATAAAGAAAACTTTATTGACAGGACTAAAAGAATTATAAGAATCATAATAAAACCTTTAGAATACTTTTCCTCCTGCCCCTACACCCTCTTTTCTTTCCCACTGACAACATACAGAAACAACATCTAAGATTCTCAATCAGTTTTCCATCTCTAGAACATCTTTCTTCAGTTCACTTAGGGAGAGGAGTATCTCTTGCCATGCCATAGAGACTTCTCCACAAGAAAAACAGTTCTCTCGTGGCTTCAATTTCCACAAACAGCAGCCACCCAGAAATCTGCAATTGTGAGGTCTCTCCCATCTTTCACAGCCTCCCCACAGCTGTGATTCTGGGCCGTGTCAACTTATGTACTACTTTAAGGATGAGCTGTTCAAAAACAAAGGTTCTCTTCATCTATCTTTAAGATTGTCTTCATCTCTGGGAATGGACATTCTCTTCTTCCCTTGGGCAAAGGCTCTTCATCACTCTTCTTTCTGTTCAAACTTCTCATGGGATCACAGCTGCCTCAACACCTACTAGTTCAGCATGCCTGCCTTTGCTCAGGTCAATAACTTGAACTCCCCGTACCCCCATATTTCAATGAGTTACAGGGATATTTCAGTGTAACATAGTCTATCACCATGGCGTACAAGAGAATTTCAACCTAAAAGTAAGGCATCTCGTACTCCTTCCCAAATCTGGGATTTGACTCTTTCTTCCTGACTTTGGTGTCTCCATGGTGTTTCTCTACGTGTCTTCCTTCACTCTGTCCTCTTCTCTCACTCGGGAGAGGATCAGAGCTCTGCAGGTCTCGTCTGTGCCCTGAAAGTAATATCTCACCGGGGCCTGCAGAGGGTCATGTGGACAGGCAGAAAAAAGACTCCACAATGTGGAGGGTTGTGCAGTAGGTGTGTCTGTCCCCGCTGGGTGCGTGGGGGATCGCTCCTGCCCGCACGGGGCTCGGTGGCTCCTGGAGAGCCCGCCTGTTACCTGTACTCAGACCGGAAAAGAAAGGGAGCGATTCCCGGGGTTTTCATCTTAAAATGTGTGTTCACAAAGGGGCATCTGCCTTTCCACTGGTTTACTAATGTGTCAGTATTCAAAATCAGCCACTGATTGGTTCTGTGTCAGGCCTACAAGAAACTGCCAAGGTCCTTACAGGGGATTAATTCCGTAACTGTGTCCTTTCCTTCCATAAATTAATGCAAATCCAGGACAGTCATCTTTGAGCATTGTTCTTCAGTAAGGAGGTCCAAATGCCACACTTTTACTTTCTTGAATTAATATTGAAATCGGTATTCTTTTATATTGATTTTTATTTTAAGATTAGGGCACAAAATGAGGACTAGATTCTGAAAGGCAAAAGCAAACACAACTGCAGACAACCAAATTAATTTGTCTAAATTTACACAAGCAGTAAATTAGGTATGAGTATTCAAATTTGTTATTGCAGATTAATTTGAAAAAAGTAACTAAAATCCGATTAACAAGACTGTTTCATCAAATGGGTTTAATAGGTGATCATTTATATGAAGTATGTGAACTGTTTCTCAATGTTTTGCTCTTCTGTTTTGTTTCTGGCAGCAACTGGAATTAGTGGAACCCAGTGGCTGGATCCATGTTCCTCTAACAGATACTCACAAGAAGCCCATTCGCACCTTTATGATTCAGATTGCTGTTCTAGCGAATCACCAAAATGGAAGAGACACTCACATGAGGCAAATCAAAGTGTACACCCTGTGGAGGAGAGCTCCATTGGCAAATTTCCCAGATGTACAACAATTGATTTCATGATGTATCGCTCCATCAGATAAAAGTTCCTCATGAGGAATAATAAAGGTATTTTTTTATGACCGTATCATTGCTAACGTATTCAGATACTTAAAGAGCAGGGTTTACTTCAGTGCAATTATATCTTTATGTTTATACTTTGTACAATTTTGAAATAAAGATAATCTTGTGTTACAGCATGTTGTAGTCTGTAATTTTGTTTCTTTTTCTAGGAGTCTGAGTGCTCTTGTAGCCTCTGAGAGGGGGAAAAAAAGCAATTCAGAAAGTCTTAAAAGAATGTATTTGACTGGGTGGGAATCAATAATTAATTTGATGTAATCCAGGTATTTTGGGGGGATGATTTCTTGATGATTTCGTAATGATCATGCATGGAAATATAGTTCATTCCTCTGCTTAAAAATTGCTCTTTAAAAACTTGCTCCTCTTCTTGAACAGACATGATCTAAAGACATTACCAGTATTTTCCCATTATTGCTTATGCTAATGTACCCTTTTCTCTAGAGGGTTGTTTCTGCTCAGTGGCCATGTGCATGGATTTAGCCTTCTTTATAACTGCAGAGTAAATCATAGAATTACAGAATATCTCCAGTTCCAAGGGACATGGAAAGGTCATCAAGTCAAATTTTCTGCTTCTTGCAGGACTACCTAAAACTAATCCATGTGACTAAATGTCGTCCAAATGTTCCTTGAACTGTAACAGGCTTGGTCTCATAACCATTTTCCTGGGGAGCCTGTTCTAGTGACTGATGACAATGACACGAAGAAAACCAAACCTTTCCAAATTATTCAACATAGTATATACATTAATATAGAAACACTGAGTGTAGATCATCTAGAACATGATAGCTGTTGAAAATAGGCGATTTAGGAGTGCTCTGGCATCCTACAGCAGTGTAGGAATGAATGTGGTGGTCCACATTCATAATACTTCTAAAGTACTGGGAACTTGAGTACAACACAAGTAATCTCATGTTCAGAGCACAGAATTCTTTTAATGTGTGTTTCAAAGTAAAGGACATTGCAAGGAAAATGTGTGCTCTGTCTGCTTGCTGTGAATAGGAATATTTAACACCTCTACTAATGTCTCATAATCTAGTTATTATTTTAAGAAATTGAGTGGATTTTAGAAAGAGAGGTTGTTGAATCACGAAGGGGGGTTTCTTTAAAAAAATATTTGGTACTGACCAAACCCATTCTTCCTCATAGCACCATGGAAGTTGATGGTCAATCCAGACTAATTTCAGCCAAGGAAAACTTTTGTAACTCTTCTTAATTGTGAGGAAGGAAAGGCTAATAATAGTGGAGACTCATCAAACAGCATCCGGCAGAGGAGAAAGGAGGTAAAAAAGAGGAAAATGGGAAGGTTATCAAAGAAGGCGGAAGATTTAACTGTTGAAATTTGGTTTATATACTTGATGAAGTTGTTGTTTACTGAAAAGTTTTATCTGTGGCTGAATTCCACAGTATTTAGGAGGGTCATTAAACAAGGCATTTCCTGATAAAGAACCTTGTAGAGAAATGCATAACTAGTTTGGGGTTTCTATTTAAATGTGTATTCAATCATTTCAGGAAGACCTTAATGGTACTTTACCCTTCCCTGTAGAGACTGGATCAAGTGCAGAATTTCTGTTTTGCAGAAACAGGCTGAACTTGTGCCTTTCACCAAGTCTGTCAATTCTGTGGATTTTCTTATTTAGTGTCAGGGAGTTGTACATTCCTATTCACTTAATTGAAGCAAATTATGTACTTTTGAGGACCACTTCATATTCTTCTGTTTAAAAAAAACAACAATAAACCTCTCCTGGATTTATCTAGTTACTTTTGGTAAGTTATGGATTGTTTTTAAGAAAGGAGATTATTAGGCATTGGATTTTCCTGGTTTTCTCCTAGAAGTTAAGATGGTAGTTATCCATCCTAGCTTTGCATTGTCAAGCCACTGTTTCCTACTTAAGGTTTCTACCACAGATAATTCTTTGGTAATTTTGTGCTTTGGTCAGTAACATTAATCTTTTCATACATGTCACTCTGCAAGTGATATCTAGACTTATACTGCTCTATGCCAAACATTATCCAGTAAACTAGGAACAAGCCTGTCAGCAGAGTCTTGTTCTTCTTATTTCTGTCCTGCCATCAGTAGGCATCATTTTTGGATCTTTAGAGAACTATTCTAGCTTTTATTGATTTTTTTCAGGACAGCTATGCTCATACAGCAAAGTGGCCAGCACTTGTGTCAAAAATTTGTAGTTGTTATTTCTGGCAGTATTGTTAAATAAGCTCAAATGCAGCTTGACTACTTATCCTGCTCTTCTGAAATCAGATGGTTTTCAAGTGGTTTTAAGAACCCATGATCCCCATGGTAAACTGGGTTATGTCAAGCTTTACTATTGGGGAAGGAATCTGTACTTACTCTAAAACAAGTGCAGTGGCCAGTCTAAATCCATATGAAATATTTTCTGTGTTGTTTTCTAACAATTGTAGATACATTACATTGCATTGGTATTTAACATCTGTGGAAGTGCATTTGGTTTTTAACAGCTTTGACACTTGGTCACGTAAGGCTGCTGATTTTTAAGTGATGAGATCCTAGATGAGCTTGTCTGAAAATAAAGCAAGTCGTTGCCTTTGTGTATGAATATAGTACTTAGTATTTGAATTGGGATAAACAAACTGGGCTGCCAAGTCATTCAGGAAGTTACTTACATGTATGTCATGTTTAGCTGATGCTTCTTTTCTTTGCTCATTGTTTTCAGACACAGTTCCCTTGACTCTTATCACTTTCTCTTTGTCTCTTCTATAGGAAGCATCTGATAAATATCAAGTAGTACAAGTAATATTGGAATAAATGACAGACAAAATGGAAGATTTATTTGTCCTGAAAAATCATGACTTGGCAGTGATCTGACTCATCACTTCAAATAGTAGTAACTTAGGGGGTTTAAAACCTTGTCTTGGAAGGTCACTAGGCCTTTCTGCTTTACAGAACAGAAATTTGAGTCCCAATGTAAATGTAAAAACCTTCCTTTTAGTTAAACTTTAGCTTATTTCCTTTGCAGACACTAAGAAGAGGGAGGTAACTCAGTGACCAGGATCTTGAGGAACTCCTGTTGAAATGAAGGACAGTACCTGTGTTTTGTCTAAGTCATGTCTGTGTGTCTTCTTAGAACCACAGTATAAATAAAAAAGGCAGATGGCAGGAGAGGGAGAAAAAAGGTATTTGCTGATCCTGATTTCTAAAATGGAGAACTGCAAAACATTTATGTTTTGTTTAAATTCACATAGGGAATCTCTGGCAGGGCTAGAAATTGAAGCCGTATCATCACTGTCTATCTTCTCTTTTCACTGTGAAAGCTGATTTTCAGATAATGATCAAGGGCAACATTTTCAGTAATGCAATTTCTGTATGTAATTCCATTTAAAAGTTTAAACTGTATTTTGGGTTTTTCTCTTCTGGCGTAGTCTATAGGGGAGATGCTTTTGCCAGCAGTCTGACTATAGATGCACCACTGAAACTCTTCAGCTGAGCCTTGGTGCTTGTTCTTATCTCCCTGAAGTGAGTCTTACTGTTGGCACTTGTTTTTCTTCACCTGTGTTAAAACAGTTTGAGGGAAGTAATTGAAACATTATTTGGGCTTGAATTTTGTTTATATGTTAGAGAGAGACAGATACTGAGATTGCCAGTACTGATTAGCAAAAAGTCATAACTTGGGCATAATGAATGAAGTGATGGAAGAAACTGAAGGACCATGGAGAGCTACCAGATACTGGGAAGGCAAATTGTTGCCTCACCTAATAGGGCAAGCCACAGCTCTAGGCATTAGGTTATTGCTTGAAAAATCCCCACCTTTCACAGCAGTAGCCAGCAATAATTGTAATTGCCTGGACTCAAGCAAGTGAAACAGGTGCTCAGGCAATTCATGTCACCTGAAGTGAGTTAGGGTGATAAGAGGACCTGGTAATTAGAGCTGAATTGCACTTTACCCTGTAAAGAAAGGAGAATCAGAAGCTACTCTAATACTCTTCTCAGGAAATCCCAAAGACTTTGCCCATTTGTCAACCATAAATATGTGTCTTTGTTTCAAAATGGTGAGTGGGTTTTTCTATAACTTATATTTTCAGGATTTGTCTGCTTAATAATACACAAAAGAAGAGTTCATAGCTGTGCGAGGGCTCACTGAAAGAATACATGGCCATTATAGTGTTACTGTGTTTTGTTGTGTAAATGAATTATGGAGATAATTTGTAGTGGATACTTTTCTTGGATTTAGCATTAAGCTCTGCAGCTTCCGGAGAATATATCTGAATTCTTTGGGATCACTAGATGACCCAGACTGAACTCAGCATGTGCTTGCCTGCATAGGGGAAGAAGAGGTTTGGGACTCTGAAGAGGCCATGATTATAACAAGCAGCGCAGTGCTGTGCTTTCAGAGCCTGACTTGTTTAATTCCTGGTAACCTTTGTGCTCTTATTCCTAAATTTTGCCATTCTGTGTTAATGGTTAATTAACATTGATGTATTGATTACAAGAATGCTTTACATACACAAAGATAGCTGTTTATTTAATACTTAACTACCACATTACTTTAATTCTTTAATTAAATGCAGTAGTATTTTGCTGGCGCATGAGATAATGATCTAAATGCAATTAAAATGTTCATAGTATTAGGAGTATGTCCCTCTGGAGATGGGATTGCTGAGGCTTCCAGGCAAAGGTATTGGGTGGTCTGCTGTTGGTTTAGAATACTTAAGTGTTCTGGTTTAGATCAGAAAGGTGTTAAGGTGCTTTTATAAAGCTGCATAAAGCATCATTAAACATTGTTCATGGAAGCAAATTGAAAGTCATCCTTCACATGACGTATTTGCCATAACTCCAGATTGACATTTCAATGAGCTGTTTTACGTCAGCCTAACAATTGCCTGTGACAGTTTCTCCATTTGCACCAAAGAATAAACCTCTCTTGCAGCAGTCAACAGTATTAGCATGGTTTAGTTTAATGGAAGAATGGAAAAGAAAAAAATCCCCAACCCCAAAGCCCAGGTAATGAAAATTATGCTAATACTTGATGCTGCTGGAAAATATAATCCAGACATAATTATATATGGAGTAAGAAAGTAAGTTTGGGATCACTGAAAACAAATACCTGAACTCTGATCCTACTGAAGTGAATTACTGCTGTTAATTATAAATATCTATATGATTATAATAACAATTATGAATAACTGTAGGGGAACAGTTTAGCCAATATTTAATACTCTAAGGAAATTAAATGGGATCAGTGACTTCCCAGTTATATAGATAAAAAGAGGCAAACCTGAAGCAGTTCTGGAAGTTTCTTTCTCAAATGCTTCTTTCCGTATACAAAGGTAGGAGCAAATTCCATACACATGCAATGTAGTATGAACATGTAATTTGTTGAAATCTTTTACAATTAGAATGTAGAAATTCCTAGTATAAGATGAAAGCATTAGAGCTCTGCAACACTTCACTTTTTAAATATTTAATATTCTTGAGTATGTGACTGATATTGTGTAGGTGACAATGTCTAGCTTGCAGAATGATCTATATGAAATTCCTAATGGCTGTTTCATTTCAATATTTACCGTATTTTTGTACTGACATATGATCTGTAATGAAAAGCAGCAGAGAGGAAATCTTCTGTATTTAAATCTGATTCACCCTAGGAAAACATTACCATGACAAGCAAATAATTTATGAAAAAGTAATGTTTGGGCATTTAATTAGAAAACACCTCAGAGAACACCTTGCTCTCTACATTTGTGCATTTCCTTTAAAAATGTGTTTCTCTCTTTGCTTAAACTGATTAGAAATTTCAAGTAAAAGGTGAGCTTACTGCTCTTTTGCGAAGGTTTTACCTGTTTTTCTACACAACTGCTTCAGGTTGCTCTCTTCTTGCTGTTGAAAATCAAATAAATCAAAATAAAACAGAGGTGTTCATTCTGCCGCTTCAGAGCGGAATCTTTAATCTCAGGCACACATCTTTGAAGAGAATTTCTACTAGGAACAAATAAGCCCATACAATCTCATCTTTCAGTTGTATTTAATTTAATCATCATGTTTTGTTTGGTGGGATTTTTGATTTTTTTTATGGTGTTTTTATCTTTAAGTGCTGTGTGTTTTTTTTTTTTTTTTTTTTTTTTAGTATAAGACCTACTGCTAGGCCAGGATCTTGTGACCTCTTGTATTCAGTATTAAAACTTACTTTACTTTTAGTTGAGACTAGCCTTAAATATTTCAGATGTTGTGCTTCTTTATCTGTTCTAGCTGGTATTATTTCCCATTATTTGGCCGTTGACAGGGGAGAATTACAGCACTTTCCAAAGGTGCATATTTCCACTGGAAAACCAGTTGGAATACTAGTGAGACAAAGGTTTAAACTGAAATATTACTGAAAGTTTCCAGGCCGTTGTTAATCTTCTAGCAGAGATAGCTCCTCTCTCAGTATAAGTTATGTATGTCTTCATTCTGTTTGATTTTTTTTACCGTTGATTTATTGAAAAAACAGGAGTCCTTATATTCTGTTGCTTCTCAACTAAGTCTCAAGTTATTCTAAACCTTCCTAGCAGGTAGAGATGTAAATCTCGGTGGGAGCACATGTGCTCAGATGTTGCTGTATCCCACATTCCAAATCTTACTGTATTTCCATGCTCTGATTATTCAATGTAGTTTTTTAAGGCCTTTCAATAAATCAGTGAGGTAGGTAATAAAAAGAAAATTTTTCTTTCGGTGTTTTGTTTTTTTTTAAAGTTCTTCCCTAACTTTATTTTTTTACCTGTGGTAACAATTTGCTTTTAATTCTTCCTTGTTTGTGATTTTTTTTTATTTGTTTCCTTCAATTTCTTATTTTATGAAGGCTTTTTATCAAGTAGTTGTACTTCTAAAAGGAGATAAGTTCATTTGGTTATACCTGAAAAACCAGGAAACTATTTGCCTATGATATTTACCACCAAAGTGTTTGTGTCATCCCTGGGTCTCTCAGAAATATTTTTTTAATATATAAATAGCTGTTTAGACTGCTTTCTTCCAGATACTGCAGTTTTGATTTCTTCCAGATAGAAGAACAGTGTTCTCATGTTAACATAAAGCAAGGCAACCTCATTAAAGCAGTGGAACAATGCAAGCCAGGAGAGAGTCAGTTCTTGCATATAAAATGGAAAAAGATTGATAACACACGTCTTGGGAAGTTTGCAATAGCAGGCTTATCTATGTTGTCAAAAATCAGGATTATCTGAATAGATTGTACAATCCTCCCGGTTCCATAATTTATGCTGCATTTTGTATTGTGATTGTGTTCTTTTTTCCCCACCTTATTTTAGGAGTGAATCAAAATAACATAGTGAAAGGAGTCTATTACCTCTGGCTCTTCTGGAAATTTGAGAAGTATGGAGTGAATGAGGTGAAGTCTTGCAGAAAGGGAGGACATGGTTTTTGATTAAGACAGATTGCTGTTTGGAAAGTAGGACTCCATCTTTATTTTCCCACACAATGCCTCTAGCAAAGCTACTTGAGTATTTTCATAGGTGATCACTCATTGTCTGTTTCTTGGAGGATTTACTCTGAAAGCTCAGGTTCAGATTTTCTAAAATATTAGTGAAAGTACCTGACATTCTCAGATGTTGCTGAAGGCAGAGACTTGCTTGCATCATTCATTCTATTCAGCTCAAGAGATAATCTGAAAAAAAAATTATTAAAAATAATGTAATTCACTTATTGGGGGACAAAAATCTGCATTCAGTTAGGCTTCTGATGGCAGCCCTAATTTTTTTTTTGTCTAGAAGTCATCATGTCTGTACCCTGTTTTGCTCATTTGCAGTGTTTGCTTCCTCCCCAGTCTTCAAAGTGGCCCCAGTCTCATCTCCAAGTCTGAGCGCTTTTCCACTTCAGGCTTTAGTTTTCCCCTTTCCCCCATTTCCCCAGATCTCTCTGTCCCTTTCTCAGTCACTGTGGCAGCATTTTATATCCTATTTAGTCACACATTTTCTTAACCACTACTCATTTTCTCAATATCCCCCTGATTCCCCTAATTTTCCATTTTCCCTCCACTAATCCTGAAGATTTTCCTCTTTCCCAGCTAGTCCCAGCTAATACCACATGCCTCCTCCCCATGTTATGTAATACATATTCTGCCTGTCAGCTTTCTTCCCATCCCACTGAAGTCATAGGTGATGAGATTATTGAGAGCACAGGGGAGAGATTTTTCTGCTTTTGGTTATAATACTCAACCCAGCCCAAGGATACAATACCTGAAAGCAGCTATTAGAGCAAAAAGTTGACTTTGCCCTGTAGTTTCACACCAGATCATGTTCAGGGTTGTTCTGTGGGGTGTGTGCATTTTTAGGCTTGACCAAAACTGGGCAGACATTCATAAATGGTTCTGTGTATATCTCCTACTCTCTCTATGTTCCCATCTAATTTCAGAAACTCTAAAGCATTTGAGTGCTAAAAGTTTCCAAATAAAAGATTGTGAGAGTATTTCTCTGAAATGGCTGAATGGTTTTGGCTGGAGTTCTCAAAAATAAATTCAGCCTGAGGCAGACAGCTGGTATGGGAAATTTCAGCTAACAGAGTTGCAATTTGGCTAAGTTTTGAGAAACTCGGAAGAGATTTGTGAGGGAATGAACCCTGGGTAATGTTTCACGTTTCACCAAATAGCATCTTCTGGGCAATGTGCTTTGTCACTTTGTGTGGACCTTCCCATTTGGTATAAAATTCATTCTCTACAGAAACTAGCTAAGCTTCAGTATGTTAGAATAGCTATTTTTATTTGGGGTTTATGGACTCAGAGTTTTTAAAATAATTTATTTGCTTCCCCAGTCTAGTTGAAGTATCTTTCTATATAGGTACAGCCTGCCAAGGGTATTTGTACTGAAAATATATCTGTTCTTTTATGCTTTTTTATAGCTTCCAGGGGGAATTTGTGCTGGAGTAGCAGTGTCCCAGGGTGAGTTCTGAGAGGGTTTTAACCTAGCACTGTCTGCAGCACCCTGCTGTGCATCTGCTTCCCCAGTGTGCAGTCTGTATGGTAATAAAAGGAGCAGAGTAACTCCTCCTGCCCTGTTCTCCTGAACTGCTTGTGTGAGCCAGGCTTATTCACGCTCTTGTTTTACAAGCTCTGTCATTATTAAACTTTTCTCTCTTCTTTCTTGCCCCTTTCCCCTTAGATTTGCACTGGGTTTCAGCCTGGGCATACCTTTCATACTGCAGGCTTTTTTTGGGGCTAATTGATGGTTCTTGATTCCTGGTGTTAGGCCGTAACATGCCCAATCAACTAAAAAGTGTTAAAAAGCCAGTTTTTTCTGTTGTGCAAAGTTCTTTTTGCTAGACAGACCTTTCAACCATCTTTACTGTCTCAAAGTATGAACATCTGTCTGGCCTTCAAATACTAGGGCACACCTGGGCTATCAGGAGCTTCTAAACTCAACCTCCTAAATTCAAATGCTCTGCTGAAGAGCTTGACAAAAACGGTTTGGATCTTATGGAGCCTTTTTGTGCTCTGGTGGTCCTGAAGCACTCAACCCAAAGTAAGAGCTGCCAGAGAAAAAAAAAAAAAAACACTCCAAGCCAGTCTGTTCATCCTGGTAGATAATTAAGGCATAGAAATCTTTCCCCACCTAATTCATGGTAGCTCCTATTACCATCGGGGTGAGTGAGTTGGGACAGAAAGGAGTGCTCCCTCAAGACAAATCCCTTCTCTGAATGTAATTCCTTGTTTCACACACCTGTTCAAAAACAGCCTGCTAAAAACTGAGTACTGTCAAAGGAACTGATTACAGTCATGATTACTGTGGAGTGAGTAGGGATTGATTTGATTCCCTCTCCTATCTCTTTTCAGTACAAAAATGAGAGGCTATCAGGTTATGTCAGCAGAAGTTCAAAATAAATAAAAGTATATTGTTCTTAAAGCTTTAAGCTGTGTAGCTTTAAACCTGTCTGAAGCATGTTGGAGACATGTTAAGCTTTTGCACAGTTTCTAGGCAGGACTGAACAAATTCATGGAAAAAAATCCTTTGGAGTTTATGAAATCCAAAAGAAAGGCCATAAATTATTGGAGATTTCTGTACTACATGAAATACCATTACATGCTTGTGCTCTTACACTATTCCCTTGGGAATTGCTTGCTGGCATTGGTCTATATCAGTGCCTTTCTAGGAGTAGGATGGTGTCAAGCCCCAACAAGACCAAACAACTTTTGCTTGGAAAAGGGTAAGGGAAACAAGAATTTGGAGAAATGAAGTGACTACAGGGGACAACAAATGTGGGAAAAGGAATATGTGTATATTAGGTTCAAAGGTGAAGATTTTTCTCTGCTGTTCAGAGCACCGTCCAAACCACTAGAAAGTGCTTGAAAATATCAAGAACCTAGTGGATACTTCCCTGGGCTCCTGTCAGGGACAGGATGAACTAAATGGATCTTATGGATTTATTTACTGCTGCCATTTGTACATTTTTCAGTGATTAAGTTCTTCAGCTTTTTTGCTGTTGGCAAAACTTGTGTAGAATGTGAACCCAACTGAGAGTAGAAACATTGTGATTTGATAAATAAATATTGCCTTTCAGTAACACCAAAAAGCAAAATTTTGAGGAGGAGTATGTTTAAGAAAGGAGCGCAAAAGATCCTAACTGTTTTCTCATCACAGTACACTGAGAAAATGTTTAGACTGATACATAACCTTCGTAGTGTTATGTTCTATAAAATTGGCAAGAACTTAGTTCTTAGTCTGAATGCTATGCTTGTTTTGAAATTTAAATAATAAACAATTTATAAATGTATATATTTTAGCTTAAAATCACATCTTGTCGGATTTGGCTGTTAATAAAAGCTTATGGTGGAATCAGCACTCTGTCCATCCAGTGAAAATATGAACAGGACCACACAAAATGCTTCCACTGTGTCATTCCTTTTACTGCTGTTCCATTAAAATAAACTCCTTGCCACAGAACTTGCTTGTCATTTCCCGCTTCTCAAAAATATCACGAGAAATGTAGTTTCTGAAGCTTTTCCACTTCTAGCTCTGGTATCTGCTTGATTGTGTTTACAGAAAATCTTTGTATTCTTCCCTGCCATTCCTTTTCAAACACATATAGAACTGGACCTTAGATATACTCTATTAAATGCACTTTTTGGCCAACACTGCTTACAACTAAACCTAGGCCAGTCAGATAGTGTCATATTCATCTTGGTTTCTGTCATCACAGTTTCCCAAAAGAAAGTGCTTTAGCTCTTAATGTATGCGTTCTTCTGTCCATGTCTACTTTAGCATTTATTGAGATAAATTCTTTTTGAATTGGTATCTGCTTCTTGTTAGAGTATGCTTTTGGTTTTCTCCTGGATTTCATAGCTTACTGAGCTCCACTGAAGTAAGAAGAAAAAGAATTTATGGTCATTAGTTGGATAGATAATTAGCTCATCTTGCTTGTATGTTTATGCTATCACTTATAGCATTGCCATTATTAGGTCTGCTGGGCTTTCTTAGATCAGAAGAACCATGTGTTCATTCTTATTCAACTTCACTGATTCAGAACTACTTTTGACTCATCTGACAATGGGATTTTCATGTTTTTTGCAAAGCATGGTAATAATTCTTTAATATAGGTGTTTTAAGTAAGTGTTTTCACTTCCTGAACTTTTTCTAATTTACTTTTCTAAGGCATGTGCATAACTAGGATTTGTTTGAGGAACCTGTTCACCAGAGAAATATTTTGGTGTTTCCTCTTCATATGTTCAGATGAAAATTCACAAAACTTCTTTGAATGTTACCTTAAAACTGAAATCCTAGGTAGTGATACCTTCAAATCACTAATGCCCAGCTAGTAGTGAACTGGGACTCTGAAGACTTAAGATGAGTTGTTGTCATACTAATTAATTATTCAGTACCACCAACTTTACTGTTTCCTTTGACATTGTATCACCTGATAGAGTCTATCACCACATGGAATTATTAGGGTGCTCTCCCTAAGACTCAGCTGCAGTGTTGTGATCCAGTGGTGTTCTCATAAGCGATAAGAATATATCAGATTGGTGTCCTAATAGGGCTATAATTCCGTTCTGGTAACAAAACACAGTAAAACATTACAGGTGATGGAAACATCCTTAGCAGGTTTTGTTTCAAGCATGATAGTGCATTTTAGTTTGCAAATCGACTTCACCTCTTAAAATCCTGGGCTCAAATAACAGCACTCACTTGCTCATACAATTGATGAATACTTGCAAAATTTTGCTATGTTTTTCTTTGCAGTTAGTTTCCAACACCTTCTCTTAGTTTACAGGGGTGTGAATAATCTACATTTGCATGCTCTGGCAGCAGTGTTCCCAAGCTGGCAGGCAGGGAATGCTAACTCACAGGGCTGTGCTTGAATGCATCACTTCTGCTGTGCTCTTCCCCTCCCCTGTGCCAGCAGCTGAGAGAGCTGTGAGTTTTCCCTACACTCAGCATCTTTCTGGCTCATTGTCAGTCAAGCCATGCCAACTGCACCAGCCAGTAAAAGCATATAGGAAAAATAAATTTGTCATAGGAAAAGTACTGAAAAATTATTATTTTCATGCAAGACTACAGTAAAGGCACTGTTAGGCGATACTTTGCTAATGAGAAAAAAAACAACTTTCAAAATCAGGGGGTTTTGTCAATGACAGTGTGTTTGAGGACACTTACACTCAAAAGGTTAGGACTAAAACTTGCTTTTTTAAAAACTGCTACAACATTAACGTTTTATTAACTCTATGAGTGGATGAGGCGGCATGATAGCATTGTGCTCTATCAATAATTCTCAAGAAATTCTGTGTGAATAATAGTTAAGGGATGTGCTGGCTTATGCATAGGAAGTTACAAGAGATGTGTATAGTGAAAATTATGTTTGATGAGGAACTGCTCTTTCTACACTGGTTTATTCATCAAACCTCCAAACGCAGTGGGTTTTTAGGTTATTTATAATGTGGTATAAAATAATAGGAAGTTGAAATAGTTGTTGAAGTGCCTTTGTAACTGGTAAAGAAGCTCAGCAGACTTTTAGTTTTCAATCTTCCCTAAACACACACTTGCCATTTCCTCTTATTATAGGGAGGCAAAATCAAAGAGATTCTTGTTTTTGTAGCACTTTGCTTCTAATTGCAAATTACAACTTCAGGATTTGTGTGATTATTTTGTGTCTAATTCTTCCAAAGAACTTTGCAGGACCATGCAGAAAGCATTGTGATACTGAATGCTTCAATTTATGCTTAAAATGGCTTAGTCTTGGCACACTAATCTAAATAATGACAGTTTGCATTTTTTGTTACTGATTCATTTTTAGCAGACTCAGTCTCCTAAAAGTCAGTAGTGCAACTAAAATTAACATTAAATAATACACACAATATTTGTCAGAGCTGTCTTGAAGGACTGTTGCAAGTGCATCAATTATTTAACTTAAAGACTAAGATCAAGCTCATTAATCTCTACTTAATGCATTGCATTGACATATCAGAGACCTAATTTTGCTCAAGGCTTATTCCATGCGTCAGATGTGGCTATTGAGTAGAAAAATTTTTTTATTGCCCTGGAAATAACTATTACATGTCATAAAATGGTGTCAGATTTTCTGAAGTCAAAACATTCAGAGTATAAAATATGCAGAATGTTACAGGTGCTTAGTTTTGACATTTATGGACAATCAAAACTGATGTACAGTCAAAACTTGAAGAAACAAATCTGTACTAAAACCAAAGACTGTGTTTTCCATCCTGCTGAGGAGGCTTGCAGTACCAAGAACGCTTAGGAGTAGGATTTTTCACAGGGAAAAATATTCCCTGTGTGGCAGAAAGCTAACAAACTATGCTTTCTCTTATATCTGCTGTCTCCCAGATCCTGATACAAGGTGAGACAGGGACTATAATGGCAAACTCCAAGTAAGACAAGAGATTGGTGCTGGCAAATGGCACCAAATCAACTCCTCTCCTGACATGAAATGCAGAATCCATTTTAATATAATGACAGAAAAGGAGTGAGTCACCCATTGTTGTTAGTTGAAAGTGCACAGCACATATGAAGCCGTATATAACTCAAAGTTATTTATGCAAATTAGAATCCAAGAGAAAAATAAAATTTCTGCAATACAAAAATGTAATTAATGACAAAATCAATATTGACATATTTAATGTAAGATACTCTGAAGGCCAGGCTATTGTCAGTCTAGTTTATGATAGTTTATCTTGAAGAGAGGGGACAATGCCTCCAGAAGATAGAAAAAACTCAGTTTCTATTAATGTCACATCAATTTTGTTCAATTGATCAGAGATTCTTTTTTAGGTGTACTTGTGTGTGGGAGGTAACCTAAGAATGCCAGAAAAATGCTCTGTTTTGCTAGATTTTTGATATCCCTTCAGGGCACTTTAGTTAAAGCTTTTTCTTTCCCTGTGATAATTCAGAACCTGGCAGAAATGTTGTATAAAGTTGGTATAACAACAGGGATAAATTTCTCCATCTTTTGGAATAGATTTTAGCTGTGCAAGATTCCAAGAGATACCTGTACCAGAAAACCTGCAGTGGTCTTTCCCTGGGCTCCTCTGAGCCCTGAGAAGCCACAGAAATTTCATGTATTCCTGTATCTATGTGAGCTCTGACCTAGGTCACAAATCTTCAGAGGCTTCAGTAAGAGCCATCCTTCATTTCTTAGTACAGTCTTTTAATCTCTGTCCACTCTGTTATCTGACTATTCCAGAAAACCATAGGACCTGTATTTTCACTGGTTCATTTCCTCTGGCTATCTATGGAATCACCCACATTTGATTTTAATTAGCAGTTATGAGTCACTGCTCTGTGTGTTTTTGAACAAGCAGAGGAAAATACTCTGGTCTGGTTGTTTGGGCACGTCTCTAGGAATTAGGAAAAATTGTGTTCTCTTCCCTCTGCTGGCCGGATGAACGTTTCCTTCAAGTGGGTCAGCTTAACATGAAAAAATGTTTTCCTCCCTTTACTTTCCTTGTTCTTGCATCCTTTCTGACCCAATAAATGTGGGTTGAAATCACTGGATCATAAAGGCTGGTGAGCTCTGGCCCTGCACGTGCGTAGTGGGTAGGTGAGGGAATTCCACTTTCCTCCATAGTGCAGAGGGAGGTGTTTAGGAGCACATCTGCACCACGATCTCAGACTCTGGGCTGGCTGTGTCTGCACCCCAGTCCTGATGTATCCCTACTGGAAACCACAGCACATGCACTGCTGGTGGAGTTCTACTGGCTGGAATTCTATTCTAAACATATTCTAGTTTCAGGAGTAAAGCAAATCCATCTCCAAGGCATTTGCTGTAGAAATTTGTGTAGTCTTACACGGCTCCATGCCCAGCTTGTTGCCTTTGAGGACTCTTTCCTGAAGTTTCCCACCAAACACTGCCAAGGGAACTGAGACAGCCAGCCTGGAACTCTGGTTTCCACTGGCTGGCAAACAACAAACCTTTGGGAGCTGTTTTAGGGAATACCTTCTGCGATATAGCTCTGATTCTCTGTGACAACACCTTTATGTTTATTGAGACTCAGGCTCAACGTTGTTGTCTTGCAAGCTCTGGGAAAGGGAGAAGAAATTCGAGGTTTTGGACCCTTTCTTCATTTAGAGCCCTGATGTTACTAAAATGACAAGTGAGATGTCATCTAAAAAAACCCAGAAGCCTAAGCACAGAAAACCCTTCTCAAGGATGGATCTTGGGGATGGTCCCCACAGCCTTACCTGTAGGAGGAAATGTTCAAAGAGAAGAAGGAAAGCCCCATTGTAATGTGGTTCTGTAAAAAATTGTGCTGTGGAGTGGTAATTCCTGGGCTGCGCTACTGAAATGTGTTTTAATAGAGTTCATATATTTCTGGGATTACGGTAAGTATGGCTGCTTCTCCTGAAAAGTAAACAAATACATTCTTCAGCATGAAATCCCACACAAATGGTCTAAACACAGATTGTGTCTTTCACTGAAACTCCCTGTTTTTGGAAAGAATTCTAATTTTTCTTTTGAATTGGCGTAAACTGTTCTTGAGTAACTAACTTCTTTTCAGTTTACTCCACCCTCTTTTCCTGGATTTCTCATGCTTCTAAAGGGCAGTGGGAATACAGTTAGCCATTTAATCCCCAACTAATAGTTTTTAAGTCCTTGCTAGAAGAGTTTTTTGTGCAGATGGGTTTTGCTTGGACCAAATGGGCTAAATAAGCCTGTACTTACTGACTTACCATCTGTCCTGTATCTTCTATGTACAAATAGAACAAGTCACTCAATAATTAAAGAAGTCCCACTTTCTTGCTGCAGGACGCCAGACTGACTGAGATTATAAGTCTGGAGTCAGTGGGGATTTAGCAACATCACTCACACAGAGTTTGGTGTGTCCATACTATTTAGTCTACTTGACAGGAATGAAGAAGTCAGAACACGGGCTTACATTTTCTTCATTTACGAGTGTATCTAATATCAATGAAGTTTGAAGCATAATCGTTATTTGGATAAGCTTCTGTGGTCATAGACTTTTCTCACGTCCACTTTCAAGACAATTGTTTTAAATCTTTAGTCAGGCCTCCCCTATAGAGGAGTAATATTATGAATAGCTGGAGAATTTCCAGGTGTTATTTTCCTTACACACTCGGCAGGCACTAGGCCTGCTGGTAAGCTGCCAGGCACTACTGTGCCATATTATGCAGGCATAAAAGCCAGATAGAAGTTAGTTCCTCCTAACTTCTCCTCAGTGTGTGTGTACCAGAATGGCCCCAGCCTCACCTCTGCTCGAATTCCAGTAAGATTTGTGAAAACTGAGATGGCGTGGGCACACGGGCACAGCAGCCACCAGCTGCTGAAACAGCTCCTGTTACTGCTGGGACATGGGGTGAGACTGAATACTTTGTATTTAAAACTGAATTTTCATCTCCCCCTCAGTTGTGTGACGTGCTGTTCTCTGGCAGGTCAGAATTCAGGATCTGGATTAACTAGAGTAATGAGCAGTTGTTGAAAGTGTAAGGCTTAGCTGGTGATGCCTCCAGAACTCATTTTCTCCCAAGAGGGCATGTCTTCTGACATACTGTCATTAAGTCTAGAATTTCTGAAGTTTATACTGTGTGGAAAGCAAAGGAAGAAAGAGATTTAAAAAGAAATCGAACAAACAACTTTAATAGAAATATCTAATATTTTAAAGCCTTTTTTCAATCTGTAAAATTTAATAGACTAGTATATTATTCTATGGGATACTTACTTTTCTTCCATACTCTGTGGAGGAATATCAATCTCCATATAATTTAAAAAATATTTTCGTAGCATCCTTCAATTATCTGGTTCTCAAACAAGCAGACAGACCAAAAATTAGAATTCATAATTAAATTTGTTCCTATTATTCATCAATACTGCTGATTCACAGACAAACCAACATTGTTACATTTCATTTGACAATCACAGTCATGGAAACTCTTTTTGGAGGGGTAATGATACAGACACAGGATTGAAAATACTTTTTAAGTCATCAACTCCAGTCCTAACTTCCTTTTTATATATGTCTATAGAAGTATATTAATTTTATGTGTACTAATTTTGTTATCAGTTCATACATAGTTGAAGAAATATTAACCTAGAATAACCTTCTCATAGTTCATACTAGATTTACACTTTTATATCAGTTGGAGAGGCTTCATTGACTGACCCAGAATTACCATAATTTTCAGCAGCCAAGGCCATCAGGTACAGCTGTCTTGCATTGTTGTGCTACTTGTTGCACGTCAGTGGAATTTGACTGGTTATTAAGAACAGTGATTTATTTCCTCCAAGAACACTGTAAACCAGTCTTTAAACTACATTGTGTAATTTCTACACTTAGTAAAACACAGTCTTATAAATGGCATTTTCTTTAACAGTAAGACACTGTTTTCGTGCTTGGATTCTTTCTGTTCTTGAGTGCACAATAAAAACCACGGCTGACCAGTTTTCTATATGTAGCTTGTGTTATTTAGTTTGAAAGAAATCTACAGCTAGTCTGTGCTCCATATTTAGGAGTTCTGCAGTCTCAATAAGGTGCAAAATCCCTCACTTAATGGAGATTAAGCTCCTAAAAGAAAAGTGCATTTTCCTTGAATATCTATGTATTTGTTTTTATCTGCGATGTCCCTTTACTTCTCAGGGTTGGGTTTTTTTTTTCATTCTGGCTGCTCCACCAATGTTTCCTGATTAAAAAATACTATTTATACATTTTTCAATACTGTGCTACTGTGAAACTTTGGATTGTGCATTGCTCTAAGATACAACTCCTTGATATTCTGTGCTAGAAAAATGAATGCAATTTTTATTGGTAAATATTTGTTAATCATATTTTAGAATGTATTCCAATATCAAATGTCTTGTACTTTTGTGCTCTTGGGAGAATGTTAAATTAGAGCTTGTTTCTACATGAGAAAAATATAGAAACAGTTCCATTAGAGGAACTTCAGTAAAGATGCCATTTTACTTACTTGGGATATGAAGAACTTACTGAGCTTACACTGAAAGGTTTTAAAAGTCACCTTTCCAATATAAAGTAGAAGTCAATGAGCAATTAACTTAATTTTAATGAAATACGAATTTATACTTCTCTTTTTTTAACTTTTTTTTTAATTTGAATATCTTTCCTTTTTGGGACCATCATAAATTGATGATCTCTGCTGAATTTGGAGGATGAAGGATAACATAAATAGCCTGGAAACTCTCTTTGGTCACACATGGCTAGATGTGGACAATGTGTCCGGGAAGCATCACTTATGCTTGTTTCTTATTTTTCTTTCCCCATCAACATTGATCATGACTGCTTTCAGGTACTGAACTATAGAATGTGCATCTATACATGTATTTTAAATTTTCAGTACAAAAAATTACAGTGTATCTAATTCATCATTAGCATTCCAGATCTTTTCATGTCAGCAAAGGTAATCTAAAGCTTTTGTTTTGTTTTGTACTTCCTTCTTTTTGGATGGAAGCCAAATTTGGAACTGCAAGACTGCTGAGAGACTGTCATAAAATACTGACACTAAGCACTGTCTTAGCAGTCATACCAAGAGATGATTAGGAAAGATAGCAACAGTAGTGCTGAGCTTTTGTACTCCCAAACCAGCACAGTGGTTCCTTGAATGCCCTTATAGACTATGACTAGTCCTGAACTATTTTAAATTCTTGTGGGAACCATGCTGGCAGTGATCTGCCTAAAGGATTAAGCAGAGATAACACATTCCCTACAGAGTCCATCTAGGCTAGCTCCCAAAACTGTAAGACCAGGAGCTTATTTTATGAGGTCTTATACTGTAATTTTGAAGCTCATGTTGATCTTTCAAAACCACTGGAGGAGAATTTGAGCTTTACCAGTCACAGACATTGAAAAGTCTTCAGTCAGAAGTCCAAAAGTAGATTTGGTGAATGCCTCTCCTACTTAAACACTGTTGCACCCACCACTCTGTGGTGCCCTGAAGACATTACATCCGTAAAATCCCCTCTAGATTGCTCTTCCCAAGGCCAAGTGGGCTCTGTGCTTCATTGAACAGCTTTCCATTACACTGTTTGGGGTTGCACTATGTGGGATTTAAGAGGAAGAGTCTCATAGGAGAGCTAAGCTGGTTTCATTGGATAAGCTGATACAGCTGGAACTCTTTTCAAGGTCTCTTCCAAAATATTAAAAAGCTCAAAACTTCTCCAATCCATGATCATAACATGATTTTATGGTAGGTTGGTAAACAACAGACACTGTGTAAATTTAACCTTTAATATATTATTCAAATAATGTACGGGAGAGATATAAGTAAGTTATTTAGAGTTTAGATGACTTCAGCAGGGTTTTTTTTAAATGTTTTTTCTCATGATAGCTTTGAAAAATGTTTTTAAAACTGGGAAGAGATGGTTGTGTTTGAGTTGTTCTTTGGGAACAATTTAGCAGCCTAGAAATCATCATGGGTAGAAATTTTTTTCACTCATTCATCCCTTTCTCCTTCTCCTCTGCTGGAATATTCTTACTAATGACATGCTGCTACCAGTGGAAGATGAAGCATATGATGCTACTAAGAGTGGTTTTGCTGCTAACAGTTTGGGTTACAGATGTTCTTGGTCTGCACCTTTAAAAGTGAAAATGCGATTTTAAGTTAGAAAACAAAAGCTGAGAAGAAACGAGTTAACAACAAAGTGGATGGAAGTTTTCAGTATTCTAAGATAATATCTGTTCACATGAACCACCAGGCTACAAAGGATTTCAGCATTTTACAAAGCTTCTGCTCATCTTCCAGCTGGCAAAAATAAAGCTATTTTCAATAGTAGGAAAGGTGATGGTTATGCTGTTTTGCATTGCAGAGTGTTCTTATCCCATGTTGTGTCATGTCTCAGAGTAGGTCAGTACAAAATCAAGAATGAAAGAAATGAAACTTTGAAGATATTTGTTTTTTCCAGCTCAATAACTTAATATTTCATCAAGGGTCTTCTGGGAGCTGATCTGAATACGTTGCAGTGAAGAGAGCAGCCAGGGAGGAACTCTAATGAGAACTCAGTATACATTCCTGACTGCCTTCAAACAATTTGGCGGCCATAATTTTTTAAAACATTCCAAGAACTCATCTCTCATTGTCTTTTGTGGTTTGGACAGAGTATTGTTGATTGTTGGACTGGTTTTGAGGTAGTCCCCTGAGTGAAATTGTGGATCCTACCTCACACATTATCATTTGCATTTGCATATAATTGAGACATAAGCTCTCTGGCAATCTGCAAAAGGAATGCTGTAGAGCTGTTGTTAAATTTTCTAAGAACAAACACAATAGGAATGCCAGCCTAGGATGTAGGTCAAGAATTTGTCCACGGAATATTCTTTATTAAATCCAGTGAAATCCTCTGGAGGTTGTTAGATATGAGTTAAAGGAAAGACCTGTATCCAAGACCTCCTTAGTATGTGGATTAAGATGAAATGAGATTTGGATCTCCTTTCCCTCTACACTTGTTTGTTTGAAACTAAAATAATTCCAGATTTTTTCAGTTTTTTATTTTCAACATTTGGGTTTTTAAAATATTTTTGAAAAACTCAGGGGCTTTTTTTTGAAAAATATTTTAAAAATATTTTTCCTTTTTGTAAATAACATCCATGCAGGAGAGTTTTTGAGTGTGTTTTGGGGGTTGGAGTGAGTGAGACAGAGTGAGAAACCACAGAGGCACTTTATATTGAGCATTGCTCCTGCAGCAGCTCATAGGGTGAGAGGTGACTTTAGCAATGACTTGCATTACATAATACCTCCCATCTCTCTGCAGATGTGTGAGTTTGTTTAAATGTTTTATGAGGTTTTTATTGCACTGTAATATAGTCCCAACCCCTCTGCAGTTGCCAGTTTGGTCACAAAATATAATAAATTTAAAAATACCTAATGCTTCAGCTATTCAATAATTTTCTGACAGGCCCCCTGATGCAATTATGGTACCACTGTGTAGCTGAACTACTTTTGTTTGGGATGTGTAGAACAGCAGGTTTAGTTCACTAATCCTATTCTACAAAATCCCTGTGTTTAAGCAGATTTGAAAGTTCTGTACACTTGTAAAAAATTACGGTTCTCTGTCCCTATCTCCCTCGTGCTGTGATACAACAGCAGGCTGTGGAATGATGACCAGTGCTTCCATCCTCTTTTAGGGTTACTGTACCTCCTTGATTTGTGGTGAAAGTAGCAACTTTTCAAAAATCATTGTGGTGTTTTTCAGGGCTCTAAAACATACTGAATTCTTGGGCAGCATCTCTGCTGTGTGCTGATATGCTATTTTTCACACATACAATAAAGTTTATATTGGAGGCCACTGAGTATCAAACATAAACTCATGAGACACCTGAGTACAGGCCAGTGGAGATTTACATTTACATTAAGGCAGTGCTCAAGTAGCCTATTCCTTTTAAAAAAAGTTCTAATTCTTTTTAAAATGGAGGAAATTAAATTTGTGAAAGGACAAACCTCAACTGTACACTTAAAAATAATCTTACTGTGTAAACAGATGGCAATTTTAAGCTAAGTAACTCAAAGAGAACCAAGGAAGAGATATATGCATAAAGAAAATTATTCCCTCTTTCTAGTTTCCAATTTCCAGTTCAAGCAAGGCAACTTCCTGCCAGGCTCTGAACAGTGTGTGGAGGGCTCAATGGTGAGATCTTGACTGAGAAAACCAATTTTCCATTTTGAAATTCCTCTCAGAAGGAAATGGCTCCTGAGATGCAGAAAAAGATGAGCAAATAGAGCTTCAGTGTTTGAGTGGAGTTATTCTCTTAAGGAACTTGTGCTGCTGAGAGGAAGATAAACATAGAGATAGGATCTTAAAAAAGGGCAGTCTTAATTTTTTTGTGAAGTCTCTCAGTTTAGGAAGATGGAAAGTGTCTGCATTTACAGAAATTTGAGGAATATAAAAATTCTGTACAATTTTTTTTTGTATGATTGCTTCTTTGGGGATGACAGGTAGGAAAAAGGAACATTTAGTTTCTGGCATTCGGGCCCAAATGGAACCCCAGAATTCTAGAAAAGAAAAGATGTGTGTTTTTTCGTAGTTATTCTTCAATGGACTTTCCAGCAGACGTTATTGTCTTCCATACTAAACTAAATTCTTCGTGGTTCCCTGTTAAGACACCTCCTATTAAAAGCACACTGACAAGATACAATTAAAAATTCCATACTGAAACACTTTTAAATTTGAAGTGTCCAATTGTCAAAGACATTGGTCATGTAAACCAAACTATCTTGCTTTGGCCTGCAGCTTCCTGAGGGGTCTTTGTAATGATAGGATAATCAGAGAAGGGATTTGGGCCTCATTATGTCTCATCTATATCTTCTACATAAAGATTTGTATATAGTTTGGAAATACTAAAGTTGTTTCCCTAACAGAGCCCTGTCAATTTTAGAACTTATTTTTAAATTCTTCATGTCACCTCAGCAATGACAATATTTTACATTTCATTCAGGGATCACAAAAGGTAGTTTTTTACCAGCAGGGATTACTGAAGGGATTAATAGACTTTGCTGATTTCACACAATTAGCCAATGACTCAGGAGGGATAAGAACCTAAATCCCTACATCAGGCTGTATCTTCTGGGCTGTAAAAAAATTACAAAATAGCCAGCTATGGTGTCTACTCTGTATGTCAGCTATCTTGAATTCGGCACAGTAATGTCAGATGGGTAGCAGGATGGAATGTTCCAAAGAACTGCAGGAATTCACTTGAAACAATGCAGTGCTGCTTTTTCCTCTGGATAATTGCATAATTAATTGCATGCCTATGCCCTCCAAGTAATCAGTAAGATATGAAAGCATTGCTCACACATTTCAAACATTTTATAAATATTGTGTGTATATATCTGTGCCAACTGAAATTATACTTTGAATAATTGAATCATCCTTGGGATAACTTAGGTATAATATATTTCCATTTTTATTCTGCTCCTCTGTGAGTTGTTTCTTGTGTGTGCAAATAGTCCTTTCCCTTGGTGGTGTTGGCTGTATGCCTGCACATTTGTTCAAAGCTCAACTTTTGGGGTAAAAGATGACGCATAATTATACTTTTAAATGTTAACCCATGAAACACAGTTATCCTTACATTGATAGGAGTCAGTGAGACATTCAGTTCAATGGAGAGTGTAACCTAATATGGAACACTTTGGTAATCTGATGAGGTTTTACCCCTCTGGAGATGTAATATTAGAAATAGCAATGTAAACTGAGAAGAAATAGTTTTAATTTCATTTTACTCAGATGAAAAGAGTTTATAAGCAAAGATGTGGGGGGAGACATTTTTCTGTATTTATGGCTTTTGTGACTGTGATGAAGTGCAAGTGTCCTACCTACAAGGAAAAGAGCTAAAGCCAACATTTCTCACTTCCAAGGTGTCGGGATTAAAGGTGCTGAAAAAAGATTGTGGAGGTACAGTCTGTACCTCAGGGGAGACATTGCTTTGTGGAACAGATGTAAACCGAGTGAGATATTCCCATCCTTAGCTGGAATATAGTTCAGTGGGAGTTAACGCCAATTGACATCGGGGTTCAGAGAAAGCGAGGGCAGAGATTTTTGGCTGTCGCTTTATTTTCTTCTGTGTAGCTTTGTGAAGGAAGGAGCCTAATTTTGCTAGAAGCTTTCCTCAATTCAGGAGGAGCCAGCCATCTCCTGTGCTGCTTTCCACCATCTGAATAGGAATGGGCAGAGGGCCCAGCAGGCACATTCTCCACCTTAACCCAGTGACGCCTGAAGAAGCCAAGAGTCCTTCCAAGCAGTTGCAGTGGGAAAGGGCCAACAGCTACTTAAGAGTGCCCCTTACTCACATCACAGATACTTTGGGGGCTAGAAGGGAAGTAGTAGAAGGCAGCTGGGAGAGCTGCCAAGTGTCACACTTTTGGCAGCTTTGTCACACATTCCTTCAATTTTGGATTTGGCTTGGCCGCAGGAAGACTTGCAGGTTTGTGCTTGAAGTTATCCTTACTTACCACGTGGGGCCACTGTGGCACTCTTGAGCAGGAAACGCGGGGCATCTTCTCCCGGTTGGATCCCTGGCAGGAAGAAGCTCTTGGGAGGTAGAACTTGCAGCAGCATGGAGGCAGGACTTTTCCTATCGTCCTCACTACCTTTGCTTTGCTCCAGGTGGCTGAAACAACCTCAAGCATCCCAGGAGTTTCCTATCACTCCTCAACTGAGCAGGTTCCCTGGCAGCCCTGGGCTAGAGCTGGTGGATCCCCATCCCAGCTCCCAATTCGTTGGGAGCACCTGTTCCAGGTGCTGGGGTTTTGTAGCTTTTTACTTTGCCCTTACTCTCTCCGAGGTGGGGAGTGCTGACAACAGGATTAGGTGTTTGGTCATCAAAAACAGCATAAGGGGGCAAGCAGAAGGTGAGATTATAGAGAATTGTTAAACAGTGAAAGCCTGGACAGCAGTGCAGGTGAGAAAAGTTGTATCATCACTGTTGAAGATACACACATGTCCTGAGGTAGTTAAGTTCTCTGATGGTGGCAGAAACACTGAAATGTTTAATTTAAAATATTATGGGAACTCATGTTAACTCTTACTTTGCTAGGCAAATACTTTGCTATTGAATCTAATATAGCTAAATTATTGTTTTCTCAACAGCAGTACCTGAAAGAAAATACCTCTTTACTTCTGCCAAACTACATTACTCTGTAAATCTGTAGTTAGGACCATAATTTTCTCGTCCACTTGCATTTGAAATGTTGTGGAGTTCAGGCTAAATAATGTTCCTTTTTCTGCTTGGATGGATGCTGGGTAAAATGGTTATTTAATTTTATATATTTTTAGGATAGGACTAAGTTGGATTGCTGGTTTGGGGGTTTATACTGTCCTCTGTATATTTCATGCAAATTATAAAATATTTCAAGTAACTTCACACTGACTCTCACTTTTGTCACAAGCATCAAGTAACTTCTCTCAGAGAGAACAGGCAGTGGAGGACCTTTCTCTAAAGGGGTTGGAGGGAAAGAGAAATTTGCTGTTCTCTCCCATTTCAGTGACACTGAGTGACCTGCTCAGCCTGGAGCAGCAAATCCCTGAGGCCCAGACACCCCCTGGAAGCAGAGCTGACCACAGTGACCCACCACAGCTCGGCTGCAGGGGTTTGGGTTGGTATTGGTTTTCAATTTAGACAAGATGTTGTGTGAGTCACCCTGCCCCTGCCCTCCCACCAGTGCTATGAATAATAAACTCAGGCAGAAGCTGGGAGCCAACTGATGTGCTGCCAGGGCACGGTTCCTTCTCCCTGTGCTCCCTTCCCTCTCTGCACTTTGCTGGGCCTGTTGTGGGTGGAGGTGAAACACATCTGGAAGGGGCTGATTCAAATGGCACTCGTAAGTGAAGAAGGAGGTTCTAAATCCGACCCACCCTGGGGAAAAGGGGCTGAGGTCATTGGAGGGCAGAATGCAGAGTATTATTACAGTGAAAAAGTGAAAAAAAAATTACATCAAATGTTTGCTTAAGGATCAGGAGTCCTGACCCAGCCCATTTGGTTTGCCAAATATTACATGAAGCTACATAAAAAACCAACTCTAACCTCTCACAGCTCTCCCATTAGGTCACATTAAGCTTTGGCAGGGAGGATGGTCCTACTTGGTGGTTTTTTTGATTTGTGGTTTGCATTTGGCCAACCTGACTTATTTAAATTTATTTTATTTTGTAAATTCTCAATGATAGAGTAAAACTCTAGAGTAAACTTGTTCTGGCTAACATTTATTGTGGAAAAATTCTGTATTATCAAGAGATCTTTGCAGAACAGCTAACAAATTAAAACAAAGCATTTCAAGCACACATTGAAGTTCTTTTTGCAAATGAAGGAAATATACTGATGGCTTCAAGCCACTACTTTTGGTTGTTATCCACTCCTAGCTCTCTGGGCTTTTATAAGCTTGGTGGCTTTTGACTCTCCCCATGAGGACAGCAGTGCCTTTGGCTGTGGCGCAGCCAGGGGAATGCATCCGAATATGTTCTTCTCCTTATAACTTTGTTAACCTTTTAATAAGTTTGTCTTTCCTGCCTTTATGAGTAACTTGGTGAGCCTGTTTGCTGCCATGGAGGCTCAGTTTGACTGTTGCCATTCAACTAGGAAGACATGATTCCAAGGAGGGACTTCACTAATCCAGAAGAATATTAACTACACTCCATGTAAGCTATTTTTTTTCCCACTAAAAACAGAATTAAAAATGATGTGGAGAATTATATGCTCTTTTCATATCTTGTGAATGAACAATATTTTTTCTCTATACATATATTTTTCTGTATAGAAAATCGAAACAACCGAAATACTTTATTTTGCAATCAGATTGGTAGTTGTCCACTTAGACAGAATAATAGTCCCATTCCTTTGGAGGGCTACAATCTTGTGACATATATTCTTATCTTTATAGCTCTTTTTAGTGCAGTTGCCAGGCTTTATCACTGAAATAAAATCTTGTCAGAAATAAAAATTTGTACTGCATAGAACCCAAGTAGCTGGAGCTAGGAAGCACTTGAAGAAACCTTCAAGTGAACTTACTGCCTTCTAACTTCTGTAATTTTTGTATGTTGAAAATTTCATTTAGATGAAAAATATGTAAAGAAACCATTTGATAAGTTTGTAATATTTTTCAGAACTTTCCCAGTATGAGGGGTAAAAATAGCGCACTGCTTTTGTCTTTGAAAAGAAATTTTGTTGCTGTTTTAAAAATAAGTGACAATAATGCAGGGAGAGCACTATCTTAATTATTGGTTTATCTATAAGCTATTTATCAGAAACATGTCTCCTAAATGGTTTTTAAAAGTATGACTACAGGTTTGACTCAGCAATTGCAATTATATCCTGCCAAAATTTATTATTTTGTTCTGTGCACATATCTTGTGTAGACCAGCTTTTCCACTGTTTGGCATATGAATTTAAGCTCTTGGCTGGATGCCAGATGCCCTCCCAAGCCACACCATCAGCAGGACGGGGGACAAAAAATATAACAAAAGGTTGGTGGGTGGTGATCAGGACAGGGAGAGATTGTTCACCCTCTACCATCACAGACAAAACAGACAAGGCTTGGGTTAATTAACTCAATTTATTGCTAAGCAAATCAGAGTAGGACAAGTAAAATAAAACCTTAGAAACACCTTCAACCCAACCTTCCTTCTGCCTTGGGCTTTTTTTCTGATTCCAAACTTTGTCTCCATTCACTGGTGCAGAGGAACAGGGAAGGGGCATTGCAGGCTCTTTGTCACACGTTGGCTCTGCAGATCCTTCCTGGTCAGGGGTGGACTCCTCACAGTCTTCCTCTGCTTCAGTGTGGGTCCCTCCCACAGGGGGCAGTTCTCCATGTACTTATCCATGTACTTCCCATAAGCTGCAGTTCCTCAAGAGCTGCTCCACTGTGGTCTCCTCTCTCCACAGGTCCTGCCAGGAGCCTGCTCCAGTGCAGGCTTCCCCCAGAGTCACATCCTCCTTCAGGCATCCATCTGCTCCAGTGCGGGCTTCTCCATGGGCTGCAGGTGGATCTCTGCTCCATCATGGTCCTGCATGGGCTGCAGGGGTGCAGCTGCTTCACCATGGGCTGCACCATGGGCTGCAGGGGAACCTCAGCTCTGGCACCTGGAGCACCTCCTGCGCTGCTCCTGCACTGCCCCTGCACTGCCCTGGGTGTCTGCAGGGCTGCTCCTCCCATGTACTCTCACTCCTCTCTTCCCTGGCTGTAATTTGCTTCTGCAAGGTAGCTCTTTCCCCTTCTCGAATGCATTCTCCCAGAGGCGTTACCACCATGGCTGCCTGGCCAGCAGCTGATTCATCCCGAAGCAAGGCTGGCACTGGCTCCAACACACAGCAGATCCTCACAGAAGCCACCCAGGGCTACCAAAGCCTTGCCACACAAACCCAGTTCAGCCCTGCACGTAGCAGACTGACAGCCCTGTAATGTGCTGGTTGTACAGCACAGGCTCAACACACGCAACAGTGTTTGTACCATGCTCCCTACACTTGGCACTTAGCTAAGCGAATCGCTCAGCTTTCTGGCAGGATAATTAACCAAATACCGTGCTCGCTGATACCTCAACAGAATTGTTTCTCATGCTGGAGTTAGCTTGTTGAAACAAGTTGGAATGTTCTTATCCTTAAGCTGTAGTGCCGTCAGCAGGGAAGATTTAAAAGACATTATAAAAGTACTTTGAAAAAAATACAATGTCTGGTAGGTTTTTTAATGCCCATGTAGGTTTTGAACTCTTGATTGGCTTTTTCACAGATGCTGGCAACTATAGCAGTAATTCTATTGATACAGTTGATTATCTGATAGTTACTGTTAAAACACCCATCTGTTCTATGGGAGTCAGTCACAGTAGCAAGGGATGGCGTAACTGGAGGTCACACTTGATCTAAAGATGAAAAATTACTGTACTGTCTGATACTCTTGAAACATTTTGTTCTGCTGTGCACTTTTGATAGCAAAACCACCTTTAAATGCCAAAGCCATGCAGTCATAGCTGTCACTGACTCTACATTACAGAGTCCAACACATTTTACAAAGGGATGTGTCAATTGGATTTGAATTGTTGGCGGAGAATGATGCTGAATTATTGAAAAATTACCGAAAAGCTGAAGATAGTTGCAGGGAAAGTTTTTCAAATCTTTGTGTACACTGTACAAATTGGCAGCTGTATGACCTTATTTTCATCTGTTTTTAAAGTATCCAGATAAAACTGGCAATGAAAAGACCTGCAGAAAAGCTCAATAATTTGTTGGATGGAAACTATCTTTCTTGTTCACTAACAGTAATCTTCTGTTATAGTTTATGACTTTGCATTTATGAATTTACAGATTTTCAGAAGTGACAGAAGAGGTAAACCACAATATTTCTTATTGTAGGGTCAGGCTGTTCCTTCAATTTCAGATTGAAACCACGAGATTAATAATGCTTATTAGCTTACCAGAGGTTTGGATTAAATGCTTAATCACCATTATGCTAAAGCTAAGAAGAGGTCATTACTTCCAGTTGTACAAATGAGTAAAACCAAGGTATCTAGAGAGAGGTTTTTTGTGACAGTACTGGGTCAGTCCTGGTGACTGTTCCCCAAAACTGCTCCCCAAAATAAGTGTCTTGTCAATCTGCTCATGTTTTATGTGCTTTTGGCATAGAAGGCTGGATACTTAGCTCCCTCAAATATTGAAATATAAATCAACTACAGAATTACATGGGTTTTACAATGTCCCTTTGCATTATTATGCTGTATTTTGATTTCTCAACCAGCTTCTATGATAATAGCATTTGTTCTCATCTTGGCTATTATTGTGCACTGGCCAGATTTAGGTACTCTATATGGTATAGACTAGCTGATGTCACAAACAACCAGCACAGTTTGAATAATGTCCTGAATTTAGATTTACTGTCACTCCTCATCTGTGATACTTCCCAGTTATGAAGAGGTGCTGTGTCTGTGTCTGGTCCCTTAAAATTCTCAACCTCTGTGTTAAAGTTGCTTCTGGGTATATAGGGATATAAGAAATGTTTTGTAGGGGTAAGTTACAATGCCTGGGCTGAATATGTTGCTGTGATGATAAATACTTGTGACTTGAGGATGATCATAATAGGTATTGGTTTGTTTGTTTCCCCTGGAACTCTTTTTTGTGCTTTTAAACCTCAGGTACATGTTTATTACAGTTCATGGATGTGCTTATGAAACAAACCTGACAGTTTTCTCCACTTGCTGCATTTTTGGTTTGTATCACAGTGAAGTGTCCCAGAGGACAAAAATTTGATCCCTTTCAAGAGAAACTTGTACTCCAGGAGTTTGTGCTCCAGACTCTAATGGTGTTCTATCCACACCCCCAAACTAAAGCACTTCTGAAAGAGAAAGAATCACAAGAAGCCTATTTGTACGGGGATGTCAGGTTCTCGGGGCTGTCAGTGGAGTAACTGCTCTGGTAATAGGGGAGTGACTTCAGTAACACTTCTTGCTATTGTAGAAGTTGTTACTGTGTCTCTTACCCTTTCCTCATGGTGTATCTACTTTATTCAGGGTGGGCTCAGTGAGGCAGATAAGGTGACAAATGCACTTTTCCAGGTTGATAGTATTTATTTGATGTCTGCAGTCATTCTCAAGCAACAATGAGATACCAGTACAATGCTAAGAATCAGCTTGAAATTCTAATGAGAAACAATCTCCTCTTACACGAGTTTTGTATGGTAGTATTTGCTTTTTCTTTGAATGTCAGAGCTACCATTTTTCCCTTTTAAGACTCCCCTGTGGTGACAGTAAGCATTGCCAGTCACATGGCTGAGATTCAGAGCTGGGAGAACTGCCATAGTAAACTGAATTTGAACTCTGGTCTTCCCATGCCTCCACTGGGATCTATAACTGTCTGAAAGGCAGGTCTGGCCAGAAAATTTTTGTGTTGCAAAATTACTTTTGATGTGCAGCTGGCTATGTAAAATGGTTCTTATTTGTTTGTCCAAATTCCATAGCTGATTTAAACCACACAGTCCAATCGATAGTGCAAGCTTGTTTTTAAAAATAAAAATATTTATATTTTTTATTAGTTGATTGGATGATAATTGAACCCAAGTGGTTTTGAACCCTGGATACAGCTGAAGCTCTCTTAATTCATTATGGATTGGCCAGCAGGCTGGTGAATCACTGTAAAGCCATGTTGGGGCACTGACAAACTTCAGATAAGTTTGGCTTGTCAGGGTTTTGTATGTAATCCTAAAAAATGCATGTAATTTCTGTATTATTACATGTTAATTTAATTGTAACAGGGTTACTTTTAAAGAATGTTATTTCGTGATGCACAGCATCACCAGACTTGCTGGTCTAATGCTGGAGAGCTTCACTGCATTTGAATATTCATCAATTTAAACCCTGTCCAAGCTCCTTGTTTTTAGAAACTCTGTATTAGAAACCTGGCAGCACAGCAAGATACAGAAAAAGTGTGTAGGAAAATTTAAATCAGTGACATGTGTACTTGTTTTGATAGTGCATTTGTAGGCCTAATTTAATAATGTATATTCTTGGAGGAAATGTGAACAAAATCTGTTGTTAAAACAGATGAAAACAAATGAGAGTAACTTATTTTATTTTGCATGAGTTTTAGTATTCATCTGTAAATTGGTCAGTATGCTGCCATTCAAAAGTTACCAACAGAGTCTCACAGCTCAAAGAGCTGTAGGATTTGGAGTAGGTGTCATCATTCTTCTACTAGACATGAAAAGAAAGCTATTTGTCAACCTCTTTACCTTCCAATGTCTAGTAATGCCAACAGAAATTGAAATGCAGCCAGAAAGAATTTGAAATTTATTTTTCTGTGCATGGAGACAGTCATTACTTCCTACATTTTTCACTCTATTCACAGTTTAACTTGTGATTTTTTGGTTTTTTTAAGCACTGAATAATTTAAAGTCTGTTTGGCAGACGGAGAGAGGTTTGAGTGATACCTTGTTCTTCCAATCCTTGGGGAGATTGCTAGCTGCATGGAGACCACCATTAGTGCTCTCGTTGAAGGAACAGCATTAGTTTGAGCTCGATTGTCATTTGTATTATTTGGGTGAGAAGAAAGTGAGGAAGGGAAGAGGGGAGAGGGTATAGGAGAGAGCTAGAATACTGCAGAGCATAGTACAGGGACAGGGAGGCAGAGCTGGGAATAAGCAGGGCTTCATTTACATCACTGGTCACTGAATAGGGAGGATACATCATTGCTGATAACCCTCTAGTTTTCTCTTCCTAGTTACTTTTTCCTTACTGATTTTGTAGTGCATATGTAAAGAAACAGTACATTTTCTTGAATTATTTCGCTAGGTCTCAAAGATATTGGACAGTTTCAGGGTTTTATTTTGGCATACTACAGTGCTGTGGTCTAACTTATAGGTTTTATTCATATTTTCTTTGAATAATTTCAGGATTTTGTTTTTAATTTATGAGGCCATATTATAAAGTGAACTGTGGAAATTAATACTGTAATTTTAAGGTAACCTAAAGTATTTTCTAAATAATTATTTTCTAAACTATGTGGGTTAAATCGATTCTAAATAAAAATATAAACTTTCCTTATTAACAGGGCTAATAAAACTCTGCCCATGCTAGTGCAGCCTCACTTTTTTATCAGGCAACCTCATGACTCACATTTTTTAAAGGTCTTTCTTCATTAATTTATTTTTGCACTTAGCATGTAAGAAAAAAATGATGAGCTACCTAAGATAATGTGAAGTATTCAACCATGTTCTGCATAATCCAGTTTTTATCTTTCTGATGCAACTCTCTTCCATTTGAATACTGAACAAAATAATTATAAACCTGTCCCTGCTAGGACCCCTGAAAGGTACCAGCATGACTATTCAGATGGTGTTGGAACCAGGTGCAATTTGGTTTAGTATAAAACTTGTCCAAAGAAGGTAAAACAGAACCACCCCCCCAAGCCCTGTAAGTATGTGGTCTTAAGAAACGCACACAGCTGCAGGAAAGAACTGCCAATTAATGTAATTTACAACAGGTTTCAAAATCTTGACTTAGATTGTGAGTTGAATAGTGGGGGGAGACACAGAAGGGAATGGTGGGGAAGTTCAGGCAAAGGATGCTTTGTGGCAGGGAAAAATTGGGTAAGCAACATCTGGAAACTTAACTTGAAAGAGGAAACAACCAAAATTGCAATGAGTAAGAGAGAATCCAGACTAGAGTAGATTGGAAAAGAACGAAGAAGACAAGAGGAGACCTTTGTGGTAATGTGTCACACAGCAGGAAGCAAACATGATTGTTCCTTTTGACTTGGAAAGTTCTATCCCTTTCTCTAAGTATGATACCCGTGTCATTAGTTTGGCATGTGCTGCTTTCAAGGTCTGAGATTATTTAATAGAGATTTGTTTCTAAAAGCAGCAATTTAGTAAAATCCACTACTTTCTTTACAGTTCTGATACCTGTGATTGCCTTGTGGCTGCAAAAGTTCTTTGCTTACATGAGTATTGAGGTGATTTTATAATCACCTCACTAAATTGTGTGTTTAACTACTGTGTGATGTGCCTCTAGAGGAGCATCTTTCCTTGTGCACACCTCATATATCTCAAGATAAATACTTTTTGTGGCAGGTTGCTCATAAGTCATGTTATCATCACCTTTGCCAGTCATATGGAGCCAATCATAGCTTCCCCTGTTCATTGCAAAAGAATGCAGAGGAACCCGTTCAAAGCAGCCTGTGAACATTTGCTTTAACCGTTACCAGTTGCTTTTCTCATCCCTCGTTAATTCCTGATGGATGCTCTGGTCCAGGCTCACTGCTGTGGAACTCTGTGTGTCTCACAGCCCAGGCTGGCTGTGGGAATGGACCGTGCTGGGCAGGACAGGGAACAGCTGTATGGGGAAACCATTAGAGGTGTGATGACTAATTTGCTTATTCTTTCTCGTTAAAATTGGCTCTTCATTTTAGATTAGATTTTTTTTCCCCAGCTGACACAAACTTGAAGAATCTGTCATTTCTTATGAGAGAAAATTGAGTTGCACAGAAGACTGAAATACTGTGGCTCTGCTTATACTTTGACCAGAACACTAAATATTCTTACAAGAGGAAATCACCATTTGACAAGGTGGGAGCAAAGGAAATTAATGTTCACTAGACTAGTTAGGTAATTTGCAGCTGCCATTATATTATAGAATAATTTATTGGTTTTTCCACCTGCCTGAGGTGAAAGCATTTTACCTTTCCAATCCACAAGCTAGGGTCCTGGCAGCAGAAGTATGCAAGCTTTGGGGACAGGAGGGGGAAAAAACCCAACCTGTACTTATTTTTTACAAGAAATCACAAGTATAGCCTATTTTTATTCCACAGAACCTGCTGTATCTTGGGGTGAGGAGGTGTCTCTGTGTCTCACCTAAGAAAACCAACCCTCTTTTCCAGGGGTTTTCCTTTTATTTCAGAGTATGAAAGCATTCTCTAGCTTTTTGTCCAATTGAGTCTTTTAGACTGGATACATGGCAAGAATTTATCATCTTTGGTTTGTTGGTTGTTTTTTTGTTTGTTCAAATAAAGCAGCTGCAAATCAAGTGGAGCATTTGGGTCTTACCACAGTATAGAGGGCAAAATCTAGCTGATGTTCATTTTCCTCAGCAGATGCTTAATATCCATCCCTGTGATCTTAACTCGTGGATGTTTTCTGAAATGCCTGCATTCCCCTGTTATCACCAAACCTAGTCTGTTTCCTCTGGACAGACTGCTCCTTCTCAAAGCACAAACAGAGTCTAACAGAGCACTGTCTGGATCTGTGTTAGAAACCTGTGCACTGCCATAAGTCTAACTGGTAAAGCGATGCCTGTACGTACACATTTTCCAAAAATGCATGATTGTAGTGTGTTGGACTGGAGTCCCAGTGGTTCCATGCAGTGCTGTCTGGGACCTGGTTTATGCTCCTTTATTTCTTCACTGTTATATTTACTTACAACTAATTTTGATGAAGAAAGGGAAAAAGATCCATAGGTGATTTTTCTAAGGTCTGTATGGGTCTGGTCTTGTTAGAAATGCACATTGGTGCAGCTGTCAGAGAATCCCAGTATATAAATCTATTTCATATTTCTCTGGATGTTTTTTCTGCTTCTATTGAAGTTTCTTATGTTTGTTGCCTACTCTACCTTCCACTACATGAAGCAAAGATCCTTAAACTGAGAAAATTTCATGCAAAAGAAAAGTCCAGTGAAACTATACCTTACTGTCAGTTATTTGTTATTTTAGTACCCTCAAATTTTCCTGCAGTTAGAAAATGGGTAAGGCACATAACTTTCAGAGTATTTTAGGATCTATGAACATGTCTTGTATTATTCTTCTAACAGAGATTCAGCACTGAGAACTTCATACTTTTAACTGAATATTGTATATAACTCCAAACTTGCATAATTTTGAAGTCATGTAATTTTTGTTTCCTCCCATAGTGCCTTCTGTCCTGGACTATTCCCTATAACTAATACAATTATGCTTAATAAAAAAAAATTCCACTCTTTAATTATAATATAAGATTGAAATAATCTACATATTTTGGTATTCAAATTCAAGAAAAAATAATCAAATAGTTTTTGGTTAAAGGTGGAGGTGATTGGTTTTGTGCTATAAATTTATAGGAGCAATTATAATATTGCATTCAGAAGTGCTTGGGATCTGTGGAAAATTGCGTATTAATGTAGGATTTAGACTCAGAAGTTACTCTCTTCTAAATAACTGAAATTGGGTGTTATTTGGTCTCATCTGCCTTCTTCAGTCTCCAGATTAATTTTCCCAACTGCTTCCTCAGGCATGTGAGTTATGCTTGTGTCTGTCTTCCTGTTTAGCAGTGAAAAGCTCTTTTCTCATCATCTCAATCCCTTACTTCTGGTTAAGGGCAAAGAATCAGGAATATCTTATATTGGAAAAATGTTCTTATACTGGGATAATGTCTCATGCAGATTCCACTCCTGGGCAGACAGCAGAGAAAGCGCGGCGTTTGATTTTTCCTGTTTGTGCATTTTTTCTGTGCTCAGCTAGTTTTGGTATTGGTTCAGAGTTTATTCATGTGTTTTAGTCACGAGAAGTAGATATTCTTGAAATCTTTTAGTTGAACTGTAAGCAGAGCAAGTTTTGCAGAGGAGGATGAGTGGTTTGCAGCGAGAGGAATGGAAAACACAGAGCAGCTCTCCCAGGCAAGGCAGCAGAAGGCCCCAGAGCAGATCTGGCTGTTCCTGGATTGCAGGGTGTGGGCATAGGTGGCACTTCACTAGGTGGCACATTTTCAGGGTCTTGGTGACGTGGTGTTGACAATACATCAATGGAACTGGATGGACCTTTTTTCCTTTAATCAATCTGGAGCATGTGTTTTGTGCTTTTACAAGTCATAAATTCTGCTCTCGGAGTGAACATTATTAATCCCATATTTCCTTCCCTGCAATGGAGGGGCATTTCCAGAGCAGCCATGCATTCAGAATGTGTTCCTATGCTTTGGACTGTAATATGCTGTCCAAATGGAAAAGTCAGCTAATTTAATATCTGTAGTGCAAACTTTGCTTTACAATGTTCTGAGGCTTCATAGAACTTTAGCAATGCTCCATTTTAGCTTTCCTTCATTTAGAATCTGTTTGAAATAAATGACATATGCAATATAGGATAAAGAGATAGAACAGTGGTTCTTGGTTTTTCTCCCCCTCAGAGTTTTTAAAAATAGAACCATGGAGCCATTTAGATTAGAAAGAATCTCTAAGATCATCAAGTTCAAACATTAACACTACCAAGTCCACCACAAACAGTCCTCTCATTCTCCTTTAACTTTAGGTCACTCAGTAAATCTTGTATATTGCATAGGAATTATTTTTATATCACACCAAGTTAAGTTTTCAAACTTTAAAGAGGATGAGTGGGGTTTTTTTGCTAAGTTCTAAAGGTAAGAAATTTGGGATTTGCTATTTGCAAACTAATCTGAGTAGAACTACTTGGCTTTAAATATCTTGTTGAATCAAATCTCAGTGCTAAAGTGTCCCACCATCTTAAATATCAACCTATATCCACTATATTTAAATATTTAAGTTTTTTAAAAAACCAAATGGAATGATCCATGATATAAGAATGTAATTAAATAATTACCTTATGCATCTTTTCAGGGAGTTCTGCCTCACTGCAATTGTTGATCAGATAACTGGGCAGTAAGTTTTGTTAAGTAGGTTAGCTGATGGGTGGTCTCATGGATATTAATAATAAAAGATAAAATCAAAGAATAGAAGCAGATAGGATGAATTCAGTTAACCTCCCACTCTGTTTAGAGAAGGATTCTGTTTCAGTAGAGGCTGAGTTTTAAAGAGCGTGACAGCTTTTGGATATCTCAACGGGCAAATAGTTTGTGGGCATAGGTATGACAGACTCCCACAGATGTTTAGAAAAGCCTTCTGCTTCACCTGGGATTTTGTATTAGACTTTCTGAGAAGTGTGGTCAGGTGTGCCAGCACAAATGAATAATTACCTCAAACTTTTTTTCTGTAAGTCATGCATTTGTGCTCTGGGGAATCTGCAGCATCGAGGGGGACAGGCTTCTGCAAAGAACAGGGTTTGTTTTCAGTTGAAGAGAGGTTGTTCCCTAAAATATGTCTGTAAGTGGTGGATGTTCAAGGATAGAGTAATGATTGAGAATGGCGAGAAAGAAGTAGCTATTGGATAGTACCAATCATGTTTTTTTCCACATCTGTTGAGCACTAGTGTTTAGTGTATATTTTTCAAACCTAGTGGTTGTTATTCAGAATTTATATTCATAGTCTTCCAGTAACAGGAATGGTTTATTTCCAGACCTTAGACTAGTCAGCATTAAAAATCAGATTCAGGTTCGTTGTGCCAGCTTTATTTTTGCTTCCTTTTCTGTAAGATGTAGCTAATATTCATTATATATTTAGAGAATTAGTTGGCCCTTTCAAAGTTATCTGAAACTTTGTGTAGAAGGTGACATAAACATATAAATTTTGAGTGTCAATATTTAATTTTAGAACATAAAATTTGGCCCAGAACTTTTAGCCAAGTACCAAGAAGAAAAAGAAGAGAGACAGAATAGTTTTGATGTCAATACTCTTAGGAAATGTTGGCTTTTTCTGGTATTAACAGCAGATTTTATGTGTAGAAGGCTGTGTTGACTTGCTATTAATTTATCTGAATAAAGCATCTGTAAAACAGCTCTAGTAGCTATTGAAAGGTAATTAGTTAAAGCTTAATTTCCTTCTGTAGCTGAGATTTAGGTTTGTTGGTGAATGACACTGGAAATACTGTAGCGCTGGAAGGATTTTGACAACTCTTGTCACTTGCTCTTGCAAGAGACCTGGAATTCACAGAAGTTTTGTCTTTTCACTTGTGGAATCTGGAATAACAAGTTGCATTTTTAAGTGATGAAAGGTATTTCTGACAGTCTCCAAGACAATCAAGTGTGAATCCCTTTCCTGACTAGTAGCCTAAATTGTTACAATAATTCGTTTTATTCTGAGTTACTGCCTAATTATTTTAAGATAGTTGATGTTAAATGCAGTTGTCAGAATGTTATTTTGCTGCAGGGGAAGTATGAAGACTGTGGAAATACAAAATACTAGTTGTAGATTTCTTTCTCCATGTATCAGTGAACTTTTGAGAGGAAAACCTGGCTCAGAGTAGCTCTTGCATTATTTCTTATGTGAGTAACTTGGTGTCTCACAAAGCATATAAATCTCAATGTTTTTGAAACATTAAAAGGAATCTAAGCCTTCAAATTCTTTCAGTATCGTTTGGAATGGAATGGAATCATAGAATCAGTCATAGAATGGCTTGGATTGGAAGGGGCCTTAAAAACCATGCAATTCCAACCCCCTGCCGCAGGCAGGGACACCTTCCACTAGACCAGCTCCATCCAACCTGGCCTTGAACACTTCCAGGGATGGGGCAGCCACAACTTATCTGGGTGATCTGATCCAGTGCCTCACCACCCTCACAGTCAAGAATGTTTTCATAATATCTAATCTAAACCTTCTCTCTCTCTCAGCTTGAAACCATAAATGGTTCCTGATTTGCAAAGCTAAGGCTGCAGCCAGTTTCTGTAATTGTCATTCTTGTGGACAAAATTTTTGGTTTAATGTTTTCCTGGAGTATGTATTCTTGATTTTTTTCTTACCAGTTGTTTTCATGATGGATCCAAGCTTTTACACAGCCTGGGATTAAGTAACTAATTCACTAATGGATTTAGGTCCACCTTTAGCTGAAATGATTGACCACAGATGTACCATCATGCTTGGGTCTAATGAATTTTGTAATGAATGTAGCATTAGTACAGAAAGAGGTCTACAGGGTTCAGTAGTTTAGTGAAGATTGTTAGCCAGGCATCAAGAGAATTTAAATTTTTTTCTTAGTTTTAAAATGTGATAAATCTGGATATTGCTGGGGAAAAAGCATCCAAATGTGGTGAATATTGTGTCAGTACTTCTGTTTCACAATTATTGCTTTCTTAAATACTTATCTAACAAGAAACATTTCTTGCTTTGCCAAATGCCTTTCCTGCAATAGAGACCAGTCTGGAAAGGCTGAGACAGATCAGGATAAAGCATTGGTGGCACACCTCTAGCAAAAGCAAGAGCTCTTGTGTCAAATTATTTTGCATGGCAGGAATTGATCCAGAATTGATGTAATGTTAACTCAGGGCAGGAATGCAAAGTTAACTGAGGAAGTTGCAACATACCTTGACCGTTGCTAAAGTAATTCTTCTTGTGGGATATTTAATTTAATGTGCATCACCTTTTCTTCTCTTTGTGAGTGTGTTCAAAGTAATTTGGAAGATTTAAGATATTCTCAAGTGGTTGGAGTGAGTCATTTAATATTTTTATATGTTTAATTCAATTAATGTCATTAAATAAGAGATATATAGTTAAATTAATGGTAAGGGCTGGGGATATTCAGCCTGGAGAAGAGAAGTCTCTGCAGAGACCTGAGAGCAGCTTCCAACACCTAAATGGGGCTGCAAGAGAGCTGGAGAGGGACTTTTCACAGGGGCATGGAATGACAGGGAGAAGAGGAATGGCTTCGAACTGAAATAGGGCAGGTTTAGATTACATAGTAGGAAGAAATTATTTGCTGAGGCACTGGCGCAGGTTTCCCAGAGAAGCTGTGGCTGCCTCATTCCTGGAGGTGTTCAAGGCCAGGCTGGATGGGGCTCTGAGCACCCTGGCCTAGTGGGACGTGTCCCTGCCCATGGCAGGGGGTTGGAACTGGATGATCTTTAAGGTCTCTTCCAACACAAGCTATTCTTTGATTCTGTTATAATCAACCAACTAATCAGTGCAGTAGTTATTTGAGATCATATTCAAACTTAGCTTAATAGCCAAAAGAGAAATTTCCAATCTAATGGATAAATCCAATTCTAAAAGTCTGGTTTCTTGTTAAATACATGATTCACTTTCTGGAATGTCCATCAGTATCTGCCTAATCAGTTCTGAAAGTAAGTTGCCAGACTCTTTGCAAAAAATAGTTGAATGTCCTGAGCATAAATACTGTAAATCCTTTAGACATTTAAAATTTTAGGTATACTATTTTTCTGCAGACTAATCCCAGTGTATTCCTATCTATTTACTGATGTAATTTCTCTTCTAAAGATAGTGTTCCATGACTGGGGCCATGCATGTAAGGATAGAAATCCAGGCTATCCAATCTGTCTTCTTCCAGTTCCACAACCTTTTTTACTATTCTATCCTCTGTTTTTCACTTTGTCCATGGATGAGGAGGTCAGGAAGAGCTAGGAAGAATCTTTTCTGAAATAAACAGGAGAGAATTTAATACAGTAATAATAACAACAGTTACAAAAAAAAAAAAAAAATTAGAAAAACAAGTTAAAAAGAGGACCCTTCTCCTCATAGCTTTTCCATGGTCAGAAGAAAACGCAGGGCCAGTCTTGCTCTGCATTCTTTCTTAGAAGTTTCAAAAGGTAGTACAAAGGTTGCCCAAATTCTTATATTTCCGAGATCTGTCTTTTGTTTCCAGGGTAGATATTGTAGTAATTATCTTTGTTCTCAAAATTTATCTTTGTAGCTGCATAAAATCAATCAAATCAAGTAACCTGTGAAAATCAACCAGTTTTGCACTGCTGCAATAGCCAATTTGGTTCTAACTTAGTGGTCTAACTTGTTTTAGGATATGGACTTCAATGTTTCACAGATGCAAAATACTAAATCGTGGACTGTATAAAAACTTATTTTCACGTTTTCTTTTCGTATTGTAAAAAACACATCTGTTTGTTTTTCAACTCAGTAATATGAGTATCATTCACAAAGTCTCTTCTGTTGTCATGGCAGGGATGAGTTTCAAAGACTTACTTTTATTCAATATATATTCCCCATGTATGGTTAAGGAAGTAAAATTGGGTAGTAACATTTATCAATTTATTTTGAGATTAGAATTTATGATGTGGAAATGTGCTTTTTCTTATATTTGCTGTGGTTTGATTTTATCCTTTTTTTTTTTTTTTTGTTGAAGAAATTATTTATTAAAATAATAATAAAAAAAGGTAAATTGTCACAACCAAATTAAAGCCTTGTTTTGATTAAGATATAATGTGTAAATTGTAACACTTGCTGCTCTGTGTTCCGAGCCTGCCATTGCTTTCTCTGCTAGCTGAGACTCCAATATTTAAAATGCTCCTTTTTTATTTTTTTGTACAGAAAAATGTACCTCCAGCCCATCAAACCATTTCCTAGGGAAGTTGTGGTTCATGACAGCATGACCAAGTTAGTGTTCTAAGCTGGAAATGAAAGGAAAGCAGAAGCTGAGCTGTTGGAGAAGTGCTGGCATGGCAAGAGATTAGCCTGTCCCATTTTCCTCAAACCACATTTTTCTGGAATTACGCCTCCAGGAGAGTCCCCACCCAGGCAGGCCTTCTCCCAGATGAGGTAAAGGATGCCACCATCAAGCTGAGCTGTGTTAGGCTTCTCTGAGCTGGAAGCCTTTCTTCATTACATCACACCTGGCTGTATTTCAGAGATTAATGAACAGCATCTTGTCAGGTTTAATATATCACAGTGCTTGGGTTCACATTGAAGATGTAATCATAAATTCCCTGGGCTGTGAACTATACCTTAAGGACTCGCAGGGAGTTCTAAGAAGGCAAGAAAAAGAAATGACTGCAAATGACAAAGTGTGCCAGTTTTGAGAGAAACCTGCAGATTTTCTAGGACATTAGGTTTCAAAAGAAGGATTACACACAGACTAAACAGAGTAGAAGTCATAAAAATTTAAAGGCATCACAAAAATAAGATTCTTTTTAGGTATGACAGAATACTAAAGGAAATTTATGCTGAATTATACCACCCAAGCAGACACATTAATTAAGGTAATGAGAAAATATGTTCCATTTCCATGGACCCAAGCATGTCAGGAAGCATTTGACACTTTCAAAAGGGGGAGAGGTGAAAGCGTGCACTTCACTGCTCTTGAAGTTCTCAGGTTTTAGCTTATCTACTCACATTCATGTTTGGGCTGCTGAGGCATTAGGATATGTACTAATCAAGAGAGAGAGAGAAAAAACTACTGCAAGTGACTGATATGCCTAAAAAAATGTAAACACATTTGTGCTGAATAACTTAGGATACTCTTGTAGCCTGAACATTGGAGAAGCTGTCATGTCATATCTTAGGAAGGCAGGAATGAAAAGAATCTTTTTATTGTCAAGATATGATTCTGAAAATATTATATTATATATTATAAATATTTTAAATATTTTAAATATTATATTATTATGTGAAATTTAAAAATCCAAAAGCAGATGCTCTGTTTTCTTTCCAATGGCTTATACTTGAAGATGGCAAGCAGGGCAATTTGCAGGATCAGGAAATAAAAGCCAGACATTCAAGGTTATTCAGACATCATTTTTCTATGCAAAGCACTTTAAAAATCAGATTCTAATTCCTTTTCTAAGAGTTTTATTCCATTCCTGTTGTTCAAATATTCCCCTGTATATTGCCTGGAAATTCTTCCAGTCATTCTTTGATAGAAGCAAGCTGAAAAAATTGGTTTGAGCCTTAATCTTTTTTTGGAATGTGAAACCCCCAGTCCATGTTCTTTCATTTCTTATCTGTGATGTAATGGCCAGTTAATGTTGAGAATGGGACATTGCAGAAAGCATCCTCTGCAATGTGTCTTGATTTTTCAGTTTGAACAGCAACTCCCAGATGTTTTCACATGTACTTGGTTTTTGATAGATGGGACTACGCCCTCCACATGTATGCTTAGACCTAATATGTTGAACCAACCACATTTCTGAGGCATCACTTTAATATAGTTTAATAAATGTGTATTTTGTACTTATATAGCTGATGCTTAAAGATTCTCTAATTTACAAATAACTACAATTTTTATGCATGCAAGATTTTAAGAGTTAATTACACTAGTGTGCCTAAGTGTGCACATCTGATACACACTCGATTAATTGTTGATCTTTGGATTAAACTTCATTTCTTTTCACTTGGTGCCAGGATTTGGGCCTGCAGATCCCCTTTCTCTTTTGTGCTAAGCAGCTTACATGCTGTGTGTACAAAACTGTGCTGTAGCCAAAATAATACTTGAAATATTTGGTCACTAAGAATGAACAGAAGGAAGGCCAAACCTTAGGCTTTTCTGACCACATAAAAAGCATGAGGTAAGTAATAATTGGTAACCTATCTGTGTGGTTGAAATGCAATGTAGCAGTTGTTTTATAATAGTAGGAAATAGAGGCAGAAGATGCAGGAGAATTTTACATTTAATTGAAATCAATGTAAATATTTTACATGGGCAAAATTCAGTTTATTTACTTCAAATGTTATCCTGTCGTGTGCTGTCATTTTATAGGAGTGCTGATCACTACCCTGATTATGTTAATCTAAATATTTGCAACGCAGAGAATATTAGTTTGTCTAAAATTGCTTGTCTCTTATGGTTGTTGTGTAAAGTTTGTCAGCATTATCTATTTCTTAGAAGAAACTTACTGAGGACAAAGTGTTTAATAATCTCATTACAGATAAATGAAAGAAAGCTCTTTCTGAGCAGGCAGCTTTCAAAACAGCCAGAGGACAGAATCTCATTTGCTTCTTTTTACTCTTTATTAAAAGGTTAATATGAATTATTAATTCATCCCTATTGATTGGAGTGATCATTTTCTGATCTCTGGAAGGTTCTGCTTAAATGAATAATGATACTGAAGGTGAGCCTTCTGCTGTGCCTGTGCTGCAGTTAGCAGTGACTGCAGCAGCCAGAATACGTTTCTGAATGAGGTGTCTGTAAGCATTTTGGGATACAAGTCACAGTTAAAGCAGTCCTGCAGAGCTCCACAGGCTTACCTGGGATGTCCCCTTGCTGCCCCAGACTTCCTGCTGCCACCACTGGGCTACTGCTCATACTCCAGGTGACTCATAGCTGTCTCCCAGACCTCTCTTCAACTCAGTAGTCACTCAAAACTTCAACAAAGACTTGTCTTTACTTTCATTTCCTTTTATAATATAGAAAACACTTCAGTGCTGTCTGTTACCTGTTCAAAAGGTGCATGAAAGGATTCAAATAATGTCATATAATGTGGCTTTAACATCTCATTGCCATAATATGGCAAATCTTTTGTTTTGAGCTTTTCATTGGAGTATTTATTTGCCAGGGGACTGAAGCTCAAAACTCACAGTGATAGTCATGTGCTCCACTGAAGCCCATTGCTGTCTGAACTTGTCTTCCTGAAGACTCTGTTCAGCTTCATCAGCTTTTAATCTCTTGTATTGGTGTGCTGGCACCTCTGAAAGGACAGGCAGAGCTCCTGTGGACATCAGCAGATCTGGATCTACTTTGTGATTTTCGTCTGGCAGGTGGATTTTCAAAACCAAAAATTTGTAGCTTTCAGGTGGTAATTTTTATGTTGGCATTGTGATGGCTTTGTGCCTTTTCTGTTTAGTCTTCTCTGGTCTGTAAATCACAGAGTCACAGAATAATCTGAGTTAGGAGATCGGCCACCCAGTCCAACCACTCTGCAGTGAGCAGGGATGTCTTCAATTGCTTGTCCAGCCTTGAAGATTTCCAGGGACAGGGCATTCACAACTTCTCCAGGTAACCTGTGCCAGTGTTTTATCTCCCTCTTTGTAAAAAATTTCTTCCTCATATCTCATCTAAAAATCAAGCCTTCTTCAGTTTAAAACCAGTGACCCTTGTTCTGTCACAACAAGCCCTGGTCAACAGTTTGTTCCCGTCTTTCTTACAAGTCCCTTTCAAGAACTCAGAGACTCCAGCAGGATCTCACCAGAGCCTTTTCTTTTCCAGTCTGAGCAACCCCCCAACTCTCTCATCCTTTCCTCATAGGAAAATCATCCCTCCAATCATGTTAGTGTCCCTCCTCTGGACCTGCTCCAACAGGTCCGTGTCTTTCCTGTGCTGGGGTCTCCAGAGCTGGATGCAGCACTGCAGGTGGGCTCTTACCAGAGTGGAGGAGATGCTGTGCTATGAGATGGGGCTTTTATAATTTGTGAAATAGCAATAATTAAAAAAAAAAAATTCTGATTATTCCCTATAAACAAACACTTTGGGTTTTGTCCCTTAATTCTTTTACAAAACTTGGAGATTTCAGAGATGCTTTGCCCCAGTGAGAGTGAAATGAAGAAGTGTGGGAGGGGCAGCATTGTCAGAGCTGCCTGTTGCAAACAGATCACTTGGAAAAGCAGAGCATAGAGGCAGAAAAGGGACTTTTGACTCACCTGGAAGGAGGCACTGGGGCACTTGGTCCTGATTCCTCAAATGTGTATATCTAAATTGCTCAGCAGGACTAATTTAGTGGGTTAAATTACACTTTCAAATAAGCTTTCTAGGCCAGAAGATTCTGACTCTGCTTTTCCCTCTCTTCTTTTAATCCACTGCTTTTTATCACTTCTGGCTTCACTGTATCTTGGATTCAACCAGAAAGACTGCAGTCAAAACAGTTTCTTGGGAAGTAACCAGAAGTTGGATCCACCTCTTTGTGAATCGTAGTGGTGTTCTTATCATTAAACTGGCACCACCACCCATGAAGTTAATTGAAGTGCTGGCTATGACTAACTTCTCAGGATTCTCCAAGGTCTCAAGCAAGCTTTGGCAGTTGTATGTCTTATTCTGCATTGCTTTTAGGAGGAGATAATTATCTCCATATTGTTTGGGTACTTCTGAGCATATATGCCAACCAGAAAAAAAATTAGCCATATTAAAAGAAATATAGTGAGTTCAGGTGCCAGGGTATTTAAGTAGTACCGGAGATTTGGCAGATGGAGTTGTTCTTTGGGACTCAGAAGGGTTTACAGGCCTGGGACACACTTTGGGTAGACCTTAATAGCATGTAGCTTGAAAATTGCTGTCTTTTGGAGGAAAAAGTGGTCCTAAACTCAACAAAACAACCAAACCAATCCTGTCTAATCTGTGTTTGAGACACATCAACACTAAGGCTGTGGGTTCAATCACCATATGGGCTTTTTCTTGAAGAGTTTGACTCAATGATCCTCGTAGGTCCAACTCAGAATATTCTGTAAATATTCAGTGTTCCATCTAGGGTAATTTCAGGTGAATCTTGCAGTTTCAGCAACCACTGCTGCCTGAGTATTATGTGAGGGATTTCACTTCCAGGCTATTAGAAGATGTGAAGAATTTTCAAGACAATAAGCTTAAAAAATATTAAAATGCAGTTTACTGCATACTGAAAATCTGATAATTCCACAGAAGTTCCATCAGAAATAAAAAGCTGTAATTATAAATGCAAAGTAAAAGTGATTTTAGTAATTTACAGGGACCTCCTAGACATGAATTCATCTTACTACTAAGGTATTTAAATAAGAAACCTGAGAAAACGCCAGACAGCTGTATTTTTTGGAATAATTTTAATAAGCTAACATGGTAATGAGTTTACTTGTTGCATCTGTTGCCCATACTGAAGTTCATGCAACTCAGTCACATCACTATAATTTTTTTTGCAGAACCATCTTAAAAATTGCCTCTTGTTTTACCTTTTCAGTGCTTGTTTGCATCGATCTAGAACTAAATAGCTCTGAGTAAGTGCAGAAATGATGCATGAGGTATTAGCATGTGTGTGTGGCTGCAGGTTTGTGTTACAGATATAATAAGCAAGATATATATATATATATATATATATATGTATATATATAATGTAGGCTGTACAGCTATACGTCTTGGAAACCTCAGGGTTAGGCTGACATAAGTGCCTTCTGATGGCTTGCTAGCTAAGATCTAGCACAAGGCTCTCTGGGGATGAATTTCTTAAAAAAATAAAAGTGGGTTCGGCCACATTTATTTGATATTACATTCATAGGTGTAAAATAGCAGTTTATAGTTTCACTTGTCCATTTCCCTTGCTCTGGACCTGCCTCCCTGATCAAGAAATTCAATAGCTATTAAAAGCTGCAGCTGTACTAACAGTCTTATGCTTTATAGGAGGCATTTTGCAGCTATTACTTTAGAACAGGCGTTTTGTGCCAGTACAGATGTTACGTCCACCTTTTTCATAAGCACTTTATCTGCACCATGGGCATTGCATTTCTAATGTTTGCTTGAAATTGCTAAACATGCTCCATAGCTGTAATTTATTTGGGCTGGTGTAGTTTAGAGGCCTGAAAGCTGTATCTGCACCTGTTCTATTCATGCGACCAGGAAAGCACGAATTCCACTGCAGGAGAGTTAGTGCAGTTTGGATCTTTTCTTTCTAAATCTCCTGAACCAAAGGCAGCCATTTGATTCACATGTATGCTCCCTTTCCCTGAAGTGGAAATAGTTTGCATATATATCACAGAATTCCAATTTTCTAATACTGAAAGGAGAACACACCTCCTGTTCTAATGAGGAACAGGCATACAACTCCCACATTCCCTTGCCCAGTCTATCCCTGAGTAATCAAATGTGCATGGTGAAAGGTGAAACATGTAGAAGTTGCTCCAGTGTGTACCACTGGAGCAAACTGTGCTAGAATAATGACACCAGTTTCATTGTGGGACAATATGACAGCTGAGTGAGATGTATTTAAAGTGGTATAAAATGAGTGAAAAGGAAAAGCCACTGCTTAGCCCGATTCACCTCCTGACAATGCTGATATCTGAATTTGTGCTGATGGAAGATAAGCAACAGTTGAAGATGACTGAAACCTTGACAATATCTGAAATTTTGAATATTGAATGTTGAACCAGTGTAAGAGCCATTCATTCAACTGTTTTAGCCCAAAATTTTGGAATTCATGCAAAATCCAGGAGTAGTCCTAGCTCTGAAAGACAAAAAAATAAACAAAAAAAGAACTTTAAAATCCCCCAGAAACCATCCCAAAACAAGCAAACAAGGAAGCCACTGTTGAGTGAGGTTTTCCAAACCAAAGTTATGTCCCACTTTGCCCAGTTCTGCCAGAGACATATGTCATCCGTAGACATGTCATCAAATCTGACTCAAACCAGCCCTTCCCCCAAAATAAATAAATCCAACCACATAGACCGAAATGATTCTTTGGCATCCTAAAGGTTCTACCCTACTTACTTGTGGTGCATTTTAATTTACAGTTAAACCAGGGGCTGATCCATTACTTAGTGTTTTCATTAAAGTAAAACAGAAAAAAAGCACTTGTGCCACAATCAGTCTCATGAAACACTTGTAAATATGTTGTGAATTTAGTGCAATAGAAAGGAGAAGCAGCATATCTATAAGAAAACAAATGAAGAACCAAGGACTTAAGGAACAGAGCTGTATGGGGAAATAAAAAAAAGGCAATAAAAAGACAGAAGATTGTTCAAAGTATATATTTTGGGAATAGCAGTTAAATGGTTAATCAAATATATGAGTAGTGACTGTATTACTAACATGAAATGCTCCTGAATTGTAAATTTAGGCTTTGGATTCCTTTTGAAAGTTCTGATGGCTTCTGGTAAACCACACAAGCCTTGTCCAAGAGGCGAAGGATGCCTCCTTTGGTAAATCCAAAAGCAGATTCAGAATTTGGCCCTTCAAGTTTAGGATACCATCAGAAGCTCTAGGTAGAATTACATTCCTGCTGTACACAGCTGAGTGTATATAATTCTCTAAGTAAAATTCATGTCTTATGTGTCGTAAAAGGAATGAAAGGTAGCTGTTAATTCCAAGGCTTATAAATATGTCAGTGGGTTTTCATAATGTCTTAATAAATTACAAGAACAAACTCAGTGACTCATGATGTCACCAGAACTACACGCTGCACTGTATTTATTGTAATTATGTACAAAACTCACAGAATTCTTTTTACTCTCTACATGAATAGATAGGTCCCACTAAAATATCAAAACAATCATCATGGATTTCATTATTTATTTGCCATCTTTCAGCTGTTTTCTTGTTCTGAGCACTTCTTCAAATGAAGAGAATTTTCAAGAAATTATGTTTAAAAGAACATTGCTGCAACTTCTATATTCATTCATTGAAAACCTGAAGTAACATACAGTTTCCAAATATCCCCAAGTTTTGGGTGAAGTTCAAATTTTCCTTGGATCCTCGTTCTCTGGATGGCCACCAGCCCATATCACTAATGGTATAGCTTGCTGAAAAATGGAAAAACAGTTTCATAAAAATTTCAAGGTTATATTGGCTTCAATCTGTAATGCAGAGATAGCATCAATATCGTAGAGTTGTAATGCTTCATTCTTTAGTTTAAGAAATAAACACAGGACAGGCTAAAGGCTTTAGTAGTGTAAGACTAATTCAACAGCACTTCACACCACCAAAGTGAACTTAGTGTGTGAAGAAGCCCTTGGCTCTTCAGTGCTCCCTGGTTTTTGATGTCCCAAGTATAGTTGGCATTTGAGTGTAGTGATGATTAATTGTTCTCTTGTATCATAAAACACAGGGGGTTGATCTATGGAGCTGGTCCTGTCCTGTGTGCATGCTCAGGTGTTGAGTTCAATGAAACACAACCTGTGACTCAGGCTGGGGAGAAAAGGAAAGAATTCCTTCCTGCATCCATGTTTTATGGCCCTCATTTAAACCACTGGAAATAGTACCTCGGAATTTAACATATGTTGATTTGATAATGTGCTCCTCTGAAGGTATGAAATAAGCAACAAATAAATTACCCCAGTGTTTCTCCCACTGTGGCCAAACTAATTCTCCAAGATATCTGTGTTTCCAAAGCCTCTGCATGAAATCCCCTTGTTCCAGCTGCATGTCCACTCACATACTGCTTTCCATGCAATAGGTATCTTTTCAATATGGATGTCCTAATTTTCTGTCCAGGAAACACAATTCCAAACTTCCCATTCCAAAAATAACAGCAGTGTTCAGTCACATTTTATGAAAGCATCTTAGAATTTATATAAATAAAACTAGTGTACATTTCAAAGAATATATAAATGCTGGCATTTTACTGCAGAGATCAAAGAGATGATTAAAATTAAAATTTCATGGATTTTAAATTATGCATTTAGTCATTAAAAATATTAAAACAAAAAAAAAATTAAAGCAGCAGGTGTACCTTTTATAGTAAGATAAAGTTTAATATATTTTATTAGCTTAAGGGACACAGAATAACTATCTAATCAGAACTTCAGGCATGCATTTACATAAATATATTAAATTAAGAAAAACAATTATACACTTAAACATCCTTTTGTCTAAAAAAATCATTAAATCCACAGATTAACAATAAATCCAACTCTATGTATTTATCACTTCCAGATACAACTGTTCCATTTCTCAGATATTACACAAATACATTTGTTAGAATTTATATGCATTTATACATATATTATATATTACATAATAGTGTGTATACATACATGGTGTTCAATAATATAATAATAATTTGTAGTTTTTATAGCACTTTTCATTTGAAGAACTCAAAGCGCTTTACAAGGATTGATTTCACTAATTTTTGGATGGGAAGTGGAGGCACAAAGATGCAATTATTTCAGGTTATATAGAATTTGTGACAGACAGCAACTGAATTCTCTTCTTGTGAACTTCAGTCCTGCTGTCTCCCAAAAAAGAAATGCACATATAGCATATGGACTCTGTGTAGGTAGACTTGCAAAGACTTGTAAAGTCTCAAACCAAGAAAGCACTTAATTATATTAATAATGTTAAGCACATGACTTCAGTGAGGCTCATATGCTTAAAATTACTTCTGTGCTCCCAGCTAGACTGGTGCCTGTATGTGCTTAGTAGTATAATTCAGTTTATAGGAGATGCTTAAACCTAGTTTGAGTGATATTTTCTAAGCTATTTTCCCACATTTCAATTGTACATACAGTACCTGACAGCTACTATGAAATAAAACTAGTTGAACAGGGGAATGCCACTACAGTAATGTTCTCAAGTGACAGAAGTTTGTTATTTCCTTTTCTGCTTGGCTCCCATTACAATCTAATTGTTCTCAAAGGGGAACTGAAGTTTTAATTCTGCAGTATATTTTTGTGGGGGACGGCTAATAGCATTTTTGGATAATTCACAGGGTAGGGTTACTGCTTCTGGTACTAATGCAGATCACTACAAGCTTCATCTGGTGACTTAATACCAGGTGGTTTCTGGTCTCAGTACGTCTTGATATGAATTAAGCTCATTCTGCACACCGGTTTTGACTGCCTAGAACATTTTCTTTTTAGCAGCTCCTCCTAGGAACATTCAGAAAATGGGGTTGTTTGTTACTGCCTTGTGATGCAAAGCACCCTTTTGTCCTACTGTAAAATGTATCCTACATAAAAAAAACCCGTCTCCAAACCAGCCAACTCTCTCTGCCTTCTTTCCAAGAATACTGTGAGCACAGCCATTGTGTATATTTATGTGCTTTAGCTGATGCCACCTTTCTGAAATTTCCTTGGAATTTAAGCAGTTTTTCACTTAAAATATTTTTACTTCATCACAAAGTGAAAATAAATAGGGAAATCTCATAGACCATGGAAGGACCTTTACTATATGATACACTGCACCTTCTTGATAATATGTAACAGATGGAAAGTTGTTTTTTATCAGTAGAAATAAAACTCTTCTCTAGTAATGCAGCTTGCTGTGTGCACAAGAATGTCTGACAATTTCGTTTATGGAAGCCTGTCTGTGTGCAGTAGACAATAGGTAAAGGCACGCATTATTTGCATATTAGCCAGATTATTAAATGTTTGTGAATGTCTGTAGCATAGAATGATCACTGGATGATACTTTTTCATTACTGAGAGCTCAGGGAAGCAGGTGAGTCACTCAGCTTTCACATCAGCTGATTGCTGGACATTTAAAAAATATCAAGAAGGCAGGCAGATTTTGTGTAAATGCTGGGAATACCTATAAGGAAACCCGTGAGGATTGGAAAGCTCTGTAGGGCTTTCTGCAGGGCTGGGTCTGCACTCTTATTCCACAGAACATTGGTCTAATGCTGCAGATGCAGACACGGACAGGTCATGTGTGCACTGATGTCTGAAGTGAAGATCTTCTGCCAGCTAAGTGGATATCTTTTAAGGACTTAATCCTATAACTAATGAAGTCAATAGGAGATTATCAGTTGACATCAATGGGCTTGGAGTCAGGCCCTCAAAGATTAAAGTAATCCTGTCCTAAGCTTTCAGGTGGCTTCTGCAGTTTCACACCTATATTCCAAAAAGTACATGCCTTATTTTACTGAATTACTCTGTTGTTGAAAACAACAAACTTTTCAGCAAAACAGTCTTAAATTTTTTTCAATGTTTCTGAAACATTTTATCCTGAAACTCCTTAGGGAAATATTTATTTATCATGTTTTTATAGCCAGAACTCAGATTACTCAGTACAAATTTTCTGCAAATTTGAATTGAAATAAATTTAAAGGATTGGCTGCATTTTTTAATGAGAACATTACTTTAAATTTTTTTAATATTCCAGAATGAAAATAATTACTTTTTATTTACCACTTGGCTCCCTTCTGTTTTTCTTTTTCAAGATGAAGAACACCTTTTAAGTTGGACAGAAGATCAAAATGGTATAATTCCTAATTAAACTAATATACAGATAATCTAAAGGATAGTAAATTAAAATGCATTAATGTCTTTTAAGGATTTACATTATTAAGGAGAAATTAAGCAGAACAGGCTGTCCTTGGACTTGTTTTTTCCATGTAGAACTAGTCTTATAAATGCCTATTTCATGGATGCAATTAGAATTACATGTATGGATACTCATTTTCACCATAGTGCAACTTCACACCTGTGGAATTACTTGTTCATATTTCCAGCATCTCCATGTGAGGCTGGGACTCCCAAACTGTAAATGCCCAGTTAAGACAGTGCTAGAAGCCACTATAAAATAACAAAACTCTGTGGAATGACCAAAAGGTAAAAGCCTCAGCCTGCTGGGAAGATTTTGATGCACACATCTCAAGTGTCAGGCACTTTCAAAAATAATAAGCACCTGCAGCAACCACAGATTGTTGATGGTTGCTGTGGGTCTAGAAAGGAAGGAGCTGCAAAACCAAATGTGGACAAGTGAGTGGAAGGAGATACACAGAGGTGTCATGTCAATGATACAGAATTTATATTCTTATTTATACCTAACTTGCACTTTGTTTGCATGACATAGAATAATGTGTGAGGATTTAAAGGTAAAAAGGGTTTGGATATGTGTCCCTGTCTGTTAACAGAAGAAATTTATTCCCAGAGGGGGAGGCTTTGAGTTAGTATTTCTTATTGGGCGCAGTAGAAAAATGAGTTTACTGTTTTTCTGAAATGGAGTGAAACGATTTGGAGCCAATTTTGCGTAACATCTTTTTGTCTCCCTACTTATCTATGGAGTAAAGATATTTCTCCTTATAGTCCAGTAATATGCCTTCTTTCTGATCAGTGTCATTTAAAAAGGGAAAGATGAGATTTCTGTCCCAGAATAATAAAGCAGGGGTTTGACACTAGCAAGCATCAGGGAGAGTCATGTTTCTTGCAACAGGTACAATTGTTCTCCTTTAGCAGCAGAAAGGCTGAAAGAATGCTTGAAATGTACAATGTGTTGGGAACAGAGAGGCAGTATCTCTGAATAAAGGAAGAAATGAGTGGAATAAAAGATTAGGAGAGAGAGAGACAGAGACAACTTGAACACATACATAAAATCCCTTCTGGAGGCCCTTATCTAATTGCCTCATTTATCTAGTTTCATTTATAAGCTCAGTTTTTATTCTGGGACACTCTCGGAGGTTGTGTGAGAATGGCTGCAGAATGACCTAACTGGCAACAGGCTTTCTACAGACCCTTTTTTTTTTTTTTATGTATGCCAATTCTCAGGGCAATTACTGCAGTTGCCCTTTTTATATCAGCATCTTGGGTGGCTAGGCCTGGGGTTTGCTCACCCTTTTTAATAGTATAATTTCTTTTGATAAATAAGCAGCTAGGATTTTTTGTGTCTTTTTTTTTTTTTTTATGAGAATAGTTCTTTTCCACTGGGACTTCCTATGAACATGTGGGCTCAATGCAGATGCCTGCTTTCACACAATATAAAAGATGATTTAAAAATGAATCAAAACAGTTTCACAAACTATCTCCCCTCTCCCTCTAGCCTTTACTTAGATTATTTCTTAATTTTGAAGTTTTTATGGAATGGCTGAAGAGCAGGTTTGTTTATTTTTAAATAAAACAAACTAAAGAATTTTGCTTAATTTTGAAAATTATTTTCTGGGTGCAGCACAGTCAATATGAGTTTTTGCTGTTGATTTGCTGTTGATTTAATTCTTAGCTATTACTGGAGTTTTATTTTCAGATTTCACTAGTAAACTAAATTGTCTGTATTATTAAAATCAAAATTCCAAGATCATTGTTTTCTGTCCTCTGAAGGACTGTCGCATATATATTATTTTGAATCTTCAACTTAGGTGCCATCTGTGGTATTTTTTAAGGCACTGAACAGTGAGAAAAGAACTATCACATCTCCCCAGCTGGTTGTTGAAAATAACATGTCACACTGGAGTTAAAGTTGGGTTTACTTTAAATATATTGCATTGAAGAAAGTGTTAAAGATGTTATCTCTGTCAGATATTTAAACGTTGCTAAAATACTTCACTGACTTTCTTGCCTTGCTGATTATGAAGAGTGTAATAAAACCGTGCTATGTGACAGATTTAGACAGCTGGCTCATTCATGAGAAGTTCACATTTTTGTCACCCACGTTGAATAAGGAAAGATTAGATGCTAAGGTCAATTTACAAAAATGGTTGTCAGGACATTTTTTAATTGTAAAACTTTTTGTGATGGAATTCAGGGAAAAGACTAAAGGCAGAAAGCAGTGGAGACAAAGAGCTGCTATTAACCTACAGATGCTACCACAGGGTTCATTTTAAGATTGGTCACACTGCTTAGCCAATGAAGTGTTCGTGTGACTATAAGGGACCACCCTTTTCTGGGGTGAGAGGGCAATTTGGTCTTCATGCTCATTTAATCCCAAGATGTCTTTCAATGGACTGTCAGTTGAATCTATATTGTGCAAAATTATGCATGCACTTTTTAATGCAGACCATTGTTCTCTGAGCACTTAACCAAGATTTCTCAACCAATTTCCATTTGGCATGAGGTCACTCGAAACCCAGGCAAACATGTATGGAAGGCAAATGTAATTGTCTGTTCCTCAGAGCTGGAATGTGTGAGACACAGAAATGCAAGTGTCAGTTATGCTGTAATTTCAGATTTAATACTCACTAAATGAATACTGACAAATTTCTATAAGGGAAAAAATGTATGTTGCTGCCCTGGATAGATGATTTTACCACTGGATAGTAACACTCTGAAAGTATTTTAGATCTGTTTGGCTAAAATATTGTCAATCTTTGATGCATGAGCAGCTGCTTCTAAGGACCACAGGATGTGCACACTGGGCTGCTCTGCTTTCTTTCCTTAGGCAAGATTTTCTAAAAGCTGCAATAGGTAGCTTGCAGGTAGTGCAAAGGAAATCTGACAGCTGGTAAGTAGTGAACAAAGAAACTGCCAGTAGAGCTAGGGATAAGAGGGCACCAGTTCTGCAGATACATCTAATTGATTAATACCTTAGAAGACCTGACTACAGCACGTACACCACATTTATTGATGCTTTTGCAAAGACTTGTTTTCTGTTGGCTCTCCAAGGCACATTTAGAGCTGCATTTGGCAAGAGCTGCTGTAGGTTTTGTACCAGTGACACCGTGCACAGGCAGCACATTCTCGTGTAAGCTCTGGCCCCAGGACGCCCCGTTCAGGGTGGCATTGACAGATTCTGCCTGTGTATCACCTCTTATGCTGTCCTGCTACAGTGAAAATCACTGTATGGACACTTTTAACACACTGTAATTTTATTATGGTTGGTGGGTGTTTCCTTTTTTCTCATCCAGTGTAAATGAACACAGGCTGACACAAGGGTACATTTCTAGATTAGATCCACAACACATTAAAGTGTGTGTGTGTTTGCTCTCTCTTTCCCAGTCTTTCCAATTAAGCTGGTGAAAAATGTAACTTTAGTATTTTACAGGACATGGTAAAGCTGTCTCATCTAGGTGATGTCTCTATTATAAAAATAAAATAAAATAATATAAATATGTAACATGAACCCAGTGCCCATCGTTAAATAAAATATATGATAAAAAGCAGACCTTCTAGGATGACTGGTTTTGAAATATGCAAATATAATTTAATTATTAAACACTTGAAACAATCTTGATATTAAGCTGCGATAACCAGATTTTTGCATCTATGCTAGATAAAGAAATAACATTCTGTAATAGAGTTACATTGATGAAAGTGAAGGTTACAGTCTTACAATGAATTGCCTAGATAGGAATGCATTAAGCAGTTCTGAAATATTGTCTCATGATGGAGTTCAGTTTACCTTAGAAACTGTTACAACTGGATTTTATTAAGTCCAGCAGTTTATACAGCGATGTTTGGAAACTGCTTTCTCACTGCTATAATCAGATAGGTACAGGAATGAGATTTCTGGGAGGTCAAAGAATCCATTAAGACATCAGGAAAGTCCTTTGACGAAAATGTGTTTTACAGTGGAATTGCTTCGTAAACTATTTCTCATGAAGAAATAAATATTAAAAAAGATTCCACTCTCTGCAAAACCGTATTTGCGATAGCGGCTGCGTGTGTATGTGTGCGCATTCGGATATCGGGACGTCTGGGGAGACGTGCAGGAATATTTACACACATACAAGGGATTTTTCTGCACATTGGTGGATATTACACTTAAATTAATAAAGTAAATCAAATCACCGGTGTTTGTTGCAGGATAAGTCTTTCAGAAATGACAGGATTCGAAACAAATGCCCGTTGAAAGTGGAGTATCCAAATAGTCCCAGAAACTATACAATGTAGCTGGTTAGATCCAGCAAATAGGATGTCATGTCTAGGATCTGATCAAGAATACCTGCCCTTGTCACTCTTCGGATGTTTCTATCCACTTGTTCACACTGGGGGCCGAGATAGCCTTTTTTACATAAGCATTTATTGGGCCTTACACAGACACCTCCATGTCGACAGGCTGGGTCACATTTTGCTGTGGGTGAAAAAACAGCGGTTTTCTAATTTGTTTAGGACATCACAAACGAAAAAAAGATACAGTACACATTCATTCAGAGCTTTTCTAAACTTGACGTGATAAAGCATATAAATTAAAAACAACATAGAAAGAATGAAATATTAGGAGTGTTGAAAGCATATTTTTTTAAGTTTTAGAACATTAGGAGGAGGAAGTAATTTTGTGTACCTGTGAGGATGTCACCTGGGAAAGACTGAGAAATAACAGATTGTTTGGAAAGGTTCGATTCCCATATTCAGGTTTCATTTAGGAATCCCAGGCAAACTCCTTTGTGTGTACTCAGAGTTCTGCACTACACGCGTGCCTTAGCAAAGCAGACACCTGAGGAGTGCACCAAGTGCACTTCTTTGGCTCTTGAATCACTTAATACTGGGCTGAAAATTGAATTCTTGTTGGAGAAAAAAGAGCCAGGGTATTTTTTCAACCATTTTTAACAGTTACCTAAGTTTCAAAGTTCTCTTATCTCTTTAGCAGATGCCTGATGATTTATCTATAGAGTACTAGGTTAATCAGCTTGCTTAATTTTTCAAATATAGCTCCTATTTTAAATTGTAGCCAGTGTTAGCAAAATTAATAATAAATAACTTGAGTTGTGGATGTATTTTCTTTTGGGGGAGTCACAGGACTGTGATATATCAATATATATACTGTATATAATATATCTTTCTTTTTCTGCAGGTGTTATGCTGCTTAGCATGATCTATTTCAATGACCTTTAATATTAATTTATGGATATTTATAATACCTTACAGAAATGCAGGTTTTCTTGATTTTATCTGAGAGTTTCTTGTCTACATGTAAAGGAAACTCATACCTCGTAAGGTTAATTTTCTTATTTAAACTATAATAGTGGCTTGAGGTTCAACTTAGAACATCCCTTTTTCAAGGGATCAAGTTCAAGTTGAGCTTGAAGTTCAATTTAGAACATCCCTTTTAACTGTCGTGTGGGATACAGGGAAGGAAGATCCTTAGCCTACATATTTTCTCTGGCTTTCTTGCTCATTGTGTCCATCAAATCATCTATCATAAAGCTGTGATTTTTAAAATGAAACAGGCTATTCAAAACCCATTTATGGTCATGTTGGAGGCATTTTCCACTTTTAAGTTCCACTTGGACAAAGGCTGTAGAAGGGGCCTCATTCTCCAAATGCAGGACAAATTCTCCAAAGTGAGGACAATTGAAGTTGGGATATTTGGCCAGATTACCTCATCCATTTCTCTAACCTGCCTTTGTTGCTGGGTTGTAGATGGTCAGCTTGTGAATCTTTGCCAGTGATACTTTATTAGTGATTAATTTATTTAATTTCATTCCAAAGTCATCCTGCTCATCACTAAAAACCTAGAGGTTGCTGAAATTTACACTTCATCCTGTAAGGACTTCATAGGTGACCCTGCTTCACCAGGGCCCTCCTAAGTGCCCTTCCCACCTGAATTATCCATGATCCATCATGGGATCCTAGTTTTTCCTTAGCCTTTGCTATTTCTTTGAGATCTACTGCCACAATATTAACATCTCTGTGTGTGGGCATCTGGCCAAACTGTCTGACCAGATAGGCCCAGTCAGAGGACTCTGCTGATGCTGAGGAATAAAATCTTTGTAATAACATCTCCTGGTAGCCATGCTGGCTCTGGAACATCTGCACTGGCCAAAGTGACACAGCTCAGACAGAACCACAGCCTCCGAGACAATGATGGCACAGCTTGGCACTGCAGGCTCATTCACCTCACCCCTTGGCTGGCACACTTATCATCTTAGTTTGATCACTGTCACTTTCCAAAGTGACTTTTAAAAGCTGAAGCAACAAGATAGGACTTGAAATCACTGTAATAATGGATCACAGTAACACTGATTATTAGCTGCTTTGTGATATGTTGTACATAGAATTCTCTTTAACAAACTGGAGTAATTTCATTTGGTAGGATCAAAAGCAAGAATGTACCAAAACTAAAAAGTCTGCATTAAAGCAGTGAAGTGCAGAAGATGCAATGGAGACCTGCAGTTCTGATTTACCATCTTTCCTGACAAGTCACCTATCTTTGACACTGACAGAGATAATACTGCAAGTGGAAGGTGAATGTCCAAACACAGGACATGTATTGACTGCATCTCCTTTCATTTGGAAATATTGGTGAAAAAAAAAAAAGAATACTGTTGTCATGATTATGCTATCAATTGCATTCTGCACTGGCTCACAGTGCATTAGATGTTATGGCAGTCACATTCATCTAAAGACTTATTGTTCTCCTGCAGCTCATGAAATTGGTCTTTTTTAATGTGTTAGAACTGAAGGCCAATATATTGGTCAGCATATACTGAAAATTGCTCTGAGCAAATAATTAAAGCCAATTATGACACATGACTGTTTTTTTTCACTTGTTGCTATGAAAATGTATACAAACCAGTTCTGCAGAACTCTCCTTCCCAGCCTTGATTACAGCAGCATTTTCCTGTGGGAGTGCAGTGCCCATTCCGACAATGCCTTGAGCATTCAGATGTCAGTATCTGTGCAGGCTGAGCTGTTCTCTTGCATTCTTCAGGGACTAAAGGCCTGAATAAAACCATACAAACCAAGCAAAGAGTTAAAAGTAGGATCAAGAAGAAAAGTTTTTATTTATTAATTAAAGGCCTGATTCTTTTTTGTAGTATTATCAGCGGGATAAATCATGATTTCTTTTTTCCTCAGAAAAAGCAGTAAGTGCAGAGATGATATGTTGCAGTACAGAAAAATACAGTGCAATTTGCTATTATTTCATGTAACTGCCTTCAGAGATCTTCCACAAGGTTAAGCAATAGTCCTTGAGAATTCTTGAAGCATGAACCTGCCAAAACCAGCATGCTGAAGGTTTCTCTTCATAAAGCTGCCAGCTTATTGCAGGCAGCATCTGAGGGTGTTTTTTTTGCATTTCTAGCTTATCTAAATTTTCCCTGAAAAAGGGAGAAGAGTAACCTGAACAAGTTTTATGTCACACATTATGACATGTCATAATTTTGCAGATTATTTCCTCTGTCTACAAATTCAGTTTTAAACTGCCAGCCTTTTATTTCCATATTTCCATGGAATGATATTTGGATTGTACTTTATGGGTGCTTATTTAAGCATCTGAACATCAGAAAAGGCTTTTTCACTTTGAGAGCACAGGCTGCCTAGAAAGTTGTGGAGTCTCCATCATTGGAGATACTTAGAAGTTGTCTGGACATGATCCGGGGAAACTGGCTGTGGGAATCCCTGTTTGATCAGGGGGGTTAGACCAGGTGCCCTCCAGAGGTGCTTTCCAAACTCAGGCATTCACCATCAGATGGTTCTGTGGAATGTATGCATGAAGGAAATTCTAGTTCAGCTGACTGAAAATTTTTCTGAACCTGGATGTTTTTGTTAAGATGATAGGATCATCCAAAGGCTACAGGTTCCCAGTAGAGGTACCATGTTTAGTCTCTGCTATAGGTTTGGTTGAACAGGTACAAATTTGGAAAAGAATGTCAGGATCTCCCAAGTGATCTAATCAAGTAATTGAAAAGGAGCATCATGGAAAATTAAGTTAATTAGTGACACATACAAAATTACTCATTCCCAAGGAAATCATCTTAACTACAGCCACACATACTAAGCTTGAAATGAACATGAAAAAGATTCTAATAGTTTCGTGGAGAGCTTAGATAAATCTTGGCTAATTGTCCAGCTAAAATACAAACAAACAAAACCAAAATTATATGGAATGGAATGGAATGGAACAGAACGGAATAGAATAGAATAGAATAGAATAGAATAGAATAGAATAGAATAGAATAGAATAGAATAGAATAGAATAGAATAGAATAGAATAACAATTGTTCATTATAGTGATGTCAGTATTAGCACCCCAATTATATGCAAATAGCCGGAATAGCAGCTTGTGCACTGATTACTCTGTCACATATTAAATTCCTAGACTGATACTCCTGTGCAGAGGAAAGGGTAGTTTTTGGGGTCTGAGAAAGAATGGGTATGATGGAGGTGTGGAAAACAGTGACAGAAGAAAAAGAGGAGAAAAATTTGGCATTCTAGTTTTATCTCCCCTTTCAACATCAGAAGAAACATTAAGGGAAAAAATTAAGCTAAAGAAAATAAAAATTAACTAGCTGAACTCGTTGCTACTAAGATATCAAAAGATATCTGAAACCCATGTTCTGCTAGGATTTTAAATAGATATTTCTATCACAATGGGGCCATTCAAAGTAATAGAGTAAAAATAAGTTTTTAAAAAACAGCATTCATACCTAAGTCCCTCACTGTCTCACTGGGCTTACATTTCCCCTCCCATTTTGACATGCATCTTGTTAATGGTCCGCTACAGGTTTTCTTGCTTTTTTCCTTGATACAGAGTAATACAGTACAGGCCCACTGGTTTGTTTCAGCATAGCACTTTCTCTGCTCAGTCTTAATTACTACCATGATTATTTAAACATCCACACACAAGAACTGGTTCCCCAAAGATGTTAAGGACAGAAAGAATGTGTAGATGCTTCTTTAGTGTAGCACCAAGTCCTGATTTCTGAGAATCAGACTGAAGGTCCTGTATTATTTAAGGGCTTTGAAACATGTTTTGACACCTTTGGTGCAGCATATTTGCAACCCTTTTGGTTTTACATATTTCCACAGCTGTCTTTTAAATAGAATGCATTATTTTTTTTTTGACCTGTAAGGAATTCCAGTTCTCTAATGAGCAATGAGTGTATTACATATGATCTGGCTAAGAAAGTTCCTACGTTTCAAAAAATATAAGCAATATTCACATACAATGCTGCTTTGGAAATGGCTATAGAAAATAATATGATTTTCAGTGGAGACTTGTTCAGATTTAAAGTAATAAGATCTAATTCCTACATCTGGAAGAAAACAATGCATTTGAAATTATATCTATATAGCCAACTGCATAGGATGCAACATTCTTTATCTGCCACTATTTAAAGCTCATTTATTTAAAGTTACTTTAAATGGGAGGCTTCTCTTTCTCTTGCTCAAACTCAAGAACAGTACAGTGTTTAGCAGGAAACATAACCTCAGGCTCCTGAAGCATCTCTTGGAAAAGAGCTCCAGTGGCATATCTTTAGCAAAGAATGACCTCATAAGTCACAAAAGTATTTCATTTGGGAAGATAATGATTTATTTTATTAATAGATGTGAAGTATTTGTCTATGATAGTGCTATAATATCAGGTTCTTTTTGTATGAAATTAGGAAGGCAGAAGTCACACTTTTTGGTATCCAGCTAAGCATGGCTGGTCACTTTTATGATTTAAAGTTTTCTACCACTCTTGATACTTGTGAATATAACCTTGCCTTTTATTCTACCATCAATCAAGAACTTGCACTCATCAGCCTTGGATAATATTTATTAATGGTGGGGTGGAGTAGAAACAAAGATGGAAAAAATTCTGGTTGGCAGGGTGCCTTAGGAGAAGAGGAATACAAATGCAGCTGCAGCGGAATCCTCGCATGTGAGAATGGCTGGTTTTCCTTAGCTGTGCTCTGGGAAAAGCCACACATTCTTTCTCAGGATCCGAGCGCTCCTCTGGGACCAACACGTATCGAGAGAAAGCCTCTGCCCCACAGTGCTCACACTTTGCATTCTTAGGGCTTGGAAGTGGTGGAAATATTCAGGCTCAGCAGAGGTTGAAGTGAATCTCACAAAGATAACGTAGGTCCTGAAACTGACAGTTGGGACTCGATCTCTCCTGCAGTTAGACAGGACCATGATTTTGTTTATATAACCAGTGCTTTGCGGTGTCTCCTGACGTGGAAAATGGAGGGGAATAGAGGGAGCCATGCTCTGGGCTGGAGAAAATTTTTTTCCTTGTATCCCTCAATCTATAAAACTCTAAAGGGTACAGCTTGATTACTCTTACAGTAAGCACTATTTGGTCCGCAGAAAGCCAGCCAAAAATGTAGCTGATAATGACTATTTATATGGTCTGTACAATTCTAGTTATCTTAAAGAGCTGTTCATATATACAGTACAGTACAGTATATCTTGCTTGTTAAAACAGGCTTTCATGAAACTGTATAACAACTCTAAATGTATGGAACATGGAGGAAAAGTTGTACTGGGGGCTGGGGCCTCGCTGGATCCCTTCACTGACGTGTGCAGTGAGCTGGGAATTCTTGACTTTGCAATGTGTAAAATAATTTTCGCTGCCTTACCATAGCTAGTAGAAGAAAGCAGCCTCTACTGTTTAGAGGCATATAAAAGTCCAACATACTTTAATAGTTTAAAACTCATCCTGGCATAGCTCAGGACTTCATGCTTTCTTTAGTGCATCTCTTTGTAGCTCTTATAAACACATAGAATGATTTAATTGCTATCTGTAACTCAGATGTGCATAAATCAATGCAAATGGAGGGCCAAACTCAGCAGTAAAACAATGATACTGAACAGAAAACAATTTCTCCACCAGGCTTTTGACACAATATCAAAATTTTCTACTTCCCTACTAAAGTGAGGAAAAAAAAATGCAGCCAGAATTCCTGGATGTTCAGATTCAAACAAGAGACACCGCTGTAGAAATCTTCATACAAAATATATGGAATTTTATGCTTCAATTACCTGCACATAAGATTTAGGTATCAGAATGATACTTAAGTATATCACCAACATTTGTGCATTAGTTGTTGAGGTTTTTTACTTTATAAGGGAAAATGTCAAGAAAAAATAATTTTCTTTCACTCCTTGTCATAACCTAAATTTACTACTTGTCATAGAATAAATATAGCATCTCTTCAGGTACAGCTTCTAAAATTAAAAAGTATACCTTTAGTCCTGGGAGAAATGCCAAAAGCTCGTTACTTGTCTCCAGATTTACTACATGGGAATAATGTGGAAAAAACTCATGGCTTTTAAGATTTAAACTCAGCAGCATATCAAATTTATTCTTATATGGTATACTTGTTCATGACCTCTAGTCTTAAGAAATTCTGTCATGTTTGAAAACTAGTCCCTAGTGAAGCCTGTATCAATGTTAATAGCTAAGAGGTCAATGCAACTGCTAAACAGTTTGTATTACTGTCAGGGTGGTCATGAAAACAACACCTGCTGCATGAGCACTTGGCAGCTGGGTCAACAGGCACTGTGGGAATTTATCAATTTAGGGGGCCACTTGCATAACACTTTGACTGATGAATTGGGAACGACTGGCTTACTGGGCTAAAGCTGCTCTATTATGTGTGATTTTCTTTAGGATGGCAGAGGCTTCCTGCAGGCTCCAGAAAATAAGCAAAAGATAAACTGAGCTATTTTTTTTCCTTATAAAGCGATAAAAAGTGAGAACTCTTTAATAGCCAATGCTAGAAAGATTTTAAGAAATGGGGAAAAAATATGAAACCAAAACAAAAACTTTTACAGTCAGTGAGCTGTGATGTGATTGAAAAAAATCCTTAGGTTTTTCCATCATGGTTACAAAGGAGTTTTTGTGAAGTACTTCTGTAAAGTGAAACTCTCTGGACTGGTATTCGCAAAAAGCTCTAATTTCTCTTTAGTGTCTCTTGTGGGAATAGTAACTGCATGTGGGTAGGTAAATGAGATAAGAACTTTGCATGCTCCAGCTAAACTAAACATCATTAGACACTAATTCTGGGTTTCCATTCCCTCAAATGACTTAAGGGATAGTAACTTTCTGAAGAGAAAGAAATCATATAGCCCACCTGGGTTGGTGAGGGCATTCACCAATAAAATCGGCTCCTGCTACAGAGAGTTTCCAGTAGAAGCTTTGGAGTTTATCTATGACCCATCAAAACTGAGTATCTTGATGCAGATTACTCTACAACTGTTTGTTTCCATTTCCACAGGAATTAAAGTCTCAAACAGAGCTTTACTTTCATAAATGCTTTTCTTCTGTCATACCACCAAACACTCCTGACTCATATTAAAAAATCAAGTCACTAATGGTTTTCTAAAGAGCCTGAACAGCGTCAAAATGAGGTATGACCTAGATATTGTCCCTTCATGTCTGAAATCAGTCTGTTTGGAAATGCTCTCTGACAGCGGAAATCCTGGAAGGTGATGATGGAAAGGATTGATAAGTGGAATTATATACTCTGGAGGGGCATGAAAGAGGAGTGAGATGGTTTAAATCAAGTTCAAGTTTCAATCCAACGGGAAGCAGCTATTCTGGCTTTGATATGAAACACATTGAAATCCAGATCTATAAGGTGTTACAAGGAGAGGAAGAGGAAATCTTCTGTGGGCAGGAACACTTACTCAGGCTTTGCCCTCTTTCATAAAAATCACCTGCTGGTTTCAGTGAGCCATCCTGGTCAAAACAATTGCTCATCCCCTTTGGAGTCACTGTATGGATGGTGGTAAACTCTTAATGCTTCACACTTAAAACGTCACTGCACATCTTCTAAAAGGAAAGCTTTTGCTTTTTCTGTCATTTCTAGACACTTCTCTGGGTATCTTTCCTTTTATCTGTAATTTCCTTAGAAATTAAAGTGATCATATTCCAAGTACTCTAAAAGAGGACTTACAAAGCCTCTTTATGGATGTTCTTCCACCATCCAAAGTTTATTTTCTTACTTCTTTGTCTAGTAATAATGTTTAAATTACAGACTGTATGGACCTATCAACAGATCTTACTTATTTAAATGTTCATTTTCACAGTTGATTTTCTCCTCTCATCATGCTAGAAAAATGATTACTTTTTCTTTTCTAATGGTTTTGTCTCCTATTTTCTCTGTTATTGACTAACTGGAATCTTTTGACCTCTAAAAATTTTCTACATCACTGTATACTTAGTTGTTTTTTCTTCTCAGTTGATCAATACTTTTGTGATTGATATCAATATGTTCTTTTAGAAACAGAAAACATGATGGAAAAGTTATGAAACAGAAAGTAGAAAACTTGAAAATAAAGAGGTTTTGGTTTTTTGGTCACAAAAATATTTATAAAATGTTAGTATTTGCATTGACCTTCAGGATATCTGACTGACCCTACCTTTTAGTTGAGATGAACATAAGTCTTTCTCCCTATATATCCTCACTAGTTCCAATCCCTGGAAAGTAGTGGAAACCAGTTTTTTTAAACAATGGATATATTTTTCAGAGGCAGTTTTAACTTAAGAACTTCTTCTCTTAACTGCCAGTTTAACTAATGTGCACAATGTTGGTTTTATGTGCCTGTAATTTTTAATGTTTCCCACACCTCCTCCATCCTCAAAGCTAAATATGCTATTGGCTATACTAATTTCTCTATGGGAATTTTGGTAATATGTAGTATACCTATATTTTGCAGTACTTCACATACTTAGGGCTTTTTTTTTTTAATCACTTCATTGTCTGTGAGCTCTCAGGCACTAATGTATCATTATAACAACCATTTTACAAAGAGAAGGATTATTTCACTCAGTGCTTTCCATGGGAATCAATTTAGTTATTGATATGAAGTATTTGGAAGAACTGAACAAAAGTTTTACTGTGGTACCAGGAATTCAGTATTTCAAACTGTTTTGATAATTGTGGGATTCAGAACTTCTGTGTCGATCATGTTCTTCAATTTGTCACACATCACCTCAGTTTAACACCACATTTCTGTTACACTTAAGTATTTGTTTTAGGATGGGACTTTCCCACTGCTGCGTATTGAAGACTAATGCAAAGGGATCTCTGGATTACCCTCATCTTCTGATCTTCTAATGTTTTAACTTTCCCACTTAATTTGATATTTTTTTCTATATCCAAGTAGGAGATTTCTGTGTTAAGCTACTTTTGAGACAAGAAAAATAGAAGTCATAGTTATGTTTGAGGACAACTTTGATTATGCAGTAGTTTTCTACAACACAAAAGGTCATGGCCTCAAGCTGTGCCAGGGGTGGTTCAGATTGGACACAGGAAGAATTTTTTCTGAAAGGGTTTTTAAGCACTGGAAAAGCCTGCCCAGGGAGGTGGTGGAGTCAATGGAATCACCATCCCTGGAGGTGTTCAAGAAACACCTGGACATGGCACTCAGTGCTCTGTTTTAGTTGACAAGGTGTGATCTGTCAAAGGTTGGACTTACTGATCTTGGAGGTCTTTTCCAACCTTAATGTTTTAATAACTCTAAAAAGATCAAAAGAAATCAAACCCTGCACCTTCACATAATGTCTATTTTTTTTTTAAATAAAAGAATTATTTTTAAGCTTGCTGCAGTTTACAAATGACCACTAGCAGAAGGAGGTTGGGTTTGCATGGAATTATTGATTTCCAGCAAGGGGCTACTGCAAGGAATGATAATTTTATTCTTCTACACTGCCTCAGGCAAGGAAGATTCTCTTTGCAAATTAACAGGTCTACCAGGGGCAACCTCTCACAGGGGTTTTTAATAAGTAATGAATTTCTAAGACATGACAAATCAATAGTTTGATGATTTCATTTTTACCTGCTACTCATAGACCACCTGTAGCATCTTAACTTTGTGTTCTACAAAGCTTAGTGTGGTAGGGTTTATATGAATATTAGTTGTATTGGTGTGGTGCACACCGTGAGGAGAAGCAACAAAATATTAACATGGAAAAGAATATTATCTTAAATAACAATATTTTGTTACTAAAACTTTCATGAACATTTGCCAAAGCCATGGAATTTTTAAGTTGTTTACATGGGTGGTATGACCTTAGCATGGAATGGTAAATACATCTGCAATGCTCTATTGTGGAAGTCACTCATTGTCCTTCCCTTAAAATCTGCAAAGGTGTGAGACTGAAAAACAACAAAACTCAAAATTTGGCAAATTATCCCATGTTTCTGAGAAACATCACCAAAAATATCCCTTTGCCACAGTCTGTTTAGTTTCAACTGTGTGCCAATTTACGAAAGTATTTTATAGTTTTCTGGTTACTTTCACCAGTAACCAAGCACAGTCTTGACCCTTTTCCATGCATGAAAACAGCCAACCGTGAGTGCAGCAATGGGAGGTCTGGCCTTTCAGGTATGTCAGCTGAAGACCACCCTACTGGAAGAGGTAACAAGAACAAAAAGCTGAGGTCAAACAAGGCAGCCCCGTGTAATTAGATACTAATAGTGGATTTAGGGTGTAAAATTCACTTAAAACCATACACCAACAGACTAAACAATCCCAGGAAGAATGGCAAGTTTTGTTCTAAAAAAATGTTTTCAATACCAGAAAGCATAAATAAAACATACATAGTAACCTTGACTGACAGACTGCACCAACCTGCAGTAACATCTGCTTCCAAATTATTTGCTGTAGTTTTGGGATATTACAATTATAAAACACTGAAACTCCACTACCAGTGAAACTCTACTGTAACTTATAGTACAGTGTGCATCCAATGTCATGATTTTCTTTTCGTATTCCCTTGTTATCTCACTAACAATGTTTAGAATTTAAGTTTGACAAGAAAATAAATTCCTCCCTTAACAGCAAAGCCAAAAATGGAAGTCTGACTGTATCTGATACTCACGGAAGAACATGCTGAAGTATATGCTGAACAAGTAGCCAGCTGCTTTTGCAGGGTATGATGGGGTTAAAGTAATTATACAACAAACTTCATTTCTGTCAGCTGTCTCATTTTGTGTTGATTTTGATACTTTTGCAGTACGGATGTGCTACTTTTACAAGTCAGAACTTGGTCTGATAGAGCAGCAAGGTCTATCATGAAGAACATGGTATTCCCCCAGCTAAAGTGAGTATCTGTCTTATTTCTGCTGGGGCCCCTGGGTCATGTTGGGAACTGGCTTTTTGCAGTCCTTCCAGATTCCTTTATATTTTCATACCTTCAGCTGCTCTGCAAAGATCATGTCTTGAGTTAGCTTTGGTTTGATAATTTTCATTTATCCTCATTTTACAACTGGTAAGTTAGTCTAAATAATTAGATAATCCTATTAATTCCATGTCTTACAAATCACTTGAGTGAGATTCATAAGCCCTTTGGAGGCAGTTCTTTAAGAGCTGTTTAAAGAATTTCGTGTATTTCTGCCACAGTCTAAGGACAGAGGATTTCCCTCCCTGGTGCTCCAAGCCTGCCCAGGGAGAGACAGGTAATGGAAGGGGTATGGAGGTATGTTGAATATTAGTGAGCAGTGATAACTCACACCTACTGAGAACTGGGTCCTCTCTATTATTGTCCATTGGTGGTATCTCCTGTACAACAGAAGAGATGTTTGGGAAAGACTGAATGAGTCCCTCAGTGCTTACTTATGGCCAAACTGACACTGGCTAGGGCTGCAAAGTCATTTTCTGTACTTGCTTTTTAGTACACAGAACAGGTATTGTCACACAGTGCTGATCTTTGGAGCCAGCTCCTCCTGTGCACAGTCCCACCACAGTAGCAGGTAAGGAAGCAACAGAACTGGGGAGAATTCCAGGATCTGCCTTCCACTGATGCTGCATAACTTTTTGTGGTACTTACAAATCATTTGGCTTCAGAACTACCAGGAGCATCTTTTATCAGTCCATATGGTTCCACATTAAGTAGGTCTACTTCTCTATGAAAACATGCAAAGAATATACATCTTGGTGGGAAAGTGGGCAGCTTCCAGCACTATGTCAAAGTGTAAAAGTTCAAAGTTAGTGCTGATTAACCCTCTGTTGTTCTGACATTCACTTCCTATGAGACAGTGAATTTATAGTGCTTGCTGCTGCTGGAACATTTGCTTTTAGGGAACGCCCTGCATTGGGAATTTTCCTTTTTATTGAACGTCAGTATTGCCTAATTCAGCTACATGAAGAGAACTGCAGTTACCTTCTGGTTTTTAACCTATTGAATGAAAGGCCAATCCCAAGGAACAGTGCAATACTCACCTTTTTGGGTCAACGATCTTGTAGAGTTTTCCACTGTGAGGCTGTGTCATACTTTTACTGCTTGATAATATGTAAATCTCACCTGTTAGGGAAAACAGTGCAATAAATTACTTCTCCTTTCCTAAGATGTCAAATACATGACTTTTGTGATATGGTTGTATTTGCCAAATGAGATTAAAAAAACTTCAGAAGAAACACTGAAATATACAAGAGAATCATTTGCTATTTAAAAATTTATATAAGCACTTTCCCCAAATTGATGTTAAAATGTGAAAAATATTCTATCATGCAAATTTTTTCTTTCATATAGTATAGAATTGTTTAAAAAATGAAATTGTTGAGGAAGGGACCATGGGGGTCAGTCTGCTCATGCATTATCTTTGCCCCTAAATTCTGTAATGCTGGAAATAAAAGCAAGTATTTTATACATTGTGTCATAGTGAATGCCACGGTTCACAGCATGTGAGACACAATAAGGACTTTTGCCCCTTGCAGCAACACATTCTCTTCTCAGTTCTTCCTACAGGGCTGCTGAGGTGTAGCTGAGAGCAGTGTAGACAGCTTTGGTAAAAGACAGATAGCCTTCTTTTTAAACATTTACTATAATTATGGATACTTCAGCAGGAATTACTGATAAACCTTATAATTTAAGAACAATTCTTTTAGTATTTACCTAATTCATCTTCTCCAAATCCCAAGACAGGGCCTGAAAAGAAACCTCTACATGAGCCACTGTTGCCAAGACAGAGCGGTTTCTCTTGCCACTGTTTCGTTGCAGGACTCTGTTGCAGTGTTAAAAAATTTCTACATTCAAAAACACATAGAAAAATGTTATATTACATTTTGAACAGAGAGTTTTCATTGTCCAGATACATAAGTAAACACTTGCTGCAAGTTGCTTCATAGATACATCTGTGCAGTTCCTTGTCTTACGATTTCCTGTTTTTTTCCAAGGATTGGGTAGTTCTGTACCTCACTGTTCATTAGGATGCTGTGCTATTTTATTCCCAGATCCAGAATCTAACCCGCATTACCATACCACTAAACTGGCAAAATGACACGATACACGAGAGTGTTGGTGTGGCTTTAGACAGGCAGCTGAGTGACTAAATACACTCCACATGCATTTTTGTTTGGTATTGTTTGTGAAACCTACCCGTTGCGGTCTCCAAACACGTAACTTCCATAGAGCCTCTCCGACTGGCAGCCCCGGTACACAAACCCACCGACCAGGGCCCCACTGCTAAACGGCTTGAATTCCAGAAGTGAGGGCTCACTCTCTGAAAAGGAACTACCATAGCATTAGATCATATGCATTTTCACATTGATGAGCATTTAGGAAAGTGTTACTGCTTCTAGAAAAGATTATTTCCATTTAAAGATTCCTCAGAAATCAAGATGTGTTGTCAGAAATGAGATGTGAAGGAAAAATCAGAAAATTACAACAAAGTCTGTGAAACAATCCATTAGAGATTTCAAAAGGAGAGGCTATAATTGCTTTCTTCCATGTGCACAAGCTGGGAGAATAAAACTACATAAAAATTAGGCTGGACTTCCATTGAAATCAATGTGATTACTGCTATTAATTCCTATATGTCAACCCAGTCTGCAGGCTGGATCTCCTGAACTTCAGGAACAAAATAACCCCTGTTCACTGTAGAGTCCAGTGCAGAAATTCCATTGATTTTCAGTAGAATTAGTTTTGACATCCTTTCAATGGTTTGAGAAACTTTACAAATCACAGTTTTAAACATGGTATGTGTGTTACATCCCATAAAACACTACTAATACTGGCTGTATCTTCTCATGGTAATTTATTTTATGCTGCTGTAGTAGTTGTAGTTGCAATTCCTATACAGTTTTTCCTTTTTTATTTCACAAAACCACAGAGTTTAGTCCTATCAAACAATTCTTCAAGGAACTTTCAGTGTACATGTTCCTATTCATGCAATCAAATACTGTTTAGTGTACAAGTAGGCTTCATTTGACCTGCTAGCTACATAATTTTTTAAAAAGCCACTGGCAGCAGACAATTTTTAAATCAGATTTTTTTTTTAGTCAAAGGGCTATCTACAATTCTTTGATAAATGGATTTCCCAGATTGTTCTATATGAGTTAGAGTTGAAATTTTATGGGGAGAAAAGGATGATGAACTCTTTTTATTGAAGCCATTGACCCACAGCCTAGTATTAATATTGGCAAGCTGCTCTGGATAGACACAATATATTGCTTAGTTTACTCTGCAATAAGGATGCAGTCAAAATTCCATTGGAGCAGTGGTTAACCAAATATTATTCTTTGGTTTGGCTTCTATAAAATGGACACAGAAAATCCATGCAATAACTAAAGTAGTACAATTGCATGATGCTATTGTGTACTGTTGTGCCAGCCAGCACAGCTGCTTTGCTTTTAAGGGAAGTACAGGAGAACCTAGTGATGCGATTAGAAAGGGAAATGCTGCATTCCAGGAGACAGGCCAGTTCTCAATGCCTTTACACACCGTTGGCATTTATCACATGTTACCATCAGGCATTTACAAGCTGCTAAATGGGCAGTCAAGGCAGGTGATAGCTCAGAGGAAGTGTCTGAACTTGCCTGAACTAGCAAGGGATCTTGATGTGTATCAGAGTTAAACATCAAACTGAAATTGTGACTGGCAATCATACTGATTCAGAGAGAGCATGAAGCACTTCAATATTTTAAAGCCCCTAATTGAGTGTATTTATCTTTTTGTAATCTAATCTAAATTAGTCATTTATTATGAAGTAGTAGCATAGTGCCTTTTTCTAAGTTTTTTATTTTTAGTAACATTAAAACAGAGCTCAGTCATTTCCCTGTTTGGTTGTGGTCTGTTGTTGTCTATCTTACTTTTTCCATTATTAGAGGCACATTACATGAGGTTTCCATTCTCTGTCTTAAAAGGTTATTTGTGAAAGACTAAGAATACATTTTCATAGTTTCCTGATATTCCAAAATATTCTCTTTATGAGCCAAAATATGCAGCAACAGTGAGATCTTTGACAGACTAGCAGCTGTCAGATTTGTTAACTCTTATTTACATGATATTCTACACCATCAAGAACAAAGCTGAGTCATTTCAATTGGTTTTGGCCTGCATCTTTTATCTGCATCTACATCAAAGTTTTCTCATAAAAAGATAGAACTTTTCCCTTCTATCTTAGATAAGTTGTCTATCCTATCTGTGCTGTAGTTTTCTATCATGGCTATACAGGCCTTTACGTTTTCTCTTCTGCTTTCTGGTTATTATTCCACGGGCTTAGAACCTGGCTGTTGCCAGCAGCTTTACCCTGGATAGAACTTACCATAGTCTTTGCCCTTTATTATTTGTAAGATCCTTGCCGAGGATCTGTTCTTTCCATTTGAATCTGAACAAAGTATAGTTAAATTGATGTTTACATCTGTAGGGTGCCGGTCCACAGCACACCTTTAAAACAACAAAAAAAGAGAAAATCCATGAGAAAGGTGAGTTCATAACATAAAATTATCAATATGAAGCGTTACATTTTAAAGTGTTATTGTTTCTTTGTGGTGCCTACTCATTTGAGGGACCTATTTCATGCTGAGCCCAAATACCTGAGAAGTGTGTTAGATTTATATACAGGAGATAATACAACTTTCCCATTCCTACACCATTTCTATGTAATGTGAAAGAAAACTAATTTTCCCTAGTGATATAATGCAGTCTGCACTATAGCACCTGAAAAGAATAGTGCCTTAAGCTAAATGAACTTATATGGTGTAGGAATTTTGGGCTGTTAAAAAAACCAAGAATCAAGTCCTTATCTGAACAACTTGATTTTTTGATTTTTTTCAAACCATGACTTTAAATGTTACTTCAGTACTACCGCCCACCTAATTTGCTGAATTATGTGTTGTTTAGTTAAAGCATTGTTCTCCTCCTTGCTATTGTTTAGATATCACCAGATGTTCTCATTTGTTTTCCACGTGCCTTTTTTTCCCAGTCAAGATTCCCATCTCAGCTGTACTTTACCAACTCTCTACTTTATGAGCTCTTTTCTTTCACAAAGGTAGTAATTTTATTACTAAAAATCCTGTACTTTGTTTCTGCCATTTTTGGTCTTGACTTGTAGTAGATGAGCATGCTCTTCTCTTTCCCCTTTGGCAATGTACCTTTGTTTCTAACTGTGACATATGTGTGGAGGTGGAGGAGTGGAAGAACCAAAAAGTTCACGAGTGCTTTTACTATTGAAATATTGCTGCCTGACTGTATAAAAAAAAAAAGCCTGGTTGAAAACAGTGTCTGCTCCAGAGTAATTTCAGTTTATCTGAAGCTTACTTACCGGCCTGGATTGTGGAGCCCATGTGCAAAAATCTCAGGAGGCTGGTTTGTGCTGTTGAAGTGGGGGTTGCTCCGTGGGATGGAATAAGGGACATTGCACAGGTCAGTATTGACGTCGAGGCGCAATACAGAACCTGTAAAATCACTGAGAGAGTTGGAGGGTAAAATAATTGGGTTTTAAAAAGTATTTTACTGGTAGATTTAATATAAAATAAAATGAATGTATATATTTAATTATATATATATATTATCTATAGTACTAGAGTGAACCAGCAAAATAAACAAGCCACTTTACTGATTAATCATGTAGAGATTGATTTTGTGGTGGATGCAAGTCTAAAGAAGAGTAGCAGAGCCTTCCAAAGATTCAGTTTGGCAAGTACCTTGCCTTGTTATGTGCAAACTAAAATGCCTCTGACCATGTCTTTTGAAGCAACTTGATCATAAGAACAACTTTCCAAACATCAAAATTGTTTAGGGCCTCAACTATAAGGCTACTAACTCTTTTATACTGTGTGTCATAGAGAGTAACTATGGATATAATCAACTTGTAATTACAAAGTGCTTTTTGCTCACACTTTGGATCCTTGAACTTTGGACTCTTGAATTCAATGATTTTTAGTTGCAATACTATCCAAAGACCAATTATATAGAAAGCAAGTGAGAAAAAACTTCTATTGCTTCAATGGAGCTCTTGATACTTTTTTGTAAGGATTCAGAACTTTCTTGTTATGTGAAACAGGAGAAACTAAAATGTTTTAACTTACATTTCTGATTGTGATGGAGGAAAGAAGAACAGCACCAAAACTCTTTTCATAAACATGAAAAGATGCAATGTTTAAATTAATTCCAGTCCATTAATTTAAAACCAAGTACAACAATTGCCCTCTGGTCTGGGTTTTGAGTATATCCTTATCCTTAAAAAATACTTTAAAAACTACAGGAGCACCTGCAATTCTGCTGAGCCAGAAGCCTTTGAGCACAATAATAGAAGTCTATCCACTGGTAGTTTTTGTACCTTAAACCATCCATCTCCTCCATGTCATCTAGAGTGATCATGCCATCTCCAAGGAAAATGTATAGGAAACCATCTGGGCCAAACAGCAGCTGTCCTCCTAGATGTTTTCGATGTAGTTCTGCTACTTCTAAAAACACTCTTGCTGTCCTCATGTCAACTTGGTGTGGATTTTTCCTGCAAGTGAAAGATATGAACACAGTTTTTACAGTTCATTATTGTTCTTCTTCTTTCTGAAAATACACTTGACTCATTCAAATTATACTTTGAGATGTGGATGTTGTAGCTTGGTGGAAAAATGCCTAACAGTTATTTCTGAGAAATTTCAGTTTTCTAGCATCCATAAACAATTACTTTGCTGCCTATACACAGTAAGAAGGAAGTAATTATAATTAAAAAATGACAGAATAACTGGAAAAAAGTCTTAAAAAGAAAAAGATAATGTACTTACTGTCATTTCAAAACTATTTGAAATAAAATCCACAATAGTTTTTCTGCAGGTGCCTAAGCTTATACATTGTAAACTCATATTCATTTTAGAAATCAGAAATACTAAAGTGCAGAGATTGCTGAGAAATAGAGTTTGTTAATTTTAGACTTCTACTGATACCTGGATACTGTGTACTCTACGACCCTAAGGATGTGGTCATGAGGTCCAATAGCCCACCGTTCTTGGTTGGTGGTATAAGACACATACAGCTTTCCATTTTTCTTGTAATTGGGGTGGAATGCAAGGCTTAACAGTCCTCTTTCATCTCCTCCCTGCAGTCAAATGAAAAACACAAAGAATTGTGAAGTTAATTATGTTCTTTATTGTGTTTCAGCTGGAACCCAAAAAAAAAAAAAAAAGTTTCTTTCTTGTGGATAATCTTTGCCCAAACTCTTTTATTTCTTTCCTGACTACTGCACAAAAAGGATTATAAAACATTTCACTTTGGAGAAGTCTTTAAGAGTTAGAACAAGACAATTGCCTTATGTAGTTATCTATGCACAAGTCTGTTACGCCACTTTTGTGGAGTGATTTGTGTATGTAATCTTTGGGAAGCCATGAAGACAAGTTTAAGTGCTGTGAAGGATTCTTTGCTGGGTTACTAGGTTGCTTGTAATTCGTAGAAGACGAATAAAAAGGTCTATAATCAGCAGTCACTTCTAATCCAAGTATCCAAAACCTAAAACACAGTGCTGGCTGCCAACTCCCACTGTCTTGGCAATATGTTTAGAAAACAGTTAAATTGCTTGTGTAATATGTAAACCTTTGTTTTACCCTGGAGGCAGCAACATCAGTTGTCACAACTATGGTGGTCTGTTCATCATAGCTGGTGTACTGTAGGTAATAAGCAGCCTTGGTTTGTGTGCAGAGAAACCATAGTTTTACATGTGGTCCCTCACTGGAAAGGTTTTTTGTTATTTTTTTGAAATAAAAATAGAAAAATCTCAGAACAACTTTCTTTTGTTATTATGTTTGCCCTGAAGATTAGTACAGTTATATGTTAAGCATCCAATCCATGTAATGTACTGTGACAATGCAAATACCCTGTAAACTTAAATAGAAGTCTATTTTCTTTTTGGCTACTAAAAAGCATCTAAAAATGTATGTACTATTGCTATGCCTAAAACTGTATTTGTATAAATGAAGACTAAAACTGAGATTCATTTGTTGCTCTTGAGGCAATACAGGGAGTGAAGCTGAGGCACGGAAATAAACACAGCACATAGTTAACAATTCAAATTCAATTAATATATGTGATTATTTACAAGGTGATAGATGTTTTGGAGTTTGACTCAGGACTCTCCAGCCCTTCAAAGCTAGAACCAGTGGCTGTGTTGTAGATTCAAGTGCTCCAGCTCTGCACCCGTAAGGAGCAATGTTTTGCAACTCTAACCACACCCAAGATAACTAGTTATGAAATTTGAAATTATAAGAGAGAATGAAGCTTTAAACTGTATTTGCACTTCAGAGTGATGGATGGGCCTGTCTTCCTGTTGAAAGTCATCTCACAAAGGGCCTAATTGAGAAAGTGCACAGCTTTAATTTATTTTAATTCAACATGATTGCCGTACTTCCTTTTTAATCACAACCACCTAAGAGAAACCTGAGTCAGAAATGGAGATGTAAGTAGATCAAGAAATTTCCATACAACCAGATCTGTACAATGAAATCTGCGTCCTGCTAATTTAGAGGCAGACAAAACTTGCTAGTTTGTTTGCTCTAAAAATTTAGTTTCAGGGGGTTATCAGAGAGGTTAGTTTTGAAAGTCTAGTTAGAGCTGCCAAATCAGTTGCAGTCATTGTGGATGAAGGGACTGCCAATCCAGCTCTTTCTCCCTTATGAGCCAAAAATAATTCTGCAGCTGAGTCTGAACTGATTTTAGATATTATTGTTTGAGTTTCTAAGAGTTTTGACCAAGTTGCTCTGATAAAGTCTGAAGCTAAGGGAGGCAAATCAGTTGCTTTGGGAACAGGAAGGCATATTTCAAAGATTCCTGATGAATGATTCTATCTGCTGTGCCCAGACAAAGACAGTCCTATTTCTTCTCCTGAGAGATGAGTTCAACTCATTTAAGGGCTCAGGAATGTCAGTGAGTCACACTAGGTCTGCCATGCAAGGTGAGTTATTGAAAGTATTAGTAAGAAAAGATCTTTTTGTTTCTGACCTGAAGATTTTATTTAGTGCTTGATGCCATGGCAGCCATCTCAGTGTGAAAGCAAAGTTGTTGAAAGCACAAACAGGTGAAAATTAAATTAAGAGCTTTTAATGAAGTACACATGAAGCAAGAATTTGAAAAATGAATGAAACACGGGACCTGCAAGGTAGCAATTATGGCAAGCTAGATTCGTAGAATCAGGCTGTGACTTTTACTCATTGCTATCTTGCATGATAGTTAGAGAGCAGTGTATCACTTTGTAGATTGTTTGTATTACTTCTTGAAAAGTCACACTGCTGTTTTTCAAAGTCAGACAGACACATTTTGTTCTAAAAAGTCTATTTACTCATGCAGTTAATAAAAACTTTGTGAATATCGCTCCAAGATACTGAAATCAGTGCAGCATCAAGCCATTAGCTGGCTCATGTTCAACTAGAAATCCAGATGAGTTTTCCCATATTTAGTTTTCCTGGTTTTGGAAACTGATTCTTCATGTGTACTTTCAACTTTATCACTAACTGGCAATCCTGTTCTTCCCAACCAAATCCCTGCCACAACTTCCATAGCTTTTGAAATGCCCTCTATGTGCCAGAAAGTATATAGTTCTCTGTAGTGTTGTCTCATATGCTGGGTGGTAAATGGAGAGATAAAATCCCTTAGGAGTACTAATTTTAGTACTATCAAACTGAATGATTTTGTACAAAATCTCAGATTTTCTCTATACCGTATTCCTCACTTTCATTTTTTTTTTTTTTTTTAACAATGGACTTTTGATGTGAAACCAGCATCCCAGGCTTTACAGTCTTTCCTGTGCATACCATGTGTCAAATATCTCTATCTTTTTCTTGGCAGCTTAAAAGGTTATTGACATCCTTTTCTTTGAAAGTTTCCCTTTAGATGAAACCAGCACCAACAAACTGTAGATGACAAAGCAGCTTGTATGAGATTCTGCACTGCACTGTTTGATGGAATAACCATTAATGTTTGTCAGTTGTATAAGGAAGGGCAAGAAGAATGAGACAAATCTTTGTATTCCATTGGGATGTCTGTTGAAGACAAGAATGATGGTTGGCTGAAATGAGTATTAATTACTTAAACATACTGTGGAGTGGGGCCAGTGTGAAATTTGTGTCGTAACTAAATCTGGCAGCTCCCACTTTCGCTGTCTGCCTGTGCAGAATGCTCCCCTCTCCTGTTGGTGGCTGTGACACCTTCTGTACCAATACTACACTTTTTTCAAAACTGGTTTCCTTGGGCCAGGCACCTTGGGCCTTTAAACCCCAGTTTGGTCTCGTTTAAGACCAGAGCCATGAAAATAATTTAATCAGAATTCCATAAAGTCAGTACAAAGCCAAGTAAACATTAAAACAAAGTGTATCTATATTTTCCATTTTTAAAGGGCTGTTTAGCTACGTAATGTCAGTTCTGAAAGTATATTGCAGCAGTATGTGTTCTCAACTGAAGGCTATTTTTGATACTTCTTTTTGTGTTGTGAATTCTGATATAATATATTTACACTTGTAAAAATGTTAAACAAGTGCACAAAGTGATCCACTTTGTATTTTGACCTAACTCTAAGAGAAATAACTTGCATGTGAATACTGCATGTGAGGCATGTGAATACTGGGTTTTTATAGAATGGTGCTATTTTCATGTAACCACTCCTTAGAAGTGGGCTCTGCTTCCAATTTGCGTGCTTTCAAATGTACTCTGGTGTACCTCTGATATTATAGACAGAAGTTTTATTATATTATTAAGATATTATACTTTTTCTATAATAGGGAAACATATGCTGCACTTATTTTTAAGACATGCTGCCATTTAATTATACCAATATATGTGTTATTACATATAGTAAATACAGAGAAATACACAGGAATGCTTTAACTGGTATTTTAAATAATTTATTTTAAAATAGATCATATTGTAAGTATGACCCTTAATTACATATCCTTAGTAGTAATTAATGCTAGTAAGCAAAACCAGACATGACCATTTATTTCCATTAATCTGTGTGGCTTAAGAGTAAACAATGTAGGTAGCATATTCCAAGCTTTCCTTTAAAATGGATTTTGAAATGCACTCTTTATATAAAACTTAAAAAATAACGGTATTTATACTTAACTGTGCTATGATGATGTGTATATGTATATATACATATATACATATATATAATGGTATTTATACTTGACTGTTTTGTCTGGACAAACTCACTCCCATGATGGAATGGAGTAGCAACCTTTTTTAAAAGGAGCTGTGCTTAAAATATGCAAATTAAACACTGACAATATTTTAACTCTAATATCTTTATTTTTTTTAATCTATTCTTATAGTGAAAATGCTGGGTAAGTTGTTGAAGTAATATAATCACTTCTAGTTTAGTTTAATTCCTATGTAATAAATTGCACAACCAATATGCCTTACCAAGTGTTTGAGCTTAAGGAGTTTAATTTGTAAAAAACATGGGGGAAGGGTAAATCTCTTATCAGGCAGCATCATCTGAACTCTTCAGATCAAGGTTCAGGGTCCTGAAGATCAGTGTCAGGTATTCTTCTCAGTGGGAAGTGTTTGCTTAATGGCCATGTTTTGGCAACTCGGCCCCAGCACAGGGCAGAAACGTGACTCCAGCAGAAGCAGCAGCCGGCCAAGGTCTGCTGCAGGGGCACACCCTGCCCTTCAAGCTGCACCACCTATTCTGAGCTCCACGAGAGGGATCTGCCCCTGACTGGTGGAAATACAGCCACGGCAGGCTGAGAGGAGCAGAGCTGTCTGGGCTGCAGGCAGGCTGCAGGAGCAGAGCTCCTGTGAGACCTCTTGGGTGTTGAGGACTCCAGTGCTTTGCTATCTGTGGGGCCTGAGGCCTCTGGCAAGGGAAGGATTTGTAATATAAGACATTTACCTTAGGGGAAAATAATTACACTGATGTCATGGCTCACTACGGTCTACATACTAAACCCTATCTCCAAAGCATTTCCTTTTTCCTCTTGTTTTGCAGAGCTTCACTTTATTCCTTGTTTATAAAGGGCTTTGTAGTTATCTAAGGATTTTTTTAAAAAAATTTCATTAATTTTTACTGATTTCAACAAATGCACTATTTTAATACTTGACTTTAATATAACTTTAGGTACAGGAATGCTTTACAATGAATTTTATACATGAGAAATACTTAAAGGGTTGGGCTCTGACTTCAAATTTAAGCACAAAACCTACAGAAGGTTAGAGATGCTCTTTATTCAGTTAGGTGCAGGGAAGGATTAAGCTGAAAATGGCCGAAATGCATCCATTACAAAGTATTCTGTTCTGATGTTTGATAGCGCTAGAACTTAAACCCTAATTCTTTTTGTCTTCTTACTTCTGTGTTGCGGCAAAGACAAAATTTTGACATGGGGGGGATCATTTTTTTCTTTTCCTTACCTTCGCAGTCCTTTGGAGATACCAGTCACTAAATGAGGACCTTTCACTTCTAGTCCTAGTCCTCTGTACTTATTTTTTTAACTCCTCAACTCCAGATTTTGCTGTTCTGCTGGGCAAGTCTTTAGTTTAATCCAAATGACAATCCTCGTCCCCTGATAATACAATTCTTTCTTCCCGTCCTCCTAAAGAAAGTACATGAAACTTATAAATGCAGATGCCAACCCAACATAAACCCACAGCTTGCCTCCGTCGCACTCTTCTGGTACAATAGGAATCCTGCTTTCCCAGCTCTCCCAGTTATTGGTTGGGAGCACCTGAAAGCTTTGAGACTGCCCAGAGCCAGCCAATAATTGAGAGGTTTTGGGCAGAGTGACATATGGCTGCGAGTGCGCTTGCAAGGAGGTGGCCATGAGCCCATGTGAGGTCTGCATCTGGACTGAGAAACTTTATGTACTGCACTGCTTTAGGAGAATTGGAATAACAGAAGACAGTGGAAATCAGTCCCGGAAGAGGGAGATTCAAATAAAGACCAGATGATTATTGCATTCAGTAAAGCTGGCTCAGGAAGGTGTGAATTACACACTTTCCTGCACCACAGAGGCCTCTTGAGCTGTAAGCAGCATTTATCCTCTGGGAACACAGGTGGTGATTCCACCTCTGTCCCCAGCTGGATTTATTTTCAAGGAAGCTTTACATTCCACCAGCAACTCGGCGAGTGGTTCACCAGCGGAGGCCACTCTGGGAAGGTAAAAATAAGAATGCTCCTTCTCAGTTCCCTGGCACGCCTCCACTTTCTGGTCTTTTATTTATTTATCTGGCATATCTGCTCTCCTACGCTTTTCAGCATTCTTCCACTACAGATTGTCTTTCCCTGACAGGTTTTCTGCTGCATCGGTTTGAGGTCTATTGTGCTGCAGAATTAGCCTTCCAGGAAAGCGAGAAAGCTTCCTTCCAGTGAATGAGAATGCAATAAGTGTTCAGAAATTTACTGACCATGAAAATCCTTCATTAATAGGGGAGAATAGACTTGGTGACCTTTGTGTTTTTTCCTCCTCCTTTCTGTTGCTCTGAAGCTTTACCCACCTTTCCATGCCAATTCTGTGATAAAGGCAAATTTTACAACTCTCTTTCAGTGGGCAGTCCAATAAAATTGGCTCAGATGATGCCCCACAGAGAACAGACTATGTTCCATTAACATTCACAAACACATGACATGATGACAAGACACTAATAATCCTTTTTCCCAGTCACAAAAACTGTGGCATTACCTCTTCCAATCAAGAATGACTTTTTAAAACTTACACCCTGTTTTGATGTTATCTGACTTTATTTTTCTGTAAACACACAAACAATATAAATTAATCTTATTAGTGACTTGCTGTTCTACCAGTGCTCTAATTTGATTATGATCCTTTCAGCCATCTCTTCTGGTTTTCTCATGCTCTCCTTCCTTCACTATGTATATGTATATAAAATTTATTTTTCAGTGGCACGTTCAATACAATTTTTCATTTTGTTTAAAATACAGATTAATGGCAGAGAGTTGTCAAAATACTCTAAGAATTACAATTCAATACAAAAGTTGCTTTTTTTATGGCATGACATTTCAGCCAATCACTGCTGTCATTTTTGTCCTTCCTATGGGTAAAAATATGCTATGGAAAAATAAAAATCCCGCTACCATACAAAGAACTTCTTGAGCTGCTAATTTTCATAAATGTCCACAAAAAAGTCTAAAGAACTTTAAATGAGCTATAAGACTTATTTTCTTTTCTGCTGAGAGAAGGGAAAAAAAAAAAGGATGTATGGTGACACAGAGAAAATTTGACAGTGCTTATGTAAAATGAACGAACCTACAACAAATTCTATACTTCAGTAATCGAAAACAAATCCATGCTGTTTTACCGTGACCACTTTATATGGAAATTTAGGGACATAATTCAGAACAGAATAACAGTAATTATCATACTCTCTGCATTAAATTAAAACCAGAAATGTTGATCTGTCTAATTGTAGGCATTAAAAATAACTAGTTTCAAAAAAGAGGGATGCAAATGGTAATGTGCCATGATGACATTACTCTTACAAACAATTCTGCCTTTCTCCTTTGGCTCTCAGTGCTGAGCTGTCACCTGTTAGAGCAGGTATCTGCTTTTTCTTTTGAAAAGGAACAATACATTCACATGAACTATGTACTTAAATATTGTGGGGCTGGGGGAGAACATAGAAAACCACAGCCAGATTGAAGGAAAAAAGCTTTACATTTCCACTTAGATTGCTCTCCATGTCCTTACTGTTGTCTGCACGCTAATGGATATTAAAACTTACTCAGCAAGTGCCAAAAGTTCCTAGCAGTCTGCATCTTGCAAAAGAAATGGTTAAAAGAATTTTAAAAAGCAAGCATCCCTTCAACAAGATACCTTTTGCCAGAGATTAATAAAGGGCTAGAGGCACTTCATTCAGTCCACACTGTTTGTATTTCTTTGCCAAGTATTACCATGATAATCATTCATGTTTGCAATATAACCTGTATTAAACTGTGGCCTTTATGAGCTCTGTCACTGTTTTGAGAGAAGAGTGAGTTCCATGGCTTATCAAAATGATGTTCCTCTTTGCTGTAAATATAATCTTCTTCATTGAAGGTTATTTCTTAAGCAAATTTCTGACTTCAGTCACTAAGGTTCTGAAGGTACTTAGGAAAGGCTTTAAAGTGATTTCTGCAAGATATTTCAAATCTCCTTTTCTTCTTATTGTAAGAAACTGGAAAACTGCATTATCAGAATGGTTTCTAGTGGGGGAGCGGGAGACAATTTGAAGGATAGAAGTTCAAGTAGCATAAGACCACAGGAGAGAGACAGGAAGGATAAAAAAAGGTTTACTGCAATTTAATGCTTATATTCCATCTATGATCTTGTCTGAGGTTCTCCCTTGAGGGCAGAGACCCCAAGTAGAATGTGAGGCTTTGCCTGCAGGCCCCAAAAGATGGGGACATGTCACTACTTTTCAGCTGCCAAAAAAATTTGTGTGCAAATCCTAGCGATAAAGCAAATGCTATTCTGCTCTCTAATATTCAAAGAACTTTTGGACTCTGAAATCTGGATGCATGGAGAGGCGTATTTCATCCTATATTTAGCATCAGCATTCAGTGTAGTATTGTTAATAAGGTGTCGTATCTTCAAAGCAAATGATGGCTGCAAGTGTTGCTGGTTTTCTCAGTAATTATTAGGCTAAACGTAATAGGCAAAGTCAGACTCTGTATTTAGAAGCTCTCTAAGTGTTCTTCAAGGTTTTACCAGTAGATATACAACAGCACTACTGGGTGAAGGCTAGGCTACCACTCTGCTATGTCTTCTTACTCCAGTATTGAAACTGTTTATACCTACATTCTTTGGACATTCAGCTGTTCCAAAAAGTAAACAGTCTTGTCTTATGGGCACAAATGCAAACAGAAAACCCATTTAGATGTCCAGCATCTGCTACTGAGTTTTAAGCTTCCACATGTGAGTGTGAGCATTGGAACTGGATTTGTTATCTAAAATCAAACTTTTTGAAATATAAGGACTGCACTTTTTGGAGTTCTGGTACAAATGCATCCAGAAATAATCCAAAAAAGGCTATGACTGCATTTTTTTCAACAAAAATCATGCATGTGCATCGTTTGTACCTGGGTCAGAAACATATTTAAGCACTGAATCCTCACATTTCTGAAAAGGTACTGAATGGGAGCTGGGAAGAAAAATACATTTGAATTCTCTGATACTGCCCAAGGATTTTTCTCCCTGGTTCTTTGCCAATCCCATCAACCTCCCAGTGCCCCAGAAGCTGAGTAGCCCAAGGGCAGAAAGGCCAGTGAGCAACTTACCTACACTGCTTTGAATACTGCCTTAAGCAATCAAATTATTTTAGTTCTTTCAGTAAGTCTTAAAAATATATATGTATTTTTCCAGATACCTGAAAATGAGGAGTAAATAAATCCAGAGATATTCAGATTTTTTCCATGGATGTTTTATGAACACCAGAGGAAGCTAAAATAATCAAGCATTTTTCGTGGATCCCTCATATAGGTCTTGTTTTTACTTCTCAACTAAAATAGTGAGAAAAATATTAATATTTTGAAGAGAGATGTGAATATTTTTATGAAATATGCCAAGTGGAAAAATGAGGGTGGTGGAGGATATACGGTTTGCTCTCCATGACTAGAATCTGTATATAAGAGGAGAATGATGGCAATCCACAGCCGTGTTGACAATTCAGACATACAGGAAATACCCTTGTAGGAAACTAATACCATCTGGGTTTGGCCCAAGATGTGTGAATGAGAAATATGTTTCTTGTTGAGAATGCAAAGATAGTTTTGGACATTGCAAAGAAGGAATGTGTTAAGCATGCACAGTTATAAAAATGAAATAGGGCGAGGCACTGCATGCATATGGAATAATTGGAGGAATATGTTTGTGTGTATGAATAGCTGATGCAGACACAGAACTTCAGAACTCATTTGTCCTAAGACAACCAGTAAATTACTATGAAAAATGTCTTCAGTACAAATGGCTGGAAGCTCTCTGAATAAAGACAGCATTGGAAAATGCTGATTTGTCCAAGCCCCAACTTTCCCTGATGGAAAAGGAGGTTTGCTCGTCACACATATTGTGTTTGGGGGGCAAAAAGTGAAATAGTTCTGAAATCCTTGAAACATCCAGTTCTAATACATGTAAAAGTGAGAATTTTAATTATTTCAGTGAGTTGTTTTCAGTTTAGAAATTAAGTTTTAGTTAAAAGAATGTCAACACTGAAATGAAATATTTCATTTGGCCCTTTCTGAGAACCTTTCAGTCCACACTTGGTGAGAGTATGTTTTCAAAATCTCAGAATATTCTCACTCCTCTCTATCCTGTTCTTGCATTAACTGTCTGAGATTTTAGTGTCTGTTCTTGGCATAGGAAGACTCTCTGGTTTCTAACGAAGCCATTGCCAGCATTCTGAGGTTCCTAAGACTCGCTGCCTGCGGGATGGATTTTTGCCTCTCCCTTGACACCCTCATCTACTTGTGAAAGCCCCAGCAGTGCTGATTTTTCTGTTATTTGTGAGGATAATGAATGTCTTGCATGGATAGGAAAAAGTTCCAGATTCTCTTTTTGGTGCACATTTGCCTTCTGCTCCAGACTTGTCTTGAGTACTATGATCGTTCCTCTAAGTTCAGGCTCAAATGCTCTTTTTGAAGAAAATTTATTGAGGAAATAAAAGGTTTGTTAGTCTTTCATGTCTGTCAAGTTTCTGGATTAACCCTGTTCCAGGCTCAAAGACACTCATTTTACAAATTACCCGTTCTTTAACTGAGCAATGCTCATACGGTGACAGTAAAATGGCTGTTACTGTATCTTGGTTTTAATTTGGTTTTCAGCAGGTTTTGGACGTATCTGATTTCTCACTGTTAAACACTCCTGAAGATATTTATTTAACATGTGTTAATTGTTTCAGTGCTTATCCAGAAGTCTGAATGCAAAGAAGAGAAAAAAGAATTTTCATTTTTTAATTTTCCATTCATTTTTAGTAGGCACTGAAATTGCATGGCACCTGAGACCTTTAGACAGGATGACCAAAGCCTATTGAACCAAACGTTATTAAGACACTGAAGGCACACCATTGAGTATCTGTGATTGATGGGCAACCTGTGCCAGTGTCTCATCCCCCTCACAGTCAAGAATTTCTTCCTCACGTCCAATCTAAACCTGCCCTCATCCTTTGCTAGGCTGGACACACAAAGCACTGCTTTCACCTGCATCTCCTGTGGAACGTGCACATCTGCCTTGCACATCTGCCTCTCAGGGAGGATTTATGGCTGTGCAGGGCCTGGATTTTCCAAGCTGTTTATGCTTATGCGTTATGCACATATTCACTACATACACTTGCATCCAGCATTTAGGTGAACACAGTTTTCCTTGGCCTGGTAGGTTAAATTCTCATCAAATGTAATTGTTTTTGTAGCACCAAAAGTAGAACTTGAGTGGATATAAACAGTGCACACATGCTTGATTTGCATATCTTAAGGCTTAAATGAATGGTCTTTGAACTATCTAGATGGATTTATTTTATAGTAAAGGATAAACTAATGTTGTTATGCCTGCAACATTCAATTCCACTGTTGGGGAAAAAGGGTTTTGAAAACTGCACTTCACGTATGTGCCCTGTGTATTTTTAAAGAACTCATTAAATTATGGTTGTACTACATATTTTAAATATTGACATTTCTGAGTGGGGTTTAATTTTTATTCTGCCAAGTGTTGTAAATTCCTGTTTTGGATTCTGAGGGTTTCAGTGGAGGTGGAAAACCACTAATAATTTCTTCTTGTTCACGCAACTTATATTCACTTGCATGTTTTAACTTGAGGCAGACCTTTTCTATTGACGCTGATAACACTGCTCTGACCGTAAACCAAAATCTTTTGGAGTTGGAAAGAGTAAAATTTCCTCTAATTAATGGCAATGATTGTTACCTTAGTATAAAATTTTGTTTCATAAGGCCCTAATTCAGTAAGTATTTAGGCACATGCCCAAACTCCACTGATTTTTTTTTTTCTAGTCCAAAACAGGATAACATGAGGCAGCCAATTCTGTCCACTTCAGTGTTTACTTGATTTTTGGTGTCAGTAAATGAGATCTGATACAATGCTGATGAGGGGATTTATCAATCAAAAGTGCTTCTGAGTGAGGAAGAAAAAATTACTGGAAAAAAATGGAGAATTTTCTCTTAATTAATCTTACCCTGAGATTTCATGAAGATTATTTTATGGTCTGTAGCTAATGTGGTGGTTATGCAGCTAAAGGCATTATCTTCACATCATTATAATGAAACATAACACTGGTATACTTGACTTTATTAGCCAGGCTTCATTGGTATCTGACATTATATATTTCCTATTATAAATCTAAATAAGAACTTACACTGACCTGCATTAGACCAAACATTAAACAATTTACTAAGATTACAACTTTAGGAAAAAAAAAAAAAGAAAAAAAAAAAGTCTTTTAGACCACCAAGAAACAACCATAAATTTAAGGAAATATGAGGTTTCCACCATGTGACTTCCCCTGCAGAGTTATGCAACAGACTGCTGTTACTTAAAGGTCATACATAAAAAATTTATGGTACATTTTTAAAGAGATTTATGGTGTTTCTATTTATACAACTTATATGTCAACAATTTAAAGGTATAGTATACTAAAATAACAAATTAAACTCTAATCCCTTTGAATCCTTGCTAAAATAGAATGCTTTAAAGTAAGTCATATATAAAAGAGGTTTAATAAATGTATCTATATTAACTGATGTGGTATGTGTGATGTAATGATTAGCTGTTTATTATCTATTACAGATCATTTGCTCATTTTTATCCTGAAAATCATTTGCAAATGGGGCTGGTTAGGGGAGCATTCCTTGGAGTATATGCCCATTACATGGTGGTGTAGCTCTCTTTAGATTTGCTCTGCAAATCAGTCTCAGAACTCACTTTCCTTTTGTGCTGAGCTGAATGATGCCGTGGATATGACCTAGACCTCTTGTTTTGGGATGTCTTTGAACTCACACATAATTTATGGAAGATGTTGCTGGATTTTCTGGAAGTAAAAATTTGTAACTCTATATGATGGTACCAAGCCTTAGTTATTTGCTGAACTTTATTTGCTTTGTGCTCTAATGAAATAAGGGCAGTTAGACACTCACTCAGCATTGCTAAGGCAAGAGGGTGACAAAAACTGAGAGGGGGCAATTTCTCAGAAGCTTCACCAGTGGGATTTTAACTCAGCCATGGCAGTCACATTGTGAGCCTTGCCTTTGCACACCCAATGTAAATATATCGATGCGGGAGCTGAGACTGACAATGCATCACTTTATGCCAGAAGTCAGAACCAAATATGCTGATCTGGCAGGGATTATTGATGCTAAATTCATCCCTGAATTTTGCATATTAAATTAATTCATTAATATGATGGCTCCATTGGGGCATAGCATTTAAAGTACCCTAAAGTGTGTAAGCACTGTGACATCATATATATTAATTTCTATGAAAACAAGTCTTCACAGATAAACAAAGGTCCTAATACTTAAAACATCTATGAATATGCTCAACCATAAACACGTTGATAAGACCACTGGCTTTGAGGTCAACTATAAGCACGGTGCTGAATGGTGCAAGAGCATTTGAAGAAAGATACCAACACCGTCATGGAGATTTGTGGTGGTGTGGCCTAATCCTGTCCTCAGTAAAAAGCCCAGGAATGCAGTCTGGTGGTACTAAGTTCCTAAAAATAGGGAGGGGAATTGTCCACAATTCTCTGGCCTGCTGTGCCACCCACCAGGTTGTAGTTGTGGAGTCCCTACTGACTCAGATCATCATACCTCATCCCTTGATGACTCTCACAGTATTCCTGTAGGGATGCCCTTTGTCTGGGCTTGAGGAATGTTTCTTGCCTTGCCGTGGGAGATGCTGTTTTATTGGTGTCCTTGGCTGGTGCTCTCTCTGCTCTGAAGATAACACAGAGTGCCTGAGCAGCCCTGCAGAGCTGGAGCTGGTTCTATAAAAGGTCCTCAGCAAAATTATCCAGCAGACCTTTGAAAAAAGTACTTATGCAACCCTGCATTACCGGGTTTCTTGCTGTAAAATACAGCTCTATGGGTTCTGTGGATTTTGGATGTTTCCAAAGTTGTGGCACCCTGTGATTTGTCTTTGCTGACTGCAGGAACGCATCGCTATTCCTAAGCTGGTCATCACCCTTCATCAGCATAATTCATTCCCAGAGTAAGAAACTGTTGTAAAGAAATTAGCTACAACTCTTCCAGCAGAGTCTATAGGTTCATAGGCCAACCCAAGCAGCAATTAATTTAAAAGAAGATGTGATCATTTCCTATCTTTTATGAGCATTAAAATTTTTTTTTTACAAAAAATATTTGACATGTCAAAGGACTAGAATAAGAGCTGATAGTATCTATGGTATTTTAAAATATGAATATCTTTTTTAAATAAGAAAATCACAAAGTGTTAGAAAAGAATAACAGATATGGCATTTTAAAAGCTGTTTTTCTTTATAACTCTAAGTCTAGAGTTTCAGAGAGAAAACACTAATAAAAATTAGTCAGTCATCATTATGATGTCATTCTCATAATTTCCCTTGAAGTAAACTAGCAAGTACAAATAATATTTGTAATGTCTGACATCATCTATGTAGCTTTCCATATACTCAGACTTTGGGTTAAATTTAGTGATGTTTCCCATTTGTTAGAGAGAACACCTTCTGGGTGGAATGGATTTCATTAAGAAAATCTCTCTGAAGTTAAGCCATCTTTGTAACTTGTTTGAAACCAAACCCCAAACAGTCCAGGAATGATAGGAGTACAGCAGTAGCAATTTGTCAAAAATGTGATTGTCTGTAAGAATTAAAGTTTTAGTCCCGAGTCTTAGGGCTCACATGAAGAAAGGAGCCATGCTCTTTGGTGTTCCTCTATTCTAAAAGTAATAAGCATCATCATAATTGTTTTATGTAGGAAACAATTTTCCCTTCCATGTGACAAATGCACATTTAACACAGTCTGCAAAGGCTTCTTGGAATCAAATTTTAAAAAGGTTTTGGAGGAATCATTTTTTGTTGCTTCAGCATGACTGGCTCATCAGCATCCTTGTCCTTAGACAAATATTTTCCAGTTGAGTTAATTTGTAACAGAATTATCAACTGGGATTATATCTTTCAAGTCATCTTTATAGATATGCAGTACACGAATGATGTGGACCAATTTAATCCAAAGACCCCTGACAGCTTTTTCATAGTCCATTGCATTACTTAATATAAACTTGAAATTTAAGTAAATATTATTCATTGTTGTTGTTGTTGGAAGACTTGGGCATCTATTTTAAATTATGTCATTATTTACACTTTTGCATTTGAAAGGACATTAGCTAAATATGACAGTTTTTCAAATTCAAAGTAGAAAAAATTACTAGAGTTGTCAGAATATTGTAACACACTGATACGTTATTCCTTGATAAATGCCAACATTTTCTATTACCCTCCCTCTCATCCAAAAAGGAATAGGAAATTCACACATTTGCAATCTATACTTCAGTACTGAATGGAAGAATTCCTGAAAGAAAAATAGCTAACATAAACATAATTTCTTCTTTAGAAATATGAGGTGTGTAACAGTTAGTAGAGCCTCTCTAAAACTACAGGAACCATATTCCCTTAGGAGAAAAAGAACAGTGACTTCTGAAAAAGTGACAGACTATACATAGTTTGCTATATCTGAGGAATAAAAATGTAACTGCTTAAACATATTTAAAAGTGGTAAATTCACTTCCTCTGCAAATTCATAAACTCAGAAGTATTTCCTTGCAATTGTTCTTGGAACTGATAGAGGAAAATCTCCCAGGGACACACGAAATGTAATAAGTGTAATATGAAAATTACCCTTTTCTGCTCTGAAGATTGAAACAAAGCAGATATCCTCCAGAACACCAGCAGGTTCCCCTGCTCTCCGCCCATATGGGCTCTTCCCACAGTCTCACTGCATGAGGGACTTCTGAGCCTCGTCAGAGCTGACTGTATGGAAGGAATGCGGGCTCAAACATTTGCAAGCATGCCACAGAGCCTCAGCAATCCAGTCTCTTGTTAATTACAACTAATATTTCATTATGCTGTGGAACTTTCAGCTACATAGCTGTGTGCACACATGTTAGTATGTCGTGTAGCCAATGACTGCAATTAAATTACAAGCTTTGCGAAGTATAAGAGGTGTATTGAAAGCTGAAATTAGAAGAATAAAGCGCTGCAAGTACGTTTTCAGCTTTTTAATTTGAAACTTTCAGACTTCTTGATTGCAGGAAGAAGTCTGAGAACACAAATCAAACTAAAAAGTAAGGAGGCAGTGAATTCCCACTCCCCCTGTTTTCATGGACTTTTCAAGCATGTGGCTTTTAAGCCAATTTCATGATTTTGGAGTCTGCCTCGTGTGTGTGAATGGACAGGATTGAAGGTACTTTACATGGCTTATTTAAAAATAACATCCTAACCCAAGCTATAAATCACAATAAGTATTTAATGCCTTACGTATATAATAAATATTCAAGTCCAAGTATCTGGTTACAGCAGTGATTAAGAGTTATGAAAATCAACCCCTTAAAGGACAGTCTTCAGTGGAAATAGTGTGAGTGGTGAGGCTTCTTTCACACCTTTCTAGGCACATCTACAGTTCACAGCCATTAAGTCAACAGCATCACAGCATCTGTTATTTCTGAACTCTGATGCACATTCATACACTTGGCAAATTTAATTTTGAATATTGCCGTTTGAGGAATTAAAGCAATTCTTAAGGCAGAGAGGAGCCAGCCTGATATGCAGTTCTAAGCCTTAGAGTGTTTAAAACAGCCTGATGGATTCTATGGTGGGAAGAGGGACTGAAGGATAAGAAAGATATCTTGGTGGGGCTATCTCTAGATTCTAGTTTTTAAACAGAAACCTTGATCTTTGTTGTGGTGGGGAAGAACTACCTCTGACTGGATAGCCCAGCCAGAAGGAATGAATCAGAACTACAGATAGAGATTCCTGCAGACTTTTTCTCTTCCGAATTCCATTACATTTACAACAATACAGGCAGGGAACTGACTGGCTGGGGACAGCTCTGCTGAAAGGGAGTGTGGGGTCTCGGCACACAGCAAATTGAACGTGAGCCAGCAGAGTGCCCTGGCAGCAGAGAACACCAGCCACAGAATGGGCTGCTCAGCAAGAGCACAGGCAGCAGAGAAACCCATCATCCCCCTTCCCTCTGCACGCAGGAGGCTGCAGAGAGAACACTGCACCTGTAGTTCTGAGTTCCACAGCCCCTCAGCACCAGAGTGGTGTCACTACACCACAGTGAGTCCACTGAGGGGGGGCTGGGGACTGGGGCATTTGCCCTCTGGGAGAGGCTGCCAAGTGTTCAGCCCAGGGGACAGACAGAAGGCTTTGGGACTTTGTTCTGCAAGTGGGGTAGTTAAGTGTGGCAATGAAATTAGAGAATGACGTCCTCAATGTGACTCTTATGCTTATAGTCTAGGGTTTTTGGCAAAATATTTCTGTGGCAGGTATTGTCGGCAAACCCTAATTGGTAAAAAAAACCAAAACCCAGTTCAGGCATCTAATCTAAAGATTTAACCTGTCTAACCTATTTACCTACTTGTTATATTGTTATGGACTTTTTCTCCTTTTTCTGTTTTTACTAGAATTTCTAGTCTTGACCTGAGAAGGTATACAATCTTCCTAAAGATCAGGAGAGGAATTATTCATTTGATTCATGACAGGGACTACAATCTTTAATGTGTATATCCTGGATAATGCCCTTGATCTATATAGAGTAATGATTCCCTTTTACCAAATAATATTTAATTTCATGCAGTAGCACAGCAGGTCTCTGTGAGCAAGGACCATTCACTTTATACGTGCCTTTGAAGCTGCCTCTCTGAATTTAATTGTATTATTGTATATTGTGCCCAATATTTTGCAATTTTATAAGCTTCCCCAGAAGCATATCTTGAGAATTCCTAGTTACTGTTGGAAATGCCTTCTATTGCATCCAGCCTGTACATATAAGCCTGGTAGCCTAAATGAGTTATCAAGTCATCAAGCTTTGTAGCTCAACTCAAGTTTCACATAAAAGCGAATTTTGAGATGCTTGGTTCCATCCCACACAGAAAATAAACACCAGCACTATATTATTTCTGGACAAGGAATCTGAAGCAAAGATTAAAGGTGATTGTTCTATAGGCTACCACACCAGCAGACATAGGACCTACCTGCACCCAGTTTTATTGACAGATGGCCCAATTCCCTATCAGGAAAGCTTCATGGCTGCTGTATTTTTTGTAAACAATTGGATAATAAATTATAGTAGCAGAAAAGCTACAGGCAAATACTTCATTAATTGGTGCTGAATTGAAACCATCAAAGCAGCAGCATGTAACAGACAAGTGATTATGTTGCTCAAATGTCATTCCTTTTAAGTGTGACAATTCAATTTGTTAAACATTTTCATCTAAGAAAAAACAGAATGAAAAGGCAATGTTGTCTTCTCTGAAATGTATTACTTCACCTATTTCTGCCAGATCTTGTTTTTTCCAAATTAAATAGGTTTTTAGATGTCATCAAGCAAAAACCCTTTTCAATACTATTTTATTCAATTGTATCTTGTTGTATTGCTGAGGATGCTGCTGAGTTAAATAGTGACAGTGTCCATTACCCAAATATCTCTTTTAGATACTACTCAATACCTGCTTTTTAGAGTTGGTTAGATTTTTGGAGTTGTCAATGACACTTCTTACCATTTTTCCAGGATAGAACGGAACAAAGTGAGAGAGCTCTTTGTGTGTTGAAAGATTCTTTATGTTATATTGAATTGCTGTGCCATTTCGTGACTTATATTTTAAAAAATTTCTCTAGATTTCCTTCCAACACACTCAATCTGTATCACCAACAAATTCTGACACTTAGTTATGAACTTTCCAAAGTAACAGCTGATTTTCTGGAAGCAACACAAGATTACACATTTTAAAATTATTTTAAAGATATGGATTATTTATTTCTTCTATTTGTTTTTCACTCTTAATTTAGAAGTGTACTGGAGATATGTCCAGAGGCATTGGTATAGTGCAGTTCTTGCCTGAGTGCAGTCAGAGCAACAACAGGGTGTTTTTACTGCATGAGCAGCAATCTCTCATACCACTTTCTTCAGAAGCACCAAATAAAGACTTCTAGAAATATAAACTACTTTTTCTTCATTATCTTACAGATTCTTTGACAGCATTCTATTTGTGGCAAGAAATTAACATATAAACAAGATGCTTTTTTGGCCCTAATTTCACAATTCTCCTAATTTTTCATCTAGGATTCTTTGTTCTCCCTTCTCTATTACTTGCAGGATGACCTACAGAGCCCTTTTAAAGCCAGACTCAAAGATGAAATTTTGTAAAAACAAATAGCACAGCTTCATTGCCTTAACTACTCAATTTTTCAGTTGCTTTAGAGCACTTATTTTCAGGGTAATTTATGCTGGTGCTTTTCATGATTTCTCTTCTCCCTCTTTTTTTTTTCCCCTTCTCATCCTCCAGGTGAAGCAGCAGATGTTAAACACCAACTGTAGGATGTGCTTTTCTGAGTTTCTCTTATGGAAAGAAATCAATTTGTATCTTTTGCTTTTATACTCCATTGGTCCACCTAACCAGCCTCTGCCAAAGATCATCACCTAGCTTGAGGAAGTTCTTCTATCAGGATGTCTTTAAAATTTCTCTGTATTTTTCCCTATTTGTACTTTAAATTTCCTCTCAAACCTCAGAATGTTGTTCTACCATGAATATTTATGGGAAACTCCTACTTACTCTGTCAGTGAAACAATGGCAGGATATAACCCTTACTCTGGTGTTCTGAATTTATATTCTGCTCTATTAGTGCCACTTGAGTTGGATTTCCATTTTATTATAAGATTATTATTTTTCGGGGGCCTGAACATTCCCTTGTACCTCGTAATATTTCTCACTTTCTTGATTCCAATTGTTCCAGTATATACATATTTTCCCTGAGTCTAATAAGGTACTTTTAAAGAACCTCCATGCTGCTTCTATGGATTTTAATTTCCTAACTTTCCCCTTCAGACTATTTCTAACTTCCTCAATATAAAAATCTTCCTTTTTTGAAAAGTACTGTAATATTATTACCTTATGGTAGGTTCCCATGGGAGGATGTTGAGCTTAATTATATTACGGTCGCTTTTATTTAGTGGCTCAATCATGTTAACTTCCTGAATCGACTCATATATTTTGCTCAAGATCTGCATCAAGACTAAGATTTGCCCTTTCAGGATTCCATAGAAATTGTGATATCTTACAATTGTAAGCCCATAATGATGTCCAGTAATGTATCTCAAAAGATCAGTTGTTGTTGGGCTAAGATTCAGCTGAAAACAAACTTCAGTAGTGAACTGTATGGTAGTTCTGAAAAGCAGATTGAAATATGGTTTGTCTTTGAACTAGATCCACTGCTTCTCTGAACTTATAAACATGACTTTGAAAGAATGTACACTGTTTTCCTGATTAGAAGCCCCTTCTCTTTTTTTTTCCATTACTCATTTATTTCAACCCCAGTTTTAAATCTATCTCATTAGAAAAGCATTCTCAATAACAGAAGATGAAACAAATATAGACGTGTATCCTCATTCGACACAGAGCTATTACTATTACATGTTATGAAAACACAGTATTTGGTCAGTACTAGACTCAATTTCTTTATTATTTTAAATCCCAAACCGATTTTCCTTAAAATTTTCCTTAAAATCCCTTCTTAAAATTTTCCAAGAAAGATATGTTTACTTCATTAATGCTATAATTTGTGGTTCATTTTGAAAGAAAGCTAAAAATGATTTCTAAAATAGCGTGCCTTTCCGACATAAACACAGCTAACTTACATCTTTGCAGTTTCCAGGATTGTTTCACTTGTACAAAGCAGTAAAAGTATCCTGCTCTTTCCATTTTTCTCGTACTATAAGAACCAAGAAAGCAGGAATTTGTTTAGCTCATTGGCTCCATTTATCCTGAGCCAAGACCATGATCTTGGAAACCCTGTAACTTGGCTGAATACAGTACAAAGTTCTTTGCAAAAAGCCAGTGCAATTAGAACAACACAGTGTATGTTCAGTCTCAAAATTAAGACGATAAAGTTTCAAACAGCTAGAACTGAAACAAAGTATCATGGACCCAGACCTTTAATCAGCTGAACACAAATCCTAATTCCACTAGTTTTTGATCAAATGAAGAATTGTGTGCTAGAGGACAGCACTAAGAAAACACTATTCTACCTTTTTGTAAATGGGCAGAATTCACACAGAAAACAAGGAAACATAATGGAAGAAGTGCAAGTTTTGTGCAGTCCAGCCTTGGGAGCTTCTCTGAATACTCCAGACAGAGTGATACTATAACACAGCAGTACCCTTTGCACTTACTGCTTTATCACTGCTTACTGCTCAGTGGCCATAAACATTTGCTAACCAAATCAGCACACTGCAGATTCTGTTTTAAATCCCAGTGCTTCAGTTTTGAAGCTGTTTGGTTTTTTACCCAAAACCCTCCCCTTCACTGCATGTTTAGAACTTCTAACACATGCATAAGACATTCCCTTCACTTTCATGAAATCATCTGTCATTTCTACTTCGATGAACTACAACACTGAAGGAAATCAAATAAGTAAAATTCACTACCAAGGATTCTAGTTTATTATCTTTCAATTCACCTAAATTATTGATGGGTTGTCGAAGGTACGTTTTTGTTTTACTGGATAAAGGAATTTTCAGGCCTTATTAAAAGTAACTTTAGTTGCTCTGATTGAAAGTAATTTTCTTTCATACATTTTGTTTGTTGGGGTTTTTTTTGACCATTCCTATAAAGTGATTTCAGAAGTTACTAGGTTAGTAAGAAGCAAATTAAATTCACTTCACTTAGTCATTTGCTATCTTTTTTTTCTTAGAACAGTTAGTTCTGGAAGTTGAAATATTTCTGCAGATAGTAAAATAAAGTTAAATTTATATACATTGATGAAATGCCTATGCATTTTATACAAAATAGGGCATTATGTGGATTGTGTAGAACTGTGTTCCTTTTGGGTTTTTATTTGTGCCATATAAGTTTAATATACTATTTTAAAAGAAAAAATTTTAATGGACCATATAATTTTTAAGGAGAATGTATCTCTACAAGAAGTGTAAAATGTTGCAAGTTACAAAATGCTGACTCACAAAACTACAGAAAGACCACAGTTTTCAATGCTTCTGCTTCAAGGATGACATTACTTTTAAATGAAGTAATCCATTACACATTTCTTTACCAAACATTTGTAAATAGAGGGTTTGATCCAATTTTACCTGCTGCTTCACAGCCCCAGAGGCCTTTGGAGAAACATAGATCCTCTCTGTGAAATAGTTTTGATTTTCCCCAGTGAGGGAGCACTAGCAGAAGGGTAAAACCCCACAGGGGCTGTTTTCTGTGAAGCAGTTCCCTAATATTCCCTATTTTTGGATTTATCTGCTGCTTCAGACTTTGGACATGATGTTTGGAACTACCTTGGGTTTGGCAGGGCTGTGATCTGTAAGTCACTGTAGGGGCAAGTCCGAGTAATCTTGTATGTGGCTCGTTAAGGTTTTTTGATCTCCTGGCTTATTTACACAGGCACACACCTGCCTGTTACATGAGAGCACTGTGACTTCTTGCTCTGTCCCTCAAAAAGTCACTGGAGCAATCCTGTCCTGATAATATTGTCCTGTCATATCTTGTAAGGCCATTACAGGGAAGGAAAACAGCAGCAATGGAAGCTGCCACCATTTCACATCACCTCTCTTCTGATCTGAGGTTCTATTGATCTGATGAGAGCTTTAAAGTTCTCAAGGTTTTAACAGCCTTTAACATGATCTGCTGCTTGATAAAGGGAGTCAATAGTGTTTGGTCACATCTGCAACTAGGCCTCTGTGAGGTGTACAATATCATCTGACATTCATTGCTAACAATAAAGCATCCATAGTTATGGAGAGGTACGTATTTTCTTTAAGGAAGAGCTCAAGTAAGTACTTTTCTTATGTGGTTTGATATTAAAACAACTTCTTCTCATTTACACTATCGTGTCACTCAGATCCGTGCATTGCACTTGGGCTGTTTACAGTGATTGAGAATCCAGCTGATGGAGATACACCAAATTTTTAAGAATGCCAAAAATATAACAGTTTTTGGGTGATTTACTCCCTCTTTTATTTCTTTTCAAGGCATTCAGTTAGCATAAAAATAATGATTATTACATAAATTAAAGTTGTTGCAATTCAGCTGTAGGGATTGCAATCCAAAGCCAGTGAAGATAGATCAAGGTTTTAAAAAGTATCTGCTGTAAATTAAAAACAAATGGCTGAAAATATTTTGCAGACCTCTCTCCCACAGATTGTATATTCCATTTTCCAAATTAAATCTAAGAGAGAATATTACTTTATTGAGATTTATGGAATAATTTCTTTTAAAATTCCAGCAATATGAGAATGTAGGCAGACACTGACAATGAAGAAAAATAAGTGTCAGCTATTAAGTGGTTTAATCTTTTGGAGCTTTTTATGTTTTTGGTAATGGGAAAAATTAGTTGTGACTGCTTTTTAAAGCTAAAATTATATATAAACCATTAATTAGGGCCAGATCATTTGTCCAGCTTTTACTGCAGAGAGGATAAAATGGGTGGAAAACATGATAATATACCAGTGCTCCTTGGAGGAAGTATTCCTCCCTCAACCCAACTTGCTGATCCTGTCTAAGGAATAAGACTTAAGAGCTTGTGAGAAAATGTGTGTAAGAGGATATAAAGGAAAATTGTTCTGTGGCATCTGGGGGAAATATATATAGGAATAACAGTTGAGCTGTATTAACTATGAAAGTAAATGTGTTACTCAATTTTTCACCTCTTTCAAGACAAACACAGGACCCTTTTTCCATGTGGCACAGTACAAGGGATGTAACAAAAGGAAATCATAGCTCAGATGGACAGGAAAGCACAGAGAAGAAATCCCAAGGACACAGGATTGATTTTGAGAGCTCCAGGACGTCATGGATTCCCTGAAGGATTCTTAGGACCTCATTACAGTTTTTGGGGTGTCCAAGAGCTTAAAGGGATGATGAATCCTGGAGCCTTAGTGGACTGTTAAACCTCCTCCCATTAAAGAAAAACATGTGGTTGAAACTGCCTTGGCTAAAAACCATGGAATTTTCTGCGTAACTTTATTCCTTCTTTGCCATTTTGTGTTGGCTATCATGATGTCTGTTATATTTCAGCAAACGCAATAATTTCCTTTTAATTAGATAATTGCCATGTTATTCATTGGTTTTGATCACTTCTAAATTCAGCTTTTGGTTTTAACAAATGTAGTTTCAGAAGATGATGGATTTTTACATTTTTTAAACCGCTAAATGTTCAAAAAGGATTTGTACACATAACAAAATTAAAGTAGGGATTATCTAGCACTGTGTGTGGGATACAGCTATAATCTATACAGAGCATGGAAAAGAAACTGGCATTCTCAATTGCACTGCACACATCTCAGTAATAACAGGGTATGAGGCATACAATTTCATGGAACACCCACAATGAAAATTATTCTTTCCAAACAGAGAATTGTTTTGGAATAAGTTAGGTTAATTGGCACCATGGGATTCCTCTCAAGGAAACACAAGAACATTAAAATCTACACATGTGCATGTAAAATGATAAAGTATTATCTTCTTTCCCCTCTCAGCTCCTCAAATCTGAGACACGCTACCCAAAATCAACAGAAACCATTATGTTTTGTTGATTCAAATTTCCCCAGAATAAACTGGCAATTCTTCATCTGGTCAGCTTACAACCTGAGAGTCACTGCACTGTTCCACAATTGCTAGCTTGAGTATGGTTATCTAGTGCTGTCTCTCACACAGAAATAGAGGTCTCTAGAGCTTTTGGCACATTCTTTTTAGATGGTAAAAACCTTTATTTTCAACAAAGCTACATGGTACTAAGATACAACCTCTTTCAAAGACCTGTTGTGCCCCTGTTAGGATTAGAACCAAAATCTACAGATTAGAAATCTACAGATTTCTAATGAGAATCCAGGCACATTTCACTGTCATTATAAAATCTTTGGTAAAACACAGTGCTTTACAGTTTCTGAACACAGTTGAAGTATATTAAGTCCTCACGACAGTAATATTGCCCTCTTGAAAATTAGAAAGAACTGATCACTGATTAAGGAAAAAAAAAATCTTCCTTTTCATGAAGAAGGCTGAGTTCTCATGCTGACTGTTGTGCTGTGTGCATTATATCTATTTTGTTACTGTTTGAGGTCACTATAACTAATGATATTCTACATGGTTTTATCTTTAAAATACCCTGATTTTTTCACATTTGGCCATTTGCACACCTTAACCATTATTTCTTTCTGAGCTTTCTGCTCCAGTTATGTCAAGACATTTAAAAGCAATTAATTGTGGTGTCACAGGTGAGGAGTGGCCTCAGAAATTATGTCTGCTGTGTCACAGGTCTGACTGCTGCTCTTCTGACCTCTTGGATGAGTGAGAAACCCCCTGTCCTGTGACGTGACATCACTTCACCTGCAAGTCCTCTGCTGAAAAACAGTCTTCATTACTTTCCTCTGCAGTCTCCAGGAGAAATCCTTCATCTGACATTTTTGCATTAACACAGGCAATGTAGTGTTTCAGTTTCTCACCAAAGTCATGCTAGTCTCTGTTTTCCTACACTGAAAGAGGAGTTCCAGGACACCTAAGGATACCCTGAAATGTCACTGTTATATGTCAATGATTTTGTTCAACTTGCACCCCTGCCTGGGCCTATGCACATAATCTTACATGGATTTACCCTTTCGTTACTCTTAGGAGTAAAGGAGCAGAACAGCAAATTGAGTTTGCACTCATCACTGGTGCAATTAATTGTAGAATGGAATTAAAATGATATCTTGGTTTGTCCATCATGGAATATATGTCATACTTATGTTCCATGCCTCAACATTGTTATTTTAGAGGACTATCCCTATTCTTCATATAGAGATGAGAGCTTCGTCTGGTAGAACACTGAGGTTTCACTTCCCAGAGTTTTCATAGTTTGTTTCTGAATAACTCTGAAGAACTGCAGGCCCATTGGGCTGAAGAAGGAAGAAATTCAGAAAGGATCTCTTAATTGTCCTTCCAGTGCATCCTGGAGAGAAATACAACCTTCCACTGCTCCCCTTTCTATCCATACATCAAATTAATCCCTTTTTGGGACTACTTGGTCATGATTTTAGTAGCCACTATAAGTTTGGCTTTCAAGGGAGCAGAGAGCAAATAACCTTTGTGGAGAGTACAAGATAGTGTTTAGTGGAGGACAACACAGCTCGTTGTGATGTCAGGGCAAGAAGTTCAGGAAAGATTCATTGATTTCAGCCTCATCCATGTAAATGTTCAGAGGAAAATAAATTGAAATTGATGGACTTGGATGGAAGAATCAGTACAAATTATGTGAATTGTGGGTATTCTGTCAGTAACATAAATCCTGTGGATATCAGTGGACAGTGCATATGTTAACTTAGATCTGTCTGTGCATCATCAAGATGCAAGAACCAATGTACACATCCAGTCAAGAGGAATGGATGAGAAGTTTTATCAGTGACAGAACTGAGCAGTTCAGCAAATAACACAAGCAATCTGATTCCCACACTAAGTTTTAAATAGATTTTATCCCTTCCCTGGCTCACTGTAGTTTTCTGTAGCCACTCCTCACTGCAAAGACAGCACAACCTCTTACAAGCTTCTTGGAGCAGGCTTTTCCAGTGCTGGAGGCAGTGTCAATTTAAAAAAAAAAAAGAAAAAAAAGGATATTATTTGATTATATGTTGAATGACCTGAGTAATACATATTCATGTGGTGAAATGTTACAGAATCATGGAATCATGAACTTTGGCAAAGACCTCTATGATAATTAAGTGCAACCATTAAGCCAGCACCACCACGTTCACCGCTAAACCACGTCCCAGGTGCCACATCCACCTGTCTTTGGAACACTTCTAGGGATGGTGATTCCACCACTTCTCTGGGCGGTCTCTTCCAGTATCTTGAAACAAGCATGAAGGCAATAGCAGATGTTTCACTACTAATCATGCATTCCAGCAAAAAGATGCCTGTGGCGACCAGATGATCATTTGATCCTGAGAAACTCTGGAATAATTGTCTCAGAACAGCACTGTTAATTTATTTAATGCCTGATTGTCTACTCTCATGCTCTTATACTGAACATATGAATTGTTCCACAGCAGTCTTCATGGCATCACAGAAAATTCCTGCCCAAATCATTCATTAATAAGATTCTGCAGGACTGAAATCACTTGTGCTGTGATATAAAAACTACCAAAACACAGTAAGAGATATATCTAACTTTTAACTCATCTAAAGGCTATTCACTGAAATTTGCTGAGCATACACTTAAAATAATTGTCAGCTATTTCAATGGATTTTTTTCCCTGCAAAGAGAACTGACTGTTAAAATATTTGTAAAGAATTAAATTGGAATATAGCATTTTAAAAACTTAGGGAATTTAAAAAACTCACATAAAGTAGTCTTACTGATATTAATTTGAAAGCAAGGTGAATTAAGAAGATGACTATGGCTTAATAATTAGGGGAAGTTTCTTTTTAAGTGTTTCTGACAAGGAAAACCATAGTCTTAGATCAGAGAAGAAGATGACAGAGGTCGAGTTTAACTCATGTTCTCAACAGTGATCTCTGATACCATTTAACTGAGATTTTCTGTCCCTTTTCCCTTCCCTCCCCTGCCCTGCCCTTTCCTTCCTCAGACACTTTGCCCTTTATCGTGGTATTCCCATGAGATGCACGAGAAATATGTTACTACTAGCTAAAAAAAATAAATATAAATAACTGAATCTCTACACAAGTGCAAGTGGTAATTGCATAATGGCAAATTTAAGGACACCCATTTTGCAAGGGTTTTTGCTCTCAGCACTGTGTGAGGCAAAGTGCAGCAGAGTGCAGCCGTTCTTGCTGGCTGCACAATTTATGACCCTGTAGCCAGCAGATACACTCCAGAGCTGCGCCAGAGCTTAGTCACAATCAAAAAGAAAACAAAACAAAAACAAAACAAACAAAAAAAAAATGAAAAAAGCAATAAATTGAAAATAACCTAAGGATCAGAGACAACAAGCAACTGAACGTGAAGCCCTGCTGCAATTCCATACCTAAAGAGCTTGTTCAGTGGGTGGATTTATAAGCAGAAAACGACCTTCTAACTACAGGGACTTGATTTTACCATTGTCAGCAGCAAGACGTAAACTTGGCTACTTTGTACAGTTCTGAGGTCCTTTGTTTTAAAAGGATTTGGGGAAGTTGAATGATTATAGGGAAGGACCACAAAAATGATTTATGGACTAGCAGTTGCAGCCCTAGAGCTACTTAGCTTGTCAGAAAGTAGCCTGAAAGGTGATTATAGCATTTAATTCCCAAGAGAAGTGGTAAGTTCCTAACTTTTTTTCTTGTTGCCATACTGTACCTTGATGCCTTCCCTTCTGAACAATATATTTTAGACCAATGTATTTTAGACCAATACAGGCTTTTGGCCTCAGGAGAGAAGAAAGTAAGTGAAAATTGATGTAATAGGTTGTGCTACCTTTTATGGTGACTAACCTAAAGGTGTCCAAATCTTAGAAAATAATACAGTTAATAAGATAAAATACAGTAACAGGAGTATGAAAATTTGGAGAACTGCTACAGCATTGACCATTTTTCTGTAAGTTAGTTACAATCTGGAGTACAAGGTGACTAGACTGATCTTCTAATAACTGCATATTCAGCATTGTTGTAGCTCAGAAAATCATTAAATCCAAGTGCTACGAATGTTTTGGCACTTTTTTTCCCCTGCTGAATGCATTATGGGATAAATAAAACTAAATAAAATCAGATTTGCATGATACTTTTGGAGCCTTTAATTAGTTTGCCTAAATTTTGACAATAGATTCAGACACATCGGGTCTAAATTTTCTAGATAATTGATTAAGGTCTCCTTAAATGCCACTTAAAGTGGCATTATTAGTTCAATGGCTTCTTGTTTCAACTTTCTGCCTATTTTCTACATGGCAATAGTTTAAAACAGAAAGCAAATAACAGTAGTGAAAATCAGACTGAAAGAAAAAATGGGTTCTAATATTTTCATTAAAAATTTGTCTTTGCTACATAACTTTGAAGGAAGAAGTGTAAAATGTTGCTCTGCAACTAACAACTCTCTTCACCACAACATAATGGAGCAGTAAATCACCAAAACAGGGAAGCAGACTTTTAGTTTGGGTGTTTTATGGGGATTTTTTTGGTCAAAGGTTCATTCTTTTCTTCGTATACACTCAAGATAGGTCACAATATTAATGGGTACATTAATATATTAGGAGATGGAATCAGCATTTTCTCCACTACTCTGGGAAAGATATGCCTAAATAGTTGAGACAGGTGTATGGCCTAGATTTGAGTTACAGGTCCATGTCTCACTCATGTCCTTGCTCAGTTTTGAGGCAAGACCAAGGTGCAGAGCTTTTTCTTGTCACCACATTCCTGACAGAGGGGAGGAGGTGACAGCAGGGGGTTGGCCAAGTGCTCAATCCATGCACACACACTTATTTCACCAGGGTGACATAAAATGCATTGGACAAGGCCACAGATGTTGAATTAGCAAATTCTTGGTTAATATCCATTCATGGCTTCCAACCATGTTAAGTTAAAAAATAGAAGATCAAAAAAACGTTCCTGCTAACTGTGCTGTCAAAGAGTTTCAGAAATTAGGGGATTGGTTCTTAGGCTTTTGTTTTATAAATCTTCAGAAATCCTGCCTCTAATGTTCTTTTGAGTAGGGCCACCAAGAAGCACAAGTCACTGTCATCCATTCATGGAATCTATCTCTGTTATGAAATACTTCTCTGCACTTGAGCTAATTCCTTCTGAGATACTGGCAGCAGATAAAATTCTCTCTCCTTCCTTTTAATTTGAACTCCTTAAAATTAAATCATGTAAGTAAATCATGCCAGTAATTGTACTGCAGCAACAATTTTCAAGCAGAGAACCTCAGTGACTTCAATGAACATTAAAAGCCAATGGGCCGATAAAACTTAGGCAAAGAGTTGTACCACTCTTTTTACTTACTTTCTATTTATATCCACAGACCTTCCCAGAAGCAAGTCCAGACAATCCTATTGATGTGCTTTGGGCAGCAGGGCCCATGAAGAAACCCTACAAACTTGCTCACAGCAATTTTAGGGGCTACAAATGAATTTCATCAACACAGGGACCTGTAGATCCATTAGAGAAACAAAAAGGCATCTTTTTAGGAGGGAAACATGACATTGTTATACAGTGCAATCACCTCTCTTCCTCTGTTTTTGTATATTGTTTTCCTCCTTATCTGATTGCCAGTGCTGTAATGAGTGAAATATGTTGGTGAGATCAGAACTAACCTCCAGGATTATTTTTATGAAGGAAATACATCTCTTCAGTGATGTAGCTTCTTGGTTCTGTCAGCATCAAGATAGTTTTAAGTTGATTCTTTGGAACAGATTTGCTACTTTATGACAATATAATGATTATATCACTGCTAAACTTCCTCTTGACATTAAAAAAAGACAAAATCAACAACCACTATATTATTCCATCTATTGGCATTTAAAAATATCTTATTGGGATAGCTGTTGAAAATTTTTCTCAGAGGCATCAATTTATATCAATTTATATTTGATTCAACTACAGCTGCATTATTAGCATTAGCACTGTCATGATCATTATTCTAATTATTTACTGGGTACAACATATGTCTCTAAAAGTCTGAAAAAGTATTTTTGCTGTTTTTACTGTCACTGGAATTAAGTATTTGTTTACATTTCAGGTACAGAAAGAAAACAGTAGAAGCTGCTGTTTTCAGACACTTGCGTATAAGACAGAAAATCTTTATACTTTTTAGGGAAAAATTTTGTTTGCCTTTTCTTGCTATTATTTCTCCGAGGTTGGAAAACAGGTGAGAGGTTTTTGTTTTCTTCAAAGTGTGTACATCCAAATTCTGGCACTATACATGTTTCCTGAGTCAGCACAGAGGACACGTTCCATGATATTTGCTCTGTGAAAGTGGATGCAGTGTTTTACATAGGAGTTTTTTAACTGCTGACTGTTCTGCACTGCCTGCTGGAAAATCATCTATCCACAGAGTATTACTGATTTCTAGTACTGAGGTGTGTAACAGGTAAGTAAAACCAAATAGTCTATCGAGTAGTGACAATGCTGTCATTGCCACAGTGATCTCCCATCCTTGTGGGTAGGGGACCATGGACAATGGTTATAGGAATCAGACTGCAGAGGATAAACGTAAAAATGTTTAAGAACCCTTGTTTTAAAACTGCCATTTTGGTTATATGGGGTTTGGGGGTTTTGATTTATTTATTATTTTATGTAATGTACTCATTCCACAAATTCTTTACTCTTTCTGTTTAAGAGCTGGAGTCTTGCTCCTAGGCACATTCCCTTTCTCCTTACCTGCAAAGTACATAAAGCCTCTGTTCTTACCAGCCTGCATTGAACACTGCAATACAATTATCCTCAGACACTGGACTGTTATCTCAGGGAATTGAATTAGGCTTTCAAGCTTAGAAACATCAAATTATTTACACAGAATGTTATAGTTGAAACAGATCCAGAATAGAGCATTATATGATAGTTAGAATAGTATAGATTAAAAAGATCAGGTCACAGATTTAAAACAGAACTAAAAGTTGAATCTGATCCTGAGAGTACCTGTCAAGAGTCATGTCAAGCAGGTTAGTGCCTGTTCAGAAGCATGGAAAATCAGTTTTCCATTTAGCCTTGACTCCTCGAGAAAGGTTTCTTCGGACCAATAACAGTTCTGTGGAAATTTCACTGTCAGTTTTCCACAAGTACAAGTGATCTGAACTTTTGGTTAAGAAATACAAAACAGCCTTAGATGGTTGTTCACAAACACCCCTGATAAGTCACTTCTGTTTGGATATCTTGAACATAATGGTTATCCACAGGGGCAGAAAGGGAGCATTCAGCAAAATACATAATCATATAAAGTGATTTTTCTCCTGAAAAAGGTCCAATATGTTTCATTGCTCTCTTTTTCAACATACACTAAAAACCTCTGAGATTTTCTCTCTGAAAAGTCTATCCTAACTGATCTCATGCCCTTATAGCTGAAACAAAATTATCAGTTAACATGTGCCATGCATTTCAAATCGACCTAGTTTGTCACAATTATTATTTAAGATCCCTCTGTCAAGAGTATATCAATATTACTTTCGTCTATGAAGGCTTTTTGGTACATAGTTCTGACTGTTCTAGGCATTACCTGATTGCAACTTAAAACTTCTTTATCTGTCTGGGGTTTATTTGCATTACCACTCTGAATTGTGACAAGGAATCAACATGGAACAACACTTGAGAGCATTCCAGAAGTAAAATATCTTTCAACAGACTTACGAGTTTTCCATTGGTACTTACCCCATAACTAGATGTAATTTCTCACCCCCACCTTCCAACATATTCCCATCCGTGCCCGTTCCCCACTCGCTGCCCTGACCATGAACGTGTTCCCAGTGAACAGGATGGAAGTTGTTCATCCCACCAACCCTCATGTCTGACTTTCAGTCACTTTTACATGCCCCTCCAATACATGCAATTTTAAAGCAGCCTCCCACCCAGGGAAGCTTGTGCTACATTTGGGGTGGAACCAAGAGGGAATGAACATCCCTGCTCCTCTCCGGGACATCCCTGAGCATTCCCATGCCTCCTCCTGTGTCCAGACCCTGGGCATCACTGAGCACCTGGAGGGCAGGGGAGCCCCTAAGCCAAACTTGCTCCCACTGGCACCACAGCAAAACTCATCTGAATTCAATGGGATGGAAATGAGCCCAAAGGATGAAAATGCAAAGATATTGCTGCGGAATGCTGGTGCTGAATAGTTTCATTTGAATTTGAAGTGAGGAAAAATGAAGGGAAAGAATAAAGTTTGATAAGAGTTACAAGATGCTGTTTTCCCTTCCCATTAGAAATTTTCTTTGCCAGAAAGAACTGTGGTGTCCCTTGTCATTACTCTTTCTTGTTATTTAAATTTAATCAATATTTAAAAAATATTCTTCTAATTTCTCCCATATACATGCTAAACTATAAAAATGAAGAGGTAAGTATAAAATCCAACCTTTATTCCACTTTGAACAAGCTTGTGTATATCCAAAAAAGGTTCCTTGAGTATGTCTCCTTCAGGAGTGAAAATCTTCACGTATCCTTCTTTCTCAAGAATAAAGAGGCGATGGGATCCATCCCCGCAGTGCACTGCTCCAACAGGCTGCCTTAGTCCACTCACAACCTCCTGAATACAGAAGCAGTTGTGCTTGTGTTTTCTAAAGAAATTTAAAGAAACAGTAAGACATTTCTTCTTTCTCATAACCATGACACAACAATGTCCCTAAAAGAAAAAAAAATACTGCTCTGCAATGATACTAAAATCAGGTTTATAATAAAACTTTTTTATATTTATTAATGTGTATAAATTATTTCCTTGAATGTATGCCAGCACATAATACAGAAAATCAGCCTGAGTTTCACTTGAGGAAAATTTGGTCTGTATACAAAAAAGAGAACATTAAATAAATGTAGATCCAACACTAGAGCAATGGGAGGGGAAAAAAATTGGCAAAAGAAGAGAATAATTTAGAAATACAGAATTTCTGCTATAAAATAAACGGAGTAAATTTCATTTCACTTGGATAAAATTTGGCTTCTAAATCCATTTTTAAAAAATTATGTACGATGGAATAATCTTAATTTAATTATTTTCACCAAAAAACCCACAAATGAAATAAATTGAAGATCACAACATAAATATTTTACTAATAAACAACTACAATAAGTTGTTTAGTAATATTAAATTTAGGTACAGATTACTTCCCAGAACTACGAATGATCCATGGGCTGGACGATAACCAAGATCCACAGGGTGGATCAGAGCAGGAGTCCAACACCTTTTCAGCAAGGCAAATATCAAATGGTACTGAAGTGCTGAAGCTCATGTAACTTTCTTTTTTGACACACACTAGCAGCAGCAAAAGAAAGTCACATCTGGAAAATACAGCTGCTCAGCATAAGCACACATGGAGCTGTTTCAGTGTGAAAACCACAGGCTTTGCTAGGGTTTTGTTTTTTTCAGATTAAGCAGCATTTATCTTTATGAACCTGCTGATCTCTTCCTCTTTGTCGTATTCTTCCATGTGGTCCAGGGAGTTAGAAGCTGGCCCGCGCACTTGTTTTCTTGGAAAATCTGGAAAGCACACACCACCATCTTTCCTTGCATAGTAATAGCAAAACTCATCAGCTGTAGTTTGGAGGAAACCTTAAAAATGCAAAAGAGCATACAAATATTTAGGGTGTTGTCATGTCTGCAGTTTTGTGTCATCAAACTCATCTTTAAATAGATTATAGTGGAAAAAGAGGTCACTTTAAACAAAGGGCTATATGTAAGAAAAGAGTGTGCTCTGAGTAAACACAAATGTATAAACACAAACTGAGCATTGCCTTTTACAGTTTATTCATCTGTATTTGTATTAAACCTCATTTTCAGTGTGCTTAAGTTTCATTCAAAATGACACAACAGTTCACTCAATAAAAAATTAAGAGACAAAGTTCAGAGTTGAAGCTGTGATGCACTTCTCCCTAATTTTAACCCTATCAATCAAGTGTAGTATCTGCTGTAAAATAGCCTGAGCAGCTTCTGTTTAACTTTTTTTTTTTTAAATAACTGATTAGTTCTAGTCAAAATCTCAGTGAAGACTCTGGTAAAAGACAAGCAGTAAAAATTTTGTGGAATGCTGCCAGCAAAGGACATTGGTTGGAGAGGTGAGAAGTGGGAAGTAGTGCTGAAAACTGCACTGTGTTGACATCCAGCTGGCCCCTGGTTGTCTCCCAGCATTAAAGTAGCTGAGCAGTGTCCCATGGTGAAGTCTACTTCCTCAGCCTCATCCCCTGAAAAGAGGGTATGTCTTGTGCTGTGTTGGATGAAAGGTGGTCCTTAAGTTTTAGGTTAAAATGGGAAGGACTTTGAAGACCTGGAGAAACACAAAGTTGATAAAATGAGAGTGTTTGAAGAAAAACCCTGCCACTATTGCTATTACTTTCTTGCACTGTATTTAAGGACATTAAAAAAAATATTTCTGTTCACAAACTTATTTCTAGTAATTTCTATCCAGGTTTTAATCAGGAGTATTAAATCTAAGAAGACAGAGTCTGGCTAGTAATACATGTACTCTTTTGCCAACATTGTTAAGATAATATGTCTTAAGTTACCTTTGTTCTTGTCTGCATTACTGGCAACTGTCTTAGGATGTACTACAGTCCAGGACATAACTCATAGGATACACAGAATTAGCACTTAATTGGAACTGGAGACCTAATTTATGCATGGTTTTACCACTTGTGAATAATGCAGTAATCCATAGATCTTGGCCATAAAACCTCTGACTTACAACGTACAATAAGAAATGACCAGGGACAGCTGTGTTTCATTGGAAAATGCCAATTTCTTAAAAGCAAAGCTGTTTCAGAAACATTATCAGTTTTGACAAAATTTTACTTAACATGATGTTTCTGGTCCAAGCTCAGAATTGTGGTCTAAATGAAAAGGACAGAACCAGACAGCAAACCTTGTATCACTATACTCCAATGTCTTGTAATTAGGGTGTTTCATTAGGAAGAGGAATATTCAGGTCAATGCCCCTCATCTGTCAGGCAAGAGTTTGACCCTAAATCTCCCATTTCCCAAGTAAATGTCCTAACAACGACTTTATTAGCTATCCTGGGGTGGTCTCTCTGTGGCTTTCTTCATGGAAAATTTCGAAAGAGTTCAATTTCTTCCTTATGTGGAATAGGAAAATTTTTTGGATCCCAGAATTCTTGTGGAGTGAAAAGCCTTTCCCACCCAACTATACTTCTTTTCATATACATCTTCCTTTAAAAATATTGGGAAAATTACATGACAAAGCCTGCCTTTGATTTCTATAAAATAATATCTGGAAACACATGGTAGTGTGCTGTGGTGTAAAAGTTTAATTACCATGATCTGGAGCTTCAGTAAATTTCATCTCTGAGGAGCTGCTTTTAATTTATAGCAGTTATTTGGAGAAACTGGGAGATGCAATTTCAAGTGGAATAACCAAAGAGGAACTCTGATATAATCATAGAGTAGTATTCCAAGGCTTGTAAATATAATGCCAGAATCAAAGGTAATCAAAAATCTTGCTGTTGAATTATTTGACTTAAGAATACAGGGGTTTGTCTTTAATAATTTATTTCTCTAGGCACAGTGGGTCATTTGAAAAAATGCAATAGAAAATTAGAGGTGTGTGATTACTAAGAATTTCTAGAATTTCCCAAGTATACCATTTTTTATTTACTAAAGACAAACTTCTCTTGGCTTGAGTATTATCTTTAGCCAGGGAAACCCATAGCAGGTTGTGATCAGGTTTTTTTACTTGGTACGTGCCCATTTCAAATAACAATCAGATGCAAACTCTCTTGACCAGTGCAATGCCTTTTCTTATATGTCAGACTGATCCCTTTGCCTCATGAAATATTTTATCATGTATTAAAGTACGTGGTGTACTGCACTTGCTTTTTGCAGTTTAGCAAACCCATCAGCAGATTCTAAGAAAGGATAAGGCTTATGGACCATTTTCATTAGGAATGCTTGTAAAAATGTGGAGTTAGAATTAAACTATGAAAAATCTTGCGTTACTGGAAGGAATGTAACTTCTGTAAATACAGTTTACCTGTGCATTAAGGGCAGAATTTTGCTATTTTGTTCAATAAAAACCACAGTAATTTAGAAAAAAAAATAATCTCCATGTGTTATATAAGCCCCATTTAACATACTAACAGCTTCACTGAGGACATTTAGAGAAACATTTGCTTCTACTCTCCTATCTGCTTGTAGCCATTTATTATCTTCTTTCCCATGCTTAGATTGCAAGGTCTTTCGTGTACAGTTTGCCATTTTGTTCGGAGTTTGTACAGTGTCCAGAAGAATGGTCCCTGACAAGTGCCCCTAAGCACTAGAATTGTTTGGAGAAAAGAAAAAAAGAAAAAGTAATAGGACTGCAACCCTTGGTCCTGTGTGAATTTCTGTACTTACTAATTTATTTTAAAAGACTCATACATATTATTACAGATTTCGTACCAGCTGTGTACGTGTTGACAGAGCAGTGCCTGTGTTAACAAAGAAAATTGAAATCACAAAGGATGATTAAACATCATGTTTAAGTGTCAGATTTTGCACAGGCTTGCATTTCTATGCTAAACTTTCTGTCTTGCAAACAAGAATCCAATGACAGGCTTTTCAGTTAAGGCAGCTACAGTGAAGGCTTTCTGTGTTCGCCTTTATAAAACACTGTGGGAATAAATTGCAAGATTAAAAGCCTTTTCAAAGGAAAACTGCTCCCAGCTGATCCCCACCTCCTCTCTCCACTTGTATTTGTTGTGGAGAGTTGTTCTACACACTGTATTTCCCTTTCTATCCTACCTTCACCAAATTCCACTTTGCTGGATTCCCTGATGACCTATTCCCTTGCCTCTTCTCTTTGACACACAACTCCAGTGCCATGGCAGCACAAGTCTCAGTCTTTGCAGCAAGTCAAGTTCCTATTCACTCCCTCCTGTTTGCATTGCACACAGGATTGAGTATCATCCACTCCTCTGAGTAAACCTGCACTGCCTTTGAGGGCATCTGGAAGACAGGCTCACCTGCTTTATTTCTGCTCTGACCTTGAGCATAACAGTTCAACAGAGTGTCAAAGCAGCCTTTATCTTTTGTGGTTTTCGGTTTTGTTTTTTTTTTCTCATTTGCACCTCTGACAGCTAGATGTGATTTCTTTCACAAAAGCCCCACATTCTGTTCTCAACTGCCAGTAAAAACCAAAACCAAAGACCTGATTTCAGACAGATTTTTTCAAAACATAACAAGTCCACTGGTAGCTCACATAATTTCCAGCTAGTTTTCAAGTGATTGGTGACCCTCTTCTCCTGCTCAGAAACTGCAGGTTCCTGCACACAAGGTTGATCCCCTTCATGCTCTTGTTACCAGTAGTAAATTTATCAGCCACTACTATTTTTCTGCAGGTTGACTATTTTGACTATGACTATTAATCAGCCATGTTAGAACTTCTGGAAGTGCTCTGTGAGTTGTAGAATTTCTTAGAATTCCAGTGTTCTGGGCTAGAATTCCAGCATTTTGGAACACCCTTTGTTCCAAATGTTTGTTTGGTGCTTGAAAAATCCTATCAGACATCTGTTCTGGTAATGTCTGGGTTCAGGTCTGGGCCTGCATCTGAATTCACCCACAATCATCTGGAACCTATTTCTTCAAATGAAAATAATGGAGGCCAGATAGCTCAAAATCTCTCCCATGTCCTTGGATGGCACCGTGGCTGTGACATAGGTTTGTTCCTCAGAATATGCCACTTCCAGTGGCATGGATCAAGCTTCTGCTTATGTCTAGAGGCAAAATCAGCTGTGCCTTTCTTTACTAGCTGTATTAGTAATAAATATTAGACAGCCTTCCCTTATGGAAAGGCAGCACTTAAAATTCATATTGACTGAAGACACTTCATTAAATCACTTAACTCCAGTGTCTCCATCAATAATCCCTTAAACTGAGGCTTGCAGTAAATATCAGATGAGAAATAATCACAACAGTTATCTGGAATGAAGCAGAGAAGCTCTAATCTCAAAGTCTTTGTGAAACATTACACCTTCCTGCTCATCCATACAATCCTAACAGCTTCTGATATTATTCTGTTTGACTAAAGAATAGGGTCCACTTTTTCTCTCCATAGTCCTAAAGAAGTCAGTGGAAGTTCTGATACAATCATAGCTGGTGGCCAAACAGCTGTCTTCAAAAGAGTTAACCAAGGATCTGCTAGAGTTTTCATCTTTGCAGGAGACAGAATAAATGAATTTTTGAAGCTATCTCATGAAAAAAAACCTGATGCATAATTTCTCAGCCTTCTTGATTAATATGTACTGCTAACATTTCAATCCCAGAAAAGATGCTTGCTGTCTTAAAATGTTAATAATATTTCTCATTTGTACAGGGCTTAAGGGATAAAATTATTTTTGTAGTCAGCAATTTCCTTAAACTCTGTTGTATTGGTATTCAGAAACAATTAGCACTCCCTAATGGAGGAAGAGTAATTATTCAACATTTTAACAAATGCACAGTGAATTATTGCCAGAGACCTTGAGTTTGGGGCCTGTTAATTTTCAACTCGTTGTAAAATCCTCCAGGCTTAGCTGAAAACATAGCTTCCACGTTTTCTATTTTTTTTTCTTACTTTTGCAATAAATATTATTATGGATATACAAGTCTCACAAGGAAAACAGAACCCCAAATAAGTTATTTTAATTACTTAGATTTCAGAATGAAAAATACTATATTAAAATGATATTAAACTCCTATTATAGGCCATCTTCTCAAAAAGAGGGACCTGAATCTTAATGAATACCTGTGGGAAATCCTAGAATAGGTACCAACGACCAAGAGTACCAGTCAACCCACCAAATTAATCCTGGTGGATGTAAGCATGCAACAAGTTTTTGTTAGTACAACCTACTTTCAGAACAAGTATTTAGAACAATTATTAGCATCTGATTGATGTAGGAAAAATCCTATTTTAACTGATGCTCAAGGATGTAAGCTCTTTTCCTGCAAAGCACAGTGCTCTGCCCAGTGCTAAAGTTATGCTTTCATCTGGTTATCTTTCAAGGCAACCTGGGTGGTCACAAAAAGCACTTGACATCTTGATGCACTTCAGCAGTTTTACATATACACAAACTTTGTAGAAAAATAAATTTGTCATTCGTCACCACATATGTTGATCTGAGGAGCGAGGTTCTTGTGGCTGTAGCTCCTGTGCTGCTCAGCCCTTTCTCATTCTCCCTCCCTCCCTCCCTCCACCTCCTCCTTCTTTCCCCCTTTTCCCTCTTTCACTTTTTTCAATTAAACAAATTGTTTCCTCATAAACACAGAATTTCACGTAACAACTCTGAGGGTCTCGCTCTGCAGAATATGAAAATCATTTGTGCTATCTACAAACTCATGTCAAAAAAGTCTTTGTGCTGACTTCTTATATGGGCCAAACATTTAGAATATCTAATCTGTTATCTCTGTTCAGCAGGCAGTCTTGGCAACTATGATCTATTCTGCATTGCTTTGGGGAATGTGATAAAGAGCAAGAAACAGCTGGTTTAAGAGAGCCTTAGAAACATCTCTTAGTTTATAAAGACAATAATAATATTTTCATATTTGAATGGGTTGAGATACATGTTAAACCACAGAAAAGAGAAAAAGTAAGTCAATTCAAAATGTTTTTTCAAGTCAATAAAAGAACACTGCAAAAAATCCCTACACTCTTGGGGTTTCAGAGAAAACAAGTACACACTGTACACATGCAATTAAAAAACTGTCCTCCAAATCCCATCCACTTAAACTATCCCCTTACTCAAATATGTTTATATTATATTACAAAGCTGTGTTCATATGTTAAAAATGACTATTCACAAATTCATTTTTCATCTCATTATCAAGTCCTTAAGTCCTTTTTTCCAGTCTGTGTGGCTAGTTTAAAAAAAAAAAAAAAAAAATCCTAACCAATTTAATTATTTTCTCCTGTGTGGCATTGTTTATAAGTAGTGTTTGGACAGGGAAAAAAGCATAGTTTAAAAATGACAGTCTTAAACATATAAATAATTTACTATTGGGAATACCAAAGATGTTATTTAACATAATAGTGTCTTAAGACAGTGTTTCTAAAAGAGCCATCTTCTGCGGTTATTTTGTTGATATAGTTACAAGTGATAGCACACATTTGGTGACTGCCTCAGACAACACAGGGCAAACTCTGCTTTTGGTTATGTCCAGCTAACTCCACTGACTACAGTGAGGAAGTGTTAGGTAAGTTAAGAATTTGGTTGTTAACAGCACGCTGGAAGTGATTCAAAGATCACAGAAGTCTATCAAATAGGGCCCTTTGATTTCAATGGACTTTAAACCCTGTGGAAAAAACATCAGTTTCTAGGGTAACAAAACCAGAAAAAACACTTTACTCATCAGCTTTTAGAGGCTACAGCAAACAGCCAGGACCTTTTATTTCTCACGTTTTAAAGCAATCTATCATTTAGAACAGCATTCTGGATGGCCAGCTGCTTATTTGCAGGATTAGAATGAACACACTAGTATTTCAGCAAAAGTAACAGTTTCAGGTGCCTTTGACAACAATCAAACCATGTGTGTTTCATGGCGAGTTTAACAGGAGGGTGGCAAGAAAGCCCTCAAAGTATATACCTCCCTACACCAGATCTGCTGTGAAGACATTCTGTCTCTGCCTGGGCAAATTCCCCTAGATATCAGTGGGAATTTTTCCTGGTTGAGAGCTGGATCTATAACTGCTCAAGCAATATCAACATATCAGGACATCCTTTATCCCCATATTTTGTTAGGAGTTTTACCTGGTATGTGGCCTCTGCAGGTGTAATAGAATTCTTTACAATAGTCTTTGCACAGGTAGGGAAGCATTAGTTCTTTTTCAGGAGTTTCCCCTTTCTCAGGTGAGTGGAATAGGTTCTGAGCGTGAGGTGAGCAGTGTGCACACTTGATTTCCTCCAGTAGCTTCGCACATTCTGTGTTGTTGGTAACAGAAAGGACCTGCAAGCCACAAACCAGAGACAAGTAAACCTGTGACCTGTCTCCCCATCTTACACAAATAAAGATTGCATGGCCTAATGCCATAAATAATGCTAGTGGAACCGATACAGTTACTATCAATACTTTGAGTTTGAAGTCACAGTTCTGGAGGTGCAAAAGTTATTATGATAAAATGTGCAATATGCCATTGGTATGGTGAGATTTTAATTTCTCTGCTTTCTTATAGAGGATTCTTACAGAGTCTTCTGTAAGATTTCCTATCTGAGCTTGCTTCTCAGATAACAATAACAGTACTCAAGTTATTTTAAGGACCCATGCCTGCCATCACATAGGCAATCTCTGAACTAGAGGAATCATTTAAAAGAGGGATTTATAGCAGCAGGCATACCTACTTCTCTTACAAGAAATACCTAAAATCCTAACTTGTAAGGTGGCCTACTCAAGCGTTTAGAGACTAAAAATTTCACTCATCAGAACATCAGGAAAACCGTGTCTAAGTATTTGTAAAATAGGTGTATCTTGAACACCACCACAGCCCGGCTGCTGAAATGACTGCTGTGGAATTCAGCAGGTGCCATTGACTTTTCATGCTTTAAATGCTGCTCTGCTTTTTGCTCTCTCTAATGCACATTATTTGGAGGTGGGAAACCCTGTATGTTTCCAGACATGTTTTTCTATCATAAGTGCAAAGTAGAATTTGGAATGTCTTTTTGTGTCAATATGGAAACTGTAACTTTGTCCTGAATAAAAGCATATATTATGTATGCATAGCACTTAAAGAGGCATGAAACCACAAGTGATGATGTGTTTAAGTAAACACAGGAGCCTAAGGAGTGCAATGTCATCAAATCGTGAAAAATAATGGAAAACAGTGTAGTTGTCTTTATTAGCTTTTGAATACAGTGCACTTTGTTAATCTATTGTTAACCACATGGATTGTTTTTTGATCATTCACCCCAATGGTGGGCAGTGGGGAATGTGTTCTCTCCACTGAGTGAGTCTGAATCAGATCCAGTGCAAAAACAAAGCTCAGGTTCTTTCTGCTATTTATATAATGCAGTTAATAAACAGTGACTGTAAGGCACTGATGTTAAGAAATATTGATGTGGTAAATGAATGTACTGTATGAAATTTGTAAATATTTGCAAATCATGTCTTTGAAAATATTGCTAGTTTTGCTATAGTTCATATCTCTAAGCTGATTTACAGAAGGACTTTCCGATGTCATTTCCTTGCCATGTAACATTAAAGGGAATTATCTAAGTTACTTTTGATAAATAAGTTTAGTGCAGGAACACTGGATATGCTTCAGTCTGCTGTCTCATAGGTCAGCTCTCTTCTAGGATGCTGTACTTTAATAACACAGGTCTGAACTCAGCTTTTTATTTATGGGGCATAATTACCCCAAATGCTTGAGGTCAATGCTTCAGTTGTTTATAACAGATATGTATTCAAAATATTACACATATGTGTCCCACACATTTAAACAAAATCCTATTTAAAATGACCTTAATTTAGAAGGTAAACTGTATCCAGGAAAATTTTGTCTTACCATACATATATTGTCAAAAGACCATCTGAAACATGCACTAAAGTTTAGTGTTAGAAGTTGGACCACTGATTAGAAGAACACCATTTGGCTTCTACCCTTATTGTGGATGTGCTGCCATTGGCTTCAAAAAGAATTCCGCCAGGATTGCCAGGATCACTAAATGCATTAACTGTTCTGTTCTTCAAACTATCTGCTGTCAAACAGTCCTCAGCTTCATAGCACCTGCAGGCGAGTAATGTGATTAACATCTGCCACATATAGTTTATTATCTCTCTTCAAACCTTTCTTGAGAATATAATGCTCTCACATATCTTGTAAAGGGTTCGTCTATATTTTTTTAAAAAAGCTTTAAGACAGTAATCAATTAATTGCATGTTGCATGTATGGCAAAAGGTCTGCATTGGTCCTGAATCCTTTTGGGAATTTTTTCTATTGCCACAGGATCTTGTCTCCTGAAAAAGTTCAGTTTCCTTTTGCTAGATTGCCCATTTGGGCCAGAATTCTTAACCTTAGTCTTCTTTCCTGAGTTTCAGATGTTTGTTCTAGATATGGTAAATCTTGAAGAGAGGAACTAAAAATATAATGATAACTAATATAAACTATAATCAAAATACATCACAACTAAAACTTTGAACTTGAACACTGCCTAGGATTGCAGTCCAGGTAGTAGAAAAGAGACTTGACATGCTTGCAGCAATCCATGCTGCTGAGGCAATATTCTGCACTAGCTGGACTTTCCTAAGGGAGCCTGTGGTTCTGATACAGGGAAGAGGCCTGTATAATTCAATCAGGTCATTGGCTGCCAAAAAGGACAAAGTCTGAAGCCAATAGGGGATAAGCAAAACCACTACCTACAAAAGATAGTTTTTAAGAACATCATGTCACTTGTCTCTTGAAGTAAGGATGAAATGACCCATTTTGGTGCTTCCATCAAAGGACTGTAAGTACAGACCCTTCAAAGTACATGCCTACATGCAGTAGTACCACCTGGTATGCAGAAGTCTCAGAAGTTTTCATCAGGGAGTTCACCTTGGACTTTCTTGTGGTAACAGTGTGATGGTATGTTTAGAAGTACAAGTAAACACAAGGTATTACTAGATAAATATTCAGTGTGTTTATTGACTTAACTCCACAGAGATGCAGATAGAAAACTGTACTTCTACTGGAAGACTCCAGGACACATTGTGAACAGGGTGGGGGGAAATAAATTACAGGATGGCAAAGCTAATTTACTGTTTCTTGTGGAAAACATAATTGACGTTGCCTGGTGATACAGGCTTGCCAACATTTCAGTCATCAAAGTTAAGACAAAAGGATCCTAATCCCCCTGAGCAGCTGCTATCCAGGAATTAACCACAGGAATTCACCCCCTCATGTCATTTCTGGAATGAATCTTGGTCATATAATAGCTAATCGGAAGACTAAGGAATGAGAGTCAATCAATTATCTAAAACTCAAGTACAATGTTACTTAACTTTTAGAATGCTCAAGCAAAATAGGGGGGTTACATCTGCTCTATGTGAGGTCTGATGTGTAACTCTGCACTGGCTTGGAGATAGGACAAGTCTCTATTCTGAATTTCAGTAAATCGATAATGTATTTATCCTGAAGTATACTAAACAAGTTCTAAGCAGATCCTGAAATACTTATTTAAATGAAGCTTTTTCTGTTTGATGTCTACTTTGAAAATGACCTTAAAGTTGACAATGGATTTGGTATTTTGAAGAAATGTAAACTAATTTCCTGCTTCAATTTTTAAAGTCGTATGTGAAACCATCAAACTCCAGTGGTTTAAAATAACTGTGCTCTTGAAAATATGTAAAACTTCCAAACATTTATTGCAACATGCTTAATAATGATTATGCCTGCTGCTGACTAATTTACAACATCTGTAAGATCATCCTTTAATCTCTAGCCATATGAAAGTAAAATGGGTAGACTAAAGGTAAGATAAATCCTGGAATGCACAGGAAAGCACAACATACTGAATTGGTTTATCAAGAGAAAGAAGTACAAAGAAGAAGAAACAGAAGGTGACACAATAGACAGAAATTCTTTACGACTAATATTGTCATCTGTATTGTGTACTCTGTCATATCTAGTTAGAGAAAGGCGGTGGAATTTTGATGCTAACAGAAGGAAAAAAACACAGTGAAATAAGTCATTGCATTAAGCCATATTTGATATACAAGCATTTATGTGTAAAAATCATGTGCTGACGAGATTGTTCAGCTGTTGAGTCGAACATATGCCTCTTCTGTATTATAGTGCTGGATTATGTCATTAAAGAGTTCAGTTTCAATTTTAGGGTAATATTTAAATAGATCATTGTACTAAGGCAGCTGTTAAAGGACCCCAAGATGAGTTATTTGTTTAGTTGGATGTGTTCAACAATAGCCTTTGTTCATGAAAGAGCCAGAGCAAACAAATGATTGTAAAAGGGCACACTTGAAAACAATTACTTTTCACCCATTCCTTGACAGCCTTGGCTGTGAAACCATCCAAGGTAGAGAGGACTTCTTTGCCTGTCAGGCTGTAAGCAAACTTTTAGAAAAATTGTTATTACAAGGTTTGGCTGGGATGTAGTAGCCCTTCTTAAACAAGGGGATATTGCCAGAAAAATAAAAGAGTTAAATGTGAACAACGGGACACAAGTATTTTACTTGGGCCAGTGCAACGTTGTATCTGCTCTTTATGGTAGCTCCAATATTGTTCCCAAAACTGCAGGTGGTGTTTTCATTTATAAGAACAGATCAATAATTTGGTCAAAAATTCTCACAGACCCATCATCTTAACCAATAAGGTCTCATTAGAATGTCTACTGAGCATGGTCAAATATTTTATTTTTTTTTTTAATGGCAGTGCTCAGATTTCTGCTAATGGCATGTCCACTCCATCATGTAGGTAGATGATGGAGTTTAAAAAAGCTGGTTTGGGAACAGTTTAAAAAATGTGCTTTTAGAAAAGTTACATTCAAATGTATGCCATAATACTTTGCTATGTCTTTCACAGAATGACCACCCCATTCTGTCAAGTATAAAAGACATATATTTTGACATAGTTTTTTAAACATATATGTTTATCAGATACGATAAAGCAGATTTGTGAGTTTCATAAATATTAATCTTTGGTAAAAAAAGTCTGATTTTACAGCCCTGTAAAATAACATTCCTTAAAAAACATAGTTTATATTTTAAAGAAAATACAAAACGGGTTCAACACCTCAGAAATAGGTACTGTGGCATATACGGTCACTTCCTCACATTTACATTAGGTGTTTAGTACTGTCAGTAAGAAAAAAACACATTGAAAAGGAATCAAAAGATCTTTTAAAGTAATAGTAAGAAGAGAGTAAACACTTCAACTGCCTGGGGATGGAAAACTAACCAAAATTGAACTTCCAGTTTATTGCATTCAACCAGTTACCACAAGGGTCTCCAAGCACTGAATAATCTCAGTAGCATATATGTCACTGAGACATTGCAAACAGGGTGAATTAAGGACATATTTTCCAGCCCTTATTATTTTTCCTTTTTTTTTTCCCTTTTTTTTTTTTCCTTTTTTTTTCCCCAGCTAGATCTTTCAGGTTATCTGTGTGTGGTTATAGTTTAATTCAATCATCACACAGGAGCCTAATGACACTGTCTCTAGACAACATGAAGAAATATATCTGCCTTGAATCTCAAACTGCTGCTGCATATGGTATGAATAAAGAGAGATCTGCAGCTGAAAACCTGCAGTAAGACAGTTCTCAATCATCTGGGAATAGAGGGGGTAGGACAAATGCTCCCTCAAAAGGCATGAACATTTGGACAGAGCTGGGGACTGAAGGAGAATGATGTTCTCCAGTTTCACCCATTAGTGAACCAACTAACAAACACAATGGTGTTGTTGTTATTCTTTTGCCATAAGCAACAGGACTCTGTGTGTGGGCAGCAGTTTAGTGGGGAGGAGGATAAGTCGACCCCTTTTTGTCCTATTGATTTTTTCCTATTTGCATGACTTGAGCAAATTAAATGATGCAATATGGCTTTTTGTTACAAAACAAAGTGAGAGATACCACCCAGACACATATGTTGATTCGTAGAAGCTGTTTACATGAGAATGGAGTGAAATCTACCGTGAACTGAGCATAAAAATTCGATTCAGGCTGGGTATTTTTTTTATTATGCTTCGGCCAGCAAGACTGAAACACAAGTTTTCCAAGAGTCTCTCAGACCTTGACAACTAGAGAGTTGTAAGTGAGGAATTCTTAATTAAACGTAAAGGAGGATGAAATGTTAAAGACAAAAAAAAAAAAAAAAGAAAAAAGAAAAAAAAGAAGTAATAATTAAAAAAAAAAAAAAAAAAAAAAAAAAAGACACCTGATTGTTTATTTCATGTGCAGTGATTCTTAATGACATTATTCAGCAACTTCCCTCCCTGTTCGTACCCCCGGATGCAGCACTGGCCAGCACAGCTCATCAAACACGGTTCTGCCTGGTTAGGTACCCACGCTTTTGAAAATCTAAGCAACAGGCTGATAAGCAGAATTTAACTTGCGAAAGGATGAAGAGAACTTGACAATTTTAAGAAATCGGTGAGCAGAGGAGGTGCTTCCTTTCACATGACCGCAGCTTGAAATTGGGCAGAGAGGCTGCCAGGTAATGTGGAAAGGCAGAGTATCTCAGGGCACCTGGTGAGACACCGGCCCTGGGCGAGAGCCGGGAGACCGGGGTTCCACCGCGGACACTTCGGGGGGCTTTCGGCGCTGAGATACTGAACTGTGAGTAGCACACGGGCCCCGAGGCGGCCGGAGATCACGGAATGTTGGTACACCATTGATAGTGGCATCAAGCCACTATCCAAACCCCCTCCCGAAGAAAGCTGGACACGATTTTTCACCCCAGTAAAAACCCAAGCCGAATGGCACCGCCGGGCGAGCGCACAACCCCTCCGCTGCCACTTGCGGGAGAACGCCCGGCTCCTCCGCCCTTCCCGCAGCCGCGCCTGGGCAGCGGCGGTACCTGCGGGCGGCCCGGCCGCGCTGCACGGGCACGGGACCGGCGCCGGGGCCACCGCCAGAAACTCGGGCGCAGCTGCGGACAAAAAGTAACTCGGAGGCAGAGCCGGCAGTAGAGCCGGCACAGCGCTTCCCCACGGGGCGCCCGTGTCCCCTCCGGGCGCGGACCTGCGCCGGGCTCCCCGCGCCTCCCGACGCAGCGCCAGACCCACACCCGGATCCCGCTCCCGCCGCCGCGCCCTCGCCCCCACCCGCGTGGGAACGCGGCAGGTTCGCGGCCGGTGCGTGGCTCGTCGCAAAAAGGAAAAAAAAAACCAAACAACAAAAACCCAAAACCCAAAACCCTACAACACCAAAACCCTCCCCTAAAGCCCGGCACAGCCCCAGGTGGTGCCTACCTTGGCCTCGGCGTGCGGCAGCCCCTGCGCCTCGGAGCGGGAGCAGCAGGACAGGCGGGGGTAGAGGCCGCGGCACATCGCCTCCCCGCCGCCCGGGGCCTCCGGGGACAGCACCCGCCGGTCCCGCTTCTTCAGCCGCCGCGGCGGGGTCCCGTTGAGGCACCTTCTCCTCCGGGCGCCGCTCTCCCCAAACTTGGCATCCCCCTCGAAGAAGCACAGAACCACGGCCACCAGCAGCAGCTTAAACGGCAGCATCTTGAGCATCATGCCTGAGGGAGCGTGTGAATGCACCCAAACCGGGGGTGGGGGGGTGGGTGGGGGGAGAAGGAAGGAGGGGAATCCCACTGACTTTTCTTTGCACTTCAGATCAGGAAACCACCTCCCTCCCCCAGAAGGGGAAAGTCTGGAGGAGAATAATAACAGTAGCGGTTAAAGCGCCGACGGAGGAACAGCACCTCGGCCACCCCCGCTTCTTCCAAAAAGGCGGACGCGAAGAGGCAGGAACGGGGGAAACCTAGTCCCCGAGCCCCGGCGGGAGGATGCTCGAAGCCGGCGAAGTTGTGCGAGCGGCACAGGTTTTAGCAGCTGCCGCTGCCGCGCCGAAGCACCGAGGCTCGGGGCGGGCCGGGCAGCGGGCGGCGGCAGCAGCCCTTCACTTGTCGTCCCATAGGAAGGGTGTCCCCGCGGCGGGACTGCGGCGGCGGCCGGGCCGGGCGATGCCCCCTCCGCTGCTGCTGCTGCTGCTGCTGCCGGCAGCGGCGGCGGCTGCGGCTCGTCCGGGCTCTCATGTTTCGCTCCCTCTTTTCTTCTTCTTTTTAAGCGGCGCGCGGGGAGGTGCTGCCACCGCGCGCCCTGCACGTCACCCGGCGGCATCCACCGGCCGCGCGTGCCGCCCGTGGGGGCCCGCCGGCAAGCGGGAGAGGCGCGGGGGCCGCGCCCGGCGGGAGGGAGCGGCGGCGGGCCCCGCCCCGAGGAGATCCCCCCGCCGAGGGGTCCGGCTGTCCCGTTCGCCCCGCGGGAGAGGAACCGGGCCGCCCGGAGGGCCGGCGGAGCGAGGGAGGGGGCGGGCGGCTTCCCGCTCCCCTGTCTCGGCGGGAACCGGTGGGAAAGCGGCGGTGCCCGGCGGAAGGCGAGCGCCGTAGGTGGGTCCTGCGCCCCCGACGGCCGAGGTGCCCGAGGCAGGGCTCCCGCGGCGTTCGGCTTAGGGTCTGGCTCGCCCGCGGCCGCCCATTGCCCCCGCAGCAGAAGGTTCCAGAGGCGTGGGGCCAAGCGCGGGGCGGGCGTCGACGGCGGGAGCTGCCCTCCGCTCCCGGTGGCTTTTCCAGCGCGGCTTCGGCACCGTGGCTGCCCCGCAGGTGCCGCGAGCTGGCAGACCCTTGGGGTGTGTGTGCACGATGACCAAGGTACAACCTGCTGGCCATGGCGGCACGGCGGCCATGTCCGAAGATGTGAGGAAGTGGCCTGTGGAGGGGTGAACGGCCTCCCGGGAGACCTGCGTGTGGAGGCAGCACAAGATCCAAGTATCTGGCGCCTGGTGGCAAGAAAGCACCTGTGAGGCCGGGAGCGATCCAGAAAGGGAAGGCCTACAGGGGTGAAATGTTGGAACAAGATGGAAAACCAGAGAACGTGAGCCCAGGGTAAGCCCTGAGAGGTGGCTGAGGTGCAGGTGCAGCTACAGCTCTGCCTTGGAGGTGAAGGGCAGCTGCATAACCATAGTCAGAGGTGTGTTTACCAGGGACGGGCTGCTCATCCCAGAAATTGAGGAAAAACTGGCTGGTATGCAAAGAGCCCCCTTAGGAGGGAGAAAGGGAAAGAGGTTTTGCATTAAGTTCCTCACATGTACTGGTGTCTCTAAACGGACTAGGCCCTATTCCTGTTTTTCACCAAAGCGAGTCTCTTCATATTTACACTTGAGCTCTTAAACAGCCACACTGAACTAAATAGGAGTTTGGCATGGGTAAATAGCACATCAGATAAATTACTGAGTAGACACAAAGACTTTCCCTTCAAGTGCATTTTTGAAGGCAACTCACGACTACCCCTTGTCTTGCCACTGACTCATTTGACTGAAGGTTTTCCCAACGAAGGCTTGAGCCACATCCACATAACTAGGGAAGGCCTGTGGTGCAGCTTGGGCTTCATCACTCATGTTGATACATACAGTATCCTTGCTTTGTAGTTTTAGAGAGGAGCTCTACTTTGCAATACATGAACTTGTTCCATGAGCAACCTGACATGGCAGAACTGTAGCCGTGCAGTTCTATGACAACAGCTGGGCCCTTTCCGTTACTCTGGGGTATTTTGTAGATTATTCTGAAATAAAAGTGATTCTGGTATACAGCAGAAATAAAGCCACTTTTATTCCCAGGCAGATCCCTTGAAATATTTCCCAAGATGGACTTTAGACCAAGCTGCCAAATTAAGCAAGACCTTTTTTTTTTTTTTTTTTTTTTTTTAATGTGGATCTATGATGGAGACATTTCCCACAGATTCTGTGGAATGTACTGTTGACCTTGTATTATATAAAGTGCTCAAAACTTCAAGCTCTATAGTGATGGAGTGATGTAAAGATGTATAAGCAAGACTTGAAGAAGGTTGAATGCTCTTTAAAACCTCTGAATAGAAATTGCTGATTCTTGGGGTTTTGTGCAACAAGACCTGATTTAATCTAATGTTCCTTTCCACTCTTTAAAAGTACAAGTTGGCTTCTTTTATAATGAAGTATTTTTCTTGGTTGATACAGAATTTTATTTTAATTTTAATAATGCAATGTTAAAATCAGTGTTAGTGTATGCCAGTTCAGAGTGTTAATTAAGGTGACTTCCAACCTCTGATAAATAGAGATAAAGGAATTCTTATGGAAGTAAAAACATACACATAGGAATTATGGATAATGACCATGTCAGATTTTTAAGGCAACATGAAGCTCATTACTAGAAATAATTAAACATGGTGATGCCATAAGTGAGATGAATAAATTATGTTATTTCTTCAGATGTAGATGAGAATCTTTGTAGGATATAAGTAAGAATCTTTGGGTTTCAGAGCAATTATGTGTGAAAGGGATAGAAAGTTTTAAAAAGGGAAGCTGTTTCTGCCACACTGTTTGAATGTAGCTAGATTTTCTTCTAGTTTTGCCTGGGAGATAAACAGACTGTGCCTAGTTTTCACCATTTCTTTAATTAATCGATGTTATTATGTATCTAATGATATGTTCTTGGGTACTTGTATCATGTGGATTAAACGTGTCAGTGTAAGGCTGATTGTGGCATGCACTTGAACTTACTGTTTCTCAAATTATTTTATGTTATACATAGTTTGTGAGGGAATTCAGCTGCACCAAAAAACTTGCTTTCAGGTTTGAAGATCTGTTGGACATCAGGAAGAATTTTTTCAGTGAAAGGATGGTTAAAGCATTGGAACAGATTGTCCAGGGAGGGGTGAAATCACTGTCTCTGGAGAATTCAAGAAACAACTGGACGTGACATTTAGTGCTGTGGTTTAATTGGAATGTTGGTGCTCAGTCAAAGGTTGGACTTGGTGATCTCGGAGGCCTTTTCTAACCTTAATGATTCTGTGATTCTAGGTCCATGAACTCCCCAGCAGTTTGAATAGAAGAGGAAATGTGTAGCAGCTAGAGTCAGTTTTGGGAAATACAGATATCACGGGAGTTTGCAGATAGGAGCAGAAGCTGGGCAAAGTGATTTCATGGCACCAGCTTTGAAAGAAGCAAACAGTATCATCAAATTATCCCTAAACTACCAATCAATGTTGTTTGATGGCACAGATTTATATATTCTTGTGATTCACAGGGAAACTTTCCATGTGGTCACCTCACTTGTGAAAAGCTAAGCCCATGTAGTGTGAAATGTGTCTTCAACAGAGCTAAATTCCAACCTTCTACACTGGTGGTAGATACCTGGCATGCCATGAGGATGAATATCACAGTGTTGGAACAGATTTGGAAATGATGATATTATGAAATTACAATATTCTGAGAAATTATGGCTATTTCAGATACTACTAGGGGAGCATCACCCCTGTGTATCAAGAGCACAACTAGATAAAGGAGGTAGACTTCAGTGCTTGGGAGAGTGACTCTCATCTTATTTTAGCTGGAATTTGAGTTGAACTTCTGAAACACATTTATTTTGTAAAGAGAAAAACTACGTCTTTCTTTTTTTTCAGAACCACTTACTTGAGGGTGAAATCTCTTTATATCTTATTACCATTAACAGTTTTCACTGAGTCATTGTATAAACTGTAGGATGTGTTTTGAAACCAATGATTCCTTTTCAGTCTAGGTAGTTCTATGAAGAGCAGGGAGTTGGGCTTGATGATCCTTATGGGTCCCATCCAACTTAAAAATATTCTAAAATTCTGTGGTCTTATTGGGACTACTCTGTATCACAGACCAGTAAAAACCACTTGCTCTTGGATTCTGTGTTGTACATGCTCAAAACTAGAGTTCCATTTCCAGATTCAATTCTTTAAAAATACTTCCTTTAATTTGAAATTTTGTGTGTTTCATTTAGAGAGGAAAGCAGAAGAATCTTTCTAAAGGTCACATAGTTTGTTTAAATTATTTTGAAACAACACCAAGCTTGAGATCCCAAGCTTTGAGGCTTCTGCCACAGCTGCGGCTCCTAAAATTTCAAGTTCCCATCTCCCTGTTTTCTGTCAGCTAGATGGACAGAGACACAGGAATCTGGAAATTTGGAATGAGGACTTGGGCAGGAGTTTCAAGGTTTGGCAGTCTGGGCTCCTGTGCTTCTGGCTTTTTTTGGGTGAAAGCCCAACTGTCCTGAGAGTTCCATTAGAAGTGGAGAGTTTTTTCTGGCTCTGGGCTACGTCACTGAGGCTGGGGTTCCTGTGGCTTCAGGGCAGAGAACTGAAATATCAGGAAAGTCTGACTCTAGGACAGTCTTAATGGCAGGAGTTCCCCACAGCTGTGAACTCCACAAGTCCACTCTCTGTAGCAGCTCCTCTGGTAATGAAGAAGGAAAAGTGCTGGAATGGTTTCATTAAAGTGTCTTGTGGTTAGTCAGAAGTTTATAAAGCCATTATATTTTTGCTTATATTTCTGTTTGTGATGTAACAGAATTTTTTCAGTTGGTCAAAACATTTCTGGTTGGTTCTCCCCACCCTATACTATAGCCCACATCATTTCACGGGGTTGAGAATAACATGTTTCTTGTCTTTGCATACCACAAATACAAGGTGTGAAAGCTGGTGTTGCATGAATGAACAGGACTTGTTAGGATGTTTTTTATGGGAAAATAGGTGCCCAGACAGTCACAGAAAGGTTTTTAGGGTATGCCTTTACCACGGATTTCCCCATGGCTCTTAGAAATCTTCTAACCCAGCTGAAGCCACCTGGACCATTTGAGTCGTAAACTAATACATCTCCTCTCCACACAAGACTTCAAAAAACCCTGATTCCCGTCTGTGTACAAAAGCAGTATTGGACTGACGTTAACTCCACTTGATTGGCTCATCAGGGATTAAGACCTGCAGATTGTTTTAGCACATCTCGTCAGCTGCTAACACAAACCTTCAATTACTTGTGTTCAGTTTTGCAATGAGGGCTGGTCTAACTAGAAGGCAGATAAAGCAAAGCATTTTGTGAGGGAATGAAGACTCAAGAGGCCCTCTTGCCTATAGCCTGCATACTTTCACTACCTGCTGTAATTCACCTCAACAGTGGGTCTCTATTTATGTGTGTTACAAAGAGACAAAGGAAGCTGCTGTGGGAAAAATCTTTCTTTCCTGCCAGGGACTGTGGTAATCCCACTCCATACTGCAGTTTACAAGCCACGTGTATGCTGTGCCTTGCTCCAGTGTTTGAAGTATCCATAACTTGCTGTAGGAACAATTTACATAAGAGTCAACAGGGGAACTCTGAAATGCTTGTAATAAAGGTCTTTCTGAATAAGTGATATTGTGCATGCCAGAACTAAATAATGGACTTAAATATTTGTGCCTAGTATTCTTTGTAGCCTGCTGCGTGTGGGGATGGAAATGTTTCCCTGGCAGTGTTAAAAGTAAATGGTCATGAGGCTCTGCTATGAGCTGCCCAATGACTAGGATGTCAGACAGGATTCCACAGGTTTTCCCCGTGCTTATGCAGTGCATGTGAATTTCCCTTGTTCTATAGATCAGTGTGAGTCAATTCCCATTTGATATGGAAGCTTGGGGAAGTTCTTTGTAGTAGCTTTTGTATAATACATGCTAAGGCACCATGAACAGCATTGCTGCATATTGGGCATGTATGCTACATTAACTTGAGGCTACTTTACGAACAATAAAAATAACTTTTCTCACACCAATAGAAAACAACAGTGGAGTCAGCAACCATTGCCACATATTTTTCTGGAACAGCATGTGTCGAATTCATATGTGTGATGCAGCTTTCAGAAAGATGTCTCTAGTTCAGTACCATAATTTATCTTTTGGAAAGTAAGGAGTTCAGCTCTATTACAATTGCTCTTCAGTGCTTTGTTCTCACAGCTACCCAGGGCCCTGGCACACGGGGGAAACACTGTACCTGACCCTCATGCTCAGCCCTGTGCTAACAGTCTTCCCCAAATCAGTCATTCTGCCATGTTAAGCGATTCTGAGCAGTGCCAAACCCTGCCTCACGTTTCTGGCATCACACACGAGGTCTGCAGGTTAGTGTGCACTTCTGTGCAGTGTCATACATACATCAGGCCATCGTTTCCAAGTGCCTGTCCACCCTCCTATGACCTGTGATTGCAAATTTTACCCTCTCTTTGCTTTACTTTTACCATTTTGTTTCCCTGAAGGGACATTGGGAACATTGTGTTACCAGCCTGAATCCTGACCAGATGAGATCAGTCTGGAGAGGATTAAGGCTGTAGCCTGACTACCAGTCATGTAAAGAAAAATCTGGTGGAAGCAGGTAATTTTGTAAAAAGCTAATTCTTGCAGAGGGTCTTCTTTGGGAATCATTCACTGAAGTCACTCAGTTTGGCCTGCTTGCCTCTCCTCGCACTCCTGTGATGCACAGCAAATTTCAAGCATATGGATCTTAGATTATGTACAGTCTTAAACAAAAAACCATGCTCAGGTTCCCAGTAATTAAATGGAATGCCAGGACTTGTTTGGCAAGTAGCTTAGGATGTGGCCATAAAGCTGCTTCATCTGCACAGAGTACTGTCAAATCATCAGATTTTGGGACTCCCTGGTTCTGCAGCCTGATACTATTCTGCCAGGAATGTGGTCTTCAAAGACAGATTGGACTATCTAAATTCTTCAGACCTTGAGGTAAAGAGTCCATTAAATTTGGTGAGTAATAAATCTAAGTAGGTGGTGGGTTCACCCACAGGTGGCAATGTGTGAGTAATTTCTTTCATTTGACTGTAAGATGCATGAAAAAAGAAGATCTTTGGATAAAGATGTAAACTGAAGTGGATGCCAGATGAACTTTGACTGAACTTAAGGCTGAACCACATTTTAAAAAATAAATAAATTACCCAGGATAAGGAGAGACAACAGCAGATGCTGGAACCATCTGTTCCTGGACAGCTCTAATAGAAAACTTCTAGTCTATTGCATGTTTCTTTCCCCATTAGATAGTAGTGTTCTCCCTATGAATGTGGTCTGCCTGTGGTAGGATATGAACAATAACAGCCTTGATTTCCAGGTGAGTTGTCCTCAATCCGAGAACTTCCATATGCAGCCTGGCTTCTGCAGCATTTGAAATTCTGCATATAATCAAGTGATTGAGTTAAGCATTCCATCCTAACCTTAAGGCATGTATTACAATCACTATCAAATGAACTTTGAGGATGAGCTGTACTCTTCCATGTAATTTGTTACAGATGTGAGGGAATCCCTAATTTCCCAAGGAATGGTCACTGCAGACTAGATGTTGTCTGAATGAAGTAAACAGACTGCACTTAACCCTTACGGCAGAGATTTGGTTTTAATTTGGGGAAAAACATGATTTAACATCATCATTATTCCAGCTTTTTAACTTTTTCTACTCCCCATATAATTTTTTTAAAATAGGACCTAAATTATAAAACAGAATAATAGCATTGGATGATACGAAGTTACAGACTACTTCCTATGTCTGGGACAAAATCAGTAGGTATAGATCACCACTCAGATATAATATTGACTTTCATGAGGGATTGATTTTTTGGGACACATCCAGTGGAATAATGATATTTAATGGTTTTTAATATGGAAATACATTGCTTGCAGGACAATGCCTATGTCATGGACAAGTTGTTGAATCTTGCTAGCAGATCAGTCACGTATCAGTGGGAGTCAGATGCTGCTCAAATTTTTTTTGAAACTCAGGTGTCAGCTGGATGTTCATGAGGGAATTCTTTGTTCCAGCAGTCATTTTTTTTCTAATACAGAATCTGAGATGTACTTCTGCAGAACTGTTTATGATGAACTTATCTGAATATATGTAAGGAAGGAAGGCTCTGAGGACGTTTGAATCCTGTGCCTCTGGCAGCTTGAAGGAGCAGAGGGGCTGTGTGGGTTGTTCTCTCTGGACCTGTGTTTTTTTTAGTAGAACCTCACACCAAACATTCAGTTCTTCTGGGAGGCTTGTATATCGCTCCACCAAGCGTGGCTTTCCAAAGGGTTTGAACTTTAACACCAGGGGCACTGGCATGTCTCAGGAGGAGGTAATCTGTATAGCCAAAACTTTGGGAAACACTTCTAAGTGACAGCTACATGTTCCCTGAGAGTGCTGTTGTACCAAGAAATCAGTGAACTAGTCTGGAAGTCTGCACAATCAAATTGTTTTGACAGAGCTGAGTGGGCAGGTAATAATTCTAAATTTTCCAGTATTTTTGGATATGAGACAGAATTTTAAAGTTTTAATATTGATTTGAACAGGATGTTAAAAATTTAATTTCAAGCAGATAACATAGTAATTATGAGTTATTTATCTTTCTGCTTTCCTACAGGGAACTATAGGACATAAATAGGACACCTCTAGAAAAAAAACTTGATGGGGATACAGTCCTGCTCTTCCTTCTTACTGATCATTAATTTAGACATTTCTGGAATAGGATTCCACACTGTATCTTGAGATCCACCCAGCACATGAGAGAATTCTGAAAAGGTGTCACATTTAAATGGGTTAATTATGATTTTTTATTAAACACACTTTCTCAATGCAGGCATCAGTTCACTCACTGATGGGTAGAACTAGGTAAATCTCTTTTATTTGAAGAATGTTAAGATTTATGAATAATAATAGAATGAGACTATAACTGAAAAAATACTGGGAAAAAAATAGGAAAAGAGCAACAATTAGTGATAAAATAGAGAAGGAAAAGTGAGTAATGAAATCAAGGTTCCTTCACATATGCATTATCCTCACCATTGTGGCTTGATTCAGAGTCCATTCAACAGGTTCCCCTGAATTTCATATCATAGAATCATGGAATTCTAAGTTTGGGTTGGGAGGGTTCTTGAAGATCCTCCAGTTCTAACCCCCTGCCATGGGCAGGGATACCTTTCACCAGACCAGATTGCTCAGAGCCCCATCAGCCTGACTTTGAACACTTCCAGGGATGGGGCATCCACAGCTTCTCTGGGCAACCTGTGCCAGTGCCTCACCATCCTCACAGTAAAGAATTTCTTCCTAATATCCAACCTAAACCTGTCCTCTGTCAGTTTAAAGTCATTACCCCTTGTTCTCTCTTCATCCTCCCCTCACTGTGGAGGTCCTTCTCTTCTGGACCTAAACTTCAGCTGATACTTTATTTCTTGTGAGATGTTAGCTATCTATACAGTGCTTTTTTACTTACATTTATTTTTATACTCATTAATGTTACATTAATATGGAATATTTTCAGTCATGCATTGATAAGACAATAAAATTGTTTCATGTACCACTTAACTTTTCAGTCATGGGGAAGCCATGGATTTTGACTAGCTTTGAAACAGAAACCATTGCAGTGTGTTCTGATTCTTTCTTGAGAAAACAGTTCTTTTTAAGTCTTTCTAGAGAAAGATGCCCATTTCAATGACCTTACCTGTACAATCCTCACAATCCTTACATACTTGTTTGAGGAGCCTTGTGGAAATGCAAAGCACTTCTTAAGTACTAAGTACTGTTTATAATAGGAAATTTTTCTTCCACTCCCAAACCTAAGCTCTTCACAGAAAATTATTTAGCCAGGCTGTGCTGTAACTTTCTGTAGTGTTTAAATGAGAATAATGTTTCATTGCTTCATTTGGCATGTAAGATAGAGTCTTTGTGTATGGCAACCCACAAAATAGAATGGAACACTGCAGTTTTGTTATTAAATTACTACTTGCAAAAAACATGTGTTTTTTCATTGGTATTAAGGGCTCTGAGACGCTGTTTTGACATAAAGCAACAAAAATTGAGAAATTTTGTGCTTTGTCATACAGGTTTAATGCTTTGTGAGTCACAATTTATAGACATTGTGGAATATTTCTTACTGGCCTGATGGAAAAAAACTGAGGATCTTTTGTTATGAATATATGTTAGAAGCACATGAATACACAAATATTCCTGTTCAAATGAATGATAAATATTCCTTCTTTTTATAGTTACAGTTTTACATTTTCAAACTAAAATGTAAAATACTGTGGAGATGCAATTTCTTGAATTTGCTTTGTTTGTGGAAACACAGCTTTCCACAGAGCCATATTGGTTGATGCTCTGATTTGTTTACATATCTGTAGAAAGGAGACAATTGGAAATGATGAAATCACTGCTTTACAGGTAGCCAACACCCTTGGCTGTGTGGATTTTGGCTGAGATGGTGAGGAGTGCTGCAGCCCAAGTGTGATTCCACCGCCAACTCCATCGATGCTTCATACTGAGAATGGGTAATTAGTTTTCATTAAACATTTTAGCTGACACTAAAAAGTGAGTATGACTGCAGAACACTATTTGCAGGACCTGTATTTACATTTTGGTACAATGTGCATCAAAATTAATTTTTTTTTCACATGGTGTCATGGGCAAAGCAGTGTCTGAATCACCTGCTTTTGGAAATTTACTTACTACAGTCATGGTACTGGAATAAGACACGATGAAAGAGAAAGCTGAATAGAATTATTTAAAAAATCTTCATTATGTAAGTTAGTTCAATTTAACTATAGTCTTTTGTTTTAAGCCTGTTGGAAGTTAATTTTCCATTTGTATTTTAAATGTATTTGTATGTTGTCCCACACAGTGGCAATCTGCATTTGATTTTGTCACTTAATTCATACTACAGTAGTCTGTAGAGTAACATTAGAGTAAATTTTAAGTAAACTAAGGCAATATGAAGATAGTAGAAGGAACATTTATCAGGGTACTGTTGTATGTGGAGAAAATGCATGCTTCCTTCTGTTATTAAATTAAACGTCTCTGAGCAGTAATTGTTGAACTCTGGCGTGAACTCTGAGCTATAGATAATATTCTAAATGGTGATTTCCTGGTTTTGTCTTATGAATAGTTCTAAGTAAATTAGTAAAAATTTAATCTTATTTTTTTAAAAAAGAAAATGTTAAATTAATAGGTTGATTCATTTGCTTATTAGTTATTTGGGTCTTCATGTAAATTGACACCATGAAAGGCGAACATAAGCCATTACTCTCTATGAGATTGCAAATTCCTAAATTACTGAACATTTGCAAAGTTCTTAGCTTTTGAAGTGTCTGTGCTCTAAGAATTAAAGAAGAAAAATCTTCATTAAAACCTGTAGCAGAGTCAGATTTTTGTCCTTGATGTTGGAGGCATGGAAATCCTGTGCTGGGACTTCTATGATCCTTTTATGGCCACATTCAAGTCCCAGTTGTAAAAGAGAAGAGGAGGCACATCAGCTGTTTGAATCTGTCACGTTTCTGTTGATTTCAGTTTGGATAACATCTAACTGCAAATTTTCCCCAGGGTCTTCCCTTAGAGACCCTTCTGTGTTATTTTCCTTGAGAGGCAAAAAAACATACCAGAAAACAGCAACAAAATGCTTTGTGCTCCATCTTGTGCATTATCACTTTAGGATATTAAAGTATAGTGCTGGCACTTTGGTAGTAAAAGAAAGGAAGGTGGCCTGCCAACTAAAGCAGGATGAAATTTCCTTCCACCCTCTTAAATGGTCTTATGATGTCCTCTTTGTTAGCCAGCCTCTGTTGTATTGAATTTGTCTGTACACATTACTTTAAATTCCAAATACAGAAATACTGTTGGTGCTCATAAGGCAGAATGAACCAGAAAAACATTACACTTATAGCCACAGAATTTAAAAAAATAATAATAATGAAAAAGAAACATTGTGCTGTTTCACCTGTTAACTTAGGACATTTGGTAGACAAGCATAACCACTGAGAAGTCCTTCCCTTGGTGACACTTCAGAGACAGCCGCCTTGAACACTGGTGACAGAGACGGTGTGGAAACACCTGAGATTCTGACTCAGTTGCTGGCCTTAACTGTAGGGAGGATGCACCAAATCCAAACAACTCTGAAGTGATATTTCCTCAGATTGCTGTCCGGGATGCTTTGTATTCCCTATGTCCTGCAGCAAAGGAGTGTCTCTTTTTTGTTGTTCTGTTGTTGTTGTTTTTTCCTGCCCCAGCTCCCCACCTACCCCACAGAACCAAGTCTCACTCAGTGGAATTCACCTTGCTGAAGAGCAAGACTTTTCAAGGCTCCTGGCCTGCTGCACAAGCATGGGCTGCTTGTGTTGTTTTGGCTAACAGTTCAAGTATCCCAGCCAGTCCTACTTAATAAGCTATCTGATAAGGCTTGATTGTGCTTCACTGTGTTTAAATTTCTTGGGGGACTGTTTAGATGATGAAAGTGCTCCAGTGCCTGCATTTGTGTAAAACTCCAAAATTATAAAACACAGCCTTTAGTGTCTCAAGGTCTCAGGTGATTGAAATACCAAAAAGATTTGCATATTGAAGTGTTTTACTCAGTATCTCAATATTGACATAGATGATGTATTGTGTAAATTATATCTGTTTATGCTTTGCTTTCTGTGTTATGTTCTGTTGGTGTGACTGTTAAATAGCATAGTCAGAAAGCAATTTTACAGCTCCTTGTAGTACGGGAAACTACGGAAGGAAAAGGTCCTGTGTAGATCATCTAGTTTTTATCTTGGCAGCAGAGGATTGTGCCTTTTATTTTTGAGAGATTCTTATTATTTGTTGAGCTTTAAACAGTATTATCAAGTTGTAGGTGGTGCTATTTCTCTTTGGCATTATATTTCCATTAAATAATGTCTTTTGAAAATGATGTGTCCTCACAGACTAACAGTGTCTTAACATTCATCTGGAAAAATTCTGCATTGAATCTTAACTAATCCTGGGTAAGTAGTGAAGTATTCTTGTTGTTACAGTGACTTTCTCCTATCTAATTGCTCATCCTTACAAATTATAGAATAAAAACTTCCATTACGTACTTGGCCTGAGCCTTAATTTTTCAGAGCTATTACTTAAAGGAAAAAAATTCCAAGAAACACACCACGCTTTGACAAATAGGGAATTCCAAAGGAGGTTACAGGAAAATTGCTGAAGTTAACATTTCAGACCTTCAAAATGCCATACTTCTGCACGCATTCCTTTACCTCACACTGAAGATACCCAGGTGTGGTTCTAGTGATAGCATTGTTGTAACTGTGTTTGTTTAACTTTTTTGTTTAAATATAGCTCTTCCTTTCCCTTCTGCCCTGGCATTATTTTCACTATTCACAGTGCTTTTTTACTTAAATTCATAATTTTGATAATTCAAACTGGACAATTCTGTTTCATTTACTTATGGCACTTCATGCGAGACAGTTCTGCCTTCATTTCCTGTTTATTTTTAGTTGCTAATTTTCAGACTTTTTCCTTCCCCTTGGGTTTTTTAAAATCCTGTTTGGTACAAACCAGGGTGGTCCAACTGGCAGCCCAAGGAACAGTTCCATCTGGCCTGTTGCATTTGCCAAGGAGGAGCTAGGAAATGCCTGTAAGGGCAATGCACTGCCCTCACAAGCACGTTATCTATTGCTCAGATACATTTCTTGCTTGAAGCCCAACTGTTGTGCCATGTCCACCCAGAAAAGGAGGCTGGCACTAGACATTCCTTTTCCCCAGCGCAGCTACTAGTCTAGGGGGATAGTTGTCCATTCAACAATCTTCAAAGAGGATGCTACAAGTGGGAGCTGCCACCTGTCCCTAAAAGAACTAGGCCACTGTAATTTTTCCTGGTTAGATTGATAAATTAATAGACAAACTGACAGGAAAACTGTGTGTAAGCCCCAGGACAGAAGGACTAGTTAGAATTTTCATGTCAACTTCAAGAAAGCTGATGTTACCAATTCATAGGATTATTTCAGGCTTTGCATCTGCCAAGTGCCCTCTGACAAATGACTCTGTCTTTTTTCCGTAGGCAAGATGAGCATGATGGTAATAACCAAACACTGTGCATTGAAAGCACCCTAAGAATCAAGTATATATTGTCAAATTGACAGTATCATTTTAAAGGGTTTCATTTGGTTACTTTGCAGGTTCTTTTTATTGGAGAATCCTGTGCCTTCAGATGCAGATGGGTGCCTCACTTGAAATCAGTGCATCTGCCAACATGCAATTTGTCATAAGAAATTGTCTCAAAAGCTGAACTGATCCCATGTACTCCATTATGTTGTACAAAAATTGCCTTTTTGTAGCAAAATGAGCTCAACTAAGCATAAGGTCTAATCAGTGCTCATAAAACAATTATATCACACCTTTTGATATGTATTCCATTTCCATTAAAAATATTTATGATGTTGAGCAAGAATGGGGCAGACTACAGCTTGGCAAAAGGCTGAAATAAGCAATCAGAAGCAATATACCCCAATGTAAAATGTACATTTACTGTTACCATGTATCATTGTGTGATGCCAGCAGAACTCTGTGGTTTTATTATCCTTATTCAATATACTGTAGCACATAGAGGTATAAAGAACATATAGTAAAAAAACCCTTCCTAATATTCAATCTTGGTTTTATACTTACTCCTTTTAGCATCCTGCTTTCCTTTTCAATTGTAGAGAGAGACCAGACTAATGCTCATAACTTACCTCTTTCTGGTTTAGAATGTACAGCAGCACAACTGCTCTAGTCACTTTGTACTCATTTATTTAAAAATGTTTATTCTGTTCATTGTCCTACTCTGGTCTGTAGTGTTCCCCATCATACCAGGCATCTCCAGTTTTGGTTAAAAACACCCCTTATTTCTGATATAGATCGTCTCCCCAGGGCTTTTTTTTTTTTTTTTTTTTTATCTTGATTAAACTCCTTTGTCTTCTGTCTCCTCTTTGCCTGTTCTTTCTTATTTTCTAATCTTATGCTATCTATGCTTATAGTGTTTTCCCCAAGTCTTTCTTTCCTTTGCCATCTCTTCTCCTTTCTCAGCTCTCTTTTTTACACTATTTGCCCATCTTCCTTTTGTGTTCACCCCTCCTCAGTTTTCTTCCCATATTCTTCAGTCTGATGGTTTCCTTCTGTTTCTTCTTTGTTCACTTTACTGCACTCCCTATAATCCTCTTGGGTTTCCTTTCCCTTACCTAAAGTTGTCTTATATTTGGAAGATGACTGATGATAACAGAAAAGTAGGAGGGAAGACAACAGATGAAGTAATTCAGACATATGCCAACTTCCAGAGTAAAGTGTTATTCAGGAATAAATAACTGAATTGAAGCATCTAACTGGAACAGCAACAAACCCACTGATTTCTTATGGGTAACTATTCATTAGTGAAACTGAATTTTACTTTATGATTACAGTCAGCCTTATTGTAGAAAGACACACTGATGGCATACATAAAAAGAAATAAAGTTTAAGTGAGGCAAAACATTAAGTATATTAAGATAATTATTAAGTATATTCAGTGAATAGTTGCAGGGTTCATGTCTTTAGAAATGTTCATGGAGAGAAAAATGGAGGATAATGCACTGGAGGATAGAAAAGGCTGACGAAAGAAATAAATGGATAAATCAGATGAGGAAACTACACATGATGTATGAAAAGATGGTGAATCAGAGGCAATAAAGACTTGCAACAAATCTTTGGAGCTGGTTGAAAACCAGAAAAAATAGCATAGAACTGAGAACAAGCAATGATAATTCTGTTCACATGATAGAAAAAACAGGAGCAGTGGAAATGGCAGCAGAACCAGTTTACTCGGTACCAGACACACACTATTAATTAAAGCAATTTCAAGAGGGTGCAAAGCATTATGGATAAGACAATGAAGTCCTAGGAAGCCAATGGGTTTGAAAAGGGGTATATTTCATACTGGTAAATTCTTCCTTGTTTGGCTTGCAGAAAGTATTCAACTAGAGGAATTTAGGTCATAGTTACCCATTGAACAGTGGTTTCTCAAAATTTTTGCATCTTACTGTTTTACAAAGGTTGGGTCTAGATTTTTCTGTTTGTATTCATGTTTTCTAAGAGAAATTTATTCTCAGAGTTGTTACCCTGATTTAATGAAATCACGACCACAGGCAGAATATGGTCAGTCACTGGCATTGATGGAGTAACAGTCCTAAAAAAGAATCATGAGCTTTTCAATTGCAATATGTGCAAGGACTCAATTTCCAAAATAAAAGATCATTTTAGTAGCTTTGTCAGCAATTCCAAAATCCTGGTCTCCTCTCATTGGCTCCCAAAGATTATGTTTGGCAGGTATGTATTATAACAGTTTGCTGCTTGCTGAAAACAGTGAATCCTCTGTAGTATCTCACATTATTCGCAGTGAACAATCAGATAGCATAAACTTCATTGTTGGAACATTTTTCGGCTTGAAAGTCACATTTCCTGGAAGTCTTATATTAAAAAATGGTGTCACACATCTGAGTACCCTGAGTTTTGTTAAATTAAAATGACAGAGGCCTATCCGTAATTAAAACACCAACAAGGCGTGCAACATTTTACAGAAGTTAGATTAGGGGTGGCCAGAGCATGGCTTCATCAAGGGCAAATATTCACCAAGGGCCAATTGTGCACGACTGATCCTGCAGCCTTCAAGGGTGGATTAACTGTATCAGTGAATAAGGGAAGAGGTATTGATGTCATCTCTCTGGACTTCTGCAACATTCTTGCCTCTAAATTGTGAAAGACATTAATTTGATGGAAGGACTATTAGGCAGATGAGAGTCAGTCAATGGCTCAGTGTCCAAATGGAAACCAGCAATGAGTGGTGTCCCTCAAGGCTCTTTCTGGCACCAATACTGTTTAGTATCTTCACTGTGTCCATGGTGTTTGCATACAAAGAACAAAGTGCAAGAAATGTTTTATCTGCTAATTGTTTCCAACTGTTGTCTGAAGGAAGAGAAAAATAAAATAGGTGAAAATGTTTTCTTTATGCAAAACCAAAGGAACATTTTATCTGTGACTAGATTGCATGTTACATGTTCATTACAGGGGTGCTACTTGACATGTGAATTATTAATTTTTATAGCAATGTAGAGATAATAAGTGAGAAAGAACAGGCAACACTGTACTTTGAATAGCTGTGGGCACTCAATCTCCATTCTTGCCAGCTGTGGTAGGCATCAGTTGTCTCAGTATCAGAGTGAACCATGTATGTATATCCCTTGTTACTATAATGCATATACCTAAACTATTTGCATGACAGTGTAATCTGTTCAAGTCAATAGCCACTTAATAGAAAAGAAAAAAACTTTCTGTAGCTTCTAAGCTGTGAAATGTTTGGGCCAATAGGACTGAGAGTGGTTATAACAGCCCTTTGATTTCCATGTTATTCTGTCCCCTTACTTGCTGTGAATTAACTTTTCCTTGAGGGCATATAGGGAGTGAAATTTACTTTAGCATAGTGTTGTCATCTTTTTTTGCAGATAATGAAGTCAGAGAAAATGAGTACAATGTAGACTCATCCTTTTTGTTTAAAGTATTGATTCTATTACATAGTCATAGTTGTAGGAAACAAATGAAGGGGATTCTCTCCCCCAAGTGAAGCAGATGTCTTACTGAGCCAAGTCTGAGTTGTTTTTTGTAGGAAGAGGAGGGAATGCCTATTTATGGTATTTTGCAGCTACACTGAAGGAAATGTTCTCTTCAGATTATGTTGAGTGGCTTCATAGTATACAACGTTTGTGGTCCTCTGTTAAGCCAAGAGCCATGTAAGCAACATTTATGTAGACTGGACCTTAAGAATCGGATCCTCAGACATGAAGACAGTACTTCATGAGTTTAATATTCTGGGAATTCAGGACTATTTGCAATATTTTCTGAGTCACATAGGTTACTAAATCAGTTGCTGGTTGTGCTTTTCAAGTTAAGTTCTGTGAGGAAATGACATGTAATTGCAGCTGTCCAAAAGAGATGGAATTGAAATCCATTCTGTATCTCCAAAGTTATTCAAGGTGGAAGTAAAACATGTTTCAGTTTTATGTTCTGGTGTAACGGATTTTAATGGAGGTCAAAGACTTAAGGATTCATCTGCTTCCCAACTAAATGTGCAGAAAGGTAGAGTCTCTTCTACTGGCTACTTCTGAACTGACATGAAAGCTGGAGGTATTTCAGTCCTTTTGGGAACTACATCCTAGTTCCTAGCATGCACCTGTTGTTTACAGGAATATCAGCAAATTCTGGGCAATAGTTTTATTTTAATTTGTTCAGGAATCCTTTATCTTACTAGCCCTGTTGGGCGGTATAGTGTTTTGTCCCAGAGGGCACAGTGTCTGTCGTTCAGGCAAGCCTGTCTATCCGTATATGGAACTGTGTTGCTCCAGTTAAATATACCTCAGTTGAGCTGACAACACAGCATAGCTTTGTGGTTGCATAATCAATGTTTTTCCCTTTTGCTTTGTTTGCGACCTCTAGCAAACCCTGCTTTCATTAACTAATTTCCATATGGGATTTTCTATGCAATTGCTGCTATATTAAATGAGTGTCCTGCAAGCAAGAAATAATTTATTTTGTAAAATGAGCTCTTTTCTATGCCCCCACAGAAATAGCTGTGTACTTGAAAGACTGAGAGCAAATCCTGTTTTGTCATGAATGCCTATTCCTCAGAATGCTGGAGACTTTAGGCCTGATTGCTCATATGGTTTTGAGGTGCTTATAGAGCTTGAAGTGTGAAAAGCAGAGATTTTCTTGACTTATGTCGCTGTTGTAAGAGTTCAGGTCCTCTGGCAGACTTCAGAGGCAGAACAGTTCCAACAGAGCAGTCTTCCATTGCGTGCATGAGACCTTGCTTTCTCTTCCCTCACCTTTCTCCTGACATAGGCTGCTCCCTCAAGGGCTGAGTTCCCTCCCTCAGGATCTCCTCTTATTCAGCTCAACAGGGACTTTTAAATTCATATTCAGAAGAGAAGACCAATCTTTGATTTTGCTTCATTTCAGGTTACTGTCTTCCTTTTGGAGGAAATGAGGAAGAAATCTAATGGCAAGGTCCTTATTAAAAGCCTAGGCCTTAATTGTTCCTTAAACACTATACTTCCTGACTATTGAATGAAACAGGGATCCCAAATATATTTGTGTAAAAAATAAAAAAGAAGTAGAATATTTATGCACACATGGAAGCAATTAAAGATTGTACAGATGAAGCTGATGCTGACCCATTGTAAACTTTGAGTAAGACTTTGCAGCATGCATCATATTTTATCTAGATTTTAATGTACCATCCTATCTGACAAGGTAGAATGTAGTAAAGAAAATGAGACCTTCCTGAAAAACAGAATTGTTCTCAGGTGGAGGTACACAGGCTGCTATCTTGGTATTAAACAGGGATTTTACTGACCCATGGCAGAGGCTTTTGCAAGTCTTCAAATGAAGTATTTGGCAACAGCTGTAAGCTGTCATCTCCTTTGTGGGTTGACCACAGTGTGGAGAATACTCATGCAGTTCAGCAGTGACTTTCCCAACAGGATACCCTACATCAGAGGAATCTTAAAAATTGAGAACTGTGTGTCCTGTTCCAGGTTCTTGTGGGAAGTAGTTGTACTTAATAGTACTAAGTTGGAATTAGGAGTACTAATCAATATTTTTCACACTTATCTCAGCAGTTTGCCCCTTCTGCTTTTCTCCTGTCAAGTCTCCCCATACACTTTTCACTCACTTTTTTTATGAGCACTGCATCTTCCAACCCGAGTGATTCTTTTTCTGAGCTGTGTTTATAACAAGAAGAACATTGAGAACACAGGAAGACTGTTTGCCTCTTTTCTGTTCCAGTGCCCAGTGCCATAATTGTTTCTGGCAGCCATAAGGAGCTGTTGCAAGGAAAAGCTCTCTTCAGTCTGGAAGACAAAATGTGAAAACAGGCTCTGTAAAGAATGTTGCTTGATACCCTCTAGCAAGCTTTCATCAAGCACGTGCAAACTCCTGATTTTTCTCAGAGGTTTAGCGCACGTCTGCACAGGGTGAGACTGCATAGTGACAGTGAAAAGGATCCTGCCAAGTTTTAAGTCCTTTCTTCAAAGAAGGAAGATTGAAGACCCTCTCAGTGAAACAGCTGTAAGAACTTTTTAACACAGGCAGAAGTGTATAGTGAAGTTACTTTATTGGTTCTTTTAAAGGAACAGGGTTAAATCCATTAAATTGAATGTAACCACACACAGATTTAGAAGACTCCTAGAGGCAGCATTATTTGCCTGACATCACAGAAAGTTCCAGATTCACCTGTACTACCTAGAAAAAAGCCCAACCTTTTGGGGGGATCCAGAGTTGTCACTGGGAGTTTTTAACACATGTATCTGACAGTTTGCATGAAATAAAGGTTGTCAGACAAACTAAAGTGTAGCTGACACTTGGTTTCATTTTAGGAAAGAAATAAAAAATGAATGACTACCCTGCTGTTCAATAAATACAACTGTAAATGAATTCTTGCATAGCAATTTGCATTCCTTGAAACCTCTTTGGCAATTCATAGTGTGGTCAGCTTCAGTATCTGCAGAGAATATGTTAGATCTTGAGTATAAAGCCCCTCATTCCTCAAGTAGTTAGGTAGCACTTAAATGATTTGTCAGTCCCTTCCAGGACTGGTGACTGCTCTGAAAGCTACCTTTTATAGCCAGGTTTATTGAGGAAAGGTACAGCAGAATTTCAGAGGGAACAGATGAGTAAGCCCTTGCCTATCTGATTAATGGCTGGGGAGAATGAAAGGACAAATTAACAACCTAATACCTTATGCTGGCCATTCTGAAACCACACTGTCATTCAAGAAGAGACAACAAACAAGACTGCTGTCTAAGGCAGGCTGAATTGTCAAGACCACTACCTCATCCTCTGTTTATTCTGGGAACAGTGCTACACTACAACCGCCCTAAAATGTATGAAGGGTGGGAAGCAAAAGCTACTGAACTCTTCGCCACATCATGATCCAGGTTTTTTCCTCACACCCATGCAAATTGCATCCAAATGTTTATTATAACCTCCTTTGGCTCCAACTATTCCTTTTCCCTATAGTGCCATATTCTTTGTTCTCTGGACTCCAGGTTCCATCAGCTCAGTGTGCAAATGTTTCAGGAAGTAATTAGAAAGCTATGTGCTCATTACTACCATGTAAATTAGGTCACAGCTCACTCTCCAGATAATTCATGTAATCGGGTACCTCCCTTTCTCAGGTTCTAAAGGAAAGGTATCATTTTAAGTTGTCTGTTGTTAGTAAGCTTATTTAGTTTCTGTTTGATTTTGGTATGTTTTTAGTGAATTAAACACTTAATTTGAAGAGAAATTTTAACTGTGTGGAATTAAAGCCAGATTCTGGTGATTAGCAGCAGCAGCAGCAATCTGTGAATTACTGACATATATGTTTAATATCTCTCTTGAGAGCAGGAAAGTTCTTCAAATGTTTAAACTTGTTTAAATAATTTAAATTCATATGAGTGGTGAAAAATCTTTGGCTGATAATGTTAGCCTGATCTCTTCACTTCCAATTTAATCTGGAATATTTTTAATAGCTGTTTATAGTATGTTGATTTATTTTAATGTCTTGTTCAACAGAATGGTTTGCATCCTTACACTTACACCTTAGAACTGACTAGAATAATATTCTCATCTTGATGTAAACAAATATCTTTTCATCAGCAAATTATTATGTTCCTTCACATACCTGGTTTTGCTTGTTGCACTAAGAACTAGCAAAATACCTGGCAATTTTTCTTCTCTGTTTCTACAAAAGCTGCTAAGGAGGGATAATATTTTTTCCCTGAAAATGGTACTTCATGATCACTTTTACTAGGAATTAAGAAGAAAGAAAAATGAATGAAAAATATGAAATATAAAGAGAGCACTGGGATTAGGTTGCAGAAAGCTGAGTTTCAATTCCCTACTCTGGCATTAAAATAAGGACACTGACAACTGATGCCTTTTGGCTGTTCTGGACTCTGTCTTCCCTGCTTTTATGTGGGGAAACATTGAAACTTCTGGGGTTAACTCTAATGTGGGGAAGAAATATTTCTGAGATTTCAAAATTTCAGAGGAAAGGAACTATTTACCACCCAGATACAATGTCAAGAAATAGCATGAAGCAAAATCAGCAGCAATCATTCAAAGTAATTTCTTGTTCAGGTTTGAAACTTCAAGTTCTTATCTGCAGAATAGGTTATCGATCCTTGTCATTCCTTTAAAGAAATTGAGCTATTTAGTTTAATAGTAATGGAGTCCTTAGGAATAAGAAATGGAATTTAACATGAAAACTGTTAGGTAGTACAGCCAGTACATTAGGTGGTTTTTTTGTGGGTTTTTTTTGTTTGTTTTTTTTTTTTCCTTAGACCCATCTATTTTCTTTCTGTGTAATTTGAAGACCTTGTATCTCTGAACCTGAATATGTGTTGAACATGTCTGTCTATCTCTTTGCAGAGAGAAATAAGCAGAACTGCTCTCACAGCCATTTGATTGTACTGGTTTATATTGATGTCAAGGCCTGCAGTAACTTCTACAGGGTCTCTTATTCTCCTGCCATTTTCTTATGCAGCCAAATGAAACTTTTCCTTTCTTTACAAAATAATTGTTTGCTTTTATTATAGACACAATTAATATTTAGCCTCATAAAATATTTGAATTGTATTTAATTCCTTGAAAGTTTGTATTTCCTTGTATTTTACTGTCCAAAGGAAAAGTATTGTGATACCTGCCCCAATTTTAGTGAAATAACCCAACAATGCACTGTTAGGTATATGCTAGAGTGTTTATAAACCTTAATTGTGTGTGTGATCAGGATTACGTGCTAGGGTGATACCAGGATTTCATACTAGCTGTCTCCAAGGGAAAAATAAATATGCTTTTCAAGTTTATGCTAGCAGCAACATGGCAAGTACTGCCAAATCAAGAAGTCTTGTTAAATTAAGGCAGGACCAGAGATGTATAAATGAAACCTGCACATCTAGCACAATGTTAAAGTACCCAAATACCTGTATAAATAAGCAAGTTTAACCATTGGCAGAGATCTTGCTGGGGAAAACATGCATGTTTTCCAGACTAAATAAGCTGATATGTTTGGCCATGGCCATGCAGCAGGATGCCTTCTTGTAGGTGGCTTGAAGTGAGCTTGGACATCTCTGCACTTCAGCCTTTTGTACAGTTCTTTCTGTAATGTAAATTAGCAGTGTCATACAACCCTTAATTGTTATGCTATTGCTTTGTAAAAAAATATGCATTAGAAGATTATGTTCAGAAAAGGTATAGTAAAGGAGTACTGCTAAAACAAAGTATAATTTATTGTGTATTTTTATCAGCAATTGGGAACATTTTTTAAAAACGGAGTTAATGAGATGCAGAAACTGTTGGATGAAACTATTCTCATGAGCCCCTGAAAAGGCATAGCTATCAGAAAGATTGTAGTTTGCAGGATTCTATACCTTTTGAGTTACCAGAGAGAGGCAAAATCAAATTCAACTGCTGAGAGTGATGATTTTTGACATTCAACAGTTTTGAAGCTTCTGCCGTGTAAGACAATATTTTTCTGATCATTTTGTGTTGCTAAAAATATTTTATAGTGGGGACACTCATTGCTGACTACTTTGAGAAACATTTTTTTGTCTCGTAATGCCATACATGATGTATGTCACAGTCTTTAGTTAGTTACTTAAGACTGCTTAGTTCCAAAATGTCTTTTAATAAATATGATACAGACTATCACCTCCTGACAGGCAGCATGTGTTATTGAAATACAAGCAGCCATACAATAGCTTTAAAAGAGGAGTGCCACAGCTGAACAAGCAGCTTTTATGTTCTTTTTTTGTTGGACCCGCTCTGGGAGTAAGGAGTAAGTTTAGTTTCTTGCCTTAGTTTAGCTTTCAGTTTGATCCTAAACTACATTTTTCTGGCAGCAAGCTTGAATAGGATCTTAGCAAGATAATCTTCCCCAAAATACGTAGAACAAATGCATTCAGATATGGCCATACACAAAATGTAATAGACATAAAATGCTTTGTACACTCTCTTATGTTTGAGTGTGCAGGTACCTGTACCTACATGAGTAATGTATAAAACTTGATTTATGTGTGGGGGTACTTGTGTATGAAAAGAACCAATAATTTACTGGAGGATTAATGTGCATCAGAAATAACTACACTGAAATCAAAGTAATGTAAGGCATTGTGAGAAGTGAATCACACCTCCTCTAGATCAAGAGCATTGATCAAAATTGGTTTTATTGTGAAAAGTATTGTGTGCAAACTGAGGCACATCTGCACACAACCTGTATTGAAAGAACAGTGTTAGAGTTCTCAAATCCAGAAGTCAAATAATAGGACTTAATGTATTAGCACGACCAATGCAGTTTGATTTGAGCTTTTGTGTATGCACCACGTTTAGTTACATGACCTCCAACTTTTTGTTCAGCAGTGCTTGGAGCAGACAAACACATCCTAAGGTATGACTTTACTGCCGTGGGCAGGCTCAGAGGATTGCATATTATTGGAGTTCCAGAGTTCACCTGTCGCAAAATCAAGTTTTCAGCTATGTTCTTCTTTAGATATAATAACCACGAACTGAACTGCTTCATACACACATATTCCTGCACTGTTTGAAACTGGATTGGATCTAGGTCCAGTCATTGGAACAAATAAGTCAGACTCTTTTTCATTTTGCTGTTTTGTACACCCATGGAAACACAGAGGAGGAGTTGCCTTGGTGGCATGTAAGCTGAGAAAAGGCAAACATATATAAATAAATGGAAGGAATTGGGACAAGAACAAGTGAGGCGTGGACAGTGGGCATAACAGAGCTTCAGTAAGGGATAAGGAATGAGAAAAAGCCTGTGACGTTTTGATGGAGTAAACTTGGTCCCTCATGTGTTTACATTTAATTATGAGGTTACACTATTTTTCCACAGAATTCCTACCTCACGCTGAATGCACTTAACGAGCAGCCCTCCTTGTTACAGACATTTCAAATACTCGTTCAAAGGTAAAATTATTCATTTTTTTCTGAGATTTTTGTAGGGCCTCTGTCACTTTCAGATTTTTAAGTGGGGTTGTACCAACAAAACTAATTCCAGAGTTTTCTAAATTTTCAGTGCTTCAAGTTGTAATCTTAATATATTATTTTTTGTTGTATATAATTACATATATGCATTTTTATATTATATATATATATATATATATATATATATATATTTATATATATATATGAGAATGATATAGTGTGAACAAACAGACTGATGTGTAAGTGTTACTGAAGGACAGAAAGCTGCTTTAATTCTCATTTTATAGGGATAGAAATTTACATGAGGGCATGAAGGACTCCGGAAATGACTGGCAATAAAGGAAAGCAAAGCTATTCCGTACTATTTTTAACCATTGTGTTACATCACGTAGTTCTGCAGCAGATTAGTCATCACACTGAAAGGTTGATGGAAATAATAGTGAAAAGCACTTGGCGGACTTTGAACGTCTATGAGGTAATCCAGTAGAAGTGACAAATTACTTCTGGCATTTAAAGGTGAAATGGAAAAACTACAGCCAGAAAACCTGATGTTTGTGGCTCTTTTATGGTTGTTTTTTGGGTTTTCTTTTGCTTGGAATTTTTTTAAATTCCTGATTGCAATATGTTGATAACAGTGCAGGTTCTAGCGGTCTGTTCAGAAATTAAAGTACAAGGATATCCGTTATAGTAAAGTAATTCTGTGATTTTAATTATTTTTAGGTAGTGTAGTCTAGAGAGTCCATGGGAGAAATAAGTGAGATGAAGTTCTTGCTGGAATGGCTAGGAATGTGATATTTGAGGGCAGGAAGCTGGCAATTTCTAAACTTCATCAATATATTGGGACAAACTTCTCCCTAGAAGTATATAATATCTGACAATAGTCTTTACCATTCCTTAAAAAACTTACAATGATTTTTCAGCAGATCTCTGCAACAGCATGTTGCAAGGCTGACATAAAATTATTGACTTGCTCAAATTGGTGGACTCCATGTTGAGCATCATATAGTTAAGAAGAAAGGAGTAAAGAAGTTTGTACTTACTTTTTTCCTTTTAGAAATAAAATCATTTCAACAAATAGGAATAGTACATTTCTAGAAAATTACTGCTATGTGTCCTTGGCAGTTACATTACCTGATAGGTCTTTATTGTTTCACTTCTGCAATACCCATTTAGGTTTACCTGTTAGGATATTCAATGGGGCTAAAAATTACAGGAACAAATAAAACAAAGCATATGAACAGCGAGGAAGTAGGTGAAACTTGTACGTGAATATATTAATTATTGCTGGACTTATCAAAATGCCATACCTCAAATTTTTTCAAAAATGTATGACTAGTATATGTATAGTAACAGTCAGTAAGAATAATTTTTAAGGGACCTGACATAAAATGAGGATAAAATTTATTTAACATTTTCATTGTGTGATGAAATGGCAATACAGGTATTTTTGTTAGGTTAAGTTTAATAAAGAATTTAAAATATTAATGTTTATGAAGCAGAGAAAATAGATGAGAGGCAAAAATTTGTCTAAAAGTTCCCTTTTTCAGTAAGATCCTAAGGCAAATGTGGAATGCTATGCATTTTAATAAACAGGTGATTCAGTGCTTGATTATGTGATATGTTAATTTCTTGTTTGTACATACTAACCATGTCACATCAACAACTATTTACTTGACTGTTTAGTATTCAAAGTGCTGTGCTGTTGAAGATGGTGATCAGTATGTTCAGCAAAGTTCCATGTGATTTGAGCGCTGCAGTTTCACGGTTGGTGTAAACCAGTTTAAGTCTATTCTGCTACTGTCCCACCACTTTTCCCCTCCAAGCAATGAGTTATAATGCCTTTCTTCTGCTGGCACCAACATTCAGGCAGCTGTTTAATTGGTTAGATCAAAAAGCTGATCTGCCTGAAAACTAATTAATTAATTTTTATAGTTTTCAGCTGAATAGAGTCAATTCATCTGATCCAGTGCTGGCACAAAAGAGGGGCCAAGGGCTTAATGAAATAGGGAGAACTTTCCCTTTTGGTGGTAACGTGGCTATGGATTGTGAAAGAAACTAGCTGTGAAACTGTGCCTGAATTGTGATCAACAGCATGGTCTACAGAGGATGGAGAAATAAAAAATGAACTAACAAGTTGTAAATGGGTACAGTATAATCAGTGGAAGTGTTGTAGGATACTGAAAACTCTGTTTTGAAGTTTATGCGCTGTATTATGGAGTGAGGAGGGACTACTTCTTCTCTATGGGCCTACTCCCATTCTCTTATGAGTCCCAGGAAAAACTATCCTGTTTTTAATATAAGATGGGTCAATTTTCTGTTTGAAAACGAGTCAAGTTGAATGGCTGAAAGAAAAATAGTAGTGACAAGTTTACCAAGAAAAAAAAACCTTCACTGAATATCTGTAAACCAGTGAAATGATCAAATATAGTTATTTGAAACTTAATGTATTAACAAAATATTTCATTAATTTGGAATGTAGTATGGCTTGCTGTTTGAAAAAAATATTTTAAAACTTATTTTATTTGGTTACTAATGATTGCAAAAGTTATACAGTATTACTACTGGGTCCTGGTCAAACACATGCTGTATTTCTCTTAAATTCCAAATTCTGATGCAAATGCTTAATTTTGTTCTTCATTGCTACTTGCCTTAAAATTAGTTCCTTGGTCATAATAGAAGTACTTGTTGAGATGAATACAATGTTAGTGGTGTCACAGTTAATTTCTACATTGAATATAGCTTCATGGGTGCAAGGAGATCATAGTATTTATTTATCCCAGAAAATTGCAGCTTGCTTCTAACCATCAAATTTCCAGAAACCTTGGAGAGGGCAGTAAAGAGATGAGGTTACTGCAATGTTTTAAAAGATAAAGTTTTGGGGTTTTTTAAAATATTGTATTTTCAGTATAGCTTTCAGTATATATTCAGTATAGCTGGGTGAGTAATTTGTTTTCCTGGAAAAGATTCTTGAAATTAGTATTAGGATTGTCTCTTTAGCTAGTTATGTGAAGGTTAGTAGTTAAATCTTTCTGTCCGAGTCATCTGCCTTTTTTCCTCCTCTTGACCTTAATCCCACTTCTCAAGGATGCAGAATTCATTTTATTCAGATAGCCTTCCAGAATTCGATTTACAAAGTCCTCTGGCCTTCTAAGTTGCTTTTCTCACATTCATTTGATTCTCCCCTGCCAACTTAGCCCTCTGTCTCTCCACCCAACCCTGTTTTGATTCATTTCCCTCATGCCGTGTGCCTAAATATTGCCCAACCCATGTGGAAAGTCCTTAATTCTTGTCAAGACAGGGTCATGACTAGCCCACCCAGGAAGATCAGAACCATGGCTCTGAAACTGGGAACAAGGCTTGCCCACTTTATAGTATAAAAGCCATTATTCCCTCATGCTCATCCAGGCCTTTGGGTTAGCAGACACTTGGAGCAGAGGCACAGAAGGCATGTGTTAGGAGAGATGTGGCGCTGGGAAACAGCAACAGATTTATCAGGAACATGCAGGGGATGATGCAAGGGACGAGTGGGGTACTGAGGCCGACTGTAAGACTGTACACAAGAGCAGTAGACTGATGTTAGAGGTGTGGGACAGGAAGGGTCAGCAGGTGAACTGTGCAGGGTAAAGAGGTCTTGGTAAGTTGGCCATTGTTTTCCCTTAGTTAAGTCTGGGTGTTTTAGGAGCTGGGGAAACAAGCTTGGCAGAGGACCAGCAGGCCACCTACTCCAGCTTTCTTACCCCATGGGGGAGGCATGAATTAAAAGAATTACTGAGCAGACTGAGGCTATGCAGGGCTTAGTTGTGGAACAGGCCCACCCTCAGTTCTGTGATGCCTTTGGCCACCTCCATGCAAGTCTTTGATGAGTGTTGTCCTTGGACCACTGGATTCTTTAACTGCACAGCCTAATAGTCCGTTGACCAATCCATGGCCTGTAGGATACTTAGAGAATTTAAAAGGCTAGCAAATAATAGGAGGAACAAATCAAGCGCCTTGGGGATTTGAAAAACTGAAAACTGACCACACAAGAATTTGAGGAAAGGCAATTTTTTGAGGATGGTATCGACAAACAGCAGGACTTGAATAAATATTAGAAAATGCCATTAATCCCAGCTGTGCCTTCATAAAATGACAGTGTACATATGGTATGAATGTAATTACCATCTGTAATACCAACCTCTATTTTGCATACCTGGGTAAAGTTTCTGGGATCTCTGTAGAATCTGTTCCAGCCCAGTATGGAGATATGCTTGAGACAAGCACAGTTCTCTAAGAGCTGACATCTTTTTTAGTGCTGTCCAGGCAGCAGCCATTTCTGACTATTCTTCTACTCTGTTTATCTGCTTTTAGGTAGCAAAAGTATGTTATGCATAGCAGGATTATTTCTTAGGCACATTTTACTAGACAACAACTTCTGTGGCTTGTTGTCATCAGAGCCTGAAAATACCACATACTATTGTTCACAGCACTTGATGAACCTGATGTTCTCGGAAATCTTTTCCAACCTGCTTGATTCTGTGACTATGTCCCTTCCAACCCAAACCATTCTGTCATCCTATGACTTATAGCAAACTGTTAAAAAACACCTGTTTTCTGGAGAAGAATGGGAAGAGGCAATGGCCATGCCAAGGAAGCTGTCGTGATTTGTTAAATATCTTTGGATTATATCACATAGGCCTAACTTTGTGGCTACCTACATGTGTGTTGTTTTACAGATATTTCTGTTTTTACCTGAGAGAAGGCATATAAAGCATGGAAAACACTCAGATCTATGTCCTCAATAGTTTTCTTAGGTGGGCTTCAGTTCTGTGGGATGAGAAGTCCAATTTCTGAAGTTTGGTCATCACTGTGGGCTTTACTCAGAGCTGCTAAGTTCTGATTCAAAGGCACTTACCTCATTCCAAACAGGCTCTGCTATTTATTCCTTTCCAGAGTATTGTGTCCTGTGGCATTTGGCCAAGTAGTGTAAGTTCTTGTGACACCCTTTGAAGTCCTTAGCCTTTTTAATGATTGCCATGGAGTGTGGAATTAACTGGACCATCTGGCCCTAAGTATTTGGCTCTCCTACATGATATTTGTGACCTGGGATAATCAGAGAAATGGCGTATTTTGCTATGAAATGGCTAACCTCAGTTTGCTGTCTTTGTTATTCAACAAACTCCTTTACAGACCTTAATTTCGGTCATCTTATCTGTACTTTGTGTGGAGGATGTTCATACGAGTTCATTAGAAGTCTATTTCAAGGAACCTCTTAGGAGAATGATACCATGTACAGCAGAAATCTGGTTGTTTCCTCTTAGAGCTCACTATCTAATTCATGCAGTTCATACAGAATTACTACAGAGAATGAACAGCAGGAACCCGAGGATGACAGGGATGTACACAGGAACTGTACATTGTACAGACATAAATAAAAGCTAGGGAGAAGAGAGTGTTCACAGCTCTGCTCACAAGTAAAAGACATGAAAGATGAAAGTATGAGGAGAAAAATAAAATGCTTTAAAGGAGCCTATAGAATAAATTTCCTTACTAATTAGGAGAAATCCTATTGCTTCAACCTACTTCTGATAGAGGATAGTGAAAGGTGCAAAGCACTTCTGAATGGACAAGGGCTGGATGAGGTGACCTTATAACTCTGCCACACAGTGCAGCAATACTGGTAGGAGCTGAAATACGAAGCTCACAACAACAATTCATGGCTGGCTCATCCCTGTTAAAAGTTGGAACAGAAGCACTTGTAGAGTGAAGGTAGCATGCTTGACCAATGTTTGTGGCAGGCTCACTGAAAGTACCAAAAGAATATTCCTCTCCTCTATTGCAGCTATTTGTAGTATATTTGGGGATTTTACTGCCTGATGTATCGAACTTCCCATTTGATTTATTTGGAGGTAAAGTGTGAAAAATATTTTAAGTTGTATTTTAGTTGTGATAATTCTACCAGTTCAACTAGGAAAGTTTATTTCAGTCCCTTTAACTTATTCTCCAAGATGGGAGCTAAGAACTGTAAAAGGCTTACTTTTTTCAGAACTAGTTTTGAGACATGAATTTAATGTCTTCCATTCTTTGGCATTTGCCTGGAGCGTCTCTGTTTATATCACAGAACACACTGGTACTGTTTTAATTTTTGTCTGGCAAAGTAATTCTTGTTTCTTTTGACGGAAATTGAACTGATGGAAATTATTGCTTATAAAGTCATGCAATTACTAATTACTGGTGTAGATGATGGGACAGTGTGTCTCCAATTTTCAGGAGCTATAGTCATGTCAAACAGTAATAATATAGTTTAAGTAAGCAATACATCTTGAAGCCTGTTTCTCTGTTCCTGACTAGGTTTGATTATTTTCTCTAAGACACTTGCTAAGGCAATAGCACTGCAAAATCCAGGATTTTTTAATAATTAGCTAAATCTTCATGTTATGTTTTTCACTAAATTGCAGTAAGAGAAAGTGCCTTAAAATTTCAATTTCCTTCATTTCACTAGGAATGCTCTTTTCATGTGAATGCTAAAACTTTTAATACTTTCAGAAAGAGTACTATGCGACAAACCAAACTATTTAATTTACTTTGAGACACTATTTCCATGGACAAAAATTAAGAAAAATGTTTCTTTGACTCCATTATAAACAAGTGGGCTTATTGCTGTACAAACTGTGACAAGACATAAACTGCCAATACCATGTTTTTACATCAAAAAATGCTGTAATTCCGTTTTAGTCATGTCCCTGAAAACTTGGGTTTCTGAAACATTGGCATTTAAATACAAAGTAAATGATTTCTTTGAAATACAGCATATACTTTTGTGGATGACAGGTTGGAATTAACATCTGTTGTTTCTATGAATGAGGACATTCAGCACCATAATTATGCAACTGTGATCATACAGTTTTGGTCTTTAGTCCAAACAGTAGCATTTGTAAGCAGGCGTTTCCAGTGTGCAACATGGTGCTAACTTCAACAGGTTTAATCTAAAAGCACTGAAAAAAGGAAAAAATAGAAAGAGAGAAGATTTTAATCACCCTAACTTTGATTATGTTGTCAAGCCTTCTACAATGCAGTTGTCCAAATACAATACAGTTGTCCAAACGAAGCAGAATATTAAAGACAAAGATTTAAATATAAATTAATAGCCAGAGACACTATTGCCAAGAAGCAGATATAATTTATGTCTAAAATAAGTACGTACCTACACAATATATGCTTGTGTATGTCTTTGAATGTAATTTTGCAACTCTGCTGAGTTTTTTCTATGATATTCTATAAACTAGTGATATATAGCCATAGGAATGGCTCTTTATGTGAATTACAATTTTGTATGGCATTGTCTTATCCTCTTCATAACTGCTGATATTTTGGAGCTGTCTATGAGAGAGGTAGGAATGTTTATCTGGAGGTGCTCAACAATTTTAATTCACATTAGACAAGTTGGCCCAAAACCATGTACAACCTCTGATCTCAAATAGAAGTTTAGACACTTCAAATATTGAAATAAAATATGTATGGAGACCTACCCGAGTAGATGAAGGGTAGAATTCAGCAACACATGCTATATGTACCAAAACATGGAAGAAATCCAATGGCCAGTTACTGTTCTTCATTTTGGAAAAGTTACTTGACTAGTCCCTAAGAAAAAGCAAATTTATATTTTAAGATGGATTTACTGCACCAAATATTTTCAGGTGACAAGTGACACTTGTTTGCAAATGTAGTGGCTGAGATTGTTAATTATGTTTACTTGACATAAGAAGTGTTAATAGAGAAGAAGTATTACTATGTCTCGACTCTTATCAATATATTTGTATGGAGTTGTGAAAGGAGAGGTCAATGAAATGCAATTTTTATCATATTGATGCTTTCCGGTGAGCGGAAAACACTCAACAAATGTGTAAATATTGTCATGGAAGGAAATGAGGCGAGGGTAACTTTCGGTATTTGCCTCTTTGACAAATATGAAGTAAATAAGGTGTTTAGAAACATGACAACTCGTGAAATCCATCATGTTTGCTCAAAAGCATTTTAATGAAATGTAATACTTTGCTGTAAGACAAGCAGGAAAAGTCTTGTGATTTTCATTTGCATTGAAACACTAAACCATATTTTCTGTATTCTTAGATTCTCTAGTTTGATTCCTTATTCTTTGTCTAGTGATACTTTACTGGAAAAGGTTATGGTGGTTTATTATTATTGTAATTAATGCATTAATTAATGGTTTCAGTATTTTATAGTATTCTGTAAGAACTGGGATTTTAAAAAACATAATATTTGCTTATAAGGAGTATCAGTGAAATAATCTATTTTAAAAAGTTAAAGGATAAAAAACGTTAAAGGATGATATGTCAGCTGTACCATTTCTTACAGCCACATTTAATGATTTTTTATAGGCTGTTGGAAGTACAGAACTAAAATACATAAACAATTAATAAAATATGGAACATACCATGAATGCACATCAAGGAAACTGTAAAATATTAGAATGAATTATTTTTTTGCAACTTGGTGTGGCTTTTGCTTTGGAAATCATGCATCAATTTTCTGGTTTTGACTGAAATAAGGACCACCCTGAAGCCAAGCTTAATTGAAATAAATCCCTTAGAAGGCTCTATTTATCACTGTTGTAAAATTGGCAGCTAAAAAGACATAACAAAATATGCAAATTGGAGATGAAATAAATTTTGCATTAAAACAAACATTTAATTTATGCTATTGAATTAATTCATCATTGACAACTGATTCTTTGAGGAGACAGAAAATCACTTAAAAATAGTTTTGAAAAATTTCCAGGGAACATGGTACTAGAAGGTGCAGGGTTTCTTCACACCAAACTTTAGTAGTTTTTTCATAATGAAAAGCTTCTGGAGAGACAAATACTGTTAGTAACTTAAACCCATTAATATTTACCAGCAAGCATGACTCTCTTCATCTGTTTCCTTGTGTTGATAAAGGAGAGTCTCTCTGAATAATTACCTTTCAGGGAAAAAAAAATAGCTCTGTAAGTTTTCTGTTCTCTATTCAGAAGAATTTTGAAATCTGAGCCAATCACTGTCACATAGTCTTTAGATTATCACATGATACAGAATGTGATATTAATCTCTGTTGGATGCCTTTATAACCAATAATTGGAGTTTGGAAAAACATTATTAAAGCATACATCACTTTGACTAAACATCATGGAGATGTTGGTAATAAATTGTTCTACCTTTTTGTATCAGTAAATCACTGTGAAAAAAGGATTCTTTGGTTGCTGCTACATACTGTTGTTCCATATAAAGGAAGCAAACTGTGAAAGCATTAAATGTTAACAGGAAAGTATTTTTAAAATGAAACTTTACATTTTTGTTTCCTTGTATCAGCACAATTTGGTAGATCTAAATATCTTTTACTGATCATATATGCATTTTGTACTTTTTTTGGAATGCCAAGGAGATGAAACAAGGTTTCCCCTTGTCTTTACTGCTCACAAAGCAGTAATGTAGCAGGAAACTTGAAAGAATGTATGAAAATGAGAAAAAACACTCAGGTCAGGCGATTGGATCTTGTTTTGGTCCTCAGAAATGTCCAGAAGATGCAGAAATTCTTGTTCTTTGTTGCTCAGTAACAAGGGAACATACTTGCATCCAAACTGCTTTCAGCTTGCAGTGTTGACTTACTGTTGTTTATTCTTCTTACCCATCCTCATCTTTCAAAAGTGTGTCAGAGTTCATGACAGCATTCTTACCTGTTATTTGGCAGTTCACAGGTAGAATAATTTTCCTTTGATTGTCCACCAACCCCTTTCCATGAACACGTGAAATATTTAAATGGATGTTCCATGTAGAAGTACTTAAGGTAGGTATTACAGAGTATTGTGAGTGTTTTTTGTCTCTGGCTGGATGCTGTGTTTTTCCGCTATGTGTTTTGTCATATTTTGCATGATGTTGTTTTTAATGGCAATGTGCACCTGCACATTTGCTTGCTTGCGAAGTGCAAGTTTTGCTTACATTTTCGATCTGTCTCCCACATGGTCACCAAGGAAAAAACAGATTCTGTACATGATTACTCCTATTAACTATTAAAAGGATTTAGTAGTTCAAGAATAGTTGGAAGAAACAAAGACAATTGTATTTACGTGTTGTCACATACACATCTGAAATAACTACATTATAAATATATTTTTGATGAAATACCTCTTGAAGTGCCAGACACAGTAAGAATGGTTTCAGGAACTGGCTGCTGGAACAGATACAGTCCTGATCAGTGTGGTAATGGTCCTGGGTGTGAAGAGTGATGGCTGTTAAGGTTCTAGGCCTACAAAGTGACAAGTTGCTGCCTGCTTGTCAGAGACTGACAGTGGTGGCCAGCTTTACAATGTGCCTAAGAGACAGACATGGCCCGGTTTAGAGTTTGAATTATAAAATGCCCTTGAATTCTCTGATTAATACTTTCAGTACAGGAACCTTTTGAAGCAAACCCTCTTTATTTACTCTAGTGGCTTCCCATTCAAGTATAGGACTATCTACTTCCACATCATCTGCATGAAAGAAATCACAACTGCACTCAATCAGACATTGCTCTGGAGGAAGGTGTAACGTAAGGGAGTTGTACTGCTGGGGAGAGGTGAATGTGAGAAAAATGCATCTCCTGAGATGTGTGGTAAAGAGTATGCCGAGATAACAGTCGTCTTACAACCTACTGTTGCAACAGCTTGCATTCATAATTTTTGTGATATTTCATGGCCTTGATAAAATGGCAGGATTAAGCTCTTAACCATGTTTTTGATTTCTTTCTGTACTTTAAAAACAGAGTGATACACATATGTTCGAATTATAAGAACATCAGCCTAATCTGTTAAAATTAAATAACAGCCATAACCCCTGTCTATTTTAAATGTGTAAGAGCATGATAACTGGTAATTAGTTAGTCTTATGTATAAACTTACGTCTGGAAAAAAAAAAAAAAGTTATAATTATACTGGAGTGATTTAAAAATTGTTACAATGTTTATGTTCACTGAAATTACAGGAGCATTTTCAGGCAAGTCATTAGTTTTTAGAATTTGCAGTCAGTTCATCCCTGGAGTACCCTGCATATGTCACTTTTTATTCTGGTGGCAAAACATTATTTGGTAGTTTATGTCAGCAATAAGTTAAGTTCCTCTCTATTTGCACTGCACTGACTGATAGCTGTTGTCCAGATAAACCCAGCAAAGGTATGAGGATGAGATCTGCTCCTTAGCCAGCTTAAAACTGGAAGCCAGTTTACTTGCCATTCCTACATTTCCACTAGAACTTTAATATATTAAAATGTAGACTTAGAAAGAAAACTTAATTCTATGGGTTTACCATTTGGACTCAAGGATCTCAGAGGAGTTCTCCAGCCTAGATGAATCTGTGATTCTATGAATCCTTCTGTTACCGGCTTTTTAAGGATGATCGTACTTCATTGCCAAAAGCAAGGCAGTGAGATTAGTCAGATCAAGCAAATATTAAAATATCATCTTGCTACAGTTCAAATGAGTAAAAACTGCCACTGAGGTAGACAAAGATTTTCAGGGGAAGATTGCAACTCAAGAAACAGTGAGGAAGCCTGGCTTCTAATTCAGCTGGACTCCCTGAGTTTGGACTTGCATGATCAGACCAGGAAGAATGCAGCTATATTTTACTGAGGTACAACATAAAAACAGAGGGTTTATGCTAATATGTAAAGAGAATTAGATGAAAAACGTTCTATACTTCCATGCTTATTCACCTGCACTTGTGACTCTGAGCACTGGAAGCTTCACAGCTTCTGTTCATTTCATTCTAAAAAATTCACCTGGATAGACTATTTTCATATTCCCCTGTTTTTTGATAAAGTGCATGAAATCACAGACTAAGAAATATTCATTTAGAAAAGTCATTAAATGTTGGATTCATGTCAGTTAGCAGACTTGTATTTATTGGGAACTGATTACATGAACAATCCCATTATTTATTATTTCTGCATCTTTAAAATGCTGACTAGCCTGCAATTTGCCTTCTTAGAAATCCTAATTATACAGTAATTTGGTCTGTTTATAACATGTTTTCAATTTTCACTATGTATTCGACTGTCAGAAAAATATGACATTTGGTTTTATGGAAATATTTAAATCACAACAGCAAGCTACTGCACTGGAACTCTGGCTTTTGGAGACAAAGATGGGCTGGTGAATTTGTTCTCTCAAAAATGGGACATTCAGAAGAATTCCCAATTGATTTCCATAACAGATGAGTTTAGTCAGTGTGGAGGCATCTGAAATTCCATTGTATTTTAGCAGCTTGTAAAATGGAAGCAACATCTGAAATGCTGATGAACAGCATTCAAATACTGATCTAAATCAACATTTTGATTTATTAATTCATAAATTAAATATATCTATGTGACTCAGAATTTATCAAACTATTTGTGCCATTTTAACATATGTGCTTTTCAAATATGTGCTATCAGATCAATTTTGGGAGTATTTTTTATAAGGCTAATTTTTTCTCACACTACTTTTCAGTGGAAATTCCTAAAGAATTCCTATTGCTTTGTAATGCAAAAGAGCCCGTTTTTTATAATGGTGTATGGTTTCTTAAAAACCTCATGATAGCTAAAAAATTAGCATGAGCAGTGACAGCATGCACTATTGGCAGCATCATTAAAACAAGGCCTTAAAAATAGGTACCTGTAGAAAAGGGCCAGGCTTGACTACTCGTCCCAAATCCCATCTATTTACTATCACTGTTAAAAACAGAACAGTGGGCTGGATGGACCTTTCCCTCACCCAGTCTTACATTTTCTTGCAGTCTTACAGTGTTATCTGCTCACTTTTGTTGCTACAAATACACTGTGCAGTGTATTTTATTTCATACATAGACAATTATAATTGTAAATCAAAATGCTGCTTGAGTGGACTTGCAATATCAGAGAATTTGCATATGAAATGTCAGAAAGTGATTAATTAGCTTTGCATGACAAATAAGGTATCTTCTTGAATCTGCAGCTTTTTGTGTGAATTTTTTCACTTTTATTGAATTTACTTACACTCTTCACATGCTCTTCTTGTACACGGTGATGCTGACTCTATAACTCTTCAGAAATTTCCAGTGAATTTGCTGTTTTGAACCTACCATGGAAGCTAGACAACAAAGCTCCTTTCTGAATTTAGGACATACTTTCCATCCAATGTTTATTGTACAGCAATGCAAAATGCTACATTGCTGCCATGTGAAGTATTACCACTTGTTTTGCTATTACCTAGCCAGGAAACTATGTGGTAGATTGCTGTTGTACAACATAGGGAGAATATAGCCAAAATTCTCAGAACCCATACTTTGTGAAACTGACAATAGTGATTTTCCTTAGCACATTCAGTCATTTCCTCATTATCCATGTAAAGAGCTCATAATATCAACTGGTAGTTAGTTCTGTGGGGGGTGTAGTGCTGTCTCAGAGGCAAGATTTACTTTGCTAGTTTTTACTTCTGAGAGTTCCACAACTGGGAATCATGAGGTGGTAGGGACAGTGGAAACTCTCCGAGGGACAAGAAGGTATCTCTACCTAAAATTCTGGTTTTATGCTGTGTATTCCTTTCTTTCGCTAACATTTTACTCCTTGCAGTGAATCTCACAGTCCTGAAGTCTTTGCCACAGAAATTTCCCTCTGCCAGGTTTTACTTCCCGACAGTATTCAGATAAATACTTTTAAAATACTTACACCTGTAAAAAACCAAACAAACATGTGAATTGTATATTTGTGGTAGCCTCATCAATCCCATTTTCATCGGATTTTCTAATAGCCATTTATTTCTGTTTTTGGTTTCTTCAAATCTTGTAGAACATCAAAAATTTACTTTACACCGATGATGTGACAGGCTATTGTTCATTGATAGTTCACAGAGTATTTTGGAGTAAATTTTCTTGATCCAAATAATTTACCTGATTGGAGCTTAAATCTCTGAACTTTCCATATCTGAAACATATCCTTTTCTTGCAAAAATATCACACACCAAATTTTTTGTCATGTTAACTTTAATGTTCGTATGGAGAAAGATAGGGAGAGAGCTGCACTGAAGTTACAATGAAAACCAAGAGTTCACAACACCATGCTAAAATATTTCTAGAAATATTGACTTCTCTCAATGGACATTTTAAGACTTTTCTCTAGTTTCTACTTTTTTCAAGTAATAAATAGGAATTATATCCACTAAAAAGAGGCCTCTGGAAGTTGGTTTAATATTATGAGGTGCAGTCAATTTATTGTCATACTTTTTAGGACATTATCAAATTCATTTTCTGAAAAAAAAATTCTTTATGGAATGTCTAAAAAGCTCAGAAATCCCTAAATCAGGAAGCTAATTCAGATGTTTCTGTTTGATCTCAGAAGAGTGTAAGTTTTCAATGTCATAATGCTGATATTTAGAATCTTTTCAGGGACAGGATTTAAACCATTTTTTTAAACATCGTGTTTTAAACATGGTAAAGATGTGAACTCTGTTTTCAGTTCCAGACTCAGTGAACTCCATTTCAGTTTCAGGATGTAGCCAAAGCAGATGGGAAGTCCTGCCCCTATCCTGAGACGTAATGAGAATTTGCCCTCATGATATCTAACAGGAAGCTCTTTGCTACTAATGCCACTGTCTTCCCAAGACAATAAAGAAAGAGTACATAGTTTTAAACCATAAAATCTACCTCTCCAGGCTGCCCTCACACACAAAAGTTCTAATTTCAGGTGTCTCATCTGAATCAATACTAAAGTAATCCCCCTAATGCACTGCTTTTGGAATTAGGTGGCCATATTCAGTTTCCCCATGAAAACGTGTGGAACTGCATCCCTTTAGAAAACTTTTGGATTTCGTCAGACCTACAAACTGGTGATGTTCATCATAAGCAGTTATTTACTTTGTACCTACAAAAGCAGGGGTGTTAATAGTGATCAAGCTCCAGGTTTGATTTGCCTGTCTGCGTCTCCTTTCAGGTTTCTCTTAAGTTTGGTTCTTTACTTTGCTGCTTACCTGAACTTTTAAGTGTTTTTGAAGCCAGCCACTGTTTAACAATTGCCACATTTCCTCCCACAGGCAGTTATGTTTCACTTATGGCTTAACTAATCCATAACATGTTATTGGTTACTATGAGTTTGTCAAAGCATTAGTATTTGACTTACTGATATCTTTGAGAGACAAAGAAAATCGCATTCATTTCCAAAACCAAGTGCTACTGCCATAGAAACTCTTTAAATGCTGGTAGTTTCTCTAGGGCAGAGGACTATTAAAAGAGAAGGTTTGAGAAAGGGAAATATTCTTCAGGAATGAGATCTCATACTGCATCATTACTGTGGTATACTATGAGAGAGAAACATGGCTAAAATGCAAACAGAGCAAACAGAGACAGGGAATTTTTTTTTTTTTTTTTTTTTTTTTTTTTGAGAACTTTTGGCCACAATAAATTTGGGTTTGGAATTAAAAAAAGAGAGGTGGAAAGAGAAGACATAATGCCTAATACTGAAGTAGAACTTGTTTGTATCTAACATATTGAAGAAATTGTTCGAGAACAGTTCATTCTAGTGAAAATATTACTTTTGTAATTCTGCCAACATCAGTGTTTTCTCATTCATGAATCAGACTTCTTTGCTCATTTGTGGTTGCTTTCTTCTCATCCTCTTTCCTTGCCTACTGTCCTTTTACAGCAAAAAGCCATCCACAGTTGCCTAGCTAAGCACTTGCTCAAGTATCAGTGGTGAGGGTTCTACAGAGCAAGTCAGCTAGGCCTGATGTGCTCTTCTTATTTGTGTAGTCCACACAACTCTTTGGGTTTGTGTGGACACACTGGGGTTCTTTTTCAGTTATTTAGTTCTGCTGCAGAAGAACTTGTCTGTCTTCTGGTAAGAAGTGTGGAAAAGGTGTTGAAAAGCTGGGCCTTGCTGCAGATGTGGGCGGTCCAGCACAAGCAAAAGCACAGTGTGGGCTTTAATTCCTGCCACCAGCTACAAATTAGGTGTGGGATCGAAGACCAAGTGAATGTGTGCTTTAAAATCCAGAGGTGCTGGGCAAAAGTATGGAGTAACACTGGGGTAGGTGTCTCCCTCATAGAAACTGTTATGTAATGACTAGATACCATTTAGATTATGAAAATATTGGTCTATCACTACAGCAACCCAGGGATTACTTTTCTGAAATGGATTTACTGGTTCTACCTGATTCTGTTCATATGAAACCTGAAGATGCCCGACAATTATATAGCTGTGGATGTTCTGTGCAGGAGAATATTGGCCATTTCATTATAACAAATCCAACTAAAACAAAATGATAGCTGGGGAAGAAGGGAAGGAGGGAGGGGAAAGGAAGGCATTATTCCTTACCACAAAACCTTCCTCTCTTTCTCTTCCTCCCCTAAGCAAATTAGCTTTATGCATTCAGGCCTGTGCAGGAAAGTTACTGAAGCACCAACACAGAAGGAAATCATACAAGATGCTGTACCTGGTTCCAGTAAAATTTGAGTGTGTGGGTGGCACAGAGCTTAGTTCCATGTGCTTTCCACCCCACAGGCAGCTCCACAACTTCCTGTTGTGGAGGTTTCTCCTCTTTCCTATGTGGCTTTGTGCAGTAGGCTTGCCTTTCCCTTGGTTGATGTTATTTGCAGCCTCTGTACAGTAAGTAGCCTTGTGCAGTTTGCTCATCCAGAAAGGCTGCAAATAAATTTGACTTATGAACACTGTAGGGTGGTGTTATGAAGAATTATCTCAACTAAGAATAATTTTTCATTAGTTAAACAGGAGATGACATAGTGCCTGACTTTTTTCCCCTGGACTTTTCAATATGTCCCATTCAGGAATTAGGACCAAAGACAATGTTATTTTAGTTCTTTTTGGAAATATTTACTCATTCCCAATGTGTTCTGTTCTCCTTAAAGTGACACATGTTTACTCAGAAAGGAATATACCAATCACTAAAATTGTATATTTTCTGCTTTTATATGAAGTGGTTTTTGGCAGCCTGAAAGAAAATTTTGAGTCTAAAATCAGATCTCACAGTCTAATAGGTCCTGGCTTTGATGATTTACAAGCAGAATTACATACCTACTCCCTTTGCTTCTGAGTTTTCAAACTAAGGGTCATCATGAGGGTAAGCTGTATCTCATTGAAACATAGACAAATGTGACTGAACTGTTAAATTTATATCTTTTTTATTTGAATCCTCTTGATTTAATAAGGAAGAAGACAGCAAAATGAATGAAAGTGTAGATCAGAGCCAAGACTTTCATCTTTGGTTTGGATCAGATCTGGATAGCAAGGTGAATCTTTTGTGGTTGAATGAATATCAGGGAGTAGCAAGAATGATTAAGTAGCTCAATGTAATGCACATATAAGTAATGTTTTAATGGTTGGAAGCCTTAAGTGTTTTGATCACTGACATGGAGATGTGTAAAAGCCTGTTTGATGACATAGGACGTGGATAAAGAGGATGAGGGGTTACAACATTTTATATATATTTATCTGTCAGTCTTCATCAACAAGCATTCAGATTCTGTTGACACAGCAGTATTAAAGTTGTTTCAGCTTCAGTAATGTGAGTTTGTTTTACATTTCAAGGGATTTAGCTAAAAATTGGTAATGAAAACATACTACATATTTTCATTTACCATTATAGTTTGACTAGTACAGGTCTAGTACAGCTTTGTATTTTATTGGCTTGAATATGTAGAGTATATTATAGTGGGATATTTCATGGTTAAGGCAAACCAATGTTTTTCAAATTGAAGGCAATCACAGTAAATTTTTATAATATAAGTAGTCAATAACTCTTGAAATAGGCACAGATATCAGTTGCATCATTTACCAGATAGTTTAGCCAGGATAGTCAAGTTAAGTAACAATTTGGCTGACTTTGAGGAAAGTATTCCGTAAGTCTAAAGAACAAGTGTACAGTCTTCCTGGACAAGCTATTGATATGATTTGAACATGTAAACAATATTGATTATGTTCTCTTCTACCATTTATTTTGCTAGTAGAGTTTTCACTTGCTGTCAAACTGGAATCCCAATTTAAATACAGCATAATAAAATTTTCAACTTCTTTTTTAATGGTGGTACTAACTGTGAGCTACTAAGTCTATTTTTTAGCCCATTCAGCCTTTATATAGTTTAAATAGGCTTTATACTAAATACTTTGGAAAGAATGAGAAAGTTTACAGATTTTGATCCTCTGCAAATCTCCTTGAGCATTTTGTTTAATCACAAAATAGAGTGCATTTGGTTGGTCCAAGTACCAGGCACATGAGTCCCAACTGGCCAATTTGTGTGGGAATGTGGGTCTTTACCTCATTCCTGGCCACTCTTTTTTCTCTTTATCCAATGCTCAATGAGCTGCTGCACGCACATTAATTGCCCTGAGCAGACAAGTAGTCTTTTCTGTTTCTACCATAAATGCCACTCAATGAACCAGCCACTAGGTCATGCTCAAGTGCAAAGGAATCTTGTTTTTCCCTCCCAAACATCTAGCATCACCTCCACCCTGACTTCAGCTTCTGTGAGGCCAGTGAGTCCTTTCACAAATATTCATAATGTGGTTGATATAAAAAAAAAGTGTTTGTAGATCAAAATATATTAAAACTATAAACATTAATACAGGAGCAGGATGTAGAGGTAATTGTCAAATTTTATCTTTTTTTTCCCCTAAAACTTCTCTTATATTTTAAAAATTGGTTATTTAATCACTGTAGAATTAAACAATACTGTAAAAGGCCTCCTAATATTCAGTCTTTCTGAAAACAGCTAAGGGATTGTATCACCAATATCTTCTCCTTCATGAGGACAACAGCAATTGAAATGCAAAATTCTTTGTCTTTCTTCATACACTTTCATCAACAGATCATTAACTATCTTCAAACTTTTTTAAATTAAATCTTTTTTTAGGAGTATATTTAAGAGAAAAATTAAATAACAGTGAAGTGTGTTGTCTATGAAAACAGGTTAAAATGTTCATCTTCACACCACAGTTTTTAATTGGAAAAAAATAATCAAGAAAGTAAGTTACTTATATGCTGTGAAACAAATAGCTAAAGCTCCTGGGAGATCCTCAGCAGAGGAAATCACAGATTTTTGGTGTACACTTTTTGAGTCACTACTATTAAAAGAGTCGTTTACATGGAGATCATCAGACATAAAGCCATTTATATGTGGGCTTTTTAGCTTTTTCTACAGTCTGTGAAAACTAGAGAAGACTAATTTGCTTTTACATAAGATTCTCTCTGATAGAAGACTGTTAAATTAGCATAACGATGCCTTAGCATTTTAAGCTTATTTGAAGTATGTAGCACATCTGAAATGACTGAGAACCATTGGCTTGAACAGACATTACCTAACCCTGCAAAGTCTGTGTTTGTGGAATTTGATGAATATACGGAGAAATACATTGAGTGCAGCACTCTTTCCACTGCCTTAATCAGTCTTATGGAATTACCTCACCTTGATGGCTCTTCCTCTAGCAGCTTCCCTTTGAGAAATTTCCTTGCCTTCAGTCAATAGATCAGTTGTGACAGTACCAATCTCTTCCAGTGACTGCAGCCTCACTTTGTAGCTTGTACCACTCATTTTTGTGGCCTGTTTACACTCTGTGACTTGGGATGCAGTCTTGGGCACAAGTAGAAAAGCTGCAAAACTGGTTAAACTGATGTTCTTTGTTTAAGGCAAGGTACAATACAAGTTGTGAAAGAGGGAGCCAAGAAAAAAGGACCATCTAGCAAATCAAGTATAAAGCCAGGAGTGGAACTGAAGTCTGCTGCACTGTGATTTTAGGTTCTTTTTACTGTATCATCCTTTTTTTCTGGCTAATCTTTATCAAACCATGTTGCTGACATGCAGCTCCTGGGCCAATACATTGCAGAGTATCTGAAGTTGAGCCAAAGTCTATTAGAAAGCAAGGTGGGAAATCTTTTAGGTAAAATGGTGAGTTAGTCATGTTTTTATATGGGATTGTGGAAAATGAAGATTGTTGTTGGTATTTATCTTCAAAAAATTCCATAAAGGCTCTGCTGGTTGCTAGGAATCACTGTGGAATGAGTATTTGTCTGGCTGACAATATTTGGTTGAGAAATAGCTGTGCAGAGTTGTTACTCACAGGGGCATTTTACTATCTGCATTGGAGGCTGCAGGAAAGGACTTCAAGACTCACCCTTTAGGGATGTTAGACACAGGACTACTGGGAAGGTGATGCTGAGGAAAAGATCAAAGTGCTTAAAACCCAGCAGCTTCTGAGAAGGAGGATTAAAATGGGACCTACATTAAAACTTGTTTCTGCCTGAGAGTTTTAAAAGGAGATCTGCTATGACTTTAGTCATTATGTCTTAGCTATGAATAATAACTAAAAGTTTATGAAATAACTCTAAAGTGACAAAGAGTCTGTGTCTTGAAAGAAGGTATAGAATAACTTCAAAACTCTCAAACCCACCAAATATTCCAATTACACTGATTTAATTCTGCTTAAATTTGGGTCAGGTCGAATCAAAATTTTGCCTGTGTTTTAAGTTTACTCATAGTCTTATCTAGGATCTCAAACTGAGATAGGATAAGTCAAAGTATGTAAGTGGCCATCTCTCTGAATCTACTAGAAACAGAGCTTTGCTTGTACATTTAGACCAGATGCAGTTGTTAGAGTTAGGTGAGATGAATGCCATTCATAATGCAATAACACATTTGTGATTGCTATCAAAGGCTTGTTGTTATCACTTACTGGACTACAGTAGACCAGATCTCACACCTTAGAGGCAGGATATTTTTTGTTTTGTTGTATGCTTGGTACTGAATATATATTTGGTATTTAGTAAATACTGTCTGAGTCTGATATCTCAGTAAACTGCTACTGTGTTACTAAGACCTTTGGTTATAATGCAAGCAAATTTGGATTGGAAAAATACATGCTTTATTTGCTCTTTCTACAGCATTTCCTATGGGAAATTACTGTAAACTTATCAAACTCAGTATTTAATTAGCAATGCCATTATTTTAAGAGCCTTGCCTAATGTGCTTTTTTCACATCCTAGCAGCATCAAGGTTAATTATGTTAATTTTTGCATTCAGTGTTCTCAAGCAGCATGCAATAGGTTCTCTAGAAACAACAAACCTGTAGAGGTAAAGCTTTTCACCACCTTACAAGTACAACAGGGTCCTCTAAATGCTTTGGCAATGAACATGAAAGAAAAGAAATAGCTGATCCTGAAAATACCATTACCATTATTTATTTTGAAATTGACACTGCACAGTTTTCAGGCTAACACCCAGATTTAGCTGTGTATCTGAGATAATCCAACACATACACAAATCAGCCTAAAATGTCTTTTCCTTCATCTCTGTTAAATCCATTTAATTTCTTGAAAAGGTGAAGAAAACATAGATCGAGAAAAAGAAATCAACTAAGGAATTTTGTTTATTATGATTGGACAGCTGCAGTTGGTCCACTAAGGATCACTTTATGTTTTATTTTGATTAAGGAGATACCAGTCTGCCAACCATAATTTGTACAATGCTGCTATTGCAGTTGAAAATAGATGACCTTTTGCAGCTGACAGTGGTACTAATTAAGGTGTCATTGCTGGGCAAAATTTTCCATCTGTGACATAATCAGTAATGGGATTTTTATTTTTATTTCTGCATATTGGTATGTTGCCAATTTAATCAGTTACTCTTTGCTGAGAGTTGTAGTGTCCCCCATTAACATGTGTGAGGTTTAATTCTAGTCATATATTCAGTCAATCACATATTTAGTAAACGTTGATGAATAGTTTGTAGGCGCGTTCAAAGTTAACAATTTTGCTGAATCAGGGTTAAAATTTAATTTTTCCCCCACCTGACATAGTTGGAGAATGAATATTTGTCCAAACAATATTTGTTTCTATTTTATTAGTGAAGTAAGGGTTCTCTTTTTTTTCAAATTTCCATCTTCATATTCTTGGATCTGCAGTCTCTGACCATGTGGCCGTGTACCTTTCCTAGCCTTTGTACTGTCTTGTCATCCTGTAGGAAGTCACGGACATGATACTAGTCTTCAGGTTTTTTCTCATTTTGTGCCTGTTTTTCCATCTCAGAAGAGAGATACAAACCAAAATTGTACAGTTCTGCCAAAATCATGGCTACTGAATAGAGTGATTGCCTTATGTTTTCCTCAGTGGTTCTACCACTGAGTTTAAGTATGAAAAAGTAAAGCAGAATGCCATTCTATAGTCATCATGTAGACTTTGTCATGTCTCTGCATTATGCAAATTTATCTTGTACTGGGGAATATTTTCACTCAAATGAATGCCCATGCATATATTGAATTAAAGAAAAAAGCAAGCAAGACACTACTGGGTTTCAAATAAGAAAGTAATATATTGGGATTTATTTACAAAGGCCATGTTTGCTCTTCCAGCACCTCTTACCCTTTGCTGACTTTTTTCAAATAACAGGAGCATGTGAGACCAGGTGTTTCAATGCCCCATTTTTTATTTATGAAACAAATCTGAGCAGAAAAAAGAGCAGCACCTACCCTCTCATGAAGGAGAAACAGGAAGCAACTTGAAGGGTTCTGGTTCTGGAGTTTGCCCAGATGGAGTTCAGATTTATTAATTTTTGGGACATGCTCCAAAAAGCCATTTAAACGTACACTGAGCATATGAAAAATAATTGTTTTGTGGGAAAAAAAAGGACAATAGGATATGACAGGCATGGTGTGAGACACTCTAATGGGCTTTACTAATTGTCAGCTCTAAGGTAATATTCTGTTGCTATGAAACAATTGCTTGAAAAAAAAAAAAAAGGCTCTAAAACATTTACAGAACAGAGGTGTAGCGTTGATGCAATTCTATAGCCAGGCCAATTGAGAGATAAAACAAAAATACTCTCAGAAATCAAAAGTTTCTGGGTTGCTGCACTACCCTGTAGTATTTCTCTAGGAAGATACACTTTAAAATATCAGTTTTTAAGGTATAAGTAAAGCCCGATCATTTGATTTTTACAACACTACTGAATTTAATGGAAATTTTGCTTTTTATTATAGGATTTAGACTTTACTGTTTCATCAATAATGATTTGTTTTTAACTAAATTTTGAAATACTTCTCAGTTTGTTTATTTTTTAAATTCCTGAGTTTAGCAAAATTCACTGTAAGTTTTATATCACTGAACACTTAGAATAGTAATAAAATTTTGAATTATTATTTAAAAGAATAATAGCACAGGCTTCTGCTTTTATGTGTAGGATGCTAATTCTTTTCAGACTGCTAGACATATTCTTTACCTGAGATACTTCCAATCAAATATGAAACAGATGCATGCATTGGTGAATTAAACAAATCCCGTAATACTTTAATTTCTAGAATTGCATGAATCAGGCACTGGACTACATGGATTTCAACAGTGAATTTCAACCAAAGGGATCAAAGTTCAAAATTAGAACTGCTACTTACTCCTGCTTTAATAGTTTCTGGAGTAATAGCTGAGGTTCTCTCTTCAGCACCGGCCAAAGTCACTTAGTGAGGCAGCAACTTAGGGGTGTGAGTATCTCCACTGGTGTCACTAAAGTCAAGCTTGTGTTTGCTTCCTTAAGAGAACATGCTCATAAGGCAATGCTGATGTACTTAGATTTGGAATTTGGACAGTTTAGATATAGTCTGGTTTTGAGGTACTTGTACTATGAAATAGCCTGTTTCAATACAACTGTCTAAAGCGTACAGCTTGTACACATGGCTTACCTTTGCATCCCAGTTTTAGGGATAACTGAAATGGAGCCACTGTCACTGTTGTCTCTGTAGAACTGCAGTGTAATGTAAATAATTTTGCAAAGAAAAATACTGACGAGGAAGTCTATTTTTATTTGCCATGTGCTTACAATTCTTCAGGTTCTGGGACAACGTATCTCGCATCTCACTTGTATTTATTTTGTGAGATTATTTGCTGTGATGAGAAAAACCCAGAGCTAACGAGGCAATTTAAAATCAGTAACGTGACAGCAGTTTTGCAACAAATATGTGAGTCTAGGTTGCCAGAAAAGCAGCAAACCAAGAGATGCCATGCAGTGGTGAGTTTTCCAGCAGAGAGGGAAAAGCAGCTGTGGCTGGAAGCCTGCCAGGTGCTCTCCTCAAAGTACTGCATCTGTCCTTGCACAGAGTGCTGTCCTTGGTTGCAGTAATTGCAGGGAGCATGACAGACACAGTAATCTATTTTCGGTTTATGGTCACATTTGTGCAACCCATCACTATTCAGAAGTGGCTGTGATTAAATAGACAAAGCCCTGCCTTTCTTTAGATATTTGTGCAGTTCATTGCAGCTAATTTCAGTAAGGTTGTGAGGCAAGACCTGTGACATAACACGTAAAATATTCACATTACAGTCTTCCTTGCTTTTTCTTAGGAACATGCTGATTTCCTCCAATCTTCTACTTTAATTCTACTTGTGTAATTTAATTTTTGTGTTTGTTGAGTTTTGATGAAAGTATTTTGCAGTCTTCAGCTCTGTATCAAACTACTGGGAAACAAAGGAGATGTCTGGATCTATACCTCAGCAATCTAAACCAATTTTTTCTTACCATCACTGAATACAGTCTTTAGCACTCAATCTGCAATACTGATGGCTTTGAACAGGAGTTCTGATTTTTTTTCCACATAATTTTGAAGGGAGATCTGGTCAAAACCAGCATTTTTTGAAGGAAGGCATGCTAGCTGTGATTGAAAGGATGATAGAAGTAAAATAATGCGTAAGTAAGAATAAGGCACTGTTTACCAGAAATAATATGTCATATATTGTACTGTTTCTGTGTGGGAAAAAAATCAGAAGATTGACCACAGTAATTTTTTATAAGTTTAGTTGGAAAAAAGGGGTTAAATTATCCATTATCAAGAGATTGATTGGGTTTTTTTGGCTTTCAAACAACACTATGGTGATCTGTTCCTTTTCCTCTCTAAGTATACCAATCTTAAATATTGATTCTGTGCTGTCTGGATGCTGTACCAGGCCATGTAGCTGAAAAGCCATGGTGTGTCATGACAGGTTATTTCTTCATTGTGATTGTCCAAACAGGTTCCTTTCATCCAAACGAAGTAGTACTGACTGCCACCAAACAGTCACAACAGGAGTTGTGAAGACAATGATGGATCCAATGAAACAACTCAAAGAGAGTAAAAAAGAGGTTAAAGATACCTAGAGGGAATTAAATTCGGGTACTGGATTTAAGCACTGTGCACTTTCCCTATTGGGACCACACGTCTCAGCCAGAAAAATACTGAGAACAACAGTGGTTGGTGGTCATCAGGAAAAAACCAAAAGCCTTTTAATGGACCCCTACCACCAACCCCGAGCAATGTAAACATTGAAAATATCTACACTTCTAAAACCTCAAATATGAGTAAATCCCAGGAATGAAGAGAGTGTTCCAGCTAGTTCCTGATTGCCGTTAGATCTATTATCACTCATTATTGCCCACCCAGTCTTCACTGTGCACTTGACAATTTCTTTTTAGTATTCATAGAACCACATGCAAGAGTCAAAACCACAGATCACTAGGATATTTATTAGGAAATTAGACTCTTGAATAAGAAATGTGATTCAAACAATCTTCTAGCAATATAGTATCTTGACTTCTGCATATACTTTTGCCAATTTTATGACAGAGCAACATTAAATTGTGTGGGTGGTGTAAGCTAGGAAGGATTATATGGGCCAGAGGGAACAGATCCTATTACTGTTGCATTCCAGATATTTCTAATTTAAGGGTTTTCTAGGACAATAGTTTTGAAATAGTACACACAGTACTTGTTTACAGGAGTTATTGAAGTTCACTGAAACATATGTTCAACTTTCCCTCTTTTTTAATATTTTTGTTTCTTCGTCCCAGATTCTGTAAAGAGGCCCTAGATATGTGAAGTGAGTTAGGCATAGGGTATGTTGGACGAGCCACATGGGGCGTGTGGGAAGTCCTCCACCTGAGGCCTCTCAATACAGGTTCTTCCACAGGAGAAAGTGTGGTGGGCTGTGGGAAACAGAGGATGGTGAAAGGGAGCTGGCAGACGTATATTCACATGGAATATATTAAGCACATTCCAGTCACTCCTCTGGGTTTCCCCAATAGTTTGAACCTCTGCATCTGACTCACTTGGGTTTATGACCTCTTATTTCTCCTCCTTTTGTGCGTTTGATGTTCCTTCTCCTTTATCATGTCTTTGTCTGCCCACACAATTTGTTTCTTTAATGTGCTTCATCTTTCTACTAGCTGAAAGCAATGTGCTCTCATTGTTCATATACCCTCTTCCTTTCCCCTTGCTCTCTGGCGTTCCCTCTGCAGAATCTCAGCATATTTGTGTGGTAATGGGTAACTGTGCAATACTTTAATATTAAATGCCTTACCACATGGGTGTCAGCTGGTTCTTGGCTTATCTTAGTGTGATTATAAGTATTATAAACTGTAATGGGCTTCCCTTTGACATTCTGAGTTGAAGACATTCCCAGATTCCTTCCCTGCATTTCTGTCGCTGTGCTTTTCTCAGAGTACTGAATAAATGGGCAATTCTGCTCCACATTGGAACTGTGAGATGCATTTCAGAACACCACACATAATTATGTTTGTCATTCCACAACATTTGGCATGCTGCTGCTGGTGGCCTACTTGTTGACAAGTAACAGATTTTGTCACAGGCCACACAATATACCATAAAATACTGAGTATCAACACTGGGCAATCAATGAAACAGACTTAATAATACAAAGAGATTATTATTTGAGGATTATTAAGTGTTCTTAGGAGCCTACACAGCTCCACTAGACCAATGAGGACCACTGTTTTAATAAAGGCGGTAAATGAACTTCTGTGTTAACGTCTTGTCAAGGTAGGTAGGGAAAACCCTAAATGAGGGTAGGAAGGATAAAAGTGGCTGGTCTAGCAATGAACACATCGAGCTGCCAAATGCAGAAGAGAACTTACACTTTGATTTATGCTTTGTAGCCACTGCTGTGTGTTTCCTAAAAAGACAGGGACCAAGGAGGGAAATGTTTGGAGTATATTCACTGTAGAGAGAGTGTGGGAACTAAGCACTTCTTTTGTTAAACCTTTATTAAAACAGGATAGCAATTAGTTGCAGTCTCTTAGCTAAGCTTCCATACAACTAATGTAGTCCCCAAAGATACCATTTTTCAGGCAGCTAGCTGATGTTCACTTTGAGAGCCAGCAAGACATTCATTTCGATCAAAACTTTATTTTTAAAGACTGTGTATTTTATAATAATTATGTGCTAAGAACAGCTTCTTATATGATGAAAGTTCACATGGCTCTTCTGTATAGAACATTTTACAAACTCAACCATAGCCCTATATTTGGAGTTATGTCTAAATTATGCAATGGGTCTTCTACTGCCATTTTTAGAGTGCTGTCTGTTCTCATACTTGTTTTAAGGTAAGCTTATAATATTCACAGTGCAGTCAATAATGTTTTTGTAAGATACCATATGATTTTTGGCTTTGCAGGCAGTAAGTATTCAAGAGAAATTTTTAAACTGAAAGTTCAGGAAAAAACCCACAACACATCAAACCACAAGTAATGGTGGAAGGCAGGTGAATATTAAGTTTGTGGATAAGGAGGCTGAATGATTAATTTTGCAGTAGTCTCTGTGGAGGGAAGTGTTAAGTATGGAAGAAGATCACCATTAAAAAATTGTGTCTGTCATTTAATCTGAATTACAAACGTCCACAATGATTTCATGCTGGATCATGTTCTGACTCACTTTTAAATAGGGAGAAATGCAAAAACTGATGGGGTACTAGCCCAAAAACTGATATTAGCAGCAGAGTGGAAATAACCAACACCTGATTTTCATCATTCACTGCCTTGCCTTATTTTTTAAAGATTATTAAACAAGATTTACAGCTCTGAAGAAACAAGTTGGTCTGGGAGTTGCATTCTTCATTTTTGGTGAAAGCAACAATCTTCTTTCAGGGAAAACTAGAGGAAAAAAGAAAACTGCTTATGGCAGCTGGAAGAGAAGGAACGTGTCAAAGGTGAATGACTGAGGGAAAAAGAGAAGGAAATGACTGAAATTAGGCATGAAGCAATACCAGAAGTTTTGGTTTATTCCAAAACCCATTTTGGAGAAACATAAACTGTTTTCCATTTTTTGTGTAACAGTCCAAAAGCCATATGACCACTTTGTAGGCAGAGCCTGTGACAGTTCCTGTTGTTTAGCCAGGGATGGGTGAGAGTTTCCAAAAGGAGGATATGCATATTGGGTCCAAACGTGCAAGTTGCTGCCCACTAATATTGCTGTGCGTTGCATTCTGGCTAAGGATGAAGAGGCCTAAATTCTTATTACAAGGTAATCTTTTATATGCCCCATTGTGCATTCTGCATGAGGCCCCAGTAGTCTACTAGAGCCTTTATTATGATGTATTGGAGTATCTTTCATTAATATCATTAAGATCATTAAATTCCTTTGGGAAATAGACGTACACAGGCACAAATGTATTAGAGACAGGTGGTAAATCCAAATGGAGCCCTGCAGGTGGATGCAGCTGATAGTATAGACAAATAAAGCCTAGTGGTAATCAAAACTCTTGGTTCAACTTAGTAAAAATGCAGCTAAATTCAGATGCAACTACTAAAATAAATAGAACTGTAGCCAAAAAGACCTGTTAATGACTCCATTTAGACTCCACTATGGACTTTGGATGTACAAAAAATTTCCCATTTTTTAATTCATAGTTCTCTTTAATCTTATTCAAATAGAAGTTTTGCAGAATTGCTACCTTATGTTGGTATCTGTCTTGCTTAAAACTTACAGTTCAAACCATGCCGCGATAAATAATTGCCAGTGGTAATTTCTGCTTGGCAGTGTTTTAATTTAAGATTCATTTAGAGGTGACCAAGGAGATTATACCAGAGGAAATCTGAATTTTTCAATATCTTTTTTCCAAATTTGATGGAAATAATGAAGCACCAGTTATACATTTTCAGTTCTGTGCTTTACTACAATGGATTAAGAGTTCTCAGTGAGAAGACCTTTTCCAAATTTAAATGTTTATAAAATCACTATGTGAAAAATTATTTGAAAACTCAGCTCCTTAATTTAAAATATCACTTTCTTAATATTGAAATTGAGCAAAATGACATGAGGATTCATGGCATTTCTGCTATGGTTTTCAATTAAGTTAAAGTAATATCTCCTAAGGGAGAAAACAGGGTCTGACTCATTTATGTGCACTTGTGTGTTAGCCAAAATTTTGAGGTGTTACAGATTTTTCAAAGAACATTATTTATTTGATATTTTAAGAGTATTTTTTTGTGCCATCATGAATCTACCATAATAAATCTTGGTCAGCTGGCATGGAAAAAAAGTCTGTACTAACAATTACATTCACTCAGTATTATTCATGTTTGCTAAGTTTGAATAACAGAACTCATTGGGATTTTTTGAACCAAGTTCCAAAAGCATTTATTGGGACGCTGGCACTATGAGGCAGGTGGGTGTTTGCTCTGACCTTGATGACACATACATTTTAGAAAGCCTGAAATCTGACTATTAAAATACTGTGACTTGACCATCTGGCTTTTAGTGTTTGTCTTAGGTTCTCATCTCATTTACAAATTAGAACTGGATACCCGTTATGGTGGTGTAATGGTGTTTTACTTTTCCCTTATCTGCTGTGAAAAGTGGAGCTGGTTTTGTCCTTGCCATTTCCCTGGACATCTGTTAAAAGAGAAAACAGAGTTCACCCATGAGAGGGAACATTATAAAAACCAGTAACAAGGACAAATTTGGAGGCTGGTGGTGCTGAAAGATAATTATTTTAAGCACACATTTACATTTACATTAAAGCTTTGTAAAATGGAACAGATAATGCGAGTTTCTTCCTATTATTCAATCTTAAGTTAAAGGATTACTTTGTTTCTTAAAAGGTTAAATTTTAGAACTTTTACTTCATTAGCCAATTAAGGTATTTACTTGTAAATATCCAGCAAACAGTCTCTCGAAGAAGAAATGCTATAATTTTATAAATCATTTCATAAGCAGAAAAGAGTTATTTTAAGAACAGTAATCAAGTCAGAACTACTGTAATCTCAGTAGTCAAGGTTTCATCTTTTCAGCCTGATTCTTGAAGGTTCGCATTCACTTCTTAAAATGGCACAAATTAAACCAATACATGCGCAAATCATTTAATACAAAGCCATCTTTCTAGCTTTCTCAAAGTCATTGTCTCTTGAGGTTGCTGGAGGTACATTAATAAAAATTAGCAAGTATATATGAAAGAAGAGACTGTCAGAGGCAAATTCAATTTCCAGAAAGATCACCCATGAGAAGCATGTTGGCAATTGGTTTGGTGGTTCGTGTCAGTATTTCCCTATTGGGGTTTTTTTTTTTCTGTTTCCTTTATTGCAAACCTGAAGTAAAGACTGTTTTCTTTAGTAGGCATAAGATTTACTACTGCTGGTAAACAGATTCAGCAACTGAATATTAAAATTATCCAAAAACATTGTTATTAGTATTTTCAAGTATTTCTGCTTTCCATAGTAAATAATATAATCAGAAACTTTCAGGGTGTACTTTTAAATCAAAACAGGAAAGTGTCCATACCAAACCAGTTCTTAAGTAGGCTTCTGGCATGAAGTTTGAGTCATTTTCTCAATGTATAACTTTGTGTACTTTCCACCAAAGTCCACTCTCATGCTACTAGACCATAGTTTGTTTGGGGTTTTTTTCTGTGTCCTAGTGAGCTGGAGCTTTTTCCCAAAATATAATTATTTTGTTGGGAAGGATTGATCTGGTGTCCGAGTAGTTAGGATGTTCTTCTGGGATTCTTTAAGTTATCAACAATCACAGAATATTCTGAGTTGGAAGGGACACACACACTCCCCATCTAGCCATGCACAGGACCAGGAGTCACTGAGAGCATTTTCCAAACACTTCTTGAATTCTGCCAGGCTGGTGCTGTGACCACTTCCCTGGGGAGCCTGTTCCAGTTCCCAACCACCCTTTTCTACTATCCAACCTCAACCTCCCCTGACACAACTCAGACCATTCTTTCAGGTCACCACAGAGAAGAGATCAGTGCCTGCCCCTGCTCTTGTACGTTCTCGTTTCAAATTAAATCAGCAGGTGGAATCTGTGTGTCCCGTATCCTGTCTTAGTGCAAATTTGAGGTTTCTGACTTTAGATTTGGCTGGAAATTCTGCGTGGCTAGGATTTAACTTCCTGGTGAAAGCTCGGTATGTTTCCATGAAAAGTTGTTGTTTAAGTGCATGGGCATTTTCAGTTAGAAAACCAAAATTTATGTAAGGAGAGGAGGAAAAAAGAAATCTTGACTGATTGTATGTAATGTTTATGTCTCTGTGTGATTCTTCAAGGCATTTACCCTTGTGAGGCATGCTGAGTTCTTCCCCATAGGAACTCACTAGTCCTCTTAGGAGATTGCACCCCACCTTGTATGCTGCTTCCAGGTGTGATGACTCACAGAACATAACTTGACCTGACTACACACACAGGAGTGGAGGAAAGAAATTTTAAATTTGCAGATCTCTAGTTTTGTTTAAAAATCTGAACCTCTCTGGCATTATTAAATGATTCCCATAAAATACTAGTGATGATAGTGGGAAAGAAGGTAGCAGTTTAGGCTTTCAGGGCAACCTGGATTTATACCTTGAAATAGCTACCGACACTTGGCAGTAACATTTGACATTTTAGTTCAATTGCTACTGACTTCTCATTTTAGTGCCAAAAATTCGAGAGCGCTTTCCTAAATGGAGATGAAGACATTTGCAGACTATATTCTTGAGGCTTTTTTTCTCTTTTAAGATTGTAGGACAGGATCTTTTCACTTGTGGCCTGTTGATTAAAAGCAATTGGACTTTGGCCATTTTGCTTTTCCTCTTCCTAGGACTGCCAGTGTTTTGCACACTGGCCTGGGTTGTTGCTGGACATTTGCACAGTAAGTTGTTTTTTGTCTGGTGCCTGTACACCAGGGTGGTCAAACGTTTCTGACGTGTTGGCTGTGCAGTGATTTACAGATTCAGGCTTTGGCCAGCAGCAGTGCCAGCGAGGCTGCTGTTCTCTCTCGCAGACACCTCGCGCTGCCTTCAGCTGCAAACTCTTTGCTTACCCTTTTGGACTTGTTATACTCCTGATCCCACATTTCCCTTTAGTGCAAAACACTCCATTTGGCACAAGACATTTATGCTGTGTGCTGGGCTCCGCTCCTATCTCTGTCTCAAGTAGCCCATGAAAATGAGGAGAGCAAACAGAAGCAGCTGGCTGTGGCCTACCTGTCTCGGCAAGGGCGCACAGAAGGGACCACATCTGCTGCAGCATGAAGTACAAACCTGGGCCAGATGTTGAGGATTGTTCTAAAATTGTTTGCCTTGCAGCATTGTTCTTTGCAAGTGTCAACAGAGAATATTCTTGAAGTATGCAACACACTAAGGTTGGCATAGGATTTCTTAGGCAAGTATGTGTTCATGAATCCAGAGCTGAGTTCTGAGTCCTGAGTAACTGTGTCATTTAAATGCAGTATGGTAGGTTAAAGGTCATTCAGTAGTGTGTCCATGAAGCTTCATCAGAACTGGCAGTTGCATCTAAGGGAAGAGAATCCATCGTCATAACTGAGAGTTCCCTGAAATCACCCTCAGTGTGCAGCAGCAGCCAAAAAAACCCAATAAATTGCTGGCATTATCAGGAAGGGTACTGAGAACAGGACAGAGCTTAACTGTTGTAAAAACACTGATGTGCCCATGTGCTGAGTACTGTGTGTACTTCTGACTTCTGTGTTTCACGAGGAGATAGGGGAGGTAAAAAAGGCTCAGAGGATGGCAATTTAAAAGGTAATGAAGATGAAACATCTGCCTTATGAAGAGCAACTGAAATATCTCTGAAACAGAGATAGCTGGGAAGAATTATGAACAAACTTTGCAAAGACATGAAGGTGGTAGGTAAAATGAATGCAAAATGTTAATTAGGTCCTAATTTGGTACTTCTACAATTGGAAGTCCATTGTTGAAACTAAGAGATCCACTTAAAATGGATAATTCCATTCTGCAAGGCAGATAGCTAATTTTTGTGTTCAGTTTGACAGAAGACTGTGGAGACAGTATAAATGGGTTAAAAAAGGGTTTAAAAGAATTCATGAACATCCAGTCCATAAACAGACACTAAACAAAATAGTCAGGGAAGTACTCTTTAACATCCCTAATCTGGAAATTTTGATTGTTGGAGAACAGGGGTGACTGTGGATAAAGATCAGGCTTGTGTATTCTCCCAAGTTATCATCTCCTGTTGCTATTTTTCAGGATCCCATGCTAAGATGGACCATAGCTCTGATCTGGTACAACATTCACCACATTCTTTTATTTTTAAATGTAAATTGTAGCAGCCAATAATGGGAAATTTGCAGCAATGCATTACAAGTTGTAGGCACTAACTGTTGTTAAATTGCATATTGCCCAAAAATGATTTAGCAAAGAAGCTAAATTGCTGATCAGAATTCTCCTTATATATCAAATAGTTGTCAATTATTGATATTATATTTATATTTGCTACAGAACACCAGGGATTTGCAGCCAATAAGTCACTCCCATTGCATCCATGTGCCACTTTTAACTCCTGTTTTTATTATTGATTGCAATATTACTCTTAAGTACAGAGAAAAATACTCACAGAATAACAGAATAGTTTTGGCTGTTTTAGTAATTCCAAAATTGGAAGGGAAAAAAAAGTTTGCTTATTTGAACTCATAACCTTTTGCTCTGTAATTCTTGCATCAGAGTGTTTCATGAGTATTCTGCCCTCAGTCATGTCAGAAATATCACTGAGATAGTCTCTTTTGCAGCTATTTGATACTTCCACTTCCAACTGAGATCAGAAAGTGTGGAGAAATGTGATTTTTTGCTTGTTGGTTTCAGCTAACAGAACTCTTTGAAAGTTTGGAAACAAAACCTGATTTTCACTCAGCTTTGTGGGGAAAGAATAATTGGCATTACACATATTTTGAAGTCCCAGTCCAGGTAGTGCTAAGGTTTTAGCTTTTTTCTTTTATCCAAACAAACTTGTTAGTCTCCAGTAATGGAGAGCTGCAATAGCCTTCCATGATACACTAAACAGCAGCAAAACACACCTGATGTCTTCTATATTTGTAAATGGTTTGTGGAATTTCTATAAAAGGGCAATTTGAAAGATGTTTTTACAATTCAGACATTAATTGCCAGAATGGAATCTTTAACTTTGATTGATAAAGTCCAGGTTACTTCACCTGTAAGGATTCCATAGAGAGCCCATAGAGAGCTTATGAACTAAATACCACAGTGAGAGTTTTGAGATGGTAGAGCATGGACATTAAAATATTATTCAATAATTATTGCCTGATATCTTCTGAATATTGTTCTAAAAAGTATGCACTGTGGTGTGAATATCTTTTCAAAAAGAGTGTGCTGTAGAATTAATGCAATTGAATACTGTGAATACTGCCACCGGTCATCCTGCACATTCCTTACAGCACTGCTTGCCTAATAATTCTCTGACAATGATGTGCCTGACAACTTCATTGCTAGAAAGCTTTTTTTTTTTTTTTTTTTAAAGTTGAGTTTCATTATCCTATCTTCTAATTTATTGAGGTATTTATTTATGAGAGGCAAAAGGGACAAGATGAACAGTAGGCAGTGAAGAGCCGTTTCAGTCTAGTTGCTGGCAGTGCAGATTTTATAAATTACTACAGGATCTCTCCACTGTATACAAGAAATAAATTTCTAATTTAATGCCCTCTGTATCTAAATTTTCAGTTTGAGGTTTCTGCTAGAGAAGTAGTTCCCAATAAGAAGTGAGTCAGTTTTGCTACTGTACTAATTTAAAAAAAAGAGTTGAGGCTTTTGTGGGAAGAAATAATTTGAAAGTATTCAAAGAATAGTAGTTATTTAGTAACATTAAAATAATGAAAAGCTGTGTGATTCTTTTATTTCCTGCTAAAAGAAGCTTTTTCCCTTTTTCCACCAATTATAAAAAATTGTGATTTCCTCCTTCAGATGGAGCATCCCATTCAAATGTGGGGTAATCCTTTATTGCAAACTTTTCATTCTTTAGCGCAGAAAGTGGGTGTTTGTTTTGCACAGGACAAACCAGTGTTTAAAATATTTTCATTTGATTTGTATACTAAGATAATTTTCAAAGAAAGTTGGTGAGTTTTATCTCTCAGCTGGACTGTCTCCCACAGATTTTCTCCCCTTTTCCCAGTATCCCAGCAGAGTGCTGATCTTCCTGGAGGTTATCCACTACATGCCTGAAAGAGATTAAGGTAGTCTGCAGGGGTGGAAGATATTTCATCAGGATTTATTACTGTTCAAAGCCTCCATTGAAGTCTTTAGTGTTAAAACCCATGAAAATTACTGATACCATGGAAAGTTAAAAACACTGTAGATGTTTTCCATGCAGAGAGACCACAAAGAACCAGCAGCTGAAAACTTCGCTAATTTGCCTTTAGTCTTATGCCACATTGAATCCAGGTTATAATCTGTATTGTGCAACACAGAGATAAACTTCAGGTTTATGTACCTTCTGCTGCTGTTAGTGAAAGAGCTGGCTTAGTTTTTCTCCGTGTCTCAATAAAAGACACCAAAGAGGTCAAGAAAATATCCCAATTATAACATTTTGAGCAATGAAAGCTTAAAAAATACTCCCAAAGGATTAGCAAAAGGATTTGGTTTCTTAACAAACATACCACACATAGCTTTTACATCAATCTCATCACTAAATATCTTTATTTCGCCTTTAGGAGTGTGGTCCATCTTCTTGTGTCCTGAGCATAGTAACCAGATGTAAGAGGTGTTGAAGCTTTTGTTAAACCACACATTAAAATACTCTTGAAAGGCCACAATACTGCTGAATTCCTTTCAATGTGAGCACCTTAGTTCCTCTCACTTCCAAAGGGAACAGTCAAAGGTAACTATGTAAAATATACTTGGGAACTTGCAGATAAGGTATGAGAGATCCTATGGATTTAAAGGAATAGGCCATTTCTTTTTTTTGCCATTGTTTTTAAAAGATTCTGTAGTGCCAGATTGCAGGTTCCTGTGTGAGTGTGGAGTTGTTCAGTTAAAAGGGAATATACTGTTAATTCCTGCTTAAGTTAAATAACTTACAACACACACACACACACACACACACACACACACACACACACACACACACACACACACACACTCCCTTAATGTAGCTTTGTGGATTTTATTTTAGCTAATGAGCTAATATTGATTCAACAGCTTTCTCTGGAAAGGAAAAAGATTCACAGCAGCAGGACTCACCACTGTCACTCCATGTATCACAGTAGGTATCACTCTCTCTGCATCTCTATATATATTTGTCTCTACCGTCTGTGTCTTGGTTTTCATGGTTAACTCAAACAATCCTGAAGACAGTGGGACTTTACACTGTCACAAAGAGTGACTTCAGGGTCCATTCTGTTGTTGCTGTGCAAAATGGCAGTAAGATTCTAGCTTCAGGAATATGAGCAAGATGCCACCCCTGACTGCCACTGGGGAAAGGTAGCATGTTACACCAGAGAGTAATCAGCAATCATTTGGAGGGCTGGCTGCTGATTCTAATTCAGAGGGGTTTGTCACCTCCTAGGTTGAATCTTCATCTGTCAACCCTGCCATTTTGAAGAGACTGGCTGTTTTCCTTGTGTCAGCTGGGCAACCAAAAGAAATGCTGGCATGTAGTTATTCGATTCAAACCAATGAGACAGCACAAATATTCAATATGCATTCTATCTTTTTGATAGTGGATTAATGATCTTCTAATCCATTTTTCTGGGATTCATGCTGGTCTTTAATTTCAGAGAAAGTATTTCCCATATAAATTATGAATGTAATTTGTAGTAATAAAGTAACAAATCTAGGGCTATTTCATTATGTCTCATCTTTTAGGAATGGAGAATTGGGTCTTTTTCAATCCCACCTGTTGTTGGCAGATTCAAAATTATGAACTCATTGAAACCAATTTTAGGAACAGGTGCAGAAATTTGACACTTTCAAGACATTTTTAATTATGTTCTAATCAAGGATGTAGAAGCCAAGGAAATCAGGTTGTAAGCTGTAATAAAGCAATAAATCAAAAATATTTATATTACTTTTTTAAAGAGATTAGGTTCCACCCATCTTGCTATCTTACCCAGAAAAAACCCCAAATAGTGTTTATATCAATTTTAAAAAGTGAAGAGGCTTCTTTCAATATGAAACACCTAACACTGCCTTGTACACTGAATATGATAATGAATACTGTAATGTTCCATATTAAATTTCAGCCAAACAATCTGTATATGTAGATGTATGTGGTGACAGTGATACCAAACACATGCATAGTTATGTTTTTCAGTAGTTGCATGCATGCCAAAAAGATAATACAAATTTGCTCAGGAAAGAGAATCTTACTTTCATTTTAATTTGTCTTTTAGAGAAAGAACCATTACAACAAACCATTGAGCTGATGTTTAATTTATAGTTCTATGCAGTATCCTGCTTGGCATCAGTTTTTTATTGAAGAAGTAGAAATTTATCAACAGGTGCCCCAACTTTTTATTTCTTCTCCTATGTCTACTTGACATAAACACCTTCCAGAAGTGATGCCTACGCACTAGCATTGCAGTTTGGTTGAACAGTGAGATGCAACCCTTCTTACTTTAAGGAATCCTCAGCATTCCTCTGAAGGTTATGTTCCTTTAACATGGAGAACACTTTTCTATTAATGTTTACTGTTTTTCCACTGGTAATACTTCTTTGGAATGTACTGCTCAAGAAAGTCAAATAAAATCACATGCTAATGGGATTCCTAAACTGGATCTTCTATCTGAAGTTTTGTCTTTATGACTCATATTCTTTAAATTCATATGCTCTTGTCAAGACTAAAATAATTTGTGATTATGTACATATTTTTATAAATGTGCCCAGAGATTTAAGGCAGAAACCTTTTTGAAAGTTCTTAAAGAGACCATGGGACATTTTTCAAACACAGCTTCAACCTCTGTGTGCCTTGCTTATTTGCATCAAAAAGATGATGGAATGAAGTGAACAAACTTTGAGACTGTAAAATATACAAACGGTAAATTGTAATTTCACTGCAACAAAATTCCTGTCATTTTAGCAGAGCCAAGATCTTATTCTCCTGTGCTTCCTGGAGGGGAGGGTAAACCATTTCTTTTATGACATTGACAGAATAAGTTCCTCCTAAATTCAGAGTCTTAAAAGCTTAGGCTTTCAAAATTCACTCTGGATCCTACTTTTTCACAAGTTCAGAGGGGTCTCTGAAACCCTAATTTAAGGCCATGTCTGCTTATAATTTAACCATATATGGTAATAACTCTAATACCTTAAATGACACTTTAAGGACTTTGGAAAGAGGATAAGGTAATAATTACTAGCTTGTCTTTCATGGTAGTTAATGACAATGAAAGAGTTCCATCACTGATCATAATGTGTGTTATATCATCACTGCTCAGTGGTGCTGAATCAGTGATGTATTTTATGCTGAATCACTTAAAATCAGGTTTGATTCATGGTTTGGGGGATGTTTTTGGCCAATAAAATTTTGTTGAAACATGCATCAAAATTTCATATCAATGTATATGCATATACTTTAGGTCTGAATGTCTGCTCCAGTCCCCTGCTATAAGCATGGCCAGCTTCCATGTTACATCAGCTTGCTCCATCCCTTGTCTAGTAGAACTTCGAGTGCTTCCGAGGATAGATGTTTCACAGCCCCTGTTAGCAGCTTGTCCCCTGCATAGTTGTCTTCCTTTTAATGTTTTTTTTGACTTGTATGTGATTAGGTTTTAATTTTTTTTTTCTTTTTCTCTACATTTCTGCAAATACCCTGGCTGGCTTTTAGATAGCTGAAAAGGAGAAACCCTAAGACAAGACTTCACAGATTCAACTCTCAGCCTCTTCTCTTGTGTCATTTGCTCCAGACCAGTTTAGTGGTTCACTCCAATTTGTCAGTCTTGCTTTTACTGGGCACCATGGACCATGTGATACCTCTATCAGCTGTTCAATAAAGGAAATTACCTTCTGCATTAATAGCCTTTAAATTAGGGGGTTTCATCTTTAAATTATTGCACAAAAGAGAAGCTGTAAAATTTTCTCTATCATATAGTTTTTGTATTCTCATTTAAGAAATAACTAAACTGATGTAAATAAACATATAAAGGTTGCTAATCTGGATAATGACAATTCTGAAATTAAGTCAAAAGCCCTGCTGCTAATTTTTCCATTCAATGACTAAGTAAAATAATTTATTTTCTTTTTTGGTCCCCAAAGAATCATCCTAATATTTATATTTAAGGAAATTCAAAAGCATCTATACAAATTCTGAGTTTTGTATCTCTGTTATTTTCTAGGTTTCTTTTGGCATTTGATTTCTCTTAGTACAAATGAAAAGAGGCTGACTTTTAATTTCTTTCATAGCATTCAGAATATTTTTTTTAGGTATACCTTCTCTGCTTTTTAATTTGGAAAAAATTTTCTCCTTCTGATTCTCCCTCCTGTGTACATTATTCGAGATGTATTGCCCCCACAAGCAGTCTTACAGCAAACCACAGTATATATAAGTTACTGCTCACCTGTAAAGCCTATGTAAACCATTTTTCTACTTAGATCCTTCACTGCAGCCTCAAAGACATGAGTTACCATGCTAAAGAAGACCCCGCTACTCCTTGTTGGCTTTGGAAGGTTCATTTCAATAGGGCTTGGCTGTATTAAAGAGCCATTTACACTTTGTTGTCAAGGAGAACTTGCCAAGGGACCTAAAGGGTCATTAGCCTCCACTTAGCACCATGCAGTGTAGCAGATGCTTCATGACATGTAACAAGGAAAGGCTTTAAATGGAGTGTCAAGAAATCCCAGCCTCATCACTTAATTTTTTACTAATCTGTTGCTGTCTAGCAATTTTAGCCATTTTATTGATAGTTGAGCTTTTACTTATATGTGCCAGTGATGACAATAGTCGTGAAATTAAAGAAGCATTGCCGGGGACGTTGCATATTTTACTTTTGGCTTTTAGTAATTCATCCTACTACATATAGTGAGTTGGTCCTTAGACTAGAAGTAAACTCAGAAATGTAAATTCCTTGAGCTTTTAAAATTCCATTTGACTCCTAAATTGTCAGTACAGACAAGTCAACCATTTATTTATTTTTTTTTAAATTACAAGGATTTCAAAGGCTAGTGTAACTGTCAGCTTCCTTCGTGCACTGTAGTTACTAATGTGTTGTGATCCACAAGTGTCAAATGTGACCTATGCACAGCTTCAAGACCCTTCCTCAAAGGGTCCTGGAATAGAAGGATAAATAGAAGGATACAGAGAGTAGTAGCTGGGATGCTTGTTACAGAAAGTGTTCCTTTGCAGGAATCTTTGTCATTCCTTGTGTTTCAAATACATATACATGATCTGAGTAGATCCAACAAGCAGCACAGATTGCCTGAGGACATTGTATGTAAAGTTCTAAACCCACCAAAAACCCCAGCAGAAAGGAAGCCCTTAAGATGAGGCTCTCTGGGCAGACAGTATGTGGCTGTCTGTTTTACTTGATGAACAGGAAAGTTTGTATGATGGTTTGTTTGAATAGCCACTCTTTTAACCATCGTGGTGGCCCCACAATGTGATTTTCCTTCCTCTCTTATTCAGAGAACTGTCTTCAATGCTACATTGATCATCTCAGTTAATCTAAGGGGTGAAGCTTTCCAAGTAAGAGTGACCACACCCTGAAGGCATGACATGTGAGACAGAATGCCTTCTATTTTAGGGATCCTTCCTTTCATCCAAAGAAAATCCCTCAAAAAGTCATGCCTAGCCATCAGAACCCCCTGGATAAATGAGAATTTATTATGTCATCTTGCCACTAGAAAATACTGATCTCCCTTCTCTGGTTATGGAGTGTCCAGTGATCCTTGGTGTTCAGGATGAACAAATAGATTTCGCTAGCAGCCATTAACTATGGAAAGCCCTTATCCAAAGGGGAACATCTATGCCTATTTCTTCTTTGTTCCATTTGAATGTATTTAGTATTTATTTATCTTTACCCTGTGAGAGAATGGAAACCTCTCAAAGAAAAAAGGAACAATATAGTTAACCAAGCTTAAAATTCCCACTCTGGCATCACTTCTCTTAGAATCATTGGGGTTTTCCTAAACAAGATTTCCAGGATTATGAATACATCTGTCTGACTTTCTGAAGAGAAATCTTTGCACAGGTGTTGAGTAGTGAACCTGTAGAGAGCCCAACGAAACCCATTTGTATTGGATCAGTTGCATGTGTAGATACCAGAGAGTTTGTACAGATGCAGACCAAGTCTAAGCTAAGGCTTCCTTTCTCTTCTGGCTCTCTGTAAATCTCTGACTAATCGTCAGAATCCACTTTGCCCAGGGAAAACTTCCAGCTGGAAAAAGGATGTCATGGCTGGCAGAACTAAAATGTACAGTATCTCAGAGTTCTCCTACTCAAGATTCCCAGACATTTTCTAGTGTGGATCAGAATAAAACATAGAGGTGGGACTACAGAGTACTACTTCACGTGTTTGCAGTCACACCAGGTGTGTTTCATCTGATTCACAATCACAGTGGGACCCTGCAATTTGCAGGTTTGCAGACAGAATGCTGCTGTTTTTATAGCATTTAGCTGTGGTTTGGTAGATAGAAATGATCAAAGGGTAGAACTGCATTACTAAGCAGAATTGTGGCTTGTGAAATAGAAATCTGTGAGTTAATAGTGCTCATGAGCCAAGTTTTGGAATCTTTCAGGGTTATATTTTTCACAGTTCTTTTTTGAGATCATGGGGACACTTGATTTCAAAATGAATTGTCTAAAATGAGGCCTGAAGAGTGTATTACTTGTTTAAGAGATGCATTTTATTCCCTTTCATTTTGATGTACATGCATTTAAATATCTTGAAATATGAAACATATGAATATATAAAGTATCTTTGTACCTCTCCAAGGGAGCTTTCCTAACCTATGTTTTCAAAATAATGTACTTTTTTGAAGTGGGATAATTTTAAGGCAGTTACACTTTTCTCATAGAAAAGATCAGTAAAATTATTCACATCGCTATATATTTATCCTTGTCTCAGTGAAATTACTTTGTTTTAAAAATAGGCAAAGAAAATAAAAAGAACAATGTGTTACCTGTTATTGGAATATACAGCTACTCATAATCTCGCTGGAAGATCCATTGTGTATTATTTTAGAAGTGGGAATTGTAATAGACATTCCATAGGAAAAATTAGAACTTTTAGAACATATTTGCAAGTCTCCCCACATAAATATGCCTTGATGTGGTCCTCACCCTGTTTTTTTATTCCAGTACTGGAATTAAATTCTGTCCTGGGTTAAACAAGATTTTTACTTCTTAATTCACTGGTATCAAGACTCAGCTGTTATAATTTGTACCAAGACTGTCTTCCTCTAGAGATGTTCTGTGATGGAAACGAGTGTTCATGATGAAGTAGGACAGATCCAGTGATTCATGACAAGGTTCTGATGGAGGACAGTAGCTTCTTGCAAAAACAGGTATTTCACAATGAAAAGAAGCACTATACGTGAAAAAAAATGAAGGAGCTGTTGTTATAGGAATCTGTAATGTAATTGGAAGGAAAAAAATGTGCTTGCTAGAGAAACAGCAACAAAGAGATAAAAAATCAATAAATCAAAAAGTAATGGGATCTGCACAGGCGATGGAGCCATATCTAACAACTGCCAGCAATGGAGTGCTTGAGAATAATACTGTAGCTGTTACCCAGTAAATGGTAAGAAATCTGAGAAATGCAAAGATGGAAATGAAGCAGCTCAAGCACCATACTCTGTGTATCTGCCCAAACAAGGGAAATGGACAACATTAATCCATTAAAAGCTCCCATAATGATAACTCAAAATAGAGCAATGCTTTGGCATAAGCCGTGGAGCCCAGTAGATCTCACAATATGAAAATGAGCATTCATACTTTGAAGATGTGATTTTTCTGGACCACCTCCATTTCAGCTATTGGAGTAATATGTAGGAAGCAGAGAATAGATCCCCTTAGAATAACATTTACCATTGAAGCAAAAGCAAAGTCAAAGTAGATGTATTCTGCATTTTCCTCTAAAGCCTCCCTCAATAGACAAAAACAGGGGAAAAGCATGGCTGGTTCCCCATCCAGCTGACAAAAAGTCTGCAGGACATACCATCAGATGACATATGTTTTCTTATTACCTAGGGCTTTAGATTTACTTTGGGTTTGATGATTTTTTTTGTTTGGTTGGTTGGTTTTGTTTTTTTTTTTTTGTTTTGTTTTGTTTTGTTTTGTTTTGTTTTGTTTTTTTTGGTTTTTTTTTTTTTTTGTTCTGGAATGCACAAGTCATTTTAAAACTTTTAAAGAGGGGGGAGTACAGTTTGAATTATTTAGTTTTTTCTTTTCTCTTTGCAAGAAGGCCTATGGAATTTGGCATCTTAACCCAGCCTTGCCTGATGTGATCACAAACACAGTTAAATTTTTATTAAAATGTTTTGAATCTTTCAAACATGATATTGATAACTGAAATGGAGCAAAGAGACAGTAGCATCTGGTTTTAATGAACATGGTCTGCTTATACTTGAAAGCAAAACCATGCAGGAAAAGACTGGAAATTCTTGTTCAGAGAATCAAAGTGCAATAGTGTTTTTCAATACCTGACATCTGTATGCTTAGAATGACTTGGGTGACTTCACTCAACCAATTGTTCATATTTTTTAGATTAAAATGCCATATTTATAACTGAAAATAGTTGGTGCTTTTTCTTTTTTTTTTTCCCCAGACTGTTGTGTACTTCTTTTTGCGTACTTGCCAAAACTCATTGCTTTGAGCTCTATCGTACCTTTTAGACTGGTGCTCATCTTCAATATAATGCATGTCAAACTATTTTTATTTAGAAGTGTGGGTTCCTGTTACTACATTGTAGTCTAAATAAACAAGGCAACCCTTTGTGGGGATATTTTTCTCCTATATGTATTAACATGTGGAATAACAGAATTGCCTGAAACAACCTCCTAAACTGCAGGTCCGTATAAAAGCCAATCTTGTCAGGGGAAATGGTCAGGGCATTGTCAAAACAGGTTCTGCAAGAGGCCTCTTGCCTCATTGCCTCCAGCTCAAGTCTGTTAGCAGCACTTCAGCTCAGCCTTTTCATGGACATACTGCAAATCATTAGGGTTTGAACTAGGATTTGAACTTTTTTATCAGAACCATAGAGATAAAATGTACTAGTTCAGCTTCCTGCGTCTTTTCTTGGAACTCAGCTTGCTTATGTGAGGTGGGTGAACGTGTTTGGAAACGCAGCCTAAATATCTGTTCAGGTTTTGTAGTACAAACTCTTCCCAGTCAAGATAGTGATGATGTTAAATAAATAATAATTTTTGTAGCCAAACCACCTTCTCTGTTGCTGTCTTCACAGCTAAATCCTCTCTTGGATTCAGAGAAAAAAAACACTGAGGTTTGTAGCAGAACAATGTAAGGCTGTGAATAACTACAGGAAAGATGTAGTGGATGCTTTTCATACCACAGAGAAATTTAATGCATGGTAAATGCATTTAACTGTGAAGAATACACCAGGTCCTTGAAAATGGTAATTTAAATTCCATTTATTCTACTTATGTCATTCCACTTATTTTAGCATAGTATCGTCCTTATACTGGAATTTGAATTAAGAGTAAAAGTTTGGAAAAGAATAAATGCTTTCGACCATAAGCACTTACCCATTCTCTGTATTTTGTAGTTTTTCACATAAAAGGCAGAGGATAAGTGCCCCAATTAGTTAGCAATATCCAAATTCCTAAAGTTTTCAGCTCTTAAAGCTTTAGTAAAAGTGGCTTTCAGTTACCACTAATAGCTTCTTTGAATCCTTTTGTTTTAGTCCCAAAGCTGAGAAATCAATGAAGTTGGCCAGTTTGATTAAATAGTTTTCTGAAGTCGAACTATTGTAAAGTTAGCCTTTAAAAACAAATATGCTGCATTGCCTTTGACCATTTACAGTTTTTCTTTGGCTCCACCAAGCATGTGGATGTCTAATCAGGGGATTATCAAGTAGACTAGAGAAATATAACAAAGTTCTGTGCTCTAGTAAATATTTGTATAGCACAAGCCTGGAGAAAGTCCATGTTATATTTTACTGTTGATAATTTAATAACTCAGTGGCATGCCTGAAATTGTACAGTAAATGTCAAGATGTGTCAAATGAGGTATCCTGTAAAATTTAATAACCTCATACTTAAGATGATGTGCATGTGTGGATAGGTAACAATGTAATTGGAAAAGATGTTTTACAAGTAATATTTAGGGCATTTATTTGAATTTTGCCAGGAAATAAAGTGAGCAATGTCCTTCCATCTGATAATTAGTAACAATGACAATGTAAGTGACAAACAGAATAACTCATGCAGAAATAGTCCAGTCTGTCAAATGATCATGAGGGCAACCAACAGATTTCATAGAACAGTCAAAAGATCTGTGATTTCCTCCTGCTATAGAAAATAGCCCATACAGTAAACAATTGATAAAATGAAGTGAATCTGTGTTGCTTGTGTTTAAGGGATAGACAGCATGCTGTCTGCCACAGTAGTTTGTTTGCACTGAAATTAAGCAATGATGATTGAGGCACAGAGCATTTCCTGGGGATTAATGACTGTCTGAGAGGAGCTGATCGCCCAAGGAACATCCTGGCCATTAACCCCAGCCAGCCATTAATCCAAAGGAAATGCCCTTCCCCAAGATCTTTATTACTCTTAGAAATGAAAATGTAGAAAAACAAACCGGTAAGGACCTAGGTATTTGTTCTGAAGGGCGAAGTTTCAAATCATTTATTGCATGCATATTTTCATAAAATGAATGTCTAACCAGTTATTTAACTGGAGTGCTTGGTTCTCTCTAAAGCATCTTGGTATCATCTAGGCCTACAGTAGCAAATAGAGAAAAATAATCTTTTTTCCTTCTTTATTAATCTTTTTCTAAGTATGGAAGGCAACTTATATCTAATTGTAATGTGATTTAAGTAAGGTGAGTGTGTACTTTAAATAGTTATCTTTAAATAGTCTGTATTGTGTTAAGAATCTACACTAAGTGCTGGCAGAGCACCAACCAGATGTAGGCACTGCTCTTGTTATATTTAAACCCTTCTTTTCCTAGTTTAGGAAGCAATGGACCATCTATACCTTTATAAGCAAAAGTAGTTGTAAATGTGACATTACACAAAAAATTATTTTTCAGAAAATATGTGTATTTGATTTCTTGAAGTAAATTGTGAGTTAATTTCTTAGATGTTTGTATTTTCCACTGTTTGTTTTCCTGAGCTGGAAAGCACTTCAGAAAATTTAAAAAAAGAAAAAAAATAAAAGAGGTGGCTGTTCTTCAAATAGGAATTTATCAGAGTTTATGATCTACCTATATGTCTAATAGGAGGAGAGAGGCCAGAATAGGAGTTTCAGTAATGCAACTTAGTTTCATGTCATACACTAAGGTGTATAGGCCAGAGATTTGTATACAATTTTCAGGGGTTTTGTGGGGATATGATACAGCACAACTGAATACTGTAGGATATTTTCTTCTTTTCTTAAAAGGCAGATTTAAGTTGTCCATTTAGTTCCAAAAACTAATACTTAATTTATAAATAAAAATCTCTGTATAGGTGAATCCTAAGTGTTTGGCTAAGTATGAGGAAAACAAATTGATGAAGATAAAGGTCCACAAAGAATTTGAGGCAAGATGCCTTTTTCTTTATTCCCCTTGTAACTACAATACAATTTAAATTAATTTTTTGTAAAGATACGTTGTGCTTTTGGTATGTAATTAATTTTATATCAAAGTAGTATGAATTACCCGTTATTTTCAAAAGTGAACGTAAAACTTACCTGTAGTTGTGTGAGAGTGGCCTGGGGGACTATAGTGACTGGCATACTGCCAATCAGGCAGAAAACTTAAATCCTATTCTTGCAATTTCATCCATACAAGTATGTATATGTGGAACAGAAATCTTCTAATAAAGAGCTCTTCATTCTAGCAGGCAAAGTTAGAAGTCATCACAACTGATAGCTTAGCTAGAAAAATTTCGACTTCAAGTGTTATTTTTGAGGAGAGAAGGTAAGTAACCTTTGGAGCAGTGCAAGAACAGGGCAGTCACAGAACATCTTTGAATTACACTTTATTTCTTACTTCATCCATTTATTTCTAGAAAAATATGCTCTATTTTAAACCAGATTTATTTGTTTAAACTCTAGAGAATCCTTGACCAATGCTATTCTGAGATCAGACAGGATGATTGCAATGGTTTGTTGTGCCCTATTAACCTGCTCCTAGCTTGCTGTGCAATACTGAGAAAATTGCTTTTTCCCTATTCTTTAGTGTCTCCATGTCTAAAAAAACCCCACATAAATACTTACATTTTATTTCAAATTCTTCAAAGGGAACCAGGCATATAATTTAGGAACATTTTGATAAAATGACCTCTGTTATGCATGTCATTGATACAAAGATTTAGTCATTAGTCAAACAGTGCTAAGAAAATGTTAACTCATAAACTTCAATGATTATAGTGCTGAAGCTATGGAGAAAGGTTTTCACATAAATACATTCTTCAGATTAGTAGAATTTGCAGTGACTTTACTGGGCCAGGAATAAATGTTTAAATAAATATAATGGTGTACCTGAATATATTTGTCATCTCCTGTTAACATGGAAGAGAACATTCAAATCACTGTAAAGATACTAGGACTTGCTTCAAAACTGATGGAATTTGCCCTGTTTGGTGTGGAGGGTCTTTCAGTTAAACTCACTGGGATTTGGATCAAGATCCTGTTTTGGAATCTTTAGTCTTGTATGCATTTTAGAGGCATTTCCAAACTAGTACAGTTTACAGCAGAGTTCTTTTTTTTTCCCCTGCTTTATACTGACTACAAAAGGAATTACTTCTGATTGGGTACTTGACATCCCCATTATTTCCTTTAGAACAAGAGCTATTGTAGATGTAGAAAGCTACATAAATCAGGTTTTAATAAATATAGTTCAAATCAGCAGTAAAAGTGGAAGAAATAGTCCAATCTTTCTAGCAAACTTAATTAAAAAATGAAAACAGTTTACTTATTAATTTAAAGAGGAAACAACTAGTTTCAATGTAGTTCTTATTCCACTCCTACTCAGGATGTTATTCATTAGGAAAGACCTTCAAGTAGTGCTAAAACCAGGGAATGTGTAGTAAATGCTAGCTTGGCACTTGCAAATCTAAACAGGATATTCCGTTTTTCTGAAAACACACGGATACAAAGGTACAAGCAGCGTCATTCCACACTAAGGGCTGGAGCTCACTACTCCATCCTGCCATTCTCATGTTGTGCTTGTGGCACAGTAGACTTGAAAGGAAGAGAAAGGTCTTGGAAGGCACCAGAGCCACTGATCATCCAGTTAATCAGTGGAGAGGGATGAGGCAGAGGTGCATTTTGAATTCCTGCCATAAGATGTTTGACAGGTCAGCACTTGGTTCTATTAGAGCAGCAGAAGTTCCTCTCCCAGCATAACTTCAAGAATTACATATGTTTCAGTAAGTTTCTTTGATGTTCGGTTTGTTGTGGTTTTGTTGTTTTCTTGGGGCTTCTTTTGTTATTGGTTTTTTTTTAAATCTTCCAGTGGCCATGACAACCTCCAAAACAATAAAGATGTCTATTACTAGTGCTCGCACACTGGGCTTGCAAAGTACATTCTTCCATTATAGAGACTCGCTTTTCCTCTGCCGTGATTAGTAGAGGCCATAATTGTCTCAGAGGGATAAAGGGACTTCCCTTGAGTCTTGACCACTACAGATGAATTCCTGGAAGGAAGTATGGACAGTGTTGCCAGACTTGGTGATGAAGCCTTCCCTCTGGCAGCAAGAGACTCAAGAGCTTACCAGTGCTAGAATCATCTGTTTATGGACTGACTGATTTTTTTCCCTACAAATTATTAATACTGTTCTTGAAGCATGAGACAAAACTCCAGTTCCACACCTTTTTCTGTTTCATTCTAGTCACAGAATAGAAACCTTCAAACCTTGATTTTCCCAAAACAGCTTCAGCACAATGATTCTAGCTGCTCTTTGTACCTACATGTCTATTTCTTTTCCAGCCTGCAGTGATAACTTGCTTTGAAAAGGATTTGCATCTTTTTAGGCAGAGGATAGTGGATTCTGCATGTACTAGACTAGAAATAAAAAGTAGTGGTAATCTAACACTTTGCCATATCTCAAAAAACCAGAAACTGTCATCACTATTGCACTGGTTTTTGAAACTGATCTCAAATGTCTACAAACTGGCCAGAGATCCTCAGGATCTCATGATTAAGCAGGAATTAAGGTCTGATGAACTGCTGTTTTGTGGTAACTGATCTGTTTAGAGGCAGGCATGAAAGCAGCAATGAAGCTACTCAGGACTCCTAAAAATGAAAACTGAGGTGCTTTTAGAGTTTGATTATATTTGGTGGGAGCTGGATAGCCTTTTCATGTTTGTCTAAATTCTACCTGAATTTTCAATTATATTTCTGCATCTTTTTTTTTGAGTCCAACTGTGACTGTTCACTGAATAAAGATCAAAATCACACCTTGCACAGTTACCATTTATGGCAAAAATCCACTGCTTTTGGTTTTCATTTTAACATCAAAGCACTGTAAACAGCATCTTCACAGAATTCACTGACGTTCTTTAACAGGGTGGTCTGTAAATAGTTTTGCTAAAGGTTTGCTTGCTGTATTAGAGTACAAGCCTTGCATCGCAAGCATACAGTGTATTACTTTTCTTAATCAGGAATCCCAACATATTTTTTCGAAAAGAAGGGAAATTTAAATTATCAGGTGCTAATTTTTGTCTCAATGAGAAGCAGTTAGGCTGAGTTGTTCCTCTCTGTATAGAACATACTGACCACCTTAAAGGTCTTTTCCAACTTAAATGATTCTAGATTATATGACCTGAAACAGTTTGCACTTTGTCTTCAAGGTAATTTAACCCATTCTAAACCCATATTGCTGTTTTCAAAATATGTCTCATTTTTCAGTCATGCAGACAAGTAAACTGTAAACCAGAACAGAAAGTGACAAAACCAGTCTGAAAAACTCATTTTCTGCATACAAGAAGGAAACTGGAAGCACAACCTTTTGAATAAGTTTCTTTATTCTATGTGTAAGGGAAAGCTGGGACTGTTTGGGGACCAGAAACTCCCACTCTGAGCTTTTTGCACTGTGAGAAAAAGATGCAATGTGTTAATTTTAGGTTAGTGAGATAAAGATGCAAAAGTCAGATAGATGCTCTTAAAATATATTACAGCTATTTATCAGGGCATAGAATAGTTGTAAAATCCTGCTAGGATTCTCTCTCAAGTAAACTCTCTCTTTCGTCATCAAATAAAACTTTTACAGGGACCAAGCTTCTAGCCATAAATGTGCTCCTGTGTTAAACATAGCTACCCTTTAGAACCATCTCAGGATACTTCTGTACCTTGAGCTGTAAACCCTCATTTTGAATTTATGATAGATGTTAGGAACAAGAGGGTATCTCTTTCTATATATATTAATTCATGTAACTTAATTCTGCAAGATGGCACACATTTACTCATGGGTTAAGATTATAATTGCATTTCAAAGCAGTTCTCTTGAAACATTCTAAAACAGATTATGTTCTTAAAAATTCTGTTCTTTACTTTGCATGTTTTAGTACTACATCCCATTAAAGCTGTGTTTGAAGTTACTAGGATTTGTTAAAAATTTGATCATGCCTCAGCAGATAAGAGATTATATGCTTTATGTATATATTTGAGGGATTTGTTCCAGCTTGGATACAGTGTATTAATTGGCCACCTACAGTGAACAGCAGTGTTTAATATTTAGAACCTTTTTCCTCATTGTTTTCCAGGCAGAAGAGCATGTAAGTATTCTTTTAACTAAATTTGCTAACTTTCTGGAACACATTTAAACAATGTGTGCTACTTGTGTCATATTACATTAACTTCACTTCTACAGACAGGTTGTATACATATGTAATAAATAGCCCCTCAGGGATCAGATCTAGATTAACTGAGAAAAACGTACTCTGCTGTACATTAAGTAATTTACAATATCTCAGTAAACATTAGAAAAGACATGTTTGTCTCACCAGAACAGGTTAACAGTGCCTCCAGACTCAGTAATGATTGTAGAATGTTAAACTATCAAGTGGAAAGTTATAATCACTTTAAATAGTCTATTTTTTTCCCCTAAAACATCAGACTATCTGGAGTTTGATACCATGATGTCTGTAATGACACTGAATGTTTATGATACAGATTGAAAGTAGTAAAGAAAGACACCAGTTCTGCAAAGGATCTAAACAGTGATTTAAAACTGAGAGGGAGGCTTGGAGAGAAAACTTGTTTAAGTGGGTAATCTTTTATTTAAATATTATTCCTTTTAAATTAAATTTCAATATCTACAGTTAGAGATGAAGCATGTTTTAGGCATGGCAGTTTTATTTACATATGACAATATCCCTGTAGCCTCTCTATTTCTATCAGCTCAGTTCTCCCTGGTAATTATATTTAAATAAAGGTGTGGTAAGTGTGCTATCACTGGCTTTGGTTCTTATTGCTCCAGTTCCAGTATAATTAACAAAAAGTGTTCTCACTAAGTGTGGTGAAGGTTACTTCAGCAAACTTCAGATGTTTAACATGGACATTCATTGCAACTCTAGAACTCACTTGTTATATCTGCCAGATATTGAAGAAAGTAACATATATATGTGGTACAGCAAGAAGTAAAAATTGTCTTTTCTTCATGTTAAATCCATGCAGCTGCTGGCTGCATTGATTGGCTGTGTAGATGTAAGTTTTCCCTAAAAAAGGAGCACTCACCACATAGCACTCATGTAAGTTTAGGATAAATCACATAAAATAAGAAGTGGAGTGATTTCTGAATTTAGCCTAGATGCCTTGTCTCTGATACACAGAGGGAGATAGAAAGTAGGCTAAAATCCAAATGAGGAAGCATGTTTAGAATTCTGTCTTAATTGATCATTTAAGGACAATCATCTTAATTGTTTAATTACATTATTTAACTGTCTTAAATTCAGGCAAGAGGCCCACCAGCATAGAGAAATAACAAACTGTAGTAAGAGTGGCTGGAGCAGAGGATCAAAAGCTCTGGATTCTGGAGAAGCCATTTAACACTGTTTGCTTGTCCTGAACTAGAAATAATAAATACTTCATTATATTCAATCATTGGCGATCCTAAGACAAGCAACACTGTATTACAAATAATCATTATTATTTCATTATATATTAGCTTTGCAACAAAAACAACGGAATGCTTTTCTACGTGGAGCAAAGGTAATTCAATATGCACTATGTAGGAATACCTTAGTGTATATTAATCTCGTATGAAAATGTCAAAGCGACTGAAAAGCGGTTGATGCAAATGTTCATAAACATTGTGGCTACTAAGTTAAAAACCTTATTTACTTAGTCACTTAGTCTGATCTTACAGAAGCAGCTTGATTCATTGTACATGTACTGTTTGAAGGGAAAAAAGAAGTGTTTAAAAGGAGACTGTAAAAGTAAGCAGGAAGACTGAGAGAGGGACACAAATTTGAGGGAGGATTGGTGCGGGATAGTCCTGTAGAGCTGGTATCAGTTGGGGTCAGAATCCCTGAGTGCAATTAGTTTCAGGTAGGCGTGACTCTCTCTGCTGTCCTTTTCCGTTTGTCTGCGAAGAACAACGGAAAAAATACAGTCATTTGTCTGTCAGCTGAGGACCTGACATAGTGACAAATATGTCAGGCTTTGAGAGAAGCTCAAAAATGGAGTTTGGTGGAATTTACCTACAAATGATGCTTTGCAGTTATCCTCTGCAGCTGAAGGAATTATGTATTTTCCTTGTTTACTTATGCCTTTCTATCCAGGGAATAACTGGAATCCAGGACACAAGTGTTGTGTCATGCCAATAACTCAACATACAGGTTCCTCTGTAATGAAATATAGTGTCTTTATTAAAAGAAAAAATAGAGGAAAACCAGAGAGAGAGAAAGAGAAGTGCTTTTTTACAAATATATTAATAACTTTAAAAATTTGTGACATTGATTTTTAAAGAATGCTGAGTTGTATCTTATCATACCAAAAATGAGAAAGTAAATTAGAAACCTACCATGAACTCAAGAATTATGTGGACACAATCCCTGTTACTTTAAAGTGAGATATAAATCCAGAGATTTCTCATGCCATCATTTTGTAAATAATTACAGTTCTGCTGAATCTGTTGTATAAAGTTTACATGGGAGGTTCAGTGCACCCTTGCTCTTGTTTAGAACATTGGGAACCACCAGCGAGATGTTGACATATGGCTGCACTGTTTTAGTGCACAAGACATCGACTACATGGGAGCATAATAAACAGGAGCATAAAGACAGGTTTGTGCAAGCAGTTTGGATTGACCTTTTTGGCAGCTGAAATCCATCTAGAGTACATGGTGCTGATGTGGACAGGCATGTAAACCTCATCTTGTTACCCCAACTACCAGTTTTACAAATATATTCCAATGCTCAAAATGTACATCATTCTAAGTGAAGTGATTTTAAATGGGGGAGGGGTTGCAGCAGCAACAATTCATAGTAAGACAGAGCAGAAACTTTCTCTTAAGTTTGTGGAACTACCCCCACTGTTAAATAAAGAGTTAGGTAAGTTTGTTTTACGCCAATAGAAATTCTTATAATTGTTTCAAGGTGATGGTTTATTTATTTATTATTATGTTTTTTTTCCCTAGCAAAGTATTTGACTAACTGATACAGTATTTTAATTTTGGCATTTAAAAAGAACAATCTATTGTCCTTTCAATAAACAGGTCTAGTATAAGCATTTTCCAACTTAGGAATATTTATAAAAATAACTTTTACTTTCGAAAAACAGTGTCTGAATCTGGTGCTGGATCTACAGCAGTATTCTTAGAAACAGAATTAATCCAATTGTAATGCATTTTTGAAGGAAATATTTTAAAGAACTTAACACTTTCTTTTGAAACACACCTTTTGAAAGCTATCTAACATAGCCAAATTTCTTTTATCTAGTCTTAATCTACTGTTGCATACCAAAGTATGAGCCTCTTTGTATATAGCCACAGTAGTGTTTGAATTCAAGACTATAAAGTAATCACCAATTGTGATAATAAATTTTAAGGTTTAGTCTTAACTGATGGGATGTAGGCAAATGTCACCTCACAGTTTTAAGTGCTCATTATGTCCTCAGTAATTTCTTGTTAAATCAATGGAAGCATTGCACATGATGTGTGGATATTGCCTATCAGTTCTAAATAGTTATGCAATAATGTAAGAGTACACCTTTACCTTGTGAGCATACCCGTAGTATTGTAAGCAGCATACTTCTAACAGTTTTTCTAAATTCATCAACTCACCAGTTAGTAAAATCCTGAAATCAGCAAAAGTAATATTAAAAAAATTCTTATTGTTGTAATTCTAAGGAGAAGTGAAGATGCAGATGAAGGTGGCAAAAGAACAATTACACAGTTAGGCACAATAGAGAAGCTGGTTAGCAAGAGATATTCCTTGAATATCACAAGGTATCTTTAAAATGGGAGTGGCTGGTCCTGTCTTATCATAACCACATGCCTGGCTATACCCTTGGGTTTTTGGAAAAAACTTTTCTGGAAAGAGGAGCTATATTTTATATGTGTGCTTGTGCATGTTGGAAATAGTGATGAGGTAGTAGTCCAGAATACTTGAAATTTAGTGTACGCCTAGTCACATTTAATATGGAGTTATAGAGTGAGCAACATTTTTCTTGTATTGAAGTATTATTGCAGTGTAAACTGTTTTTCACAGTCTGTTGTAATAAATACACATTCTGTTAATCTCTTATTTAGAAAAACAGAAAACACGAACCTTTAATTACCAACTTATCCAAGTCATGCAACAAGCGCGCTCCTTCATTTCAGTATAATTAGTAATACTATGGTTTTGTCTAGAATTTGTGGCCTGATAGTGCCACAGATTCAACCTTGTAATTTGACAGTTTCAGAGGTTTTTAAGTCAACATGAGCACAGAGTAGCTGAGGCTGGAAGGGGCCTCTGGAGGGCACCTGTTCCAAGCCAGGGCTCAAGCAGGGGCACCTGGAGCCAGTTAGGCAGGACCCTTTCCAGACATCTTCAGAATATCTCCAAGGAAAAGACTCAACAGCCTCTCAGCCTGTGCCCTGTCACCCTCACAGCTAAACCTGAGGTTCAGAGGGAACTTCTTGCATTGTCCTTTGATTGGACACTAATATAAAGAGCCTTGATTCATCTTCTATGCACCCTCCCACCAGGTATTTATATATACATTGATAAAGCACATCCTCAGGCACTCTGAGCCTTCTCTTCTCCAAGTCATGCAGTCCCAGCTCTCTGTAAGCATTTACAGGCATGGGAGATGCTTGCATTTTTTATAATTGTATTATGTGGGTTGATTTGCATTACATAAAGATGTGACTTATGCTTTTGTGCTCTTCCTGGAATTTGCTCTGTGAAGGTGGAAGACCCTGTATTTGCTCAGGAAAGCTTCTGACTCTCAGGATTTCTGTGATTTGGGTTTTCCTGTTGCTGGTAGTCATTGGTACAAAAGACACCAGTGCTGAATAGGTTGTCAGATACTATTCTTTCATTTAAACATCCTGAATCTTAGGTTCATTTCCAAAGGTAGAAATAATGGTATGCAGTGGAAATCCATGTGCTTGTTCTAGTTGTTGTTTATCATAACCCTACATAATTTTCTCATCCATACATCTCAGGAAGAGGCCTGGTGCTATGTTGCTGATAGCACATATTATTTAAGGATTAAACCATTTCCCTATCTCCTTTTTATCTTCAGAGGGGCAAAAATACCTGAACATTTCTGTATTCTGGGGCTGGCAGAGTTAAACTCAACTGAAAGCTTTGAGTTTTGATTAGGACAGAAGGCAAAGGGGGAGAGTGAGAGGGGAAGATTGGCCTTTTGTCCCTCACCTGAACCTTTAAGGCTCCCTTCTCCTTGCCTTGAGAAAGCCTTTCTTCCCTTCCCTTACGCATATTACATTACCCTGCCCTGGGCTCATGCCAGATTCTGGAGAGCATGTACCCATGCCAGATTCTGGAGAGAGAATTTGGCCTCACAATGTTTGCATTGTGTTTGTTCATTACAAGTGAGAGTGCTTTGAAGTAGCCACGTTTGAATATGTAGCTGTCCTTGTATAAAGCAGGCCTATGAAATGCTCTATGTTGCTAGTGTTCATACACATTTGGACAAAGCAAGTATATTTTTATTATGGTTTTAATTTTAAGATCATTGAAGTGGTATTTTTGGTACTTGCTGCTAGTGAAGTCTAGTGTTGTGGTCCTCACTTGAGCAAATCTCCCAGTGAGATCAACACAATTTCTGCCTAAGGAAAAGGTTAAAAAATTGGCTTATAGAGGCCAAAAAGGAGCTGTACTTCATGCAGCTTCTCTTGGTAACTGCATCAGTTTGAAATCTCAAATATTAGAGATCTTTTGAGTGCTCCAGTTTCAGGGGGAATATACTGTATGGACTCTAAGAATGTCTTGTGCTGGTGGGGAAAACACATGTATAAAGATGTTAAAAGCCGGCTGTTCCACTGGAATGAGTGAAATCTTAAATTTTACACAGTTCTACATTTTTCCACTGAGGGATTTTTATTTATTGTTATTCTGGTTAAAGTGGTACTTAATCCATCAGTAAGAATTCCATGATAAAATTCAGGCCATGCCTTGGGTGACCTGTCAGAAACTGTATATCTTATTGCTAGGAATCTTTTGAGACTTGGGATTTGATTTTTCTCCTGCACATATATGAGATGTCTTTGGCAAAGGTCACATAAGTTTTAACCCACAATATTAAGTCACAAATTAAATGGATTTAAGTGGTCTTGCCATACTCCCCTGTGAGTGCTTGCTCACATCTCAAAACCACCATATAATTTGTCACAATTCAACATGATTATCTGTCTTTGCTCAGGAGGACTATAATAGCTAAAGAGTAAGTTATATTGCAGGTAAGGATATAGGATTACTGGTAGAGCTGATTGAAAGAGCTTTCTAAACTCTGGTCTAAACCTATCTGACCCTAGCTTACTTTCTTTTATTTCCTTTTTTTCCTTCAGCTTTCTAGGTTTGTTTTTACATTTTTCTTCACTGGTGTTTTTGGGGGTTTTATTGTGCTTAAAAATAACCTAGATTGCACCAAAAATGCCAACCCAAAATAGGATAGGGAACAAAGGTTCAGCTGATAGTGTGTAAATAGACCCAACACCCCCTGATTCAGCTGTCCTCCCTGCTCAGCACAGTTTTTCAGCATGTAGACAGTGAAGCATGTAAATGTTATTTTCTAAACACTGCATGTCCAAATGATCTAGACGGGATCATGGAAGGGAACCTGGTTTGAAAACCTGCTCTCCCAGCTGCTCCCCCTGCCCACCCCACTGGGGGGCTTTGAGAAGCAAGGCATGTTCGAGTTGCCAATCAAGCTCTTATGTAAAGTCCTGCTAAAGTTCAGTGCACTTTTTAAAGTATTTTGGGGTTTGGTACATTTTAAAGAAACACTCCTTAGCATAATGAGCTGTGCATATCTCCTCCATGTTCATTAGTTGCATGCTAATGGTTATGTTTAAAATTCCTTCTTATCTTGTTTTCTGATTGATGGGAACTTGAACCAACCTCTAGACTTCCAGACCTTGCTCAGTTACTGTTGTTTTCATTTGCAGAATAAATCATTTGATGTGAAAAGTATTGTGCACTATTCTGATTCCTTGTTCAGTCCTTTATTATATTATTTATCAACATTTATTTTGATTTCTCTGGGTATCTGATGAAGTTCTATATTGTATGACAACCTCTATTTTTTAACAGACCAGCAGGAATTTTTACCTTCTGCTGTTGCAACATAGGACAAAGGAATTGCATGCCACTCTTTTTATTTTTGTCTGCTTTTCTTTGCTGTAGTTGCTTGGGTTAAAAGACAAACAAACAAACAAATCTCTGTGCACTTCAAAGAGATCAAATTTTTTTAAAAAAAGCAAATAATTTCTTAAAGCTAGGCTGTTTTGCTGTGTTTCTCTCCTGTTTTTCTTTTCTTCCCCCCCCCTTTTTTTTTTTTTAAATTCTGAAAAGAAATAGCAGGCTGTAGGCACTGCCTGTGGCTTGCTAGCCTTGCTTCTTGTGTGGTCTGTGCAGACTTTATGATTTATTCAGCTAATGGGAAAGGAGCATGACCCCCAGTGGCCACAGAAAGAGAGCTGCATGTGGGTTTAATGCTTTCACCACAAAAATGTCTGCTATGACTAAGCTGTGTGGCTGAAGTCACTGTCTGAATGGTGCTAAAAAGGAACTTAGGCATTAAGTGTGCACTATTTACTATAGATTGGCTCTTGGGATTAGGCCAAGGGTTTCTTACTCAGTTTCAAAGAATAGCATGGAAGCTGCTAGGAAAATTAGAGCTGTGCAATTTATTTTTACCAGTCTCCCCAGTGAGTGACCCAGTGAAGGATTTGCCTCATAACACTTTTTTTCATCAGTTACCAAAGAGCAATTCAAAATGTACTCGTTTGTTTGGGAGTTTTACCAGGCTTATTGTTTACATTTTCCCGTTTTCTACTTTTCTTCATGTTAATGTGACTTTCTAACAATATTTTTCTTCATTTATTGCTTAGAATTGTAGAGAAAAACAGGTTTGAACAAACACTTGAGCATCATTTCTTGAGACCGGTTACAGTACTATCTCTGATTAAAAGGATGAAACTGTGGGCTAAATTAGGAGTCTGCCCTTGTCTTTGCTCAAGAGAGCTGCAGAACCACAAGTTCTTCATTGGCAAGAAACTGAAATCTGGTTTATTATGGCAACGCTGCCACTAGGTTTACTTGATTTTGTGGACTTTTAAGGGCAGGTTAAAATGCTCTTTATCTGTTTTCTCACTGACAGTTAACTGTCTTCACATGAATGTATTAAAAAACAAACCTACCACTACTACCTGTATTGAGAGAAAAAATTGTGAAGTGCTTTCTAGTCTTTAAAAAGCATTTAGAAATTCTGCTTTCCCAGCACTAACATCCTTCATGCCATGTGTGAAACCCAGTGAAGCATTAAAAATTAATCACTACCACTTTGCTAGTGGTTTTGTTTGTTTGCTTTCTGAAAAATGTTCTTTGTTATTGGAGCACACCTCTTAACAACTAAATATTCAAGAGAATGAGGGAAAAAAATACAGAGCTAGGAACTGATACTCCAGATTCATTCTGTCCTTCCACAGTTTGATCTTGGTCAGCTCTGGCAACAATAACTTCAGCATAATGAAAAGCAAGATTTTAGTTGCTAGTATTTCGTGAAGTTATTGGAACATGTAGAGAAAGAAAATTTGAAAATCAAATATAAAATGTATTATATTCTTTTAGAATCAAATATCTGACAGGGCAAAAGTGGCCATTTTTTGTCACTAAGTTTTAGAAAATGAGAAAAATTAGAATTTAACAGATTTTATATAAATAAAAATACTTTATGTGTAGGTCTTTGCATTTTGTCTTGCAGCAGTCTTGTAGATTTTTGACTTGTAACCAAGATTTTAAAATCTGGATGACAAATGTAAAGATCCTAAATTGTATTTCTGCACACAGGCATGAGTTTGTATAAGTGCTGAGAACCCACAAAACTGAAGTCACTTAAGTGAAAGAGTATACCGCGAGTGTTCTGCAGTTTTAAAATTCAGGCCATTTTTACTTATAAATATTATTGGGGAAAAAATGTCATGCTAAATTTCTTTTTGGAGAAAGTAAAGTGTAGGCAACACTTGAAAGATTATATCCATAGGAAAATATGGTGAATTCTTTGGTGAAAAAAATGCTTAGGTGAAAAAGGCTAAATATGTTAATTTGGCATTTTTAAAAGAATATATTTTGGTTTTGCATTTTGAAACCATCTTTCCTGTGTATAGCAATTCTTTTGTTTTAATAAATTCCAAAATATCATTTGTATCTTGTCAGATGAAACCCTTGAAAATAACTAGTTAAACTGAAAGAGTTTTTAAAATTTTTTCCCTTTAGACAAGAACTGAAAGAAGTTATTCATAAAGTTCTGTTTCATAATCTTAAGGCACAGAGGTTTGAAATTTTTGCTTGACTCTGGTTGGAAGTTTATCCTTCCTGTCCAATTTTCTGGGATGTCTGAAATAAGGGTTGAATTCTCAAGGTGGAAGACTTCCTGCTGTGCTTAGTTTATTCCTGATTCTTGCACAACCAGGAAGAAAAAATGTGAAGAAATGAGCAGTGATGCTGTTATCTAAGCACAGCAATTTGTGAAAATGGAGTGAGTGGGTTCTGCAGTAGAGGATTCGGCCTGGTTTTAACCTTATAAATGTTTGTGTTTCCTGCCTAGAGGAGGGCTTTGACTTCACGCTGCCCTGTAACCCAAGACTAGAATGATGTGGTGATTGTACCGTAAGAGAATTTGAAAAGCCGTTACTTTGGGTTATACCAAGCAGATTTGCAGGGCTGCTGTACATTGTGGAGAAGTTCCCTTCTGCATGCTAGAGGGGATGGTAAGGAGAACTGTACAAGAGCAGAGGGAATAATAATCCTAAAAGTCTCCTTACCTACAGCAAGCACACTGGTGTGTGTGGTGTGCAGCACAGATGCCTTGTCAGCAAGAGGCAGGGGAGAGGGACAGCTGGACGTGTCTGGCGTGCAGGTGTTTCAGCTGGTATTCACACTGGCTACTGGCAAACAGATTTTTTTTCTCCTTTTTTTTTTTTTTTTTTTTTTTTTTTTTTCCTTTAATTTCTTTTTCTGGTGGAGGAGGAAGAGACAGTGGGAGGTAAAGAAAGAAGAAGGATCACCCACGGTTATTTCCCAGAATGGAAGAGGAGAAAAGCAACACATCAGCTCAACCCCTGTTTACACATAGAACTGGCTCAACTTTCCTTTGCAAGTATAAATCAAATGGTACAGACTTGGGATGTTTTTCTCTCTCCTGTGAAGACAGCCTCTTCTTTTTTTTTTGACTTATGAGGATTGTGTTAGTACTCCAGGAGTTCTGCATTGCAAGTTGTAAACCTGACTCTGGGCTTTTTTGACTGAAAGCAACAATTTTCAGTAGGTTTCTTTTTCCCTGGAAAGTCACTTAGTGACTTGTGTCACTAAGAAATGCTTCAGTGACAAAGTGGTCACACATTTAGTAGCTTTAGATCCTTCCTTGGGAGCGTTTTTTTCTGAGGAAAATATTTTCCAGATTATCATGACTGCACCTGCCTTCTGTGACTGAAGCATGAAGGGCATGGAGAAGTTATTTGGATGATGAAATCCTTGACAGTGATTTCTGAAGTGATTGACAGCTGCTAAAAGCTAGAGTAGCTCTTGGGCTTGGGATATTCTCACTTAAGTTAAGCTAAAGACCAAGAGAAGTTACAGGTGACCTGCAAGCTTAAGTTCACTGTTCTGTGCAATTTAGGCTTTTGATAATGAAGACCTAGTATAAATTACTGGGGTCTGCCTGTACTCACATAAATATTACAGTTAAAAGGTGTTTATCTTTTTTTTTTTTTTCTTTTTTTAATTGTTGGGTTTTGGTTTGGTTTGGTTTTTTGTTTGTTGGGGTTTTTGTTTTGTGGGGTTTTTTTTCTTTCTTACATATAAATGTAGCAGTCAGGAATCAGGTTTTTCATCTAGATTGGAAACTTGCCATTTAGTCCTACATCTGTTCTCTGACAGTAGCTGGTTTCAGATGACTTGAAGGGGAGTATATAGCAATGTAAATTATTATTACTTATTGTATTTGTATTGTATTTGCTACAGTACAGTATTACTAACAGATGCCACTTGGGGGTTGCATCTCTCCTCATTTGGGATATGCATTATACTAAAATCTTGTCAACCATTTCTCAGTTTTGTCAAGGCTGTGTTGGAACCATCACTTAGTTTAGAGAAAATCATAATGTGCTTTCTCAGTTTGTTCCACTTTGGTTCCCATTCTATCAGTGTCATTTCCCATAAAGCTTGGTTTTGCTCTTGAGTCAAAGGGCAGAGTTGCCTCATGATTCTCTGTTAGCTAGTCATGAGATCTGAATGATTTTGATCGTTTGGTTTATGGAGACGTTGACTTCCATGTCACTGAAAGCTAAGCTAAGATACCTTTGCTTGCTGGAATTTCTGATACAGTTTTAGAGTGGCTTTTTGGCTTAGTTATTATAATAGCAGCCAGGGCTCTAGCCTGTTCCTTCACCCTTGAGGCTTGCGTTCCTTCTTCATGGAGCTGCTCTATTAACATCATACAGTAGTTTGGTGAAAAAGTTTGCTGTATCACAGGTTATTATATGCATCTTCTTAGACCAAACTAGAACTAGAATAATATGTAACATATAAGTAAGTCAGCGATGTCATTGTTTTGGAGAATGCCTTCTAAATAATTGGGAGTTTTGCCCTTCATCAATCAATATGCTGACATATTTAGTCATGTGGACATTATTGTCCTTCTTATAATTGCTTGGGTTTATGTAGGTTTTCAGGAGACAAGTGATTTGGGTTTGATTTTTGGTTCTCTCATAGAATATTCTTGAGAGTGTCACATTCTGGTTGATGTTTAATTTCTTCTCATTGGAATGTGTGTATGAATCTTCTCTAAACAGACAAGCAGTCTGTGCAGCCTGATTGCTTCCCACTTCCCAAACAATTTCAGATCTTTAGATGAAAGTGACTATGAAAGCTGTTCTATGGATTTTTCATGTAATTTAGAATTAGTTCTTCCAATCTAAAATCAGGGTTTTTTCATTGGGAAATGCTAGATGCAGATCCTGACACAATAATTTCCTCACATAACTGCTCCTTTTTTTACTTGGCCTTTTTAATATATTTTCTGTTCATTGCCTTCATCTTCAGTTTTGTATGCAGACATTTATCTCCCCAATGGCAATTTGCCAAGTGTATTCTACAGTCTCAGAACAGGATGATCGCTTCATTTCCCCTATCTGTCCTTTTGAGATTATTCTGCAATACATAAAACTAAAACTCTGTCATTGAGTAGTTACAAACAGTCTTGTGAAAAAGTGTTCTGAGATTTCATCTTGAAGCTTCTTAGCCCTTAACTCTGTCTAAGAATACTTCAGTTGGGATGGAATTTCAAAGCTCAGAACATTGTCTATTGCATTAATCTTCCTAATCAATACCCTCTTTCTTTGCCAGAAGGTGCTCCTGTGTCTTTCACTCCTGTCCAGGAGTTTATTCTCCCTTACATCAGGTCTAGCAGGTTGTGCTGCTGCCAGGGTGTCAGCTCGTCCAGCATCACTCATTTCTTGGTGGGGGAAGACAGGATTTTTCCATTGGAGCAGCTCACTGAACTGATTTGCCTAGGGGCCTTGGGATCTCTGCTTCCACATGAAACTGGAGAGAGGGAGAGAGCACTCAGCTCATGGGTTGGGGGCAGGGGGAGCAGGATTTCCCCTTTTGGCAGCCACCTGCAGCTAGACCAGATTATGTATAATGTCAAGCCACATTCTTAAACAACTCACAGTGTTTCTGATCTAGTGAGACCAGAGTGTTTGATGTGCTTAGTGGAGATTTGACTTTTCAGATAGGTCTGGCAGCAAGTACTAGAAAGCAGGTGTCCTCCAGATTGGTGTATGACTTACATAACCAAGAGAAGGCTTCACAGAAGGGAAGCTTTTAGAAAAAAACAATCATAAAACAAATAAGACACCACTAGTTTAAATAGGAAAAAGTCCACAAAGGGGAAGGGCCTGGCAGCTGACACCAATATTATTACTAGCTGAAAAGAGATTTGAACTTTTTGGCAATGACAAATGTCAGAGAACTGGATTTGAACAGGTGAAATTTATTATAACCTTTGGACACAGTCACAGAAGATCAGTGTGAATGTTCAAATAATGAGGACTATCTGCAGCAATAGGTAAAGAAGAGAATCAGAGTATATAAAATTGTCATTGCAAGAAAGTACAGGGAAGAAGTGAGGTTTTCCTAAGAATATGAGTCACAGAAAATCAGTGGGAATTGGGTGTCTTCTTTTCTCTTCTGAAAAGCCTCCAGCCAAGCTCCCTGAAATGACACTACTGTGGAAACGTGATCTTTCTCAGATCTTCTAAATGCAAATGTGAGTAAAGCACAGGAAGGTCACATACTTCAGGGCCTTCAGGAAGGCAGAGGACAACTACCAAAGCAGTAGAGACTTTAAGGAAGAGAGAAATTGATGTTGTGCTCAATAAATACAAACCTTGGGTTTACAGCATTGATGGTGAACTATCAGCTGAGACTTTAAAATGACATTTCTCTTACTCTGTCTAAAAACTGTAGAAAACAATGGCATGTTTTTTTTAAGAGCAAGATTTCTCCTGTTTTTCTTTTATCTTTTCCTATGCTTCAGTAAAATTTTTCAAGCATAAACTGTGGTTCTGCTCATCCTGATGTTCAAAATGCAATGTATCGGTTCAGTTTCTACAATAAGTATTGCATGCATTGCACTTGATGTGTTATCAAATAATCTCTGTTTCCAATCCTAACAAAAATATTTGAAAATTAATTGTGTGGTAATATAAATTCATATATCAGATATAGTAAGTTTTTGAACTAAATATATTTCAGCTGGGCAGAATTTAGTTTCTGTTCTCAAGAAAATACGGTGTGCAGCTGTTTTTTAATCTGCTTTCTATGTTGAAATGTGTACTGTTACATATTCTTGTCTTGTTTTTGTTCTGCCCTAGGACAGCACTGGGGATAAATTACTCTATTTGAATGGACCATTTCCTATTAAAATACTTAAATAAACATAGGAGAAACTAGCATATATGCAGGCACCTAGGTACTCATATTTACATAGGCTTAGTCACTCAGTTTGTAATTTTTTTCTTTTCCTTTTTGAGTGGACGAAATATAATATATCATCTGCATTTGAAATAGTGGTGTGGGTTTTATCTTTTTTTTTTTTTTTTTTTTTTTTTTTTTTTTTTTAGTTTGAGGGATTTAGTTGTTTGGGGTTGGGAGGGTTGGATGTTTTGTGCTTGGTTTTGTTTGTTTGTTTGTTTGTTTTACTGTGGGGTGCTCAAACACTCTCACGGATTGCACATTGAGGTTATGGAGTCTCTGCCTTTGGATATACTTAAAACCCAACTAGACTTGGTCATGGGCAACCTGCTCTAGGTGATCCTGCTTGAGCAGGAAGCCCTCCAGAGATCCCTTTCAACCTCAGGAATTCTGTGGCTTTTAACTGGAGACTTACTTGTATTCTTTTTTTTAGCTGGGTGTTTTTTCTAGCACAGAGAGAAAAATAAGTCAAGCAAGGTAGGATTTTATTAAGATGTTTAAAAACTGAGAAATGGCAGAGAGAAATGCAGGTGAACAACGTGTGTCCTATCAAGCTGATGGTTGATGGGCTGAGGAGCAGTGAGAGCTTGGAAGGGCAAAAGCACATCTGGCAAAGCTGGTCTTTCCAGAATGGTGAAAAGGTCTAAAAGCTCTTCATAATGAAGACAGTATGAAGCAATAATATTTTTGGTTAGTTTTTTATTTAGCTTTCTCTGTGTTTTTAGATTTTTCAAGGACATTTCTTTCAACAACATCTGGTTTTCTCAGTTTTACCAAAGAGTAAGTCTTGTTTTTCTGAAAAGCTGGAAATGTTGCTTACTGTACATGGATTACTGATCTTTCCAAAGCTGCTCACAGCTGACATGCACAGATCCATCAAGTGAGTCATAAAGCCCAGTCAGCTGTATCTTTTACTTGTTCCTAGGTGAGATTTAGTGGGTACTCACTTTGTAGACTTTGAAACCTGGCCAGGAGTTTTGACAAAAAAACAACCTGAAAGTTGCTGGTAAAAAGAAACACGAACAACCAAAAAAGCAACATTGGAAAGTTGTTTTTTTCACAATCTAAACTGTATCTTCTGCTGTGAGCAGGTGAAATTATGTTGTCAGGAAAGCCCTTCTACTAATATATGGTGAGATTTGTGATGGATAGAAGATTGTCTTTTGAAATAGCATTGCATTGGCGTGACAAAGCCTTTATTATTTATTGTTTTGAATGAGTAGAATTTGCACTGGAAGAAGACTTATAACCCTCCCTTAAGGAATCTGTGGGTCATCCTAGATTGAGTTATAGCAAACAACCTGACTCCTTTCTCCTTTTCATGTCTGTAACTGCACTACCACAGATTTAGCTGGAAGCCTCTTTAAAGATGGGTGTTTTCTTCCATGGTAGAGTAGGAAGCTTGGTAAGTCCGTTAAAATAAGAACAGATCATATACCTGCCAGGGGTATGAATTTCTTCTCCTCTCAGTATATTTTGGGGTTTTAGAGCAACTGATGGACTCTTGTGTTGCTTGCCAGTGGGGAGGAGCTCAGTCTCTATATAAGCTTCCAAATGCTAACAGTCCTTCTGAAAGGCTACTGTTCAGATGTTCTCAGTTTTGAAACCTTTTATTCTATACTTTTATAATTCACTCTATTTTTCTCTTTTGTTTGAGCTCCACATTTACTTGTAAGTCTTTTACCCTTTGGAAAAATTATCAAAGATTAAAAGGTAGATGCTTAGAATTAGGAACTTCATTCTGCAGTTGGCAGCTTTGTTTCTTTGAACTATTAAATTATAATAGGCCTGATTGTTACTTAGAGAAATAATCCAGGTTTTTAAAATGCTGGGAACCTTCTGCTTTTTTTAAAAAAAACCTAAACAAGCCAAGTTCATAGCACTATTTGATCTCGATGGGAATTATGCAATAGACAAAATTTTAGATATTAGATATTTTAGATATTTTGCCTCTGGTGCACCAGTGCACTGAAAATCTTTGTTCTTTGAAAATGCCATTTAATAACGATCTGGATGTCACATACACATACCAGTAGTTTCTGAATGTCAAATGCTTTTTCAGAATAAAAATGCAGGAGATGGACAAAGGTTCAAGGTCAAGTGCAAAGTAGGACAGGAGATGGAGGACATCATTTTCAAGTGCCTCTTGGTAAAATAACCAGAGAAGACAGTAAGCCATTCATAAGGATTAAGGCTAATGGGTGAAAGTGAATTGTTTTAATTAGGTTTCTGAGTTTTAATCCAAAACAAAACTTGCAAGAGCCATGTTGTAGATATGAGCATTTCATCCTACCCTATTAAATACATGTTCAGCATCTCATGAAAAAGCAGCAATGGGATCGTCATCATCTCTCACCTCTCATAATAACTGTAGCACTCTTCTTAAATTATCAACTGCCTCCCTGCCTGGCATGAAACTGCCTTGATCTTGATTTACAATGGTGGTAATGCTTTTGTTTAGTCTCGTGGTTAGCCATTTAGTAAATATTTTTAAGACTACATCTAACAAAGATACAGAATGATAGTCCTTACATTTACTGAGACTTTATCAGGTTTCAGAGTGCGCAGATTCTCCTTCACTTTTCATTGATAATGGTATTGCATCTTTACCTGGTTTTGTGCAGGGCATTTTGGAGGCACCATTTTAGGTTAATGTAGGGTTTCTGACATATCCTCTGCTGTCACCCACCCTGATCAGTCCAATTGCCACTCCAACGACTGTGCCATTTAATTCAATATATACAAGTACAGTTGCATATTCCTTTCAATTTGGCACAAATATAGCTGCAGATGCAATGCCCCAGTGGAGCTTAGAGAGAGACAGAGAACAGCCATAAAATTTGGAAGAGTAGGCAAGAGAAACATGTAATTCTTTAAGCACTTTCTAGAGTGGTCCTAAATATCGTATAGGCAAAGAACAGGCCTTATCTTTCCATTCTGGTATTGCCAAGGAACACTTCATGAGCCTAAAATACATGTGAATGATGCGGACAGGGACATGAATTTAGCAGTTTTCCATAGCTGGGGTTGACCAATAGCTAAAGAAGCATCCGATGCTTTCCTTAAGGGTGCAGTATTTGGGACTTCAGGAAAAAAAAAATGTATTTATTTGCTTATCTTCTCTTCCTGTATATAATTCAATGACACTTGGATTAGTTTTGTTTGCAATCAGTTCTGCTGCATTTAGACCAGGTCCAAATATGCATGTCCTAAATATGATAAAAATTCAGTGGAAGAAAGTAAAATTGAGTAGTGAAAGTTCTGAAGATTTTCAATAACAATTTTCAGTGCAAGAAACATTGCTTCTTCTAGGTCAAGCAGATGCCAAAAGTGATGGTCAGACTTGATGAACCCACATTAATGAATTCCAATTTTTAACTGTTCTAAAAAGTTCTGTGATATTTTGTTGTGCAATCAATAGCCTATGCATCTGAAATGTTTATGTAATTTAGAATTTTATGGCTTAAGGCCTTTAATAGAAATCAGTCACTTGTAATGCATCTCAATATTTGATTGGGTGGGACATACAGGAACTAAGTGTCAATCCACTGAACAAGAGAAACATGAAATGTTTTTAAACTTTGGTAAGATACTACTGACATTAGTATTTTTTGTGGATGGAGTACTTTCATCTTTATTGAAACTATATTTTGAAATTAGGATTCCCCAAAATAGGGTGATTTAAAGCTTAGCAAACACATTCTTACTGAAAGTACCCCTCACGACTTATTTCTATGGATGATCCTGCAGTTAGTGGTTTTGAAAGAGTTAAACCCTTTACCTCTGAGAAAACGTTTGCTTTTAGAGTAATTCCTTATTTTTCAGCACTATTCAAGGAAACTGGGTGAGAGAACCTACTGTAATATTTTATAAGAAGGAGCTAAAGGAAAGCTTCCTTCATTTTCTTACTTTCCTTGCCAGCCTGCACTGCAGCTCCAACCTTCTTTTCCCTGGCAGGAAGGAGAAAAGAAGAAAAAAAGCGGTAGATTCCTCAGCATAACTTCCTCTGTTCCTTGAAGTTTAGCCACTGGTCTAATCTCTGAAAGTTTTTACTGGCTTGCACTGGCTTGCTGCTCAGACAATGAGCACTTTTTTAACCTGTCAGCTGAATTGCTTGGCCTGCCATCGGGCTGACAGTGTGCCGCTGTTTCTGAGACTACTCTGTTCCTGAGATGCAGCACTGACACAAATCTGTACAAGGGCTGATTTTGTGAGTGCCCCAATGGAATCCCCTTCAACCGCTGTCGAGTTAGTAAGGTTCAGTGAATACTCAAGGGGAGACTCCTTGGCAATGGATTTTGCCTTTTGCAGGAATTCTGTGTTGGAATTTTTAGTATAGGATGGCTCTGTTGGGCTGTGTGCTCTTTTTAAAAAAATCACTCAGCTTGCAGTTAAAGTTCTGTTTATGTTTCTGCAGTGTTTAAAGTTGTTCCTTATCTGTTGCCTATGCTCTTTATCATTCATAGGTCTGAGGGAGATGGAAAAGACCTGCTGGGTTTCAGGGAGGGAGGCAGGCAAGCCAGAAGCAGAGACAAAGGTAGTCTTGGTCCTCAAGAACAAATAACACAGTAAATAATTACATTTCCATATTATACTGTTTTCCCACAATAAATGTGCCCCCTACTGCAGTATTTTCAACCAGAAATGAATGCATATATGTATGTATATGTATACACATACATACACGCCCCTGCATGTGCATGTGTGCAAATACAGGCTTCATGGCTGCTGAAAGGCTGAAACCTGAAGGAGTGAAGCTGTATTGATGTGGTTTCAGAGGCTGAATGTCACCCACCTGTACCTGCACTCAGGAGATTTCACAGCACCACACCAAAACACACATAATTCACTGCGGCGTTTGACAGCTGGCGTCACACCCAGAGCACACCCAGACTGCCCCCAGCAGTGTCACACAGGGGCTGCCCCTGCACCAGGCAGTGAGAGGGGTGTCCAATGTGACCTGCATGATAATTCTGTGCATTATTTGCTTTGCATTAAGCTTGCTGGCTCCAATTAGCATCTGTATCTCATGTTTAGTGTTTTTTCCAAACACATAGGCAAATCTGTGCTCTGAAAATTTAATCTAACAAAATTTGGGTTTTCTTCTCACGCTTATATGTACTTTTGGGGGGGCTTGCTTGCAGGGGCTTTTCAGCTCTCATTTGGTCTGTCAGGAACAGTATTTTGCCATATGTATACTAGGACTGAAAAAAACACTTTTGCAAAAGGTGGGGCTGTTTAGATATTTGCCTCACACTTAGAGTTTGATTTCCTATTTCCCTGCTAACTAGTGGTTTCTTTAAATGCCATGCTGTAAAGGAGGTCAGGCTTCTTCTAAGTCTATTTTAACTTTTATCCTTGATAGCTTTCATTTCCCAATACGTGGTAACTTGCAGGATTGGGTCCGTGCTGTAGCATTTACACAAAAAGCTCTATGAGATTTGCTGGGCACAATTGTGAAAACTGTTCAGTATATCCTGTTTTCTAAATGTCAGCTTTTTTCTTTTTTTTTCTCTTTCATAGTGGGTGGGCTGACTAAACAGAGACTTTTTTACATGGTACTTTGCTGTTTTCTAAACAGAGCAGCTATGTATGCTATCTAGTTTATATACAGCTTCTCTTTTTTTCCTTTTTTTTTTTTTTTTTTAAGCAGGGTACCCTTATAAATATGTTGGATTTAAAAGAAGCTAGTCCTACAGAAAGTGCTTTGTTTCTAGTATCTAAAACTTATCTTGATTCTTTTTTCTTCATATTTTATTCGTTGCATTGCTGTGTGCCACTTTCTGTGTGTTTTGAAATAATTATGCATAGGTCCTACAATACAATAAGGCCAATGTTTTGCAAGAGTTTTTGTTCTGACATATAACATGGAATGGAGCTAATCAAAACCTAAGTGTGGACTTTGCACTCACTGGAGCTTCTAAAATACGTAATCAACATTATTTCGGGCCTTACGACAACATTTGGCTTTCAAACATTAAAAAAAGACCATTCCAAATTAGGAAAATTAGAACAAAGAGGTATTCTAAAATAAATAATTAGTATTCTTAAAATATATCAGCACAGAAATACGTCTGGGATAACTCTGCCACTTTTGGGCTTGCTGGAGAGTCAAAGGAAGGCACACTTTTGCTGCAATTAATGTCTCTAAAGAGACCACATACAAAATAATTATCCTAAATAAGCTGCATAGCTGCTGCCTGGATAATCCTGCAGGCAGCATATCAGATCGAGTTTGAGGTACTGCGTGGCAGAATTCATGGTGGAATTAAAGGCTCTTCTGAGCAAAACTGGTTCCCAGACAGGGCAGTCCTCATAAGCACTAGGAAAGTCAGCTGGAAGTTGCCACCGGGGATGTTGCCCCATCTTTTTTCACTCTAAATCTGAAAATGGATTTCTCTTGATCTGTTGGGACCAGGTCTGTGTGTACCAAGATCTGATAAAAGAGTACGTGGAACTCTCTTCCTAGAGCTCTGCAACGTATCTCTATCTTCATTTCCATGCTACTCTTTTTCTTTGTAGTTTCTTCTGGCTTGATTTCCTTTTCTTGAGTATTTCTTGCCTCTTTTAGTATTCTGTCCATTCCTGGCAAGACTGAACTCCTTTTTCTAGACTTCACGTGCCCCTATCCACATAAGGTTCTTGGCTATGACACTTGATTTGATAATGCCTGTTGAGGGACATCTTAGAGTTGAAGGCAGTGATAACCAAACAGCTAGCCAAAATTAAAAAAATCAGTTAAAAGTTAAAAATTTAAAATTAAAAAAGTTAAAATTCAGCCAAAGTTAATAAATTCAGCTTAGGTTTCCTTTGGAAATGATTACTTAGGGCTGCATCAGCTTTCTATTTTGTTGCATAGTACATTGCTACCTCTGTGTTTTAGAAAGCTTTTTATGAGGATGTGCACTACTCCTAGATTAAACCTGGTCTTGATCCTATGACAATGTGAGTGTTCTGGCCTTGATCCCAAGTAACAATTAACATTAGGAACATAAAGACTTTCTGTGGGTTAACGGTTTGAGTCTCATATTGAGCGTTCTGTTTCTTTGATAGAAAAGTGTTTATCCAGAAAGATGCCTTGGAGAGAAATTTTTTATTCAGTATGATTCAGTTTGATCAGTCATTTTTGTTGGGGAGGTGATCTTTGATGCTTTATTTGGTTATTTGCATTACCACAGAAGTATTCTGGGGAGTAATTGAATTTTAAACCGAGGGGAGCAAAAGGCAGCCTGTTAGGTTTGTTTCCCAAGTTCCACTGCCCACAAAACAGCATCACTCCATGGGGAAGTAGGAGGTTCTAGCATTCCTTGGGATGTGTGGGAAATGGCGTGTGTGTTTATATGGCCGTGGTTTCACCTTACACAGGGACCACCAGGTTTTAATGACACACTTGGCCACAGGAGGTTCAAGCCACTGACCACTGTGTTTATTCCAATGAGCCAGCCCGTTGGCACTGGGAAATCTTTTACCCCAGTTTACACCACGACATAAAAATAAGACAACACATTTCTTGTCTATAGTCACATTTTCCAGTATTGGCACTGGAGATTCCTAGGGAAGGCTTTTTTTTAAACTTTTTTCTTTTCCCCCATGTGCTACCTGTTAAAGGCAAATACCATGGAGGGAGTTTTGTCAGAAGGATGTAGGACAGTGTCAGTGTGGAAAAAATGAATTTAGGGAGAACATCTTTAAAGAAACTTTTAGAGTGTGGGGTGAAAACAGTCCAGCTCCCCATGATGTCGTGTTTCTAATGAATGCTTTGTTCCACATCAGATTATTGCTTTTCAAAGTAAATAAGGTTGGATGCTGGAATTTTCTTCAGAAACCTCATGTTTGTTAATACTGTTTGGGGAGGAGGGAATGGCAACGAAACTTTTAATGAAACTGTTTAGTTTAATTAGAAACTAAATATTGGAATATTGGAAATATTCTCCAATAATATTTTTTCAAATCCATTCTTAAAATAACTGGAGAGAGAGAGGAAAGTCAGATATCCCAGCAATTTCAGGCAGATTCTTCATTATGTAGAATATATATCCCCTCTGTATTGATGATTGATATATCCTCTCTGGTATTAATGGATAATGAAAGGCTGTTACCTATTGATGTATTGATGCAATATTGATGACTGACAAAATTCTGATGTAAAGGAGGGATTAGATGGAGGTCAATTATGTAGGGCTAGTAATGAAATGGTCTGTTATTAAAGTGGTGTAGAAAATGTTCTTATGGAATTGGTTTAAGTCTTGGATACGTCTTGTACTAGAATTATAAAGCTTAATCTGTTCTTGATTAAGTCAACTAACTGAAATATCTAGTTGAAGGCATGTGTATATTTGTTATTGAAGTCAACCCTGAAAACTTGTTGTGGGATTGGTGAAAGCCTGGTTGTCTTTGGTTTGGACCTTTTAACCATGCTTACCACAAGCTACCTATAATATTAAAAGCCTCCTTTTCTCTCAGGCCTTTTCTGATGTTAAAAAATATAGACTGTTTGGCAGGGTGGCATGATGGAAGTGCCCTCCTACTCTCCTATATTGTGGAGTAATGGCAAGATTCATTTAAATACTTAACAAGCTGTTATTCATAATTACTTGTTTTAAAAGGTTTGAAAGGTTTTCCTTTCCAGGTTCTGGTGGGTTTAGACATTTCCACAGTGATGAGGCTTTAGTTTTTATGTGTGTTACCGAATTTGCTTCTCTTCACTATCATTCTTCTTCACTTGTGTTTTGACCACTAAGAATACATTCTGCCTACATATTGCATGTATTTATTTTCTCTTTCTCAGTATATCACCAACCATGATTGAAATATGGGCTGCACACAAAAACATAGAAGCATTCACTGAAGTTCTTCTACTGACAAGAAACTTTTTTTTTTTACCTTCAGCAACTCTTTCTTATCTGCAATTCTGCCATGCTAGAAAAATGAGAGAGCTTAGGAGGTCTGCACCTACATTTTATAGCACAAATTAAATACATGTGTTATTAGGCAATCTCCAGTCCCACTAGTTGCATTTAATAATGAGATATTTCTTGAGAACTGCAGTGACGATTAATTATCATTTGGTATATTGAACTTGTAAAGTATACAGGCCCTAATTGAAAACTATTTAAGCATATTACCAGCTCCAAGCACATCTGCTTTACTTCAATAGGTATCAATTTAATTTAACCATGTGCCTAAAGTTAAACCTGTACTAAATCACTTTTCTGAATACAAACAAACTGTAATATAGAGCTTATAAAAGCTATTTCTTTTCCCTTGAGTTCTACAGACTGAAGAAGAAAAGCCATCTCTTTTTTAGATGTAATGTTGCATTTTCTTTTCAAAATAGCTTTAGTGTATTTTGATCATTATACTAACTTTAATACCCATGTTTTCTCATAGGAAATGTCTTCCATCTATTAAAAAAAATCATAGCTATTTGAAAAGCAATAGAATGGGTCATAAAGCTTGTCCAAAACCATCACAGATTCTCATTTGCGCAAGGAAGTAAAAAAAAATTATCAAAGGGAGATTGTCAGAAAAGTGCCTTCTTGTGATTCATATTCAGAGAGATTGGTATTTAAGTAAGATATTCTACAAAATGAGTAATCTGATCATTTAATAAAAATGCAAATCTGTAATTTTTCTTAGCTCCTGCTCTTCTGTCCAAAAAGACTTTGAGACATGAATTGTTAATCCATGGTATCAATGATATTCAGTATGTACTCAATTCTTTAAATATTTGTGTTCCATGAATAGTTGCCAAGCAGAACTCCGGACAATTACTCAGGAGAGATAACAGCAATACCTGGCAGATTGATGGCAGTAGGATTCCTGCTTAATAAAGAGTCCTGTAAGATCATTGCTATTGTCAGAAACTTGTTTTTGTGAAAGCAAAGGTGAGAAATTTTATAAGGGAGACAGTCAAGTCTAACAGAAACTTCTCCAAGTGAGCTACATCCTGTCTTTCTGTATAGCAGCAGTAACTATTTTACCAAGATCAGGCAAAATCTTCTGAGCCTAATTCCACTATCTAGGAAGTGTAAAGATTTGGTCAGCAGTTGGAGTCTCTGATATCTCAGGTCTTTGCAGGCTTCAATAAATGCCTACAAGTAGTAGAAATTTCTGCAACAGCAAACACAGCATTTGTTTTCTCCAGATGTTATTCCATCCCAACAAAATGGGAAATCTGGAAATGATCAATCTTCTTTGTGAGAACTCTAGTAAACACATAGCAGTTTCATTTCCAGATGGTGAAATCCACGTGCACCAGGCTTTCCACCAAGCACTCAGATTCACCTGAATGAGGTTCTGTGTGTGCTCATTCTGTCGCTTTCCTGCTCCTGCAAACATCCCCCCTTCCCTTCTGTGTGTGTTCTAAGGTCTTACTTGCAATCAGCCATACCCAAAATGTGAACTCGTTGACCATCATCTTGTCTCATGTTTTACCTGTAATATTATGCACATGATGAATTATGGCCTCACCATTTAGCTCTGTTGTGCAGCTCAGGCAGTGATATCTAATTCTATAAGTAATTTTTAACCCCAAAATCACTTTGTCTCTCCTCCTTTTTGCAGTCATTAATTCTGAAACATCTGCAGTGGTTACCTGCACGATGAAATATAGAATAATTGGGGAGTACAGAAATAGTGGATTATGGTCTTCTTTGGCACAAAAATCCATAAGGACAGGGAAATATGGCAGACGTGGAGAGAGCAAAGGGATTCGAAGCCACTTCTAAAAAGGATGTTCCATCTTTTACCAATGTTCTGAAAGTTGACTACATTAGATAATGGTGTTTAATTAGAAACTAAATTAAGTAGCATTTAAGTAGTATGTTTTAAATGTCATCTGAAGTCTACTACTAGTAACAACACTCGTTTCAAATTCTTCATTTGTGTTAACTATTACTTAGTTTAACATCTTTGAAAAAATCAATTGCATTTTGAAGTACTTTTTCATTCCTGCTATGTGTTGAGAGACTGTTCCTGCCCAACAGAGTTATCAGTCTATATAGACAAGCTACAAAGAGCAGAGAAAGTATCATTTTGCATATCCCCATTTTGCAGCTGGGCAAACCTGAATTCAAACATGTGAAAACTCTGTCTAGAATGAGAAACTGAGGTGAGTTTAGCAGGTTCATTAGCTAGCACATTTTAATAAAATCTGGTTTTAGTCATCTTTTGATGACCAGAATGTAATGTACAAACAGACTAGTATTTAAAACAGGCTGTGGTCTGTGATGTAGTTACTATTTTGTGAGAAGTGGTGACTTCTATTTTTCTTAGAGCTGCAGATTACTATCATTGCAGTATGTGGTGTTTTCAGCTAGTACTGACATATTTGTCTATATTGTTAATTATACATAATACTGATTTTTGCAGCTGAGATTTGTAAAAACATATATTCTGTGTCTCCATTTGAACTACAATCCTTTGACCCAGGAGATTATGCTAGAAAAAGTATGAAAATTATAGCACAGCTGCTCAATTCAGTACAGTATGTTTAATTTAGTAAAGAGGTGATCAATATACATCAAGAAAACCAAATTAAATGGTTTCTCCTGATATTTTTGTTGCACTGGTTAGAGGAGTTTAACAGATGCTCTTATTATTTAGAAATACTGTTGTTAATACTCAAGAGGTTATTGAGAGATGAACAGTTCAAAAATTCTGAAGCACCTGACTGACTTAAAAAAAAAATGTGTAACCTTGGTTCTTTAGTGCAACAGAAAGACTTAGGAACCTGGTTTCTGATGTTTTTTAAGGTGACCTCTGCTCTTAAATGCCCAGGATTTTTTAAAATAGAGACTCTAAAGAAGGATTTACTAATGGCTCTCAGAAGAAAAAGAAGAATAATAAATTGCAGTTTGATGTTTTATTCCAGATTAGAATTCTTCTGACACATAGCTGTTCACATCTTGCTGAGAAAGTTTCTTGTCCTCTTGGTTAAGGAGTTGTCATCTTCCAAATGTAGTTTTGATGAAAAGTCTTAACTTGAGTCGAAATAACACTTCAAATAGCCATACCTGAATCTGTGAAGTATTTTGGATGTGACTGTCAAGACCTTTCATTTGTCTGTGTTCGACAGAAAGCCAGTGAACAGAGAAGCATACTGGGTGAGGTTTCAGATATGTTTTTATTATCTTCTAGCACAGAAGTTTCAGTGACAATAGCTGAGATCAGTGCCTGAGAATTTTGCCTTCTCCCCATGCATTTTTTCTTCAGAACAGTCCCTACCCTGAAGATCCTGTAACAAAAAGAAGGGGGTCATATAATGTATAAAGGAGAAATTGGGGATTAAAGGATTTTCCAAATGCCATAAACAAGTGAGGGAAGATACTCTATCCCTCACAGAGGTGATTTTCCAACAGCAAAGTTTAAGTGCATCACTGGGCAGCTGACAGAGGAATTTCTAACACCTGACATTTTTCATCTACATCCATTTTTCAGAATAACACATGATGAAATCATTAGTCCCTGTGGATCAATGGATATATTGCCACTGATTTAAGTGGGGCAGAGATTTCTATCTAGAACTTAGTCTTGCCCAGCTTTAAAATAGAAATGTCTCCTTTAACAAAAAACTGGGTTCCTTACTCAAACATTCTCCTTCCCTTCCTGCACATTAGGACAACTGATTAATTTTTATATAAGAGATAAATGCAGCCAGCCAGTTGCATTGATAAGTAACTCAGTTTTTCATGGCCTAAAGCCTCTTGGTAAACCAGCCTCAGTCAGAAAGTTGCAGAATCATGAAGGATCAGTGCAACTTTCCAGTAAGGTTATACTTTCACTAGTAGTTTATTTTAATCTTGGTGGAACGCAGCAGTAAATCTAGGATAAGGGGGGGAGTTTGTTGGGGCTCTTTTTAAGTAAAAAAAATATAACAAGTCAATAATATCATGGAATAAGTAATGACTTCTTCAGTACATCTGTCAAGTGAAATGAGTGATACTTTACCAGCAGTTTAGATGAGTAACTGCTAGGACAGGATCAGTGTCTTGTGCTTTAAAAATAAACTTCTTTGCTCTGAGTCAACATCTGTTTTGCCTTGGCCTTCATTTAGCAGCAGGAGACCATTATCCTGTGATGACTTTCTATTCCACTGACATCTCATCTGGTGCACCGATATTCTTAGTATTTTACTCCCCTGCTGTGCCCCTTCCCCTCAGCCACACACACACAAACACTCTTTATCTCAGCCTGTAGAATGCTCTGTTCTGCTGTTTCCATGAATAGGAGATCGCACATAATGTAATCAATCAGTTGCTTCTACCACTATGGAAAAGTGTGTCCTTCCAATTAACTTCTTACATCCCAATAACACAAGCAACGGGTTTTGGTTAGGTGCCTAAAATCAGGAACATTTATCTAAACTGCCCTGACATTCAGAATCTAAGGTGGGGGACTAGACCATTTGAGAAGGCAACCTTGCAAAAGTTCTGGCCTTTCAGATGTGGTCTAGTTATTGCTAGGGTTAAGAAAATGGAAAATAATTATGGAATAAACCAACTAAATTTTTACAGACTTTGCTTGGTTTTGTTTTGGGGCAAATATTTTGAATCAAACTGGTTTCCCCAGATTTACATGAGATAAATTACTATTCAGAGTCACTAAATCTGGGAAGTTTATTGTTTTGGGACAGTTAATTCCTAATGCTATGTCCTTTACTGTAGTTAAGTACATCAAAGCGAGAATTTCTTCGCTTGATGCAGCAGGGGTTTTTTTCTCCAGAAAGGAAAAGAGAAGAATGTAAAATCAAAATGTAGCAACGCTTGTACTGGAGCACTCCAGAGGTCTATTTAACCCAAGATGTCAACAAGAAGATGCTAAGGGTTGTGTGATTCTACAGCTTTCCTGCTTTTACAATGGTGTAAGGACTAGATGAACCCTGGGGGCAGGGAAGGGAGGGAAATTGCTATTATGGTTTGCAGAGCTTCTGGAAGCACTCAGTGCCTAATGGGGTGAGAAGTTTCCTCCTCCTATGTCTTTTTCCCTGTCTCCTACACAGCCAGGCATGTCTGCACATGCACTAATGTAATGGAGGATTATTATGTGACAGGAGCATGGACATGCTTTTCTTTAAGTTGTTTTTAGGATGCACCCAGAAAGACCTCTGATGAGTCAATCAAATTCATCCCATTTCCCTGTATTTTGAAGTGTCTGCAGTGAGTACCAAAGCCAAAACCTATCCTTCAGTATTATTATTTTAAATCTAAGTAGGACTAAAAGAGGATGTGTTATATGATGGGTTTACAGGCATGATTTGAACCTGTCACCAGCAGCAAATTACATCTCTCACATTAAAATATAATCTCCTCAGTACTGTTTATTATACCTGAGTGTAAGCTGATTGTGATGGACCATGATTGTCAACTGATGCAAGGAAGCAAGACAAAGATGGCTTTGTTCGGTTTTCTTTCTTTCTGTGAGAAGTTTAAACTAATGTGTCTATATGTGGCCAACTGAAAACCTCCTCCATTTACTTTTCTGAATGTGAGAGTATGATCTGTACATTTTCTTTCCTATCCTACCATCTTTAAGGAATGACTGTGGGAACTTGCAAGATAAAGCTGCTATTTTTGCCTACTGCTTCAGATTATGTAGTGCACACTGCAGAACCACTGTGTGTATTTTTCTTGTTCATGGGTTGTTTCACTGCCTCATACCTAGAGAGCTAGAATGAACTGGCATTCAGGGTTACTAACCTATTCTAGATGAAGTTAACCTGCAAGTCTTTACAGTAATTTGGACTAGTTTCCTCTGAAACAGCATTTTCCTAGTTCAGTTTTTTGACTGTATTGTAGATTTCTACTTTCCATCTATTGCCAGTTGTAGTTGATGCTTTTGCAAAGGCAATTAAGATGGGAAAGGGGGAAAAGAGTACAGATTTTCTCACAAATGTGTCCTGGATTTGTTTGAAATGTTTTCAGAAATGGCATTTTCATCACGTACTTGAGTAACTTGCAGTTCAGGATGTTTGTGGTCATGTCATGATGCTTATTTTGCCACATTAAGTGACCACAACAGGAGGAAGATCATCCTATATCATTCCCTTTTATGCTCTGCCTTGGGGTAGGTGTACATGGCATCTCCTGAGATACAAGAAAACTGTTTAAGAGTGCTTATTTGTGTTTGAAGGCAACTGAAACAATTGAATCAAAGACTAGGTTAGAACTCCATGTGGAATGCCTTGATTTTTTAATAATTTAGAGAACATCACAATCAAAGTATTACTTCTGTTAGTTCTCACTTCTTTATCATGAGAAGAAAACAGAGTAAAGTGACAGTGGGAAAAGGATAGTCATATTTTGGACTATTTCCATATTGTCTTGCAGTTCATTGCAACATTGAAGAACACACTTTCTGAGCTTAACCTGCATGTTTCAGAGAGGTGAGCTCTTTGAATTCAGCTTGGGAAGAGGTTTTAATATTTACTGCTCAGTCATCTGATTCATAGGGCTCCCAGCTTTGCACCTGTACTATATTTCCATGTGTATACAGTTTCAGGCATTGGTAAAGTATATGTGGCAAGTGTTTGATTCAGGACACAGCAAAGAATTGCACATGAGTAGATCTAATGTGTTTGAGAAGCAATCTTCTACCCTCAGATATTTATGTGCTAGCATATTTCATGATGTACATGAGTTTATACTGTTCTTAAAAAAAGAGTAAGATTTAATATTACTTTTGATATATTTGTTATCCACAGACTTGACTAATCTTTCCCTTTCTTGAATTTCCTGAGAATATAATTATTTCTAATTAAATTATATTTATTTTTAAGGAGGAGGACATCTTGAAAAACTCCAGCAAGCTCTTTTTCTTTAAACTTGGGGTGGGACAATCAGTGTAGGAAATGCTGAATCTCTGAATCCTTAATTTAAAAATATATCTTCATAGAAAAAGTATATTTATGGATCACAGAGTTCAAGGACTCGGGCCAGAAAGGTTCAGGGTCCCATAGCCATAGGATGCCTTGTCAGATGTGTTTTAATAGCTCTGTTAATGCCTCTGACCTTGATTTTGGGAATGAGGCAAACCTTGCCAAAATAATAAAACACTGGATACCCATTACTGTTCTTTGCTCCAATGAGGCTACATTGCTCTCCCAATAGGCAGTAAGCCTGCAAGTGTGGAAGGTGAGAAAGTCATCAACATTCACAAACTTGCAGTCTTTCCTGACATGCTTTACAAACATAGCCATTGCATCTTACCTGTTATATAACTGTAACTTTCAGTCACAAACCTTAAGGGTATTATTGTGTGTTTAATTCTATGTAATAGTCTTAAAAATATTAATGATAAATTTTCTTCTCTCTGCAAATGCAAGTAATTTTCATTATTTAGAGTGTGAATGGTGAGGTAAACCAAATACCACCTAAAGTACTTTGTGGTTTTATTCAAATGGCTGTTTGTAAATACTTCTTGCAAAGGGTTTCTTTACCCTGTATTTGCTCAGCATTAATTCTTGAAAAAAAAACCTTGTGTGGTCAATGAAGACATCCAGTAGAAAATTGATCTGCTGAAGTACTTCTCTCAAAATGAAAGTTTCTTATATGACATGCTTCTTTAAACTTTTTCTGAAAATCATGCAAACCTCATATGTAATCGATTCATACATTTTCTCTGCTTTCTTCCATGCTCTTATTTATCTGCCTAGTTCCTTTTCTCTGCCTGTTTTGGCCTTCATGTTGTTTTCCATGCTGCTGGTTGAACACCGGATATCTGCTAATTCATGTGCAGTTGCTGCGCCTTAGCTCAGCTGACTACGTAACATGCATCGAAAAACGTATTTTCCCAGTATTTTCCAGTGCAGATTCTTTTCCAATGTTGACAGTATGCTAAAGGATGTGTGTAAGCAACAGTTCTGCTGGGACATTTAATGGCCTGTCTGGCTACAGCTCTGTCACACACACAGACACACTCACACACGGCCAGCAATCACTCACAGAAGTTTTAGTCTTCTTCAGCAGTCGTCCTTTGATGCGTCTGGAATGCAAAGGAGTCATTTCTAGTCCACACAAGATATATTGCAGAGTATATAGATGTACGGAAATCGGAGCTTAGCTGTTTTTTGGGACTGCCAAAGTTTCACTGTAAACACAACTTCAAACAGAGCTGCTTTCTCTAGACTTAGGTTTATCCTGAAATTCGCAGCTTGTTTTCATTGTGAGTGTGCTTGTGGGAAAAGTCTGTTATACTGTAGATAATTTGCACGGCTGCCCAGAAATCACTGCTGTACAAGCTCGGTACAAGAAGACTGTTTGGGCAACACAGGCTGTTCTCTCTGGATTTTATTTGAATATGTTGGCACTGGAATGGAGCCTGGAAGGTAAACTTGATGGTTGGTGTTATAAAGGCCTCTTCCTGCTTTTGCTGAGGTTGCAACTGAGTAACTGTAGTAGTCTATAAACTATTGAAACTTTTAGCCGTTCCAGCTCCTGGATTCCTGTGTTTGCTACCCTAAAAGTTCTTCCCAGTGTAGGAAGAACTTCCAGAGTCCGGGCTGCCATGTTGTTAGCTTGAAGCCACCTGTATTTGTGAAAGTCCTGATTCTGTCACTCAGCATCATGAATCTTTGCTCAGAGCACCCTTCTTTCACCTAAATTTCTCTCTTGTTTGTCACACTGCGTTTTTCGTTGAGACTCAGGTAGAAACAATCCTTTCAACAGCTTGAATTCTTCGACTTTTTGCATAAAGGGTAAACAGATGCAGCAGGCTGAAAATAGCTTTGGATTGATATGCCAAATACACCTGAATTCCAGGGAGCTCAGAATCTTCTTCTGATTCATTAACAACCATCATTAATCTTGATAGAGCCTCTAATGGATGTAGTAATTCTTGAATTTTGTCCAATCCTATTACTCAGATAGCTGCCTACAGTCAGACAGTACGGTGTTACCCTAGAATTAACAGATAAATCTCCATGCGCTAATGCCTAAGTAGCTGGAGTTTTAACAGAACAGTTAATGTGACAAGTCTTATGATGTTAATTGGGGCAGAAAATGAAATATTTCTACTTGGTAGAAAAGAACAAATATCCCAACTTAAGATGCAGACAAATTTCTGAACTTGCCAGCAACTTAAAAAGAAATGCATATGGTCATCTTTACTGTTGTGTGTGTCTAAGCTTGCTCTGTGCAAGTTGTCAAAACTGTTTTTCTCAGCATAGTTTTTAATGGGGGGAAAGTAATAATTACAAAGAAAGATTTTGCCTCACACAGTATTCATTTATCTGAGCAGCTTACACATACATTGGATGATCTGTTGTTCTTCTAAAAAGAATCTGTGGTTCTAAAAATGATCCTTCTTGCTCAACCATGGATTTGAATTCCTTGCCCAAATATGCATGCGAATGTCAGAAGCTAAAGTGCATTCATGTAGTATGTAATTTTCTGTTGATGAGCAGTGACAACTCCACAGTAAAAATCCATATATAACATATTTTTTAATATACATGTGCACTTGTAAAGCTTTTAAAGCTATGAATTCTTTTAAATGAAACGAGAAAACATTTTGCTTTTAGGCTAAGTAATCTTCAGAACTGGAGGTGCTGATAGAGTAATTATGTTTATTCTTCCAGTTTCACAATTTCTGTCTTATAAACATTGTTTTGCATTATTGGGCTCCACATTTCCCCTTCTCATCTGATGTTTTACAAATATTTTTCTAATTGCTTGAGACAGTGTGGTCCAATAAAATTACATCGACTTTCTGCTGAACTTGTTTGTCTGATCCGCTGCCAAAAGTTGTAGGCAGCTAGGCAGAACACTTGGTCTCACTTTCTTTCACTCCCCCTCCTCTAAGGCAGTGCTTTCAGTCAGCCCTCTACCCGTAAAAGAACATGCATGTGAAGACTTAGGGTTGTGAACTATGCATTTTACACTTCTAAGCCATTCAAATGCTTCAGCAAGGCACTACATCCTAGCAGATTTTCGGGACTGAAACAGAACCTCTTTCTCTCTCTGTAGATCGTTATGCGATGAAGTTAATGGAGATAAATCATACATTATATTTTAAGGCAGACACATTCCTTTTGGCTCTGTGCCCATTCATACTTCAGCGTAGCAACTATCTCAGCCTCTATTCAGTATTTCTTCATCTGATAAAGGATAAAGCTGGAAGTGTCCAGAAAGTGAGGTACTGTACTGCCTTATCACCCTGAGAGCCCACATAAAGAAGGTCCAAGGGGATATAACAGCTGACATACATAGCTGTAAAGCATTCTATATTTTTACAGTGACAGGGATACTCAGAGGAGAAGTGCAGTCCTATGGTTCTGAGTGCCTAAAAGAGCTAACAGAACAATGAGCTATTATTCTTGGGTCTTGATAACTGAGTGCCTTACAATGAGGGATGAATTGTAACTAGCTGTGAACTGAAAATATACCCTTCCCTTTCATTGTCACGAACATGTTGCTATTTATGATCAGTTCTGCAGACACTTTCTTCATGACATTACATCTCTTCTGGTTTTTTGCACTCATATAATGAGATGAGTCTGTAATTTCTTTCTTTACTGTATATAGGTTTGCTGGGTTTTCTTTTAAAAGGATAACATGCGCATCACACTCCTCATTTCATGTGCATTTTTGAATGTTTGCTTACCTTGTGCCACATTTTGCATGATAGAACATGATCAGGTCTGAGGTCCCTTAAAATAACTGGCTGCTTTATAGTTAGAATAATTTTTTTAAGTACTTTGAGGTAAAAAATCAAAACAAATAGTACCGGTTTGCCACAGTGGAACAGATATGGTATGTGATCAGTTAGCTGCAGCCCTCAGATAAACACAGACAGACAAGCTAGCAAGCATCAACAGAAACCACATTATTGTCCCACTTAGACTTCTGGCCTCATGTTTGTTAAGTGATCTCTAGAGTCGGAAAAGCAAAACAAAAATTTTCAAGTACGGAGAGCTGAATTTGACATTATTTGATATTAGGCGTCTATGGTTCTTTTAATCTTCAGCATCAGTAATTTTTTTAGTTGTCTTTCTCTTCACTTAGTTAATAAATACATGGGCTGTATAATGGATGGTATTTATCAGTGCAACCTAATTTAATTTTTTAAGAGCTGCATAAAGCATAAACATAATATCTCTGGCTTGGGCAAATTACTTGACATCCTTAGTAACATAAGAATGGCTAATGGTAATTTCAGAGAGAGTTTGTTGAAGCCTCCAGATGTCAGGGGCTATGGAAGTGTAAAGTATTATTACAGATGTTTCTCATAATAATAATACATCTGATAGCAGGGCAGAAAAAGGAATTAAGGGCCAAGTACTTCAGTCATTAACTGAGCTGAACTCCCACTAAGGTCTATGTGAGTTTTGTTCAAATAAGGATTACAGAATTCAAATGTAAGTAATTATTTCCAACATGGAATGATTTATACTGCTTTTCCAGCCTTGTCTTTCTAGAATCTTGAAAACAGAGTCAGAGTATATTGACTCACTGTATGCAGAAGGAAAACTTGCCAGTGCAGGGCTTGGTAGCATGAGGAAAGTTTGACTCAGCCGTAGATACACAAAATCAAGCGGGGTGACTTATGTCTGCAGAGCAACCAGAAGTGTGCCTGCGGCAGAAAGAGTCATACCCGCAGCCCCACGGGGTTACAGAGAAACTCTGTGCTGGAATCCTGGCTGCTGCATTCTCAGTGCTGCTCACAAGGTGGGGGCTCCAGCACGGCAGTGCCCGGAGGCACCACTGCTGCACCTCTGGCTGCAGCATGGGCTCAGCTGGCCTGAAAGACACCCCAAAGAACCGACCGGGAGGGAAGCTGCTGTGCCAGTTGATGGAGGGGTTTTCACTGAGAGCTTTCTTTTTATGCTGCGAGCTCTAGGTTGTTTGTTTGGTTTTTTAAAAGCTGTTTATGAAATAAGTAGCTTTAAATAGCCCGTGTGCTTGTGGGAAACCACTGCCAATAACTATTTTGTTGCAAAGAGCAGGTACTGTAGCAGTGCTAAACACATTCAGATGCAGTTCTGTCCTACAGTATGGACAGCTCTGACCTTGTTCAAATGATGTCCCTGAAAATCTGATAAAATGCAGATGTTTAGAATTGGTCTGAAACTCTGAAGTATATATTCACCGTAGAACTAGTAGGCGTGTCATCTTTCTTGAGCAATCATATCCTGCAAAATCCTGTTTTTTCTTCTACTACACAAGTAGAAAGTTGTCGTGTCTGTGGTACACAAGTCTTCTGAAACACTGGTGTGCAAAATGGTAGGTGGAACATTATTTTTGGCAACCCTGAACTTTTTGAAAACCTCCATATTGCTCCACATCTGTGTCTGGGACACAAAATTGTAGTTGTTTAGTGCTGGTATAACTGTTTATACACATGGAGAACAAAAAGAGGACTGGCATAAACAAAATGTCATATACATTCAAATTTTGATTACAATAAAATAATCATTCTGACATCATCACAAAAACCGAGTGCCAAAAATAGTAATCTGCCAGCTCATGAAGGGCAAGCCTCGGATTTCTGTGGTTTGGTTCATTTAAGCACTAAGAAATTTAAGCATGTTCACAAAACTTCTCAGATCGAAGCTCTGTTCCTATTTCTTCGCCAAGTGCTAGAGGCTTAAATCATCGTGTTCTTTTCTGTCCCCCTGTAGCTCCAGCTCAGATATCCTGTGCAGAATTCACCTTGGTTAACTGGACATCAGCAGTATAAGACCACTATAAGAGCTAGTCATTAAACTTCCTAAAATCAATTTTAAAAAATGGAGCATTTCATAACTCTGATTGATTAAGTCTGTGTAGCCTTGGAATGAGATGTCTCATGCTTCAATAGTACTGATTTTTCTCCCCAGGCTTAGGAGGGATTCTTGAACTGTTTCACATGTGACAGTCTAGGTCCCACTCATCTGCTGTCTGTCTCTCCATACTCTCAGATTCAGCAACCAGATAGTTGAGTTTCTCTCAATTTTGCCTTGAAATTATTACTGTTATCATGGTGATGATCAGCAACAGTCAAGAAATTTGAATTTTAACATTATTGCTGGAACATTTCTTTTCCTAATGTTCTAAAAAATATTTAATGACATTTTTAATTTTTAGTCTTTTCCACCCTAACTACTCCATATGCTATGTCATTTAATGTAAAAAATAAATTGCCTAGCATTGTGATGTTGTGGGTTTTGACAGATATATAAATAAAGATACAGTTTTGTATATTCAGATATTTACTCCATCAGATATTGATGTCATTTGCTAGTCAAATAGATGATTTTTGCCTGATCAACTAAAAGGCATTTTTGCCCAATTAGGATTCACACTGTTTCTTTTTGGAGGTAATGTGCTCAAAAGCAAGCCACCAGAGACTCAAAAATTTACTGGAATGATGAGGCAAGTGAGGGGATTCTTAATGATCAAAACTTTGTAGTACTTTGAAGCAAGATTCAATTCCCCAATAATGTTATAAGTCAGATGACAAAACCAAAGAGATGTACTTGGTTGTTTCATGAGCAGTGCTGAAAGAAGCTGTCATTAGTACAGAAATGACAAAATTACCCAGAACACACAATCAGAGCAGAACGTGCCATGTCTGAATTACTTCATGGGTTTTTCTAAATTAACTCAACAATGTAAATGTGAAGCTAGAATATTGATAGCTGTGATGTTTGATAATATTTGTGAAGGGAAAGTGGTGGTATTTAGGGAAGATTTGATATGGGAGAGCAGAACTGGCACTCCTCGCTGAAGAAACATCTGGAAATTTCAGCTGCTTTCATGAGAAATTCTGACAACCCTAAAGAAAACACCAATCATAGGTATATTGGAAAACTCAGTGGAAATTTTGGTTCCTCAACTTCCAGCAGCTGAAGAACCATAATTCGTCAGTGAGCTATTTGGAGTCAAGAATGAAGGTTTCTAATTGCCAATCTTGAGTGGTCTCACATGTTTGTAGCATGTTTTTATTTTACTCATTTTCAGATAATTTTCATGTTTCAAATGCTCATGCAGAAAGGGAGCTTGTGTCTTATTAAAAAAAAAAAACATGCTCATAAAATGAAAATTGCCAGGAAAATGAAATTTTCTTGAAGGAATATGGTGGACCATGTATAGAAATTTGGATGACAAAGTCATTTACAATCATTAAAAGAAAGAAATCGTCTTTTATCAAAACACTTTAAAACAGGTTTTGTTAATAAATTAATTTCATTTAGGTTTCCATATGTAGTATCAGTAACATAGGTAGTTTAGCTAGGTGCTAAGGTTTCTTAAGTGAGAAAAATGGCCTCAGAATTCTTATACTATTGAAGAATAAGTTAATTTTTTTGAGAATTAGTATTTTCTAAAGTAAAAGATGGGTTTTCAATGAAATATGATGAATCTTGCAAAGAGCTTTTTGAAGGCTATGTTTCAATTTTTGATATTTTACCAATAATTACAGCATAACAGCTCACTCAGAAAATCTGAAGTCTTCTGTGAGACTTTTCCCCCTGCCCTAAAACAGTGCTGGTTTTAGCCTGGATAGTTATTTTGCCTGTTTGCAAATGTCTGTTGACACTTTCTCTTCCTTTTTGACTTCCAAATGCAGAACCTTGGGTAACTGTGTCATCTCTCGGATTGCCCATATTTTGTTTCCCACAGTAAATAACCTTTGTTACAAGATCATGCCACTCTTAGAGATTTTTCTGCATATCAGAAAACTTTCTCAGAGCAGATTTCACTGAGTCTTTGAGAATGTCTGTAAACATTTTTTAAACTAATCAAATGAAGTCCTTTTTATTCTTCTGCTCCCTGGCAAAGGAAGGGACCACCCCTCAGTAAGTTGTAACTGTTTTTTATATTTGGTGCAATGAAATTAAGATTAGATTCCAGACAAAACTGTTTTACTCAACAGAAATAAAACTGTGATCATTATATACAGAGAAGTCTGTATTTGTAACATGACTGGAAATCAGACTAAAGCTTTGATTCTTGTTCAATTGGCACTTGAAAGACTGTGTATAACTGAAATTAAATAAGAAAATAAAAGCACTTTTATTATATTTTTGTGTTTTATTCTACATCTATTGCTCATAGCATTCACTGGTTGCATTCCCTAATGCTATGGATACTGGAAAAGCAGAGCTTTTTATATCTGCTTTAAAACAGTGCTCCAGTGAATCTCCTTCTCCAAAACATGCAAGGCCAGGTGGAAACTTAGTGGTCCATGGCAGCCTTTCCTAACTCTTGCAGGCTGCAGTGGCACTACCTCAGCTGTCACTGTGTCATTCCACAGCAGTCACAGAGCCCTGTCAGTGTGAGCAGAAGGCACTGTGAGCAGTGTTTGTTCCCTCCATTGGTCCTCTCGGGGTTTGATGCTGTAATGAAAATAAAAGAAATGCTTGCTCTTCCTTCATGGGAAATAAGATGATGAAACTGTAAAAATTCCACTGTAAATATGTAAATATCCTCAGTCTGGAGATAAAAATGAGAAAGAAGTAGTAGTTTCATTCATCCTATATTAACATGTGTAACTACGTTAAAGTACTGCTTATTCCCTGACTGGCTTCCTGATTGTAGTTGCCCCATATAATTAGTGTCCTGAAAAATTATATGGGTGGTCAGAGAGAGCATCTTTGATAGAATTGTTCTTGTTTATGAATTATGGTAACCATAATATATTTCTCTTAAGCTAGACTTGGTAATTTCCTGTTTCTTCTTATATTAGTATTTCCTCTGAGATGTAAAGAAATTGAAAACTTATTTTTCCTATATTACAGTGCTCAAGTAAAACATTTCACAACAAATCACAGCCTTAGAATGTCTGTATATTTGTAATTTTGTCTCCCCAAATAAACTTCTCATGAAATGACTCTACATTTTTCTGCTCTTAAGAAAGTACTTTGTCCCATGGGGAGAATCAGCAGAATGTGGACCTCACTCTTAAGATTCATGTTTTATGGTTTCATTTTACTTTTGGGCAAGAGATTGAAACCTTCCTTGAGGACAAACTTTTTAAACTTTTTAAAAAATTTAAATTTTTTTTAATTTTCACAGAATCATGGAATAATTTAGGTTGGAAAGGACCTCCAAAATCATTGAGTCCAACCTTCAACCAAACACCACCATGGCAACTAAACCATAGCAGTGAGTACATCCACTCGTTTCTTTACACCTCCAGGGATAATGACTCCACCATCTCCCTGGGCAGCTTACAGTGCTTAACTATCCTTTCAGTGAAAAAACTCTTAAGTCCAACCTGAACCTCCCTTGGCTCAGCTTGAGGCTGTTTCCACTTGTTTCGTTTCCACTGTTGTCCTGTTGCTGGTTGCGTGAAAGAAGAGACCGACCTCTACCTTGCCACTAGCTACTTTCAGGTAGTTTTAGGAAATGATAATGGCTCCCCTGAGCCTCCTTTTCTCCTGACTAAACACCTCCAGCTCCCTCAGTTGCTCCTAATTTGACTTACTCTCTAGACCCCTTACCAGCTCCATTGCCCTACTGTGGACTTGCTCCAGCACCTTAATGTCTCTCTTGAACTAAGGGACCCAGAACTCTTCTATTCCCCTTTTCAGGCTTTCAGGAAAGTTTCAGAAAACCTTTGTAAAGAGGATAAGACTTAAAAATACAAGTGAATTTTAATTCCTATTCACTGAAGATGGGACTTGAACATAATTCTAGTTACACATAGGCACTATGTATAACTAGAATCAAAGTTACACACAGTGTAACTATGAATCTAAGCCTAGATTAAGGCTTAGAATTAAATAATCAATGCCAAGTCATTGGCTAAGAATCAAAGCCTAACCTTGAAATCATGCTTAAGGCAGAGCTGTAAAGCGAACTCTGCATTATTTGTTATATCTAGGAGCAGAATTTGCTAGTAAAGAACTACTAAAGATATCTTTCTAGAATGCTTTAACTGACCTTTGTGACAAATGTCATTTTACAGATACAGAAATACATGTCCACACACATAACTTTCCTTGACCATGGGGAATTTATCAGGTTCCCATTTCCATGCTTTCACTAGATTTTTTAAAACTAGACAAGGAAACACAGAAACATGCCAAGGCATAGCCAGCTTTGTGTTCTTCAGGAGGGGTAATATGTTAGCAATATAATACAGAGAATCTCTGCCACATGAACCAAGAATTCAGAACACAAACCATCAGGCCCAAAGGAGAGGTTTGTTTTATCCAAACTTGGAAGAAATGGGCCTATGGAAACAAACCAATCCAAATGATCAGCTGAAGGGATTCTTCAGCAAAAGACCAGAAACAGATGTTGATGCCTTTTCTCAACAACTGCAAGCCAGTCAGTTAATTTTCCAGTTTTCTCCCTTTATAATAAAGCTTCAGGTTCTCATGCAGGTCAGGCAAAGGAAAGCCTTGAAGTAATTTGACACCCCTTTGGCTTTGGGTTTTGTCCTTCCTGAAGATGCTGAAGGAGTTACCAGTCATCTTTATGTGGCATAAATTTACAGTATTTCCAGTAAATTCTCTCATTAGGAAATATTTTCTTCCTCTGCAAAAAGAATCTTTCCCCACAGAGATTTGAGAATTACATTCCATGGAGGGTAACCATCTCTGGAACAAATGTGTCTCATGGATGATCTGTATGGCATGTAATATATTACTTGGGTTTACAGTGGAAGACTTTAACTTCTGGACTTCAAACTTCTCAGTCTCTATTACTGTGTTAATGCACTGGCTTTTCACCTTTTAAAAATTTGCTTAAAACTTATTTCACTGAAAAGTGAAAATGAGTTTAGCAGGCTCGACTGACTCTGTTTTCTCTATTACACCATGTAGCACAATGAGCACAACTGGCAAGGCACCAGTGAAGAAAAAATTTGGACACTAGAGCAACCTATTCCCTTCAGAAGAAGTGCCAAAACCCACTCCTTGGTATTTAAAAGTGAGCAACAAAGGGAAGAGATACTTGATGCAATTTCAACTGCATGAGGAGCTGAAGTTTTACTATTGTCAGTTCATTGTCTCGATCCTCAGTTCTACAAGTATATAATCCATGTTGGAATACAGAGTCCAAAATACAAAATGGCTATAGCTGTTCAAAAATTCATCACAACTCTGGTTCTTGATGTTTTGCATAAGAAGATACTTTCTATTTTAAAAATCTGTAGGGTAAAAAGACATTCCTTAAATCTTTTACTTGTTGTAATAACTCAGCTTTAGTTTAATGTGCTTCCAGTGAGTATTTTTAAAGCATTGGTGTCCAAAATAAATTTTAAGAAAGAAACTTTTATCCCTGAGAGATACTAGGAACCCATTAAATTAATAGGAAATACAGGCATTTTATTCAGTGGTCTGATTCACATGTACTTCTTGTGATTCTAATCCTACAGAGAACGGCAGTGGAACAACAAAAAGGTTTGTGTTATAATAGTCAGGTTTGAATATTGGCAGAGAAAGAAATGCAGATTTTTATTAGTGTACAAAAATCTACCAAAATCTAGAATTTATGGTATAAAATGTAGGTACCATGAAATACATGGAAAGAAGTATACATTTTCATGTGTAGGTCACTAAATACTCGGAAAAGACAGGAAGGTATTTTTGCAAACTCCTCCTTTGAGGCACAAAAAGGGGTAGTTCTAAGATCATAGATGGCCATTAGAGCATCCAGCAACAGAATTACCCCATGTCCAGTCTGGTACTCAGTGAGCTCTTCAGGGAACTTTGTTGTAGTGAACAGACTGTCTTGCATTAGCAGGATGCTGCACTGATCTTTATTTCATCAAAGATGTGCAAAAGTTGCTGTAGCCTAGAAAGAAATACTTTTACTTGCTCTACTTTTGAGTCTGTGGGTGGGCCACTGAGGATCCACAATTATTTTCAGGTTTTGGGCACATTTCTGCAGGAGATATATCTGGTTTTCTGTCTTATTTTGGTCAAAAATCAGTACAGTATCTGTGACAACTTGTAACCTCTTTAAAATAGTCTTGAAATAGGAAATTATGAGAAATGTTTTCTGCAAGGTTTATCAGAGATAAAAAAAATTTTGGCCAAGTGATTTTTGTTTTGTCTTTAAGGCTTCAAACAACTTATTAATATCAGCATCCTTCAGTTTTCTCTGTTCTCTTTTTAGTGAAAATTGCTTACTATTTTGATTGATTCAGAAGGAAAATATTAGTCTTTCAACACCTTTGGTTTTATCTTCCTCCGTGGTCATTTTTCTAAGTTCAGTGGCTTTACTGTCAGTCTTCAAGTCTTAATTGCTGCAGATTTTGTCTGAAACAAATGCCTCATCTAGTGTATCATTGTATTTTGAGGAGTCCTTGATGCCATATGCACAGCAAATCAAATATATATTAATGTCCAAGTATGATATTATCATATAAATGAAGAAGGAAGACAACAACGAAAATATAGAAAGATTAGTTTCCTGTGGAAATGAACAGAAGTCCCCTAAGGCTTTAATTCTTGGAGAAATGCTCTGGAGAAGGCAAAGCTAACCAAGCATCTCTCTGTACAGTTGGATTCCTCAGGAGTAAGTCATAAATGATAGACAGACAGCCTGTAGCTGCATCCCCTGAGCCCAAGAGGAACCCAGAGACACAGACACAGAGAGCTCTGGTGGAACTGTTTTGTCTGGTGGGCTAAAATCCAGACTAGGAGGGAATGAAGAAACTCAACACTGAAAGGAAATTAAGGAAAAGCTGTTATTTCCCAGAACTCATCTGCAAATAGGTCTTCACCAAGTCCGAGCTAATGACTCCCCCAGAGGAGTTTTGCCAGATGGCACAGGGAAAGCAATGACTGACATTTTTTCTCTCTCTGTTCTTGTGTCCTCCCTGAGATATTCCTGGATTGCTTCTCCTTTGCTATCCTCTCTGTCCTAACCACTGAGTCATCTGAGAAGGAGATGAAAGAAGGGCTGGGATGTTATTTATTGGGGAGCCTGTCATGTGAAATGTCCCTCAGCAGGGAGCTGCTTCTTTAGGAAGAGTTAGAGATGTGAATGGGTGCAGGAGAGCAGCAGCACAAGACTGGGATAAACAGCTCTTCTCTGTCTCTACCACCAAGCAAATCTCTGTTTTGTGAATGTTGTGCCCAAAGCCAATTTTTAATAGGAATTAAAATAGGTATAATGTGTTTCCAAATAAATCCATCCTCTCCTGCTTATGACCACTGATGTTTACTGGAGATCTAAAATGAGCTGGTTGATAGATTTGTTATCAGCTTAGATTTCCCATGCTAGAAAATAAAATCTAATAGAGGTTAAAAATTAATGAAAAAATTTCTCAGGTGCTGTGTTGCTCTGCTTCTATGCTTTTACTCAGCTCAAATTTCACAAACATAGGTCTTTCTCAACAAATGGGGTGTGCAATTTTTTACCTTAGAAATATGTTTCTTGAAGAAAACTTTCAATTTTGGATGTTGATATAATACAGTAAACTACATAATCACTTCAGACCTAACACTGGCCATCTTCTGAACTGAGAATGTCATGCTTATTTTCTGTTCCAATATACCTTATGAATCTGGATGATTCAGAGAAACTGTGGCTGCCCCATCATTGGAAGTGCTCAAGGCCAAGTTGGATGGGGCTCTGAGCAACCTGGTCTAGTGAAAGGTGTCCCTGCCCATGGCAGTGAGGTGGGAACTGGAGGATCTTTAAGTTTCCTTCAAAGCCAAGCCTTTCTATGATTCTGTGACTGTATGATTGAAATTACCTATTTAAAGAGGTGAACAATATGAACAATTGCCTTATCAATTCACCAGATGAGGAATATAAATTTATACATACATTTGTGAAAAATATGGGATTCATTACATCTTTGCTGTCATGACATCTCTTCTGGAAATCCCAAGGGCTTGTATAGTGCCAGCACAGGAAGGTGGGGTTCTGGCTAGCTTTAAAGCAGAGCAGTAATTTATCTAACTATAAACTAACATTCATGTTCTGAAACTTATTTTCCCGTGCAATAGTAAATGGAGATGATAAAACATCTGAATTTTTCAATTTTGTGAATAGAAGATTAATTATCTGGGGAGAAAAAAAATCATCTTTCCATAATTAATTGAGGAAAAAGAAAAGAAGTGATATTATAAGTGCATTGATGGAAATCTTTTGGGTAAGTATATTTCCAATTTCGTTGTTTACAGTTAGTGATCATGATCAGTTTTTACAATTTTTGTGCTCAGCTTGTTTTAATTAAGATCAAAATGGAAAAAATATTTCATATAAGAATTCTGCCTTCTTTTCTGATTAATTAATACCACACAGTTTCAGAAAATATGAATAATAGAGTCTGTAATGATACTGGTTTTTGTTTTTCTCACAGACAGTGTAGTAGTGAGCCAGCAAATGAAATATGGCATGTCATGCCACTTGATGGGATATAATTCTGTTGTGGAGCTGAGTTTAAATTCAGCTTGGCAGAGCCATTGCTCACACTGTCATAAACCAATCTATTTTTATTCTGTCATTGTGTGAGCTAAAAAAAAATGTCAAGTTTGAATCTGTGTGTGCTCTACTCCTCACTAACTCACTGTCTCTAGAATAATGACCTGCCTTTCAGTCTTTTCTAGCAGGCTATACTCTTATTTCTAAATGAAATGTGGGATGTTTCTAGCAAAAGAGGAGATTTTAGTTCTTTTCCAGTGTTATTGCTTACTGAGGCCTCAAAAGTTTCCCTACTAAAAGACTACAAAAAGCCCTTGAAAGGTGCCAACTGGTTTTGCCTTGGCCCTCTCAAACAAGGAGCTGACATTTTCATTCCAGTAGGAGGGAACGAGGTGGGGAGAGAGAAAACTTAAACACTGATGATAATAACAAGCAATTTTAATGCTCGCTGTGAGAGGGATGTCCAGGCTGGCCCTGCTGGCTCCTGCTGTGATGCTTCCTGCCATAGCCAGGGAAGTCAATAACCAGCTGCCCAGGATTATCCAGTTGTGGCTGGTCAGTCGACATGGTCTGGCATGGAAGATGTGTTTGAGCTGTTGAACAGAAGCTTCTACTGAACCTTTTTGGTTTTAACATTTTCCATTTTCCTCTCTGTTTTTTTTTTCGGAATTTATTTCTTTGCCATACATCTCCACATCCCCTCTTCCCACGGTTGGTTTTTTTTCCCCATAAGTACTCAGCTGCTCCTTCCTGGGTGTACTGAACAGTGTGCATAGGGTTGGACACATTGCTACCTGGGTGTTATTTCCTGTGAAATCTCTGGCCTTTCCACTACAAACAAAATCCTTTGGGACAGAAATTGTCTTTTCTATCCCTTGTCTTCAGTAGTTTCTATTGCCTTGCCCTTCAGTAGTTTCTATTCTGTTGTAAGTTGTGAGACAAAACTCCAGAAAACTGCTTGCACCTATTCAAAATTAGGATGGATGAATGATCTGGGAGATGGCAGATGTAGCAGAACAAAGAGGAGAGAAGATGAGTAACTTGGCTGCAGTCACACAGCAAAGTGCTGACAGAGAGAGGAACAGAAACCAGGAATTCTGGTTCTCAGGCCCGTGTTCAGAACAGTAAACCATGCAATTTTTCCACAGTCTTATCTAGAAATGTCAAAGACAGAATGACATGCTGTTGTAAAACTGATAATAGAAGACTACCATCAGCGAAGCACTATTTATAAATGGGAGGGTGGGAAGGAGCTCTCTATGTTGAATGCCATAAACAAAGAGCACCAAGGGACCGAGGCGAATATTTTTATGTTGGAATGCTGTGTTTAGCTTTATTTAAACACAAACATTGTTAATAAACATGGATTTATGCATTTTCTTTGATCAGTGAACTCTGATATGTTTTAAACATCCTGAATATCTCATTACTGTGTGTCCAAAAGGAAAGGAAGAAAGACTCTGGAGCACAATCTTAAATCTGTTGCAGTCCCATTTCTGTACGAGTTTATGCTAGTATCAAATAGACAGATTTTTTCAAGGACGATGTGGGACGGCATTTTCTGTCAAACAAAGGGGACCTAAATTGCTCCAATTAAAATGTGTCTAAGGACATTTTCTTACATTTTACTTTCATGGAAGAGATAAACAGGTATGGAATGAATGTGTGGTTTGACAACTTGATTCAAAGGTCCCAGCAAAGGTGCTATATGAAAAAAATTCCACCTCGAAGCTATATTTCATATGTGCTAAAATCAAAGTGAGTAACTAAAACAAATTTTCCCCTACAGTATGTCCTTCTTTCAATTTATCCACAGAAGCAAAACACAGATGTATTTTATTTTAATTAGTCCCTTAACTTTCATTTGTGTATATTTTTAATGACTCCAGACCAGTGGATATTATATCCCAGGGATGTTGTTACTATTTATTCTCTGACTCTCGCTCACAGACCTTTTATTCTTTTGCTTAGTATGCTGCAAATTGCCTGCTCATCTGTGTCCTTCACTGCCTGGATTACTTCATGGTGTTTACATAGCAAAGCAAACTATACAACATCCCAGGGGCCCAATGCTGCTGCCCCGGAATACCGGTGAGTCTAATTGATAACAGGATGTGCCTGTGCTTTATGATAGGAGAACCAAGCCCTCATCACAGCCAGCCAAGCTGGAGCAATAAAACCCAGACTTCATATTCTCTCACTCCTTGGTTCTTGAGAGGCAGAAATCCCTGGTTAGCAATATGTCAGATTACCCTTAGCATGATTGTTATTGTATAATAATGCAAATTAGTATCAGCATTTATACGTGTTCATTTAAGTCATTGATCCCATTGAAACTATTTTCAACAAGTTTAAGGTTAATTATTAATTTCTAAGGTTTAATGAGAGGTTTTATTTTGAAATATTCCATGCTATGAGTCATTCAGAAGTGCCATGAATGAAATCCTTGCTCAAGCCTAGTGATTAAAGCAATTTATAGCTGGATTATTTTCTATTGTTTTTCTCCTCTTCTCTGTGGAAGGTGGGGGAGTCTTGTTTGCCACTCTGTAATTAATGAGGGAACCAGAAGATAATGCAACACTAACTACGCAGGCAAAAACAGTTTAACTCTTTCCTTAAAGTCCTCTTTAAAGAAAATTTTTTCTCTTCTTGGGAAGAATGATCCTCAGGAGCAGAATCTAAAGAGAATGTCTAGTTTAAGTGTGTGGCTATTACCTAGCCACAAAAAGGAGCAGTAACAACTGGCTTTCTAGTTTGGGTCACTTCTGCAGAGGAAGCAGCATTTTATTCCCCCATGAACAGAAAAGGGTAAGGGGAAGAGTGGGTGCACAAACATGCAGTAAATATCAGACTGCAGGAAACATCGAGGAAAATCTGCATTAGTTGTTTGAGAAAATCCATGCCATCCCTCATGGGCCTTTAGAAGGTAGCATCACAGCCTGACACATAATCCTGCCTGACTGCACCAGTGCTGTTTCATTCCCTCCAGTCCTTCCTTTTCTAGCTTTCTGTTCCCTCCCACCCATAAATTTACTCTTCTTCCCAAGAAAGCTGCAAAGTTCTGAGATGTGAAATCTGTCTCCCAGAGGGAGGTCAATAATAAATTATAAAAAGTGACCAAGCAAACCCAGTTCAGCATGCTGTATACCACATACAGGGAGAAGAGGGCATCATGGAAATATCACTGACTCAACTGTGACAGATTGCTCTAGCATGAACTGTGACCTTTTGCATGGAAGAAATCTCCTTTCAGCATTCACAGCTTGTTTCTTTGAAATGAAACAGTGAATTCCATGGACACTGACTGTTTACTCCAACAAAATTGCTATTCACATATAGGTGATGCAACAATTGCTTGGAATAACCTCAAAATAGCAATATTAATATTGCTTTTAGTGTGCTTGGTATAAAAAAGGCATGAGAAAATGATGATAGTGGAGTGCTGAATGTGCTCACTATAAAATACTATTTCTCTTCTCTCCAGTAAGAACCTTCCCTGAAAGTCAAGTATTTCATCTCATCCTCTCTTTGCAGCACTTGAGGCCAAGCATGTGGTATAATGATAGTAGTTTTGCCATGTAGACTGCCATGATAGCTGTGTAAGACAAATATTCCAAACCTTTCTGGAGCAAGTTTATCATGAGAGCAACATGTGAGTGTTACTGTTTACTGGCTATAATGGCATTGTTAGGTGTAATGATAATCCAGGTGGGTGAATTACCCATAACTTGGGAGCATTTCATCAGAGTGAGGCTAAAAACTCGCATTTTTCTATTTGGCAGCATCACTGACAGAACCCCCTGCTTCCTCTTTTTGCCCTCCAGCCTGGCAAATGACACCATAGTAGCATATATGAACTGTCCAGGGAGAGACTGAAGTAGGGAGGGCTGGCTGCTTCATAGCCTGAAGAACACTGCTACTGAATGTGAAACTAAATCTCATGCCTGAATATTGTAGGTCCAATTTAGGGGCCCGGACAGTTGTGATGACAATCTTGGTATGAATTGATTCATTAAAGATGTGTTGGATATGTGTTTCATCCGCTCCTTGTGGAAACAAAAGAGGCGTGGTGAAATTGTGTAATGCTTCCCATCCTGTTTTTTGGCCATTGCTGTTTCTTCTGGAGAGTATGAACTTCCAGTGCCTAGGAATGAGCAAGCCCATCTGTTCCACCCTGCTGCTCAATACCCAGTCTAGCTTAGCGAGCCTCATTTCCAGCAGCCGACCATTGCACTGTACTAGTCTGCAGTGGTTTTCAGGGATGGTGTCATGATCTCATTCCACATGCATGTTGACATGCTCCTTTTTTTCCCCCAATTATCTGTTCCCCTGTTAAGCTATGTCAGTGATGACAGAGGTGTGGGTCCACAATGGAAAGGGAGCAATAAGAGTTGGAGGGCATCACTTCTTAAAATTTCAGTCCCTTCTGTTCATAGAAACAGAGCTTGTGTATCAAGGTAATGCATCACTCAGTGGCTGGCCAGAGAAATGTCCCAATGGGCTATGACTGAATGGAGAGACTATTGCAATAGTTTTATGTATTTCCTTCACAAAATAAAAAATACAAGTGTACTCTTCATGCCCTCTTTATTTTGCCTGTTGAGAAAAGCATAGTCTGTCAATCAAGAAAAAAGCTTCCAATTGTGTAGCCAGTTAGAATCATTTCATTAATAACATGTGTTTACTACTGGGAGAAGCAGGCTCAGTGTGCTAAGATTTTGTTTGTCAGTCAGTCATTGGAACCCCACTGTTAATCGCATACAATGGTTTGTGGTTATGCCACAATTTAACCCAGGTTTAAAAATACAAACTAGAGCCTTGGTGGTCTGCTGAGAGCACTGAGTGGAGCAAAGGTATTGGTTGAACCTGCCTTGTGGGCTGCTGCTTGGAGTACTGTACGGGCTAATCAAATTTATTAACTCGAGCCATGACCAGAGTGCGCACACGGGTGAGCGTGGGTGGGTGCACCCAGGTTAGGCTACATTTTGGCTGCACTCTGCAGGGAGGAGGAAAAGCAAGGCTTTGGCTTCCCTTCCACAAAGACAAATTGGAACCAGATATCAACTAGATTTTCAGATTTCTGGCAGTCTAATAAGGAGAAGGTATTTCTTTTTGATGTTGTGGGTTTTATTTATTGATGTAGGGAGCGGCTTAGGAAAAAACAGAGGGAGTTTCAAAACTGGATGCCGGTGGCATTTGATGCATGTGTGCATCATTGCTAAATTGCCCCCTGCGTGCCACTTTAAAGACAATATTACAGGCACAATCTCTGACTACACAATAATGAGGTCTGAGTGTGGTTGCCAGAAAAGGGAGAGGCATTTGGCTACTAAGAAAAAGAATACTGGAGAGGCAGTTGTGTATCTTTATATGAATCTTGACCTTCTGGCGAGGTAGGAAGAGACCAAGTGACTAAACCATCTTTCTTAATTACAGCTAGAATAGGGTAAGTGAAAATTCCTGTTTGCCACAGTGCTGTAGAAAGTATCATTCATAAACTGCAGGACTTGTAATACTCTGAGAAGAATATATTCCTCTCCAGAGATAATTATATCCATTTCTCCACATTACCCTACAGCCCAAGACATGTTGTAGGAACCTCTTCCAGATTTAGAGCAATGTAAGTGATATTTTTAAATAGCAATGTTAGGATAAAGTCAGTTCCATACATTCTTATTCAAATAAAACAGCATTAGCCTCAATTCTTTTATTCTAAATAAAGTTTTCATGGTTTCATTTATCCTAATCCCTGAAATTATAACTGGCAAAATTACTGTAATTTTGAAATGCAGATTTATTCATGAAGGCAGTGAAAAATGTATACTCGTTTTAAATTTCCATTGGCTTGTTTTTTCACATTTCTGATTAATATGCATTAACCCCTCACTGCTAAGTTTTCTTACTAAGAAATTAAATTAAATGGATTGAGATTTGCTGAAGGTACTTATACTAGTAAAAGCATTAAGCTTGAAAATGTGTGTAATATTCAGGGCAACATTTGGTTTAACTCTAACTACAAGTGACTTGAAACCATCCTTTGCTCATCAGTATTCTACAGAGAATCCTTCCCCTTTGCCCTCCTGCCCCATTTCTACCACTCACAATGTACTCCACAAGATCCTATTTTTCTGGTTTTATGGGAGCTAGAGGGGAGCTTTGGAACTGCACAGCATCTGGGACTGCTTAAACTGTGGCAAGGAAGCAGAAGACAAGTGCTAATAAGAGGTGAAGAGGTGAAGACTGAAACATCCTTATACCCAACCATAAATCTGCACCTCCTATAACTATTAAAGTCAGTGGGAATATTGTATGTGGTGGCCTTTGGGATAAGACGACCATAAACATCTCCTCCCTCCCAATAACCATGAATTATCGTTTTAAAAATCTGGCTCTTGGAGCTTATTTGCATTTTGTCTGCATTACATCTCTCTGAATGTCCTTTCCATGGATATTTAATTGATTTTTCTGTGTTGTGATGATGATGTTTCCAGTTCAGTGGCAATATGCAGGTTAATTTCAGACTTTTAAGTAATTCTGAGGGAAAGTTTTTAGTAAAATGGAAAGAAATTTCTACAGGCTAATTTCTTTCAGAGATGTAATGCTACTTGCATATCACACTCTAACTTCAGTGTTTAAATGATGGCCTACCCTGGCTTCATGATTGAAATGTGCTAGTAGTAACTCCAAGTTAGAAGTCAATCAAACATTTGCATATCCTGAATACACAATGTAGTTCATAAACAGGCTGGCTTGGCAACATCATGAGTGCAGGGTGATAGAGGTGACATGCAGAGAAAGTTTGTCACCAGAGATAGCAATGGTACTTAGATATCAGGAGCCTTTATTCATCAGTTCTCGAATAAAAGCCCCATAGTTGAAAACAAATGCCTTGCCAGTGAGCAATGTACAGGATCTCTGGTACCCATTCCACCAGGGTCACTCAGTCTTTCCATAACATATGCTGACCATTCCTTTCCTTTTCTTGTAAACAGTATTAAACCAGGAGTGAGGCAGTGGCTTGTAAGCAACTGCAGCTAATGTCAAATTTAAGCATTTTTGTATTTTAGACTCTACATGCCTCTGTTCAGTCATGGAATTCTCTTTTTCAGGATCTAACTTGTGGGTTAGAGCATGTTCTAAGTGAAGAGAGGAGAGAGATTGACAAAAAGAAAGAAAATAAAGACCATATAGGCTCTGCCAGACTTGGAAAAATGTGGATGTATTAATCACCACTGCCTTTAACACTTAGCTGTATCCATACTGCAGAAAAACACAGTCTTAACTTGGACTAACTGACTGAGCTGAACAAAACTGTGAAAATAACAAAAAGAACCCCAAACAACAAAGACCAAACAAAGCAGGGAAATATTTCAATCAAATGAACATCTCAGGTTCAGCCCTGATCACTTTAGAGGCTCTAAGTTTTTGGCAGTCAGTCTTATGGTCCAAACTCTGTAGTCTGTGAGATTGCATTTTTTCAGCAATTTAGGTTTTTCTTTTTTTATGATCACTTTTTTTAGAAAAATTCAGAATAATGCTTTATGACTGCAAATGTCTTTAGTTTGCACATTGTTAACACTTTGAAAATCACATGTATGACTGTGTACCTCTGAAGGATGCAAATGAGTGGCTGCTTAGCCTCAGGTTAAGTTGTAGCTGGAGGCAAGGCTAAAACACATTCACTTACATGGTAGAACGTGTGGTAGGTTGGCATACTCTGTGCATATTGTTTTACTCTGCACATGTCGAGCACAGGCTTAATTTCACACATTTTAGTCCTCTGTTGATAGGTTTTATTCTAGTCTGCACAGATGTATCCTTTTGAATGTTTGGTTGCAAAGAGGCAAGAATGTCAATTAGAAGATATTAAGTGGCTCTCTTGCAGATCATAGTTCGGGTGGGGGGATGTTATGTTCAAGAAGCTGAGTACATCTCCACTGTCTGCCATGGCATGAAATTAATTCTCTTAGTGTGTGTTATAATGTGCCTTTTGATAATGCTAGATGAAAAAACAGCAAGTATGAGGAGGGAAAGACTGCATTTCCATCCTTCCACACTGCCATTGCCCAGAAATCCAAGGAAGGCAGATCTCCACTCAGACATATGTGCATCTTTGAGAGAGGTAACATAGTTCTGACCATCCTTTCTCCCTTGAGAGGTGAAAAGAACTAAAAGTGGTCTGGGGTTCTGGCTACACAGCAAGGAGAAGGTTCAGGCTGTTCAAGTCATTGCTTTAGCACCCTCCTCTATAAACAGAGATAAGTTGCCCAACAAATTTTGCCACTATACGTTTACCACTTGTTCAAGTTGCCTTTTAGCCTTGTTTCAATCAGCTGCTGTAGCAAATGCTCCAGAAGAATTGTCTGGAAGCTGACCTTGTATTCTTATATATGCTGTATGTGTGCTTATATTTATTTTTTTTTTTAATACACACACACATACATATGTATAGAGAAAGCTAAATGGAGAACTTTTGCACAAATTCCAGGCAGCACTTTCATTCTGATGTGACTGTGAATAACATAAACGTTTCTAATCTTTGTAATATCTTGTGGTAAACACAAAACAAAAAATATATTTCAGGTTGCCATGTTAAAGAAAAGAGAATTAAATCCTTTGGCTGAATGACACATCAAAGCAAATGTATTTAATTGGTTCTTAAATGAAATTTACTTTGGGGGACAGCAACTATAGTTCTCTGTGGTGTTACACTCAGTGTAAACAGGAGTTTGGTTTTGGTTTCTTCCCCCCCCCCCAACCCCCAATCTCTACATTTGTCTGTTGTTTTACACATTGCATTAATTTTGTAATTAGCATTCCTAGAAAAAGAGCAGAATGTACAGAATTTGGATTCTATCACTATAAAAACTATGGGTCAAGGAAGTCATTCTCCCAAAGCTGTGAATTTTTGTTTATGTGAACAAGAAAACAAACAACCAAAAAAAAAAAAAAAAAAAAAAAAAAAAGGGAAGTTTATCAGAACCAGTCTGATGCAAAAAATAGTTACCAAAACTGACTGCAGGGACAGATTTTCACTGGCACCAGTACAAAAGATACACATTCAGTTGAAACATCATTCAGTTAAAAATGGCCTAATTTCAGGGCATCAGGAGCAGTTAACATGATCTTTTTCTTTCACATTTGATGACATTGCCCATTCTGAGTTTCAAACTTTGAATTTTAGAGGTAGAATTGGCTAAAATTCCCAATTTTTAAAAAAATTAATACATGTTAGGTTTACATTATTCATCCATTCTGCATTTCCCCAGAAACATTTTTATGTAAGGAGGTACATTTAGAGAGTGGGCAAAGGGGCTCTGAAACTCTGAAAGTCAGGTGTGGAATGACAAAAACATACAGGGTTGATATTATTTGAGCTATTTTATGCTGTTTTGGGTGTTCTGCAGTTCAAGACTCAGATCTACATCTGTCATAGAATTTAGAATTTATATATATATATATATATATATATGTATGTATTTTATGTCATTTTACTCATGCTAATTGGATGAACAAGGAAACTGGAATACAAAAGGAGTGAGGGAATCTGGCCGTGCGACATCTGAGTCAGGTTAGCACAGCAACACGTGAATATACATAAGTGCCTGCCAGCTTTCATTTTCTGATAATTTCAGTCTATTGTCAGTAACAGAACTTTCCTGACTTGCACCCATGAAGGGTTCTTCACCTCTAAATGCCACTTTCAGCTCACCACTAGGATGGGAATCCTGAATGCCTGGGAAGGGCAGGCTGAAGCACTACTGAAGGGCTTGTGCTTTGTTTAAAGAGAAGCAGCACAGTCACCTAATTTTACCTCTTCACCTTTAAATTGCTAGTGTGTCCCTGTTCTGTTTAACACAGAGAGAAAACACAAGGCATTTGCAACAGAGATATGGCACATTTAAATGGAACTTGCCAAAGTCTTGAGATGTAAGAAGTTCACTTTTATTGGAGATTCGTAAATGTTCCATGGACAACACAATGACTAAGGTATGTTAGAGTTTGTGTCGGGGGTAAATTGCTTGCATACCCTTCTGGTTTTGCTCTGACTACCTCTCCCTTCTGTCAAAACAACTTGCCATAGTTAGAAAGCTGGTTCCATGCTGGCCGTATAGCCCAGTCTGTAGGAGTTTGCACACACAGAGCAATGTTTGACTAATAATTCTAATTTATAAACCATCAACAATCCTAAAAACAGATTAGCCAGCGAGGACTTTTTGTGACAAATGCCATGGCACTTTTCCATACCGAACCACATAAAAGGACTCTGGGTCAGAAAAATGCATTCATTTAGGATCAAGTCAAGCAAAAGTCCCACGATTGCCAATGGAACAAGAATAACACCCCTGTTGCCAGACTTTTCCTAGGCAGTGGGTGGCCATGGGTAGAGTGCTGTCCCTTCCCCCACCAACATAGTCCGTGTGTTACAAGTTGATTTCTGTTGAGGTCCAGCAGCTCCACAGTCTCAGGGTAGCTGGCTACTGCCTGTGCTTGCATTCCTGCTTGGACTGCAGGGCTCTGACAGCAAAGGTAACCGTGATGGTTAACTTCACTCCTGGTATGGCACAGGCCTGGTGGAAAACCCTGACAGCTTTGGAATTGCACACTGAGGTTCAGGAACAAAGCACACAGGGTGTTCTAAACTGCCTCAGCCACCTTGCTGACACTGCTGTGTGCTCAGATCTCAAGATTAAGCAATTTATTTGTGCCAGGATTTAGCCTGAGTTATGCAGCAAGCCAGAGCTCTTGAGAAACATGAGCAGGCAGGTTTCTCTGAGCCAGCGTGGCTATGGGTGCAGCCACTTCTCTTTGAGCACAGATCCAGACCCGGGTGAGGGAAGCCGCTGGCAGCTACAGAGAAACCCCCAAATTCCCAAGTGAGCTACCTTGTCCTGCAAGGTCACCCCAAAGCAGGTAGAGCAAGGCTGTAAGGACTTGAAAAACACATTGATCCTGTCAAACCAGTGAGGGTTTCAGCTGCTTAAAGAAAAGGATCAGGAAACTGATGCACTTGGTCCACCTGTTGGGTTCACCAACCTGAGTGTATAGTCTACTGGTCAGAATGCTGTTTTCCAGCTGAACAGAGCTTTCTCACCAAGAAGACATTTTTAGGGGGAAAAAACAAAGTGCAAAGCAACAAAACAACTGAATAATTGAAACAGAAACATAATTTTGGAAGATGATGAAAGTTAAGAAAATGGGAAGGGACCAGAGGGATAAAATATTATATTTGCCAGTTGCAATATTTATTTCCTCTAGTTACAGAACTCTGTGATGAGTGGATGAAGGTAAGTGAGACTTGTTTATAGTAGATTTATGTAAATATAGAAGAGCTTTTCCAGGACCTACATATATCCACCAAGTATGAAAACTGTAGTAAATTATTACAGTAAAAATGTCAGAAGCTTCCTTGAGATCAGCAAGAAAAACTTGGTTCTTCAAACCCAGCCACACAGCCAGTCTCATGGGCTACTACCCTTACCCACATCCACAAAGGCATGAGATGAGCTTAGCAGCATACCCTGAATATCAACACCTCTGGATGTTTTATATTAAAGGGGAAATTGAAGGCCCACTCTCATGCCAACTTCTGTCTTTCATGTGCATATTCATAAAATGCATGCTGCAGTTTCAGTGATTGACTTTTCAGTCAAGCTACTTCAGACTTTGGCCAAATGGGTTGGTCCCTCCTGTCCCTTCCTGTGTTTGCTGTCTTGTGCCAGCACCAGAATTTGTGTCTGTAGAGCACACACTTCCCCAAATACAGGGTACAGGCAACAGAGAACCAAAAGCTACATCTCTGCAGAGCTGTATCTCATAGTCTAGTATCTAAATCTCTTCACTGGTACCAGCCTTTTCATGAGTGCACTAAGTAAAAAAAAGATAACTTTTGTTCAGATAAGTCGAGTTCAGAGTTGCTAGATAAATCCTGTGGGCAGTAGAAGACCATATTTGACACACATTGCTGCTGTGCTGCACAGATAGGTTGCCCAAAAGAAGCCAAAAGCAATTCCCCATGGTGAACTCTCCAGCGCAGTTCTCATCTATTGCTGATGCTTTGTTCTTCCAGTGTGTGTTGGTCCTGGTGTGAGGGATACCTTGGGCTGGGCACAGGCCTGGCAGAACTGTAGGTGTGCCACGTTGTGCTCTGCTGACACTCAGCTCACATTTGTTGTGGGCTCCTGAGAGAAGGGGGAGGGGGGAGGAGAGAAGGGAAAAAAAGCCCATGAGAAGAAGCTGCAGGAGCTCACAAGAAAAGACCCTCCACAAAGTTCTGTGTCCCAGATCTGATGCCTGACTCACAAAGCTTCACAAAACCCCTTGATACTCCTCCCTGCTGAGCTGAGCTGTCTTCCCTGCTTACCTTTGATCATAAGCAGTGCGTTGACTTATATATTGCAGTTTTCTGGGTTTATGTCTTGCTCATACAAGAATCTATAAGATGTGGGCTAGATTCACATGTGCTCTCACATTCCTTCCAGAAGAATGTAGAAAAATCAGAATGTAGCCAGAAGTCTCCATCTAGTTTGATTTTTTTTTTTTAACATTATCTAGGATTTGCTACACCTAGGGTATTGTAGGCCAAAGTTTATAACACTGCATTTAACTGCACCTTTCACTCAGCTTGTAAACCAGATTTCCAATAGCTGTTATTTTAAATTTCTCTCCTTGCATTCGTGGAAAATGTGACTTTCATGCTTTTCTGTATGTTTACAGCATCATAAATAACACGCAGATCTGAAGTGTTTTAAGTACATCATTATGGTGTTTTAAACAAACTAGTGAAAATATGTAGCATATAGTGTCTAGTTTTTTTATTTCTTTCAAGGCTAATATTCCTCCTGCCTGCATACTTTTTAACTTTGCATGGTGCAAGACTTCTTTATGTGCTGCACCTCAAAGTAAATGGAATTCAAAGTCAAATGAAACTTGGGTGAAGAAAGCAAGCATGCAAAAAGCCCGTGTATTATTGCTACTTACTGTAGGTTTTAGGATTTATAGTGTTCCAATTGACTTTTCACCAAAATTTCAATCTGTGATAGGTTTAATATCCAAAATCTTACGAAATCTTTTGACAAAACAATCCTTGAGTTGATATTTGACACAGTAATAACTTTCAATGAACCAAGAAGTCTTTCTGTTGGTAGAATTGTTTGATTATAATCAATTTCCATAACTGCAGCACAACATTTATTACGCATTATATGTTTATTGCACTGGAACAATCCAACACTTTATAAAACAAATGATTTCTAAAAACCCTGATTCTTATTTATGGTTATATTAGTATCATGCATTATATAAATAACTGTTAGACTATATAAACTTGATGGTTGTTAAATTTAACTACTGGTCTGGTACAAACATTTTAAACAAGTTTTCATCTTTTAGAAGTTAAAATCTGGATGTATTTTCTCTAAGGGAATGGTTGTGCTCAAGCATTGATTTCTAAGCATTTCAGACCCCCTTCACATGTAAGAGGAATTGGTTGGTTTTTGGTTGGTTTTTTTTTTTTTTTTTTTTTTTTGTCATGTCGCTCATAGAAATGGAAAGCCCTGAATGTATTAAAAGATGGTGTGGTCTCTTGTTCAAAAAATGCAACTGATGTTCTTGAACGTTCTGCTTCAGTGAACCCCTCACACACCACACATGGAACCAGTAAAGGAGCACTGTTTCTTCCTTGAAATGGGCCATGCTATTTCGTTTGAAACAACATGTGTTTCTGCTGGGTGTTCTGTGGTTCTGTCTCAACAACATTACTCAGAGCTCAAATACAGCAGGTATCAGCCAAGGAACTCTCAAGTATCAGAGGGATGAATAAATCATATTTTCAAGAAACACCCATCCCTTTCAAATAGATACACAGCTATACATCTGAGACATAACTTGCTTGAAAGAAATAGTTTAATCTCACTCTTCCAAAATTCGAGTTGCCAAAGGACTTCCAGTAACAACTTAAATGAAAGTCACAGGAGAGGGGTTGAGGCCTCAGTACTGCTGGGGACTGTAAAAACCAATTTCTTTCCTCGTGTCTGTACCACTGGTGACCTCTAGTGCCCAAGGACAAGAACAGGTATTTGAAGTTTCTCCAGAGTATTGCCTGGAGAGAACAGGCAATAAAGCAGTGTCCCTTTTTTCACTGTTAAATGTTCTGACCCGGACTTTCAATTCACAGTATTTTAGGTGCAAAATAATAATATAGAAACTTAGTGTATTAGGGGAAACAAAATATTTATGCTAATTGTAAGACTAGAAAGCTTCTTATTCGTAAAAATGAATACTGTGCAAGATTATTCACATTTGGACTGTCTGTTTCAGGCATTTGTCTTTTCCTCAGTCTGTGAAAAGGAACGAAACCTACATTGGAAATGTGCTTCAGCCAGCACATACTACTGAGCAGATGACCCTTAAACGTGAGGCCTAAATAGGTAGCATTGTGATCAACTAACTGGAATTTAGCTGAGAAAATGGGATGCCTCAGTACCCACTCAAAGACCACAATGGTTCATAACTTGATTTTTAGTTATTATGATATTGCTTTTAATGTAGCACACTCTGACATGAGACCAGGCTGTTTTCTATGGGAAGGCATAAATTTAGGAAAATATATCTTAGGTATTCTCCTTCACAACAATATTGTTGAACAGAGATTGAACAGAAAAACAGCTCTGAACTTCACTGCTATCCTGTCAGCTATGGAGGTGATGGGCAGTTACAAAGATCCAGGCATTCCATGTTGCTCGGGCAAAGTGCTTTGGTAGATCTGACTTCCATGAAGTCCATCTCTGCCTGTGACTCTGACTTTAGGTAATGAGAATCTTTGGCTAATGTTAACTCAGTGATGTGCAAATAACAGATAGCTCATGTTTAACAGGAGTAGATTAAACTGTGCTCTGAGAGAAGCATGCTAGAGAGAAGTGCTAGAAAATTGTGTATGAAGGAGCTAATAACTGAATGGATGCATTAATACTTTGCAGATACATATTTTAATAGAAATGAGATAAAGTACAGAAATCGTGCATGCAGCAAGGCTGGAATCTCAGATCTCTCCTTCCAAGATTGTACCCTAACCAAAAACAACAACCACAAAACCACAGAATATGCTGAGTTGGAAGGGACCATCAAGTCCAAACCCTGGCTCTGCACAGAACACCCCAAGAGTCACACCACGTGCCTGAGACCATTGTCCAAATGCTTCTTGAACTCTGTCAGATTTGGTGCTGTGACCACTGCCCTGGGGAGCCTGTTCCAGTGCCAAACCACCCTCTGGGGGGAGAACCTTTTTCTAATGTCCAACTTGAACTTAACCTGAGGAGTTTTACATCCTAACCACCACACCACCATTTTGCTGCACTGTAATCAAGTTTTGAAAGACTCACAGTAATCTCCTAGTTAGGACACTGAGAATGTGAACTTGAGCCACTCTGGCTTGCAAAGCCTTAGCTTGGACCAAGGCCTCTTTGCAGCTACACTCCTCACACTCACATAGACAGGTTCCCTCACCAACCCCAGGTTTCCCATAGCAGAGTCTCAGACATCTGGATCCTTGAAACAATTTAATTGTGGTGCAACAACAAAATAACAGCTCAAGCTGGCACCTCCAAGGAGGACCCCAAACAAAGAAATCCCTGAGCTTTTATATTCCTCAGCATCATATTGATGAAGGAATAGTATCTCCGAGTGCTCTGAAATGTAATCTCTTACAGAAGACATGGGCACTTTCCCTCTTCTCTGATTATGTTGTAAACCAGAAGGATGCTGTGATGGATTCTAAATTGAAAGTCCTGGATGAATGAAGGCATTATCCTGCAGTTCTGTGCCAGGAGTCTGTGTCACAGGGAGCTCAGCATTGTGGTGCCGTTGCAGAGCAAACCTTTACTGTGGTGTGGTAGTGCACAGCTCAGCCTGCAGGCTCCATAGGTTGCCACTCTGACCGGCCTTCATCTCACTCATCGCTGCACGGATCTCTTCTGCAGAGTTCTGATGTTTCCTCCAGAGATCAAGTGCCTAAAACTCTTTGCTGTTTCAGTTGTTTATTGGGTCTGTCCTAAGAGTGCTAATGGCCCAGGGTTGAAGAATTCAGCCTTGTAGTTATTGAACATCTCTTGAGTAAAAGCATGTGTATGGATATGTAAGAGACAGAAGAGAGTGTGAGAATGGGAAAGAGAAGAGGTGTCTACGGAAGCTGGTCTTCCCTGTAATATAAACCATGACAAATCCACTTACACATGGAGAGATGTAAGTGCAATCTTAAAATCTGTGTCTTGGGTGGCAAAGCCAACTACATGACTTCATTTCTGATGTCATTTGATGGCTGTAGGCAGTGAATACAAGCCACCTAGCTACAACCTTTTAAGCTTTCTACAGCTTATATAAGAACTTAACAGGACAGTAAATTGCAGTAGCTGACTGCATACAAAGTACAGCAAAGCTTCAGAATGGGGAGACTTTTTTATTTTAATAAAGGCATGGGAAACAGCTGACATCTTAATTCAAACATGAGCAGAATACTCTTAAGGTAAAAATGTTTACCCTGTTATCACATTAGCTGTCCAATAGCAGTCCTCTGGCCAGGATCTGTGAGGTGGTATTCCACACTGCCTGAGGAATGCAAACAGCATTAGTACTCAGGTAGTACAAGTGTACCAGTGGTGTTTAAAAGAAAGCCAAACCACTGTTCTGCTGGAGGCATCACTGCTCAAGCACCTGGAGGCTCTGAACACCTTTCTGACAACAGCAGCCTCTTCAGAGGATTCAGGGGGGGTATTTTCTGCCTTTAAGATTGTTTTTGTGGCTGAATCATCCATAGTCTCAACCAGAAGGAGAGTAAAAATCATAAGATGACTCATTATGAGTGTAAGAATATAAGATCTAATAGTTCTAGAACTTTTGTATGCTTTCAGCTGGAATCCAAATTTTTTTTCAAGCTCAGTTTGACTGAAAAAGAAAAAAGCAAGTAAAAAAGAACAGCTTTAGGTGGCATAGAAAACAGGTGAGTCAACATTTTCAACTAGCATAAAAACTATTTTTAAGTATGTTCAAACTATATTTACTTACATTAAAATGTATAACTATCCTCCTGCTTGACCAGAAAGTTGGAGATATTCAGTTATATCAATTAGCAAGGTAAGATAAACGTATCAGATAAAATTTCCCTTCTTTAGATTTTTAATCATAATTAAAATTTGTAGTTTAAATCAGGGTATAGCTCCTGCTCTCCTCCTCTATGACTCAGAGCAATACAGACCCAGTGCTGGCCTCTGAGCACTGGGGTGAGCACACATGAGAAGCATCCTTTCAGAGGGTCTCTGTCATGTTTTATTCATCTGAATAATAAGGCTACCCAATAATTTGAAACAACAACTTTCAGGCCATCAGGAACTATGTAGACTTGCTAAACTTTGGTTTATTATTCTATCCCACTGATACAATTGGGGGGGAAAAAAAAGGCACAACCCTCCAATTCTTAATAGGTTAAACATAAGAATGTTGCACCTATCAGAAAAATGAAATGCTTTACTCTCTAAACATTCCTACTAAACATCTGGGAAATCTTAGTTTAAAAACAGTGCAGCAGACACAATGGAAAATCCTTGAGAGTGATGACAGCTCTGATTTCACATGTATTTGTAATCCTGCACTTTGTTTATTTTCTTGGGATTTCTGAATTTGACAGAGACAGATATCTGAAAATAACTGACATGCTAGCTGTCAGCCTATCCTTAAAATGTGTGGTCAGTAGATCAAGGGAACTAAAACACGGGGGGCACAATGTTATTCTCTGTTACAAAATGTAGAGAAGATGAAGCATTTTATAGTTCTTGAGTGAAATGCTCATACGTGAAAAAATAAATAGCTGACAGTCTCTCACTTCAGCAACTCGTATGTGGTGCTGAAGGCAAACTACTACCTGCAGTCTGTGAAGGAAGGACTTTGCCACTGTAATGCAAACATGGAAGCATGAAAAAAGAGAGAGAGCTGTTGCTACAGGGGGCTAACTTTCCCCTGGTTTGGGGGTAAGACTTTCACCAGGCCTGTGAAAGGTCCTTCCTCAATAAATGGGATCATTTTGTTCAGTAGCTTTGAGATAATTCAATGTGCAGCTCAGTCTCCTTTGTTCCTGTAGGCTTTAGGGGTAATTTGTAGTTTTGGCAAGTAGGAAAAGCAGGAGAGACCCAAATGAAACTAAAGCTGCTTTGAGACAGGAGTTTTGTGTTATGCATGTCTGCAGCTCCCAGTACAAGGAGGACAGTTTCTTCCAATTAAATGAAATCTCACACAGATTGCTGTGACAATGAGTTAACATAAAATGTTACTTTTAATTCAAGAGGCAAAGATAATAAGATTCATTTTGAAATTCTCCAAATATGAGGTGGAAAACAGCAGTGATTGCCTGCTCTCCACAATACTGAAACTTCTTGTGTGGTGTCAGTAGTTCTGCCAAGGTAAGCAGGAAGAGGAATGAACTACTTACCTCCACTTCCTGTATCTGCTAGGCGCTGCATAAATTTCTGAAAGAGAACCTACCAGTGAGTGGCTGCAGATCAGACTAGACAAAATTTCTTCCACATGTTACAACCACGTTGCTCATTAACCACAGAGATTCAAGAAATCTGCCCCGTTCAGATATCTCAGTTGTGGGTGCTGGCTTTGTGTAACAAGAGCAGTGCACAAAAGGCAACTAGGGCTGGGAAAACCTGCCAGAGAGGGATCCTGGCAGCTCGTTCCTCAGAGGGATAAGCCCTGCTTTTCCAAGGAAAATTCAGCAGGGATATTCCTGGAGCACCTCCTTGCCTAGAAAAAGAACTGTGTGGGTGTACATTTATATATGTATGAGGACCAAAAAACAAATGGTAGGCTACAGTGTGTCTGACTGAATCTGCAGGAGCAATGATTTTGTGTCACCTTAGACTAAATATCTTGTTACAAAACCTTTTGGTTTAGGAGATATGCCACTTACTATTTCATAAGTAAACAGAATCTGCCTTGCAGAGAGATCATGAAACATAATAGAGTTTTAATGTAATGAGTATTATTTTCCCCAGTCATAGTTCTCTGTTCATACCACAGCTCCCAACCACATACAATAGTGCAGACATGAAAATTAGCATGTGTGGCTGTCACATCCCACTCCTAAAGGAAGGGAACACCTAACATTCCTAGACGCCAGTAGTGGAAAAATTTCAGAGGGTCCAAAAAAATTTATCAAGTGTTATTAGTAAATTATACAGTATATTTACTATGACTTCAGGAACCATGAGGTGCCTCTATTTGGATGTGCGAGGACAAGAATAGGACTGCAAATGAGAATATGGAGTTGAGAGAGATTGTAAAAGGGTTCCAGATATTTGGACAACTTCCTGTGGAGAACTGGGCTGACAAAATCCTTCTGAATTTTGCAGTTTCAGCAAACCTGTTTATAGGTGTCTTTCTAAATTTTCTCTCCTACTTCCACTTTTTTAAATAAATCACTTTTGTTTATCATACAATGTACCTATTGCTGCTCTAGCACTTTGTAAAATTAGAAGACTGGATTCACTCTGGGATTCTTCCTAGCAATGGCAATGACAGCAGATTTCAGAAATGCAGAATATGGCAACCAGGGCAGGGAATTCCAAGTATGCCACTGAGCATATGGACTCTTCAAACTTGTCTCTTGCATGAATACATTTTTCTGCATATACAGGAGATGCATGAAGATATTAATTTCTTAGTCCAGTGAAAATGTTTGAAAGAAGGCAGAGAGAACATAATTGTTACTGGAGATAGGCTTCAAACAAAGTCTGAGATGAAAATGTCTGTTACACAAGCAGTCTTTGGGAAAAAGCCTTTGAAAGAAAAAGGATGCATAATTAAAGCAGTTTCTTATGCTGATTAGCAATGGACTTGGAAAGCAGAAAATATTGTACCTCCGTTTCTCACTGCAAAAGTCTGCTGTAGCCTGATAAATGTTCCAAATAAAAGATAAGGGTGTGCACTGAAAAAAAGCAGTTAATGACACATTGCTGCAAGCATTATGATGTCCTGTGGAATGGAGATATTTGTCCAAATGCTTGTTATTCCTGCTTGCTTGTCACTCCTGAAAGTCCAGCTGGTATTTTTTTCATGGGTCCAGGGAGACGCAAGTATTCCCTATTGTACTGCTGTATACCTCAAAATAAATTGTTTCAGCAGAGAAAAAGGCTGAAATTTTGACAGCAGGTTGATCGTTTGCCAAGCAAATTCCTTTTTCTTGACAGATTTATTTCTTTTTAAATTCAAATTATCAGCAATTAACTCGGTATATTCTATGGTATACCATACTCTGATGAAGTTCATACCTCTGTCAACCCATCTGGAGCACTGACCAGCAATTTTGAGATGGACTTGGGAAGCAGTCCATCAATAACAATATTATGGAAGGCATAATATTGTTTCTTTGAACGGTCCTAAATATCTAGGTATGTGAATAGTCATTACACTTTACAGGCTGGCACTGGTTTTGAATACTAAAGTTTATGGTGCACTAAATATTTGGGAATATATCATGATCTGTGATCGGTACCAAAGAAAATGCCTGGCTTTTGCAATCAATGGGCATTGCACTTCCATGTGTACAGGCTTTTCCCTCTGGATGCACTTTCCATATTTACCAAGAGCTTTGAGATCTACACAGTCTCTTTGCAGGTGTGACATACAAGAATATCCTCATCAAAACTGGAGTGTTTTAGGAAATGAGCAGTTCAGAACTTGTCTTACATAGCAATAGGACTTACCATGCTCGCTGCACACTTGGTGAAGTGTGAAAATTGTTTTCAGCAGATCCAAAACTGCTGGAGTCACAGAGCCCATTTGGCATCCCAGCCCTTGCAACAGCTGTTTCAGGAGCCAGTCTGGCTCAGCCAATAAACAGCACAGCAGAATGATAAGCACGGCAGGAGCGGGCTTTTGAGGTCTGTGGCTTTTGGTGGCACTTCTTTGCTGTGGGGACAGTGACCCGGGGATTTTTCCCTGGTGCTTTTGCCCTGTTCCAGACAGGAAAAGAAAAAATGAAGATGTTTAAGAAAGTACCTGTGTTCATTCTGTTGTTTACAGGTGAGTGAACATTTTCTTTATATTCTTTCCTAGCTAATACTTCCTCTTCAATACTTGCAATTACTTTTTGAAAATATTCCTAAGTACATTCTAAATGTTAATTCATATGGCTTGATCTATAAGTACAATCACTGAAACTGTTTTCTCTGTGCATTATTTTATTGTACCACATGAACAATTACTTTAGTTATAGCTTTATTAGTAAATTAAGCTTAATCAGTAAACTAATGCTTAAAAAGCACACAATTATTTTGCCATGCAAATATCTGTGGCACTCCTAATAATAAAACTTTAAGAATAATTTAGGTTGTATTTTAAAGAAATCCTCTGCAGGTACAGAAAACACATGTGCCAGTATAAAAAGTAAGACTTGTTGCAACATTAGTCATCCTAGACTCATTAATGAATGACAAAAGTAAATGTTAATATCAGTTATGATCAATATTCTAACAATCAACAATAAAACTAGAGAAATGACAACACCTACTGCTTGTCCCCTTTTAATTTCTCTGCAGTGGTAGTTCTCAGTGATGATGCAAGGAAACAAAAAAATTTGATTATTTCAGGCGTTTTAACAATAAGCACCAGGCTTTCCCACCTGCCCCACAAAGACTTTGTAAATTTACTGAGTAGAAGTAAGAATGGCTGGGATCTCCCTCTGCAAGGTTCATGAACTTCCCAACTGCACCATTTGCACAACTAGGACTGTCAGGACCCCTTGTATCAGTTCTGTCTAATGAAGATATTTATGTTTGATACTCAGAATTTGAGACTGAATGTTGTATTAGAGAGACCTTACATCATTTGAGTATAATATTAGACAGTAATGAAAGGGGTTTATGTTTGCCCGTTAGAGTTTGTGAGTAATTCAGTGTATCAATTTCATAAATTTCCACCAGAACACTGTTTCCTTGTGAAAAAGAAAAAGAATAGGCTTAGTCTGGTGTGAAGACCTAAACCACTTTCTTCTTTACACCTCTAAAGGCAGCAATAGAGGGAGAATTGCAGAAGGTGCAGAGGTGGAGGAGGTTGGCTAATGGACCTTCTTATCATGAAGGCACACGTGTTCTGAAACAAGCCTGGCTAGAATTTATGCTGTCCCTCTTCTAAGGAGTCCATGGAATATCATCCCTCTCGCTGAGCTGTGCTCTGCTTGGCAGAGTCCTAGGAAAGCTTCAAAATGACTAAGGCAGGTTTCTCTTCTAACCTTGGAGTAACTTAGCATTGCTAACAAGTACTGCATGTTCTCAGAGAGAGGCAGTATCTGCCCATAAGTTCTGTTGGGTGTACATGTTTGCTCTCTTCCAGAGAAACTGTGGATGGATGTTATGTCTGGAGGGGATGCTATAATTCTAGAAAGAACTTTGTAGATAGCAAATCTCAGGGGAGACCAGAATTAAATAAGATATTTGATGATGCTGATTTTTTTAACTTGTATATCCAAGAATCTCCAGGGCAGATCTTTGTCCCCTGTGATGTTTCAGAGTTCCATGGAATCTCCTGGAACTTCTGCTTCAATAGAAGAGGATTTATTTTGGTTTGTTATTTTATGTCACAACTGTGGCTGTAAAAAGCACCTCCTTAATGCTCAAAAGCTTATAAAAGGTTAGTTATTCTCTCTTCCTGTCATTAACAAAAAGTTCAGGAAAAGTATCTTTCACCCCTCTCCAATTATTTTTCATTAATTTGCAATTGAAGGGGAGAAGTAATGCGAAAGAAGGGATGTTAATTATATCTGTTAATTAAAGCAAGTAAATGAGTGTCATCATCTCCATCAATGGGGTTGCTTCCCATTTGAGAAGAATATAGGGAAAGAGAAAAAGTGAGAATGTGCATGAATATATCAATAAACATCCCAGGTGAACTGAGCTGCCATATCTTATCAACCCCCATCAAAGCTAATGAAAACCGGTTTGCTAATTTTCACAGAGTGCCCAAATCTAGTAAAGGCTCTGCTACTGTTCCCTTATGGATATCAGTTTCTTACTCCAGAGCAAGGAAATAGCTGAAAAGAACACCTGTGATTTTTTAAAATTTTTTTTAAGCTGAGTAAATGGCAGTGAGGCAAGTTTTCACAAACTTTTTCTGAGTAAAATCTTAACAATTTCAACTGAGATGTTTACACAAAAAAAATAAGGGATGGAGGGAAACATTCCAAATGTAAAACAGCAGGCAAGACGGTCCAAGTTATGAGCATTTGAATATTATAACTGAAATTATCAAAAAACCTTAATAATACATGGTATAGCATACTCCAGCAATAATTTATTGAAATGTTTTTAATTTTAGGATATCTTTGTAACGCTCAGAAAGCTGCAGATTTATCGCCTGCTAAGGAAGGTGGTGAACATATCCAAAATTCTTCACTAAGTTCTACAACAGAAACACCGGGGAGTGCTCATGTTCCAGGTCTGTTTTTAGGTTGTTGCTTCCCTCAAATCCTGAGTCACTTCTTCCCTCAGGTGTGCACATCTAAGTCTTGTGAATATGCTGTCCCACTTTTCCACTGTTGTTTTCCACCCAATGACTGTCCTTAGAAGAATTGCAAGCACAAGCCAATGTAGCAGCAATATAACCCTGTGATTGATTTAAACAGGTTTCCACCTGTTTCTACAGAGGTGGAAGCTGAAACACAAAGAATATTTCAGACATCTCAACAGCCTAAATAAATGTCTGCCAAGGGTCAGGAAATGTATCATTTAATATAAAATGTTGGGCATTTTCCATGATCAGTGGCTAGCTTCATATTCTGTGCTAAGAAAAGAACACTAATGAGTAAGAGAACAGCAGAAAAGGTCCCCAGACCTGTGGAGTGTCTCGATCATTTCTGTGACACCTCTCTGTGCAGCGCCTGCCTCTCGTGTGTGTCTCAAATGTCAGGCGGCTCCCGCTGGGCTTTCTGGAGGCTGGCTGCAGTGACTGCTTTCTCAAGCCCATCTCTGCTCTTGAACTAACTTGGTGCAGGCTCAGAACACTAATGCTTTCTCAAATCCTACTTTTGTGGGGCTTTGGGGGGTGGTGGTGGTCTCCACAGCAGCTGCTGGGGTAGTGTTACTAGCTGAAGTGCCTGGGATTTCAGCTCCCTCCCTATTTCCTCCTCTTGTAGTCCCTCTGCTTCTTAGACTGACATAGGAAAGGCAGCTTTAGCTTTTAGCTTCCATTGCACATGGCTGTGCAGTTTTCTTGAGTTTCTAATTTTTATTATTTCCCTTTTAGCAGGAAGAAGTCTGCCAGCTCTAGTAGGTAAGTTGACGACTTTGACATATTGTACTTTTGCTTAAATAATTTTTCCTTTACCTAAGTTTTGATTTTTTAACTTCCTTTACTGCAATTGGTTATAGAATACAAAAGCTAAGTATGGATTTATTAGCCTGAAAAACTCTGTTCTCATGTAATAGTATTTAAGACACTTCTTAACTGCAAGTCATGGTATTTCTCTGGTGATTTGAGTAGAGTATCAGTTGACTAGACAAAACCATAGTAATTTGCTTTCTTATTACTATTACTTTAGTCCTTTTTTTTAATAAAATCTGTAACACAAATATTAATTTTGTGATCAGTAACTGTTGCTCACAAAAAAAAAAAAAAATGTGGAGATTAATTATAGTACTTATTTGCCCTGCCAAAAAAAAAGTACTGTAATGATCTGTGACATGATTGGCTTATTTCTGTACAAAAGCAGACCTGAATGAGATTTTTGTTTGTAGGGAAAATCAAGACCTATATTTTAGTGTCACATATAGCTATTTTATGCTGCATAATTACCTACCACAAATGTAGGTATTAATTTTTTCTTTGTCTTAATGGCTTAGAGTCACCTTTCTTTTGCTCTTCTAGTGGCAGGAGTCAGCATTGCCCTTGTGTTGCTTTGTATTCTTATAGTTGCTGTTTTTTGGTATGCATGGAAAAAATCACAGGTAAGTCTGATATTTTTTCTTTGGTTATTTGTTACTGTGCGTACAATATGTATATATTATAGAACATGAAATTTCAGCTTTCCACTTGTCACTCAGATTTCAGATGTTCATTTGCACTGGAGTTGTTTTTCTACCCGGAGGGGTTTTTATGTCACCACTGGATGGCATTCTTAAAATTAGGCGCCTAATAATCAAAATTCAATTTACCTCAGCTGGCCTCCTGTCCTGGGTAGGACCTGTTCACATTTTTGTAGGAAAGGTTTCTGGTTTGCAGGTTTTTTCCGTGGAAGGTCCTGCCTCAGCATATAATTGAAATGTTCAAGTGAGTTTTATCTGTCTGAATTATTTTTGATCCTATAATTATTTATCATCTTTTATGCACAGTTTTATCTGTGATGAGTTAATACTGATAAAATTTAAAATACTAGGTAACTTATAATAAGAATAAATGCAGTAACACTATAGAAATATATGCAAAAATAATCTATTACTGAAACAATATAATAATAATAATATAATAATAAGGAAAAATATGAGGAGAACTAATATTATATTGACATTATTGTTTTTCATTTGTGTAGCTCAGGTGCACACTACAGTGATAAATACATTTGTATTTCTTTCACAGGAAGGTTCCATTGAACTCAATCCTATCCCCTACGGTGAGGCTGGAGCATCCTTACGAAACCTTCCAGTGCCTGAGAACCAACAGGAGCGGCCTTTGGAGAGAGCAGTGCAGTGACAGCAGGAGAGCTGCTGCGTGACCCTCTGGGAGGAAAGAAAAGCCCTCTCGATTGTGGATAGTTAAACAGCACTCTCAAAAGAGCTGTATCTGCAAAAAAAGTTACATTCTTGTACTTAGAAATGTCCTCGTTAGGGAAAATGCCGCACTTAGACTATTTTCTAAAAAATTAAACCTGCACAGGAACACCACCACTGTTGAGATTAGCAGGAATGGCCACTGTTTGTGCTTGTATACCTTTGAATTTCCTATTGGAAATGGCTCCTGGAAGGTTTTAGCTTCCAAAATCTGGCTTGGGCCACAACTAGTTTACCAGCATAAACAGTGCTATTGCAGTGCCTGGGAGTTTCCTAGGTGTTGTTTCGTTTGCTAGTCTAGACATTGTTATCACTTACAGTCTATTTTAAATTACACAGTTGATATACCCAACCACTCATGGTCAGGGATTATTCAAAGATGACCACTGCAAACCTTTGCTTGCTCATTGTGCTACTCAGGAGAAGAAACAGTGGAACAGTGACAGTATCATCCAATAAAATTCAGGTTTCCGAGCTTAACTGATTCTTAAATTTAAAATCAACTTAATAATAATCAAGAGTCATGCTGACTCTTCCATGTTTCTTCCCCTGACTGAGGAGCATTCACTGGTGCCAGGTCCCCTTAGCAGCCAGCAAGTGCTGTGGGGCTCTGGCTGAGCTGGGTAATGTGGGGTCCAGAAGACACACACCCAAAGGGCTGCCCTGCAGTAACTTGGTGCAGGCCAGAGGAGCAGAGAGGTAAGGGGATTGTCTCTGGGATGGCTCCATCAAAATATTCCTGTGTGAGCTTTGGCAAGTGACCCTTATTCCTGAGACTGACCTCCTGCTCTGGAGGGTAAGACCAGTAGTATGTCCTTAGCTTATATTTATCTATGAAGATAAATACATTTAAAAGCATGCAGTGTGTAAACCCACCAGCAATGAAGCTACACTGAGAGCTGTAAATTGGCAGGAAGGCACAGGATTCTGTTTTTATGTAAATCTCAAACCAGTATTACTTTTCCTGGTAACAGTAAAGAACTCTATGTCAGCTTTCAAATTCAGGTTCCAGCTGACATTTTCTACAAATAAAAGCAATTTCTTCATGAAACTCAAAAAGAGATTTTCAGATGACTTCTGTAAACTAAAATGTGAAGGAATATTTGAAAGCTCATCCCCTTCCCCATCAGCTCCATAGATAAGAATATATTTTTCATTCCTGTTTGTTTAATCCGAGTTTAAGAACGATCTAATTGTATGAATTTTATATGTAGCAATATTATTTAGGGTGGAGAGTTTGGCTAAATCTACTTCCTATAGGGTGTTTTTTTTAATGTGCATCTTCTGTTTTTCTTTCATTTAATAGAAATTTTTTAAGTGCTTAAATGCTTTTTTAGATGTTAGATCAAGAGTGGCCTGGACAACAAACAGCATTAGTGGAATGCAGAGGAAATAAGAATAACAAATATTTGTGAGTAATAATCCATATAAACTATGTTTACAGTGCTTTTAAATTGTTTGCAAGCCTCTTTGTGAATAACTTTGCTTTTGAAAATGCTTTCAGAGTGGTTATATTTTTTTTTTCCAAGCCTCTACAGAACTTGTGTGCTAGAAATAATATTCAATATTTATTATTTGGTTTTCATGTTGGTTATTGCACTCTTGAAGATGTTTGTGATTGCTGAAAAGTTTACCTTGCGTGGCCAGTCCCAGAGGAACGGATGCTGAGTACTTAGCAGATAAACTACCTGTGCACTTGAAATTACTTGTGTCAGTGAAGCCTGAGCAGCACCTGGGCTGACACAATGCTCACAAATTGGGATTTTTTGGCCTCACAGCTCTGCAGTTCCCTGCCTGCCAAGCAGGAGAGTAGCTTATGATGGAGCCATGGGGAGAGGGCAGCTTTCTGGGAAACAGGGGATATGGTATTGCAAAACTTGAAAAAACATGTGCTATGGCTCTGATTTGGAAATGGGCCAGGAAATAAATGGAAAGGGAGAACTCTGTGGAAATCGGGAAAGCCCCAATGAGCAGAAGCTGTGGATATGGAAGTCAGAGCAGCAGCACATCCTCCCCGTGGTTTGATTGTCTTTACACTTAATTGAAAGCACATTTTTAGTTTATTCACACTTCTTTTCCACTATAGGAAAGATGAGTAGGAATTGCCTTGATTTGAAGGAAATTAATTTTAGAGATGAGTCTTTTTGAGTACAAGAAGAGAAAAGTGAACTACCCAAAGTGGTGTTGGAACTGTGATAACTAGGGATTACTTTTAAAAACAGATTACCCAAATTACCCTTATTACCAGCACAGTGGTAAGAAGGTTGCATTGAATAGTCTCTGCAGGTCCCTTCAAGCTCTGAATTTCCAGTTTCCAACAACCTACCATAGCTACATAGTTGTGTTTGTACAGCAGGTTGTTTCATTTGTGGATAACTTGCAAAGAGTTGAAAAGCCCTCTACACTGCAGCCAGCCACACTAGGAACACATGCCTTACAAAATAATGAGCATAGGGCAGATGTGGGTGATCTTCCTCACTTTACATTCAAACCTTTTCAAATTTACTGCCTTTCCAGCAGTGCAGACTTGACCAGTACAACATGCTGAAGATATTAGTTCCACAGCTCAGGATCTCGTCTTTAAAAATCTAATATTGTTCATTGTCCCCTTTGTCTTTTTACTGTGAGACCAGTGGACAGTTCTCTTTCCCTTTCCCCTGTCATTCATAACACAGAACCCCTAGCACAACTGCTTTGTCTTCCAGTCTAACAGTGTGACTTATTCTGCATTGATGTAAAGTTTAGGACTTTAAAAATGTGAAAGCACATCTGCTTTTAATAACTGGAGGCTAAAAATTGAAAGCTTACTGTACTTTCTGGGGTAATAATGGCAATTTTTACAGTTTCTACAAAATTTTTTAAAAGTTGGTGTCTGCACTTACGGTGTGAAACACAAGTTTGAAGCAAAAGGATATGTTTGGCTAAAGAACATTGACAGTATTTTACAGAGTCACTTGTATTAGTTATGTACATCCCTGGAATAATACACATTAGCCACCTTGGTCAAAGCAAAATATTTACTCTTGCTTATCATAAAGATGCACATGAATTGAAAGGTTCACCACAAGTTGCATTAACCTCTGTCTCATAAACAGAAGAAGAAGAAACAGGAGAAAAAGTTTTCAATATGATCAATGTTGAAAGCCAGGCTGTAAAAACTTAAGACATTTTTAACCCTTAAAACCTTTCTTATGCAAAGTCATTCTTCAGGCCTTTAAAATTGTATTTGTATCCAATTGTTTTCCATTTCTCCTCTGTATATGCTAGAAACAAACCGAGCAGCAGTCAGCATGTTTTCCTGTCTATAGAGGTTGAACTTATAAATGAAACCAGATAGAATATTGTAAAGGGTAAATATGATATGGGGTGAGAAAGGACTGCAGGGCCCAGTGTGTTATTGACAATATGTGTCTTTGTTTAGACAGAGAGTAGGTGCAGCCACTCCTGCCGGGCCATTTCACACCACCTCTGACAAGAACGTGCAAGCACCTTGCAGTGAATTGTCAAAACACTGTAGGACTGCTCTGTTCTTCAGCAGTCCTTGCCAAGAAGCAAAGCATCCAACAGGCACACAGATAAGCACATGCAATACCTTTGTGTCTCACAAGCCTTCCTGCTACTAGTGAGCTTTGAGCCAGGCTGGATGGCTGGAAGCAATGGGTGCTGGAGACGAACTGGATGTTTTATTTTTGATAGCACTTTTGATAGAAAGACATCAGTCCATTGGCAGGGAGTTTCCAACTAGTTAAGTTTTGCTGTCAGACACCATTTTAGAATCGTGTTTTAATAGTATTCAAATAATTGACCGTGGCTTTCTGTTCCCTCCTGTGTGTGCCCAAGCACAGTGTGGGCATGTGACAGAATAGGACATCTGTGCTGTCTGATCTGGGGACTCCAGGCCCCAAAAAAGAGCGGGAATGGGGTGTATTCTAATGCGTGCCAGTGATAAGGCTTGTGTGAAATGCCCCTGCAGAGATAGGTTCTCCTGTGCCCCTCCCTGGCAACACCCTCTTTTTTACTTCATAACTTTGTTTCTTTGGGGTTAGGGGTTTTTTTTGCATAAAAAGGATGTTTTGAACAAGAAGCAGCAGAATTTTTTTGCCATGTTTGTGCCATCAAAAGTACAACAGACAAGGAGAACTTTTTCCTGCAGTTAGTGAGAGATCATTTTGTACAGTTGTAGCGTAGTCTTAATAAGTGGAACGCCTGGGCTGATTTTAATGGAACTACTTTGAGCGTCTTTCAGGTATACCTGCCTCCATTTAAACAAAAATGAAAAAGAAATTTCTGGAGGACTATTTACTTAAAATTTTTATCAGATTAACTCATATTTTGTAGTAAACTCCAGCAAAAATTCTGAAAATTTAATAGTACAGACTGGACAGGTAAACATAAAGATGTATAAGTAGTGTAGAAAAAAATGTGTTTCACATACTCAGGTTAACTTAGTTCTTGAGTATATAGAATCATAGACTGGTTTTAGATGGAAGGAACCTTGAAGATCATCTATTTCAAACCCCTTGCCATGGGTAGGAACAACTTCCTCTAGGCCGGGCTGTTCATAGTCCAGTCCCACCTTGTGCAAACATTTTGTCTTTTCATTATTAAAGACAGCAAAATCAACTCAGTGAAACAAAGCAAAGTTCAGCTTCCTCTCTTCTCCACAAAATGCAGAAGAATCGCTGCTGTTAGCTGAGAGTAAAAATGTTCAGATAAATCAATCAAACCTGTTTAGTCAGTGAGTGACTGTAACCCAACTTCCAATTACTACTAAGGAGGCTGTTGTTTTCCAGAGGAAAATAACCCCATTTTTATATTGTTTATTCCATCAATTTTAATAGTTGGTAAAAATCTGATCTTTGCACATGGAGCCAGCCCTCCTTCATGTAGCACAGGTTTTTATAATGTTCTGCAATAGTAATGTTCACATAGAACATTGTTAAGCAACTTTGTGACATTTTGAGAAGGCCATCATGCTTTGTGCTTCTTGGGGCTCAAGCCCAGACCATTCAGATTTCAGAGGCATTGCTGATCAGTTCTAAATCAAATTATTTTTCACTGGAACTGTGAGCCAAACTATGCAAAATTTTTCACACCTGTATTTGACTGGAGTCATCGAAACCACTCACAGGAGCAATTTACTGAGCTTCATTTCACTTGCTCTATGCTACAGGTATTGTGCTGCTATTATCTTCTACCATGCAATTTCTTTATAACAAAAACTCTAGATTTAGATCCCTTTTGTGTTAACAAAGAAATTCCTTTTATAGTTTCATCCAGTTAGGCATATTCTTTTAAGAGCCATAATTCACCAGTGCATGTGGTTCTGAATTTGCAAAGTGCCTTCTGACAGTGAAAAGTTGCTCTGGGATTCCAATAGAATAAATGGGCATAGACCTAGTCCCTGCAAGTTATGTTAAAAGAGAAGTACTGTCTGAATAAGAGAAAAGGGAAATAATCTGGCATTCTTCATTCCAGGTCTGCAGTTTCTGCGGATGGCTCAGATGCTGCAGGGTCTGGGTATATAAATAGAGACTTTGTTATTTCTCCCTCAGCCTCGTTACACCTAGGCAGTCTGTCTGTGCCCTTCCACAGGGTCCCCATTGTCACCCCAGAAAAAAGTCTTGATCAAGATGTATAATCCTAGCATTAAATAAGTGCATTTTTAAATGGGATTATGGTGAGGATGATTAACAAATCCCAAATACTGATCTTGCTTCAATTAGAAGAATTTATTTATCACCTCCGCGTTTTCAATCTTAGCACCTTGAGACATTCTAGTGACTCAGGAGGCTAGAATTTGTCTTTGGTGTATATTGAATTCCAAGACCCTGATGATAGAAAAATGCTCTAAACATCAGAAAGATTCTCATTAAAATAATCATGTTGCAAAAAAATTCTTTAAATAAAAAATATAAGTATCAACTTCTTGGAAGTGCATAGATTCAGTATTAGAGGGAGGAAGTTACAGAATCATGGAATGTGTTCATTTGGAACAGACTCATCAAGTCCAACTCCTGGCCCTGCAGAGCACCATCCCCAAGAGTCACACCATGTGCCTGAGAGCATTGTCCAAACACTTCTTGAACTCTGTCAGGCTTGGTGCTTCCCTGTGGAGCCTGTTCCAGTGTCCAACCACCCTCTGGGTGGGAAACCTTTTCCTGATATCTGTCTGATCTGATATCCCAATGCTCAGCTTTAATTTAGGAACAGGAATGAAAGGGAAACAGGGAACATACACAACTAAAATTAGGGCATAGCATGTTTAAGGTTTTCAAAGAAAATTAAAGATATATTCCATTCAGGATTTGCATTTGTTATACAATCAGGAAAGGTCTAGAGCTGGGGGGAAGGGAGGGGAAGCTACCTTTCACAAGGTAAAATACCTGCTATTTTTAGATTTTATTATACCACTCAAATTCATATTTCAAACATATTTGTAATACTCTTGTTTAAGAAGCTGAGTCAGTTTCTGGGATTTGTAGTGACTGAAATTTTTAAGGGTTTGCTTTCAGATATGTATTTTCAGGAACACTCAGTTTGGGTGAAAAGTAACAAATTATTAAAATGAGAAAGACTGAGGGATGTGTTGCCATGACATAAAAGAGAAGGTGGCCACCAGCTGCCACAAAACGGGAATCTAGAGTATTTGTATCTGCTGTATTTGATATGAACCATCACGGAAGGCTGGTTTCCCCTAGAAATCCTAAATGGATTCTTTCTTTGCAGTAAGCTCCTGATCAGCTTGTGCTGGTGGAACTGAGATGAAGAGACTTTGTTCTACATATTTTATGCTAACCAAGCAAAAGAGAAATATGACTCCTTGGTCACAGGCTACTTATTTATCAGGAAAATTAAACTGATTCTAGAAGTGTTGACATGAATCACAGTATCTTTGGAAAACTGGATGTTATTTCAAACATTTTACTAGCAAGCATTTTGCTTAGTGCAAATAAAGGCCGTGCTTTTTTTCCCACTGTGCAGGTATTTGCTAGGAAACCAACTGAGAAAAAGAAGCAGGTGTGTATGTGCTCATTACAAATACGATTGGCACCAAAATTAGGTTGTGTATTAGTGGGAAAAATAGCTGAAAATTTAACTTCAGGTGAAAGTTATCCAGAACACCAAGAGATGGTTTGGGACCTTTTTATGGCCTACAGGTTCCGCTCCTCAGTTTGTTTCCATACCAATTCCTGCTAAGGCCACTGGCTTCTCTCTGATAATGAATTCATGGCAAACCTGCAGCTTGTGAGCCATGTTGAGCTGTCTGCTCTTCTCTTGTGAGCAGGGTTGTAAAATGCACAAAACCCCTGTCTTGTGGTACAGCTCTCATGGGCAAAGAAATGTCATTCACTGAGAGTGTAGGAGGTGAGATGGAAGCATGAGCGAGCCTTGCAGGAAGGTCTTGGAAGAAAGTCATGAGTTCAGTGACAATATTGTAATCCCTGTCTCTGTTCTTCTGCAAAATATTTGCATTGTACTCAGGGATTCTGATAACTGAACAGATAATGTCTGATCCCAACCTTCATGGACTTCATTAATGTTACAATTAATGAGTTCTGTTTATTGCTCCATTCTGGGTAAAACCAGTCAATTAAGAAAAAAACTCACATGAAGGAGTTCAACCTTACTCATCAAGGAATACATTTTGTATCTTCCCCCACTAAGGCACTTCATTCTCTGCCCACTGGTGCAAATGGGAGGAAGACATTAGCAAGCAGTCCAGGCTCCTCTAAGGCACTGTCTGGTGGCAGGATCCGTCTCTCCGAGAACGTGTCTGCTTTTCACAGAATCCTCAGCTTCCTGTCTGTAGGATATATTAGGTAGGTTTTAATGACAACTCCAGACTAGTGGAGGCTGGTGCTCAGCATTTTGCAGCCACATAGGTTATGCCAAATTCAAAAAAACCACAAGTCTGGAGCTGAATGGCAAGTTAGAGGTAGATGTGGCTGGGCCGAGTATTAACCAAAGAAAGTGGATATAGCAGCAGCCCTTTGAATACTAGCATTAGGTTGGCTTTTACTACCAAAGAAAAATTCGTTTGGATTCACAGCTAAAAATGTCACTGTTGTGCACACTCACTTCAGCTCAGAATGAGCTGTCAGTGGAAAATACGATCTTCTAAAAAAATTCCCTTGTGCTTTTTTGCCGCCCAGAATCCTGGAACCCTCAGAGGTGGTGCGGAGGCACAGAACAATGTGATTTTTATGTAGTCACACAACGTGCATGGCCAAAATGTCTTCTGCATATAAATAATACAGATACAGATGCCCCCTTTGTGAAGATGTAAGAAATAAAGAAATGAAACAAAGTTCTGAAATGCTATGGCAAAAAGCTGTGTTCTCAATTTAGAATGAGAGCTGGGAGCATGTGAAGAATAAATGAAATGGAGAGATTAAGCAAGAGTATAAGGCTTTAGTGACAATGTCAGAGGCCCGGGGTACAAGAATGGAGCAAGGACAGAGATCAGGGATAGAAAGAGATTTCATAAATTGAAGTAAAAGGTCTAAGAAGTCTGGAAGAATATAAAAGCTAAATTAGCAAAAAGAGTAGTGAAACACCAATGACTGCAAGGACAGATGTGGAGTTGAGATTTGAAGGATGAAAGCAGCCAAGATAATAAAACAACCAACAATGATGAAGTCTCTGAAGTGAGAGAAGGCAAGGAGGTGGTAGCTTGGAAGGCTAAAGGCATTGGATAAAAGGAAGTGGAAAGGAAATGCTGAGAGTTAGAGAATGAAATCAAGAACTTCAGTGTTTAACCTTGTGAAACCAAAGTCACAACTATTGATTTGAGGTGTCAAAATGTTAGGAAGGACCAGCATATTTCAGGGTAAGAGCTTATGTGTGACCTGAGTACAGTAATCAAGGACTGTCCTTATAATGGGAAAAAAATGTAGCTTGAAGTAATCCTGAACTCAGAGTGTTTTGGCCCAAACATTGATGATGTAAGCATTTTTCTTTAAAAAAAAAAAAAATAATATTTTGTACCTTCAGCAGTTCTGCAAACACAGCTGTTGGGCACAGGCTTTAATTATATTTAAGTCAGTGTATTGGTACCAGCTTGATGGTTAGAAGACACCTACCATTTTTTTTTTTTTTTACTTGAAGACCTTTTAGTTAACAGAGAAGTCCAACTGAACTGGTATTTCCATATTTCCAGTTCAGACCAAAATCAGCTCAGTAAAACTGTCCTTTCAGATGTTTCTTCACAAAATAGAATATCTTGCAGTCTCTGAATGATGCATAATGGGTAAATAAGGAAAAAGGAGTTTTGTCTGAAGGACTGGATGGTTCTGTTATTTTTCTCCTAGTGATAAAAGCCCTTCCTATGTTAATTCCTATACAACAGTCCTGCTGTCTGGTTGTGTGAACACATATATGATTTTCAATAACCAAATACAATGCAATTTAATGATGCATGATATAGGCCTAAGGGAAAGGTTAGTAATTATTTTCTGGTTCTCCTCTTCAGGAGAATTCTTGCTAAAACTTTGTATTTGGCAGGTTAATGGGGGACATTTTAGTTGCTGTTGGCTTTTTGTGGGTTTTATTCACCAGGAGCCAGCTTCTGCTTCATCACTCATTTCTATGGTAACCTAACAAAAATCCCTCCCAATGAAAAAAGTTGAACTCTAGAATGAGCTCAAATTTTGGGAAAGAGTATCCGAAACAATTCCAATATGCATGGAGCTTCAAAGGACTGATAAATTCTCCAAAAACTGGAAAATTATCTTTTAATAGAGATTTGCATTTCATGTGCTGACAATTCCATAACAGAAGCACACAAAGAAAAGTGGACTTGAATATTAGGGCAGTGCATTTTCATCAGCAATTAAAGCACCATGTGTCTTCAGATGACAGTCAGGAAAATGAGCATCTCACTTCAGAAAACCACAGTGAAACCAATGGACAGCTTGAAATTTCAGGGAAATCTAATTTTATACTCCAGTGTATAAAATACTGGTATTTATAGGGGGTGTGATGGCAGTGGTGAGAATGGCTTCAAGGTGTCATGCTGCTGAGGAAGAATTTAGAAAAAACCTGACTAGTTGTTTGGGCAAAACACTCTTTCTTTGTTTTTAGTAATTCTTCCAATCAGCCTAGCGTGAAGTGTGAACTTCTATGAAAATTTTTCTGAGGCTTTCAGTGATTAAGAAGTATATATTTTTTGCTTGCAATGGAATACAAAAACTATCTCTTTATAAAAAGAAAAAAATATCTTCTTCCTAGACATGTAGTCAGATGCCAGTTTCTGCTTCAGTGAAATGAAAGAAGTTCTCTGTGTTTCCACCGTTGTTCCAGTCAGCTATTGGAATTGTTTCTAATCGTTCCCCTCTTGGTTTTAGAAGGTGTGAGGAGTGAAGCAATTTATTCATAATTACCCTCCATTTCAGTGTTTGCCCACTAATACTCTGCCTGCAGAAGAAGTTTCTCTTATTTCCAAAAGAACTGTAAGCCTCCTGCTAAGGACCCTGACTCCCTTTAGGGACGCTTTGACATACAAGTGAAAAACATTAATAACAACTAGATGATACTGGGTTTATATATAAGAATCTTCCTCTCAAAAATGACCCGCTTTATGTGCTCTGAGACAGCATCTTCTGCTCTTCTATACCACTCCATAGCCTTTAACAATGTTAGACAAGATTTCATTATTAACTGGTCGTTTCCACTTCTGGTCTGGAAAAGGATAGTGGACGATAAGACTAAACTAACCGCATAAAAAGAAGTTTTTAAAATGATTGAAAATAATATCTGAATAAACTGGGTTTGATCCATCATAAGTGATTCTTAATTACATTTTATTGATTCAGGTTATTTCGCTTTCTGATGTGAAAAATGTCTTGCTTTCTTCTGCTGCTTCCAGCATTTTAACATTGTTGTGAGACTTTCTGGTCGTCCATTAGGGTAATGGAAATACTTGCTGACAAGCAAAACCTTGCTCTATATGTCCTCCGGAGGATGTCTGTTTTAGAAGATGCAGTGAGGATGAGACAATGATACATAATTGCGGCTTTTTTTTTGGTTGTCAAGTTTTGGTGTCTCCTTTAAGGCCTATTGTTAGAGTTTTGATAGATTTCATTGGAAGATTACAGACTGGTGCAACAGCTTTTTGATCAAAAATTGTCTTTACTTATTTGGAATGGAATTTGGGGCTTAAACAGACTAAAGAAAAACTCAAATTCCAAGACAAGTTCAGAAAAACATACAATTCTGCAACTATCACATTTTAAAAGTTTGAAATTAAAAAGACCACACAAATTGTCTCATGAAAGATCTTCAAGCAAAGCTTAATTTTTTCCCTTTGGAGAACTGGAATTTCTCCATCTTAATGAAATCCTTGTCTATGGCACTGGTCTTTTTCATTTCCTCCCATAAAACAAAAAAGTTACCTTTTTTTTTTTTTTTTTCCCAACTGTAATCTACTCTGCAAATACAAACAAATGCACATGCTTATTGAACTCCTACCAAAGTTAAAAACCCATCTTTGAGCTGTCGCAGCACTGGAATCTGAGGTAAATGCAAGAAGGGAAGACTGCATCCAAGGAGGCCGCTTGCAGCTGTGCTGGAATTGTCCAGCAAAATAGGGAAAATGATCTTTTGTTAATACAAAATATGAAGCCACTCCTTTAACTCAATGTTTGGTTCAATCTAAACTGCTCTAACAGTTGTACAAAATGAAGTTTTTATACATACACCAAAAATTCAGATGTGAGCATGGAGCAATTTGGGTTTTTTTCTATCTGACCTCAGTGATTAACAGGTGGACAACATCTGACTTTCGTATATTTTTTAAAATCCAGAAATGTTTAGTCTATTCATGTAGAGTCTTAAGAAAAAATCCCCTCGTTTTCAAAAAAGGTTTCTGTAAGAAATTTTGATGCTTTTGTATATGCGTTGTTTTGGGGCTAGGCAGAGTAATTTAGCTTAGAGCTGCCAATTGAAACATGAAGTGTTTAGCAAAAAATGTGCATCTCTAGTCTGACATGGTTTTCAGAGAAGCATCTGCAGTTTGTTTTGTTGTGTTATTTAGATACATATTTGACTTCTTTCCTCAGCAAGTCCAATTTTTCTTTATTGAAACTCCAATTTTAAGTCCAATTTTAAAACTGGCATCTGAGTTTACAATATATAGACTGCTCTGGACAAGAAGCACTGCAGATGAATTTGGACTGGAGATAGCTGAATGTGCAGAGATGATCATAGAAATGTGTAGGCAAAACCCCTGACCATAGGCAGGATACATATTTTCATTTGGTGCAAAAAGCTGAATGTTTCTAAATGTTTTATAAATATTTGGGACTTCTGCTGTATTTTGCAAAACTGTTTCTAGAAACTCTCCACAACAGACACACCCAGATCACCTACCCTGTCTGCTGGACCCAGAGCCAGGAATCCTATGCTCTTCCTGCCTGTGCCCTAGTTTCTGGTTAGTTTTTAACTTCCTTTTTATTTTACTTGTAAATCTCCCCAGACCTTTGTATCCTGTGTCTTAACTCATCGATAGTTTAGGACATACCTGCCTCACAAAAAAATCCAGCAAAAGGGGTTATTTTTAAGTAGTTTCTTGCTGCTCAGAACCCACGGCTGTACAACTAACACCCGAGTGTGCCCGCTTAGCTGTGCTCAGCACGGGAGGAAATGTCCCAAGCAGTGTGGCACTGACTGCAGGGATGTTACTGGATCCATCACTGCTGCTTCAGCGGGAATGCCTTTGCTCTGCTGGTCCTTCTTTTGGCGTAGAGCTGGTCCTGCTGAGGGGGGTGCTGTGTGGGCAAACACGGAATGCTCGCAGCCAAGGCATGGCTGTGGGGAAGGGGTGAGGGCACCACGGAGCCTGGAGGGCTGCCAGGAAAAGGGATGGGGCAGCTTTGAAGCAGTGTGGTGATGATACAGCACAGAGCAGCAAGGCAGGGCTGGGGAAGGAGAAGCCTTGCAAATCTTTCATGGAGAAATACCCTGTTCTTTCCAGCTAGATCCATGGCTTCCCTTCATTAATTTGGATAATTTGTTATTTTGAACATAAAGTGCCAGACCTGGACTCTAGCTCAGTGTCCTGGTTTGGCATTAATTCATTTTTTCGTATGGAGTAATTTTCTGTTAGGACTTTGGCAGCTCTCTGTAGATGTGACCAAAAAAACCAATCAGTGGCCGACTTTGAATACTGACACGATTAAACCAATGAACGGGGTGGACACGCCTTTGTGAACACACATTTTAAGATGAAAAAGCCCGGGAATAGTTCTCTCGGCTTCTGGCCTTGCAGAAGTAAGGGCCCGGGGCCGGGCCGGCCCCGCTCGGCGCGGCCGAGGCTCCCTGTGCCGGCGGGGCGGGAGCGGCTGCCGAGCCCAACCCGGGGAGCGCCAGGGCCCCGGGAGCAGCTGTGCGACGGGGACCGGCACCAGGAGTGGCCCCGTGGCCCGTGCTATCGGCGGCCCCGAGCCCCGAACAGCCGTGCGGCCGCCGCCATCCCAAAGCAGAGCAGCCACGTGGCCGGGATCGAGCGGCCGGGGCGGTGCCGAGCCACCACCTCGCCGTGGCTCGAAATGAGCTTTATTTGCTCAGCCGCTTCGAGCCAGCCTGGCCGCGGGCAGCAGAACGACAGCGTCGGCAGCAGCTCTTCCTCTTTTGGACTCCCTGGCAGAGTCGGGCCGGCACGGCTCGTACGGTGCCGGCAGACACCACATGGCCAAGAGGGAGACACGGCGAGCCGTGTTCCCAATGCAGATCTTGGGCAAGATTAACCTTTCAGTGCTCCAGGACTCTATAAAAACTGTTTCAGTTGATAAAGCTTGAAAACAAACGACCCTACATACGCCAATTATCTCCTGAATCAGGAAACAGGAAAGAGTGAAGACGTGTAGAGACAACAACATGGGGCTCTGAAGTCAGTGAAGAAGGAGTCAAATTCTAGATGGGAGGGGATTGAGAAGATGCCTTGGTCTTGGGCTGAAATTCTTTTGTAAGGCTATGGTGAAGATATATTTGATATATCAGACTTTGTTTTTTCCCCTGTAATTCATGGAATGCTTTGGGGGAATGTAGCGTTCTAAAAACAATCAAGAGCAGAGGCACCAGTGTCGGAGTAAGCAGATGTTGCAGCAGCTGTGATCCAATGAGAATGTTGAACAGAGAAAGATACAGAGATGGGTAACCTTGCCCCTGGAATAGAAAAGCCATGTTCCCAGAGATGAATGAAAAGGAACTTTTGTTTTATGCTAGAACAGCTCATCCTTAAAATAGCACCCCAATAAGTTGACATGGCCCAGAAACGCGGCTGTGGAAAAGCTGCCAAAGATGGGAGGAACTTCATGAATGCAGATTCCCGGGTGGCTGCTGTTCGTGGAAATTGAAGCCATGAGAGAACTGTTTTCTTGTGGAGACGTCTCTATAGCATAACATAGCATAACAAGAGATACTTCTCTCCATAAGGAAGCTGAAGAAAGACTATTCTAGAGGTAGAAAACTGACTGAGAGTTCAGGGTGTTGTTTCTGTACGTTGTCGGTGGGAAGGAAAGGTGTGGGGGAGAATGAGAACTGTTCTGAAAGTTTTATTTTGATTCTTATTATTCTTCTTTTAGTTTTGTTACTAAAATTATATCTTTCGAAATTTGAGCCTGCTTTGCTTTTCTCCTAAACCTTACAGCAGAAAATAGACCCACCACACTCAGTAAATCTCAAACTTATCTCTGTTAGACTCGTGGAAAAAAATAATTTCTATATAAAGCAGCATTTTATGTGCTAACATGAATATGGAAAGCTGGGGAAGGCAAATATGAGTTTTGATACTTGATCTCCTTGAAATCCTACCAGTATAGATGTGATGTATTTCAAATAACTGCCTTACTGAGAAAAAATGTCTTCTATTACTCAAACCCTTGCTACCTGATTTGAATTTATGACTGTCTAAATATGCTGTGTGGCTGAATTACAAGGCATGTGTCTATTAAACCTGCTGACTGTGGGAAGCAAGTACCAGTGATATACAAGTGAATGATCAAAACCATGAGCTGATGTGACCAGTGGACTGTAATCGATGTAAATAGTTTGAGCACTTGTCATCTGTCCACATGATCCCTAATGCTGGCAGCCTGTGGAAAGTGATGCGTGGGAAACTAGTGCAAAGTGCTGATTTATTTTATGCTAATGGAGAAAAGTCCATATTGTTCAAATTAAATCCTAAAGGAGAAACAAATCATCCAGCCAAAGCCCATCCTATGGAGTTTCATTGAAACAGTTAGTGGTCTTTTTCATGACCTCAAAGTAAAAATTAAACAATGTTAGGGGCTGCTGTTTCCAAGTGCTTCTGGCTGCTGAAAGCAGCTGAGATTCTCCTACAGCTGGCTATTTAAGTTAAAAGCCAAATGGGGGGATCACAGCAATTAGTGTACATTGGCTTCTAACTGCACCAGAGTGAATAATGTGGGAGAAAGGAGCCAGGACTCTGCCTTGGCCTGTGCTTTTTCCCACCAGAGGCTGAGTACCAGCAGTTCTTCTCAATTAAAAAAGAAAAAAAACAGAAAATAGCGGGGGAATTTCTTGCTGCTGCTTCACTTGAACAAAATAAAAGAGATTTTGAACAAAATAAAAGAGATTATGCAAAGATGGACTAAAGTGGGAGTGGGAGGAAAGAAAAAAATATTTCAAAGAGAAGAACAGCCCACTTCAGGGCTCTTCAACTGGATCTGTAGTACAATGTTTCTCCTACTTTTGCCATAAACTGTCTCCCCAGAGACTCTCTGCAGGCTTGTTGCTCTCCCAGGCTTTTTTTATGTAGCTCGAGGCCTAGAAAACTGTAATAGGACTTCAGCATTTTTATTTTAAAAGAACTGAAGGGAGAAGTGATTTATCAGCTTGGAGATTTAGAATTTCCTGAGAAGAAACAGGAGGGCTTAGGAATTATTTTTTTTTAATTCATTTGTGCAAGAGATACAAAACTTTATAATAGTATTAACTCCTATTTCACTAAAATTTTTAAAACATTGTTCTGTGAGGTACTTTTATCCTCACTCCTGAACGTCCATGAATGTTCATTTTTCCAGAAGTTTCTAGCTGTCCACAGGAATAACCTGGAGCAGTGAGATGATGTTGGAAGATACTGATCAGAGAACTGGTCTCAGATTTCAAGTGAGAAAATGTCTCTGGAGAATGGTCAAGAACAAAACCAGCATTTTTTCCTTCAGGTCTTTTTCTTAGGGTGAATGGAAAACAATGGCAACATGTTTGTGTGTCATGGTCTTTGTTAAAGCAGACACTCAGCTTTTGCCTCTCCCAGATGGAGTGATATAAATGTGATTGCCTTATTCTCTTTTCTGGCTTGTCATTACCACCTTAGGACTAGTAATTTGTAAATTAGAATTTATTCTGTTGCTGCTCCAGTGAAAAGGTTTATTGGTGAAAAAATTAAAAATGGGGATTGCTTTCTACACTGCTATTATAGTCTCCTTAAAAATGAGGAATGAGAAGCCCACAGCTAATAAATCCAGACGAGGAATGCTCCTAGTATGGAGGGTGGCTGGGGACAGTGCTCAGTGATCTTTGAGTGGTCAGGGTGATGGGGTAGATTCCTGAGGATTTATGATAAGCCAGCCTTCACCAACCCATCAGCCTTTTCCAATGTAATGTCTGGCTTGGTGGAGGAGAGCAGAGCAGTGCATTTTGTTTACCTCAACAGTAGCAAGGCTCTTACCTCTGTCTCCCAAAACATCTTCATGGATGAGCTGATGAAACACAGACTGAGAACGTGGGTTGAGAACCAGCTGAGGCTCCAGAGCTGGGAGATTGGGATCAGCAGCTCTGGGTCCAGCTGGGAACCAAGGGGGTACCCCAGGGGTCAGTTCTGGGGTCACATCAGTGGAGAACTGAAAATGTGAGATGTGTCCTGCCCCTTGATGGCATCTGACAACTCTGTCCCTACCCATGGGTGGTGCAAGGGACAGAAACTGGATCAATGCCCAGGGCACAGCCAAACTACCTCACAATTTAACAGCACAGATCATTTCAAGTAAAGGTTGCTGGGGTCATAGGGGGAAGCAACATTTGTGCAGCAGAAAGTCTCAAGGTGATTGTAAACCGAGGAATAGAATAAATGGATGCCAGCCAGCTGTGGAAGCTGGTAACAAAGACAAGAGGCTGTGGAGCTGACCCTTGACACTGGCAGTCACAGTTGCCCAGCACAAAACCTGGGAAAGACTGGGAACAACTGGTGCCAGCAGGGGTTTGGGGAGAAGCCAAGCTGAGATGCATTTCCAAGGGAATTTATTTACTCACAGATCAGATGAGATATACAAACCAGGGAGCTCAGCATAGCAGTGGGCACTAGAACTGAGGGATTTGCACCCCTTCATGCAGCAGAGGAGGCTGTTTGAGACCATGGCTCCTTGTGGGGGCAAGTACAGCATCACAAACCAGCCTGTTGTAGTGCTTGGAACCAAGGGGATCATTTACTGTTCTCGGGACAACTGAAGGTGCCATCTCAGCCTACCTGCTTTTTCCTCTTGATCGGAATGTTGGAGAATGAAGGTCCAGCCACCTTCTCTAGTATGTTTTGATAAACAATTACAGCACCTGACCAAATCATTTCTTTGAATAATTCTGAGAAGTGTCTTAATTTAGGATAATATATGCTTTTTTATACTAAAGTAACATCCCATGTGACACAGTGTTCACACAGCAATGTAGTGAAGTGTTTGTCCAAATTCTGCAAAAAGCAGTGCCTGAGGTGGACAGTTTTGAGCAGGAATTGTACACACAGGTTTTGGACTGGAAATTATTCTCTACAGTGCAAAATGCAGACAGACACAGAGACATCCTCCACCCCCATCTCTTCTTTTTCCTACGAAACACAAACTCCAGTGGCTGTTCACCATGTTAATAAACAGACAGAGAATATGGGGTTAAATAAACCTTTCTGCAACTTGGTGATTGGAAGTATTGAGCATCCTAACTCTGTGTTAGCATTAATGCTCTCTTTCAATGCGATTTGGGATTGAAAGTCAGATGAGTGATACAAAAAAGATAATTCAGTGATAAATTAAAATCAGCTATGCCTGTTAACACCAGTTGTTTCTAAATGAGATTGAGGTGTTTGAGTATATACAAGCAGTGTGTTGACTATGAGATGAATTATAGAGATTAACAGTTCCTTATGCTTTGAGGGTATTGGGGGGAATTTTTTGATTTAAAATGTAGATGCATGTATATATACCATAGGGACAATCAGAAATCTGCAGGGAGAGTAGTGAAATATTATTGACTTCCTTTATGTCTTTTATATATAGAAATATAACTGCAGAAAGCAAATCCGCAATATGTTACAACACATCATCTGTGAAGGTGATCCAGTGGGTCTCTAGAACTTTCAAAAAATACTAAATACAACATAAAGCAAATATAAATGATAAATCCAATAATAATGTATTTATTCATTGCTTTATATTTTTGCAGTAGTTCGTAGAAAGGAGAGTAAAAGCTGATAAATGATAGCTTTTAAAATTAGTTTCCTAAAATAAAATAAATATTTATCTTAGAAAAAGCTAAATGAAGACATGGGATGGATGACACATTCGGCAATGTTAATTTATTAACCCTGAAGAAAGAAGCCATTGCAGAAGGAAGTTAACACAACCCACACTGGAGGGCAGTGTTGGCTGCCAGAATTACTGTCAATTCCTGTTAACCCAGAAGGGTTTGGGCAGCCTGGGTTTTGGAAAGGCCGAGTGTCCCATTAGGGGCTTCTGTGTTTAAAAAGTTAAATCTACAGGCATCTGCCTCACAGGCTTAGACATCATATGTAAAAATTATTTTATTTCCCTTTCAGGAGGAACTTTGCTGTGATGCCACTTTATCCATGGCAGTAACTGAAAGACTTTTGTGAAACGTGGCATAAGCCACTGTCTTGTGGCTTCAGCCATGGACTTCAACGTATGTTTAACACAACCGATGTATGGAATAAATAGCTTCCAGATGCAAATTTTTTTGAGAAACATTTTGAACATGTGAAGGGTGACAGAGATTGTAACAACACAATCCCAAGTAAAATGGATAACCTGTGTTTGTTCTAGCTGAAACAAGTTGTTCTGCTAAACATCAAGTGTCTGCAAAACAGCTGAACAGCAAAACCTTATTTACCTATTATTATAATCTCATGTTTAAAGGGGAATTTCTGTGTTTAGAACAGGAAATAAAAATTCAAGAACATAAATGTCTTTATTAGAGAAAAATGTGCAGCTAAGCAGCAAAATGTTTTATTAAGCAAACATTATTGTTACAAAAGTGGTAATTCTCATACTAAAAAAAACCCAAACAATAACCAAAGAAAACAAAATGGGAGTAAACATCTTGTTCTGTGGCTTTATCAGCTGATGACTGATGGTTGATTTCCTCCTCCCTAGACCTGTCACACATGATTTGTACTTCTGCAAGTCAGAGGCAGGTGAAAAGTCTGCTGAACATGTTGTACTTAGATATTTGTCAGAAGCTCTCTTGCCTACCTCTACCAACAAACAGAAATTGGCATTTCCAGGAGATGGGCTAGTGTAGCTTTTGCAATATTTTTATTACTTGTGTAAAGAGGCTGAGAAGGATATTTGCAGTAGCAATAACAATTTTTCCTTCCAACATTTTGCATCGCTGTGAGTGGCTGTGACACAGGAATACACACATTTACATATCGACCTGGCAGCCAGTACTGCTTACACCTTCCCATAGCTGTGATGTGATGGTTCATTTTCACCCTTGGTAGCATTTTGTGAAGGTATCAGTGCCAATATCAATTTCCCTTAGCAGCAGGATTCTCTGTAAATAGAATCAAGCAGAATCTGTCATAAATCAGGGCATTTTGGTTTTTTTTTAGAAACAATTTGTGACATTGTAACTTTTCTACCCTTTTCCCAGTCAGAGTATTTCTAGACCTATCAAATGAGCAGTGGAAAAATACAGTGAAGGTTTTCTAGGTAACACTTCATATTCTGTTAATACACAGGATTTTTGGTAGCAGTTATCATAATAAGAGGCTTTTTAAATAGCTGGTTTTTTATAAAATAGCTCAAGAGATTACCTTTTGTGTTTCCATTCTCTTGTTGCTTTTGCTGGGCATTGTAGTGTAAGACCCTAAAGATCTGTGTCCATCAGGAATGGACAGAGTACACTGGGAGGTTATTCACTGCTTTACATGGAGATTCTCTCTTCCCTAAACTTAGAAGATATGTTCTCTGTCCTCCATGTATTAAACTGCATTTCAGGTGGCTGCTTATGCTCATTTGGAAATCCTTTCTATTACCTTCACACAGACCCTGGTCCTAACCTTGGATTGGGCCTCTGATTTCTATTCTCTGATCTTAATTCTTCAAATGCTTTTACCATTGGAAAGCCCACTTTGAACTGTGAATGAAGATGACTTTCCTTACCAAAAGAAACTTGTGCTCCCAACAGGACCCCACACGTCAATCTCCTTAGCAAGGTTATCCTTAGCTCAGCAAAGCTCTGCCCCCTTCCCTAGGGCAGAAGGGACAGGTTCTCTTGGTCTTGGTTTAACCCCAGCTCTGCTGACATCTTGCTTATCTCTTTCCCAAGGCCATTCATTCCACTGTCTCTTGTGTTCTTTCATGTAGCAGCCAAATGCCTTTTTCTCTACCCTTTGATATTCTGGGCTGAGCTGCCTGTATATCCCTCTGCTTTGTGCTGATGTGCTTTGAAAATAACAAAATATAGTAAGGATTGTTAGAAGACTTTTTAGGGAATTTTCCTCCATTTCTATACACTAAAACACTCACTTCAGATCCTAAGAGCAGGGAAATTTGATTCCAGTGGAGTTAATTCAAATGGAGAACTAAGCTGAAAACGGTTTTTATCCATTTTACTCTGTTGTGTTGTAGTGCTCCATTTGGATAATTAGGTACAGCTTCCTGAAGGAAATCAGGTGCAGTCATTAATGGCAATCTGGGGGTCTGCTGATGTCCAAAACAGGTGTAAAAGAGTAACAATAAACTGAAGTTTTTGGTAAAGAGGGAACTTTGGGTTTAGGTGAATTCCAGCTTTCTGCCTTGTACATAGAGAAGTTGTTTCCATATTGAAAAAGCTCTCTGCTCCCTGTCCCTGTTGTACGAAACAATCTGTAGTTTGCTTTAATTACTGTGTAATTGATTCCTAAGATAATACCTTCTTTATGGTCACTGCCTGTGCTACAAGTCAGAAAGATGCCTTTACACTAAGCTAGTCCTGCAAAAATCTTTTTGATCCTTTTCAAGTCTAGCTGTAAACAATGAAAGAATGAAATATTCTCAGACTTCAAATGGTCCAGGACAACCTTCCTTTCCTTCATTATCTCGAGACAAGGCTTTCATTTTGTAGCCAAATAAGCATCAAAGGATCACAAATTTGGAAACAGCAAGTTATGAAGGATTATGTGGAACGATTGCAATGAATCCTTTTATTATTATTGTTATTATTATGCGAGTCAGTGCAATACTCCTTTGGCAGTTCCCAGTTCAGCATTTGTAATAGCCAGAGACACTGGTAAGTGAAACATTATGGGGTTCATTAAGTATAATTTTATAGGTTGTAACTAAAACCATTGACACTCATTAGAAATTTTTAATACAATGCCTTTTGTTGCACATTATATTGAAAATTGTATGTATATCCAAGAGAGTTTGGTCATGGTTATATTTCTGTTAACAATGATTAAGGGCAAAATAACATTTCTTTTACCACATAGTTCAACAAATTAACTGCATAGAGAGACTGAATTCTAACCCAAGAACTATTTCCACGTAAGCAAGGAACAATTGCTGAATGCTGCTGAGCCAGCCAGCAGAGACCGAGTGTGTGCCAGAAAAGCAACAAATGAAACCCTGCCCTGCGCACTGCTGTATGAACCACTGGGAACATCACAACTCTGGGTGTTCCTAATGGGGTGCCAGAAATCTTTCTTCTTGCCCGGTGGTCAGGGGAAGATGCAGAGTGCTGCCTTGCCAGCTTGTACAACTGGATGAAAATGCAATTTTTCGCCTTTAGATAAACTGGAGAACACATGTTTTGCAGAGGCAAGAAGAGGAGGAAGAAAAGCATGGGAGTAGATAGAATCTTGATTTATTTAACTCCCTTTTGAAGAACAGGAACCCCCTTAGGTTCAATCAGGGCCTTGAAGCAATTTCTTACGCAAACCAACGTGAGCTCAAAGCTAATAGAAAATATTTCTTTGAAAAAGCCCTTTAGCTTTTTTAGTAAGATCATGACACTTGCAGGGACAGGTGAGCTGATCTGAGTAGAAAACAGAGAGGTATCACTGCTTCAGGGCTTGTCACTCCCAGTGCAATGTGGCTGAGAACCTGGAAAAGTGTCCTGGCATCTCTAGGGAGACTTTTCATTCCTCTCTAGAGTTTTGTGATATATTAGGGAAGGGCAATGCAGAACTGAAGAACCTCTATACTGTAGCCTAAGACCATTAGTGAGGATGATTTGGATTAAAACCTTCCTTTCCATATTAAGCCAAACAGAATCTAATCAGAAGGGTGGCTGAGCCTTTGCCCTACCATACTGCTGCTTATTTGTAAGAGATGGCATTTGTTGAACCTGGACTGAAATGGTTTGGCTGCTTAAAGAGGTGGCAGATGACAATTTCTGTAGTTGCTAAGCTCTTAAAACGAATAATGATCATAGCATCGAGTCCCATTGAAATGCTCAAGACTGCATCTCAAAAGAAAAAAAAAAAAAAAAAGGAAAGATTAGTGCTGCACAGCAGAGCATTTGCAGAAATACCATAAATAAACCCCTGATGGCACCTGGAGGATGAAACAAAGTCAGCCTTCCTGGGAGAGACAGTGCATCCCCTCCTGAACACAAGCTGCTGAGCTGCTGCTGATAATCCACCTGCACTGTATCCTAGTGAGCCAAGTTCTGTATCACACACTGGGCACAGATTAATCCAGAGATTCCCTAAAGGTGAGGAAGTGGACACCTGGCAGTACAAGAAACTGTCCACACCTGCTCCTAACCCCAGGTGAGACAACAGTGCCTCCTAATCCATGGGCTTGAGGCAGTATTTAATCAAATGCCAACGCCTAAGGTGCAAACCTGAGGAAAACAGACATGGGAAACTCCAGCAGTTTCTCTTCCGAAGTCTCTCCCCCATTCTCTATTTAGCCTCCCAAACTGATTTCTGTATCCCTTCTCTGGACTTCCTTGATTTCCTCTTCTTTCTGCCTTTCTTCATCAAGCCCCAGGCAAACAACTGCTCTAATGGAACATGGAAGCTGTTTGGAAAAGTTAAACCTTAGGTAACCTCTCAAGAGCTTCCCTTCCTTTCAATGCTGCTGTCACTAATACATCAAATTATTATGGTCAGAACTTGATGTCTTTGCATACATTAAGGTACTTGAAGAGACACCTCAATGTACAGTCACAGAAGACATTAGATTATTAAAACTGAAAATAATAATAATAAATCAATAGATTTGGATTCACTTCTGCAATTTGGATTTTCCATGGCGGCTTTACCCTGTGCCAGCAGCTCTCACCTCACACCCCTGTGCAGACAAGGCACCCCTCGGCTCAGCCCCTCCCAGCAGCTCCAGCCTTACCTGCAGTTTCCCTGGAGAGATGACATCTTACTCTCAGCTTGCAGAGGTAGTAGTAAGAATTGGAATTTGAAGCTGTTCCTGTTGATCTACAAGGGATAGAAGGGAGAGGAGACATCAGTGCCTGCCCTTTCCCTCCCTTTCAGACAAGCAGAGAATTATCTTGCACAGACAGGCTTTCTGACAAGGAATCTCACCAAACCCCCATTCCCTGCCCAGCAGCTGAGAAGGAGCCATTCAGGGAGCCCTCAGGTACCAGGGCCATTCTGCAGCTGCTTTGTCCAAAGGCTGCAGGCTCAGGCATTCAATGATAAAAGGTGGCAGGAAATTAAATTCTGTGACTTGCGCATTTTGAGCAGTGATGGAAACTCAGGGAGGCCCTTTACCAGTCCACGCAGGAGAACTCCTGGAGCGGGGCCTCTGCAACAAGAATTTCACATGTAAATTATTAGTTAATGAGATGGGAAAAACAAATTGCCATTGGAGTGCTGTAGCCAGCAAAAAACAATGCTCATCTCAGCCCAACTCATCTCTGTGTTTCCCAGATTCTTTGCATTTCCTTCAAAGTACAACTGATTCCTGAAAGAATTCATGTTAGAAAAGGCTTCTGCCCATCAGATGATGAATGAGTGTGGTATTAAATCATCTCAGCCAAAGAGATGCAATTAATCTTAAAAAAAAATTGAAATCAACACATCATTAATAAGACACAAATCATCAACTCCAAGAATTCCTAATTTGATGAACAAATCAAAGAGATGATTTATTCACTTCGATGATGAAAACTAATTACCATATGATTTTTTTTTATGAGAGCAGATTGCTGCAACTCTGTTGCTCTGATTACCTGCACAATCTCCTTTCACATTTGATTGCTACACTGCAACTCTATGTCCTAAATGTTTCTGTGAAAAGAGGGAATCCCTTATCAAATTCCTATTAAGATTAGTTTTGAATCACAATAGCAAGAGCATGTTTTGGTCCCTGCCCTCTTCCGAGACACAAGAGATCCTGCCCAGCCTCCTTCCACCTAACCCAGTTTCCCAAGACTGAACTTCTACAGTCACTGGAAATAAAATCAGAGGTTTAATTTTATTACACATTGTTTTAGTTTTACTATAGAATTTTCTACTTCCTCAGGTTTAAACATACATTTGTATTTTAAAGGATATAAGCTCTTGTATCCCATTTTCCCATGCTTACTGCTGGATTTATTAGAAAAAATTAATTTGCCCTTGGAGCACTTAAAACAATTTTTTTTTAAAAGTTCTACATCTATTTCTTTACCAATGTTCTTGCAAACAAGTTTGCAATTTTCCAGTTGCCACCAGTCATTGCACAGTGGTGGTGCGTGTTCTATCCCACTCACACAGTGCCAAGGAAACACTGGAGAGGAACAGGGATGCACCATGTCTGAACTGTGCTGTCAGCTACCAAATTGCACTGTGGGATTTTCTGTTTTCCAGGGCAAATCTTGCCCTTAAACAAAAAAAACAGCAGGGGGAAGTAATGCTTCTGTCTGGAGTGATTCTTCTCCTCCACTGAATACAGAAATACAATGAACTCTTTGCCTCTTGTTTAATAATCATCACAGAAAACCCAAGAGACAGGTTTAGTGTGCTAAAATAAATGTTGTGCCCGTGATCTGCAGATTTCTCTTCCCCTTTTACCTCAGACATACTGTTTAGTCTAATCTACTACCTGCACTCAGCTTACTATTCTATTCCACTTAGCACTGAATATCCAATCCAAAATCCAAGTAAAAGGCTCATTTCTCCCAGCTGTGTGGGAGAAGGTTTTGTGCATTGACTGCAAAATTTACACCCCTAATGCCCCCCAAGTTTTGATCTGTCTGCACAGCATTTCATGTCCTGGGCTGCAGCACAGCTACCTTTTGCCCACAGTCTCCCTGGTCCAAAAGATTCCAACTACTCCCAAGGCACTACATTGTCTAAGTAGTTATTTATAAACAATTAATGTTACAGTTGTTGAACTGACAGGATTTTCTGATTCGTTCAAATGAAAATTTAAACAAAGACTTGAATTTACCAAATTATAGTTTCCAAGTGAAAAGGTACACAGCAGGCATCTGGGAAAAATCCCACATGGAACAAGTGAAAAACAGATGCATTTTATTTCTTGGAAATGGAAGACAAATCTGAGCTATTTTTTTCCATTTACAAGTATTTATTTGCAACTGGCCAGCAGTAAATCAAGATTTCACTAAACAATCTAGAAGTTCTGCAAATGCCTCTGACAGTGTAAAACATGGCCTTAATGCTGCAACATGGAGAGCTAGACCCAGAAAATCACTTTTAACCTCAGCAATACTGAGCAAGAGAGGAGAAAAACCCAGTGGGAACTCTGGGAACCCCACACCTTGACAAAATACATCACAAAGCAGCAGTGAGTGCACACTGCTCTTGTAACATGCACAAATTTCAGGAACACAAAGGTTATGGAAACACACTCACCAGAAAGGTTGATCATAGCCCAGGAACAGTGTTGGTTTTTTGTGACAGGGGTTGCTGAAACTGCAATTAATGTAAGGAAAGCACAGGCTGCCAAGTGGCTATTTTAGTGTTTGGAGAGCAGCACAGGGCTGAGAAAGTGCAATCGACTTTAACTCAGCTGTTTTGCCAAAAATTACATTTGTCTTTGAAAATGATAAGCCAAGCCAAGCCAAAGACAGAATGCAAGCTCATCTATGATCAATAACAAATCTCAAAATAAATTAAACAGAGTTGCAAAATTAGGTTTGGGCAATAAAGACTCAATAATTAAAAAAAAAACGACAACAAAGTATTAATGGAAAAAATACTTTTGGCAGTGTTAGCCCAGGGGGGCCACTGCCCTGGAGAGAAAGCCAAGCAGGGCAGCCAGCAGTTGCTACAGCCCCACATCCTGCCTGGCTTTTGGATGCCCTCCCTTCTGGTATGTTCAACCCAATTTCCATCCCACCCCCAAACTTAACCCCCCCCTGCTTTGCCCCAGCCCTGCCCTGACCACAATCTGAGAGTGCATTGCTGTGCACAGCACCTGTAACAGCATTTCCAGAGGGTATTAAACCAGGTGTCAGTATCCTCTACCATTTACATAGTGCACGAGGAAAACACATCCATTATTAGCAAACATCCTGGGGGCAACACCTGCTGCAGAACAGACCTGAATCACAAATTGCATCCCAATAGTGCACAGAGACGTCAAAATCATTCTTCAAAGGAACAACTTGGAAAACAAAAAGTGGGAAAAACCTCCAGTGAGAAGAACAGCCATGGCAGAGATCCTCTTGCACAACCAACTGCTACCTCAGGGCATGAAATCCTGTGGCATTCCCTGAGGGAAATCCTCCTCACAGCCCTTCAGAAACCAACCCACAAACGAGCCCTACAACACCTTTGTGGCAAGCACAGAGCAGGACCCTTCAGCCACGGCTTCGGTGCCTTGTCTCCTGGTTTTCTCATTTACATTGTTGGGCAGCCTGAAACCAACCTGTGGGATGTTCCTGTCAGGAAGTGCTCACAGCCAGGCTCTGCTGGCTTCAGCAAGCTGGCCCAGCACAACCTTCCCTGCATTGTATTTGGGAGGGTAGGAGGAACACGTCCCAAGTCATGATGCTCCTGCCACTCTGAGCATCTACATTTGCACCACTTTTGGTCATAAAGCAAAGGGCAAGGGGGTGACAAACAGGGCAGAAAAGGGAACAAGAGACTTCTTGTTCAGAAATTCATACCTAAACCTCATTCAGAAGGGAAACACTAAGGCCATTCAGAGAAAAGCTACACTAGAATTTGCAAGAAGCTGAGAACACAAGGACTCTTGAAACACCTCATAACAAACATTCATTTATTGTTTATTTCCCCCATATGAATCAACCATCTCAGAAATTCCATCACACACAGGGCGGAAAAAAGGTTATATACGAGAGGGATATACATCCCCAAAATAAGATGTACAGATTTATTTTGGAAACCAAAAGGGAGGGGAAAGGACAAAACCAAAAACAAGGACATTGCAGTCAGACTTTTGACTTTCAGTTAAAGAGATCTCTATCTCCATGTAAGTGGGGTTTTCAACTATTAAATAAATGGCATCCTAAAAATAGAACATTTGACAATTTCAACACATGTATTATTATTTCTTTTAAATAAATATTGCATGGAAATGATGCTGCTTTGCCACCATAGCTGCCTCCTTTCTTTCTGGGATTAAAAAATCACCCTGGTTTTCCTTGAATTAATGGTTTGCTTCTTAATGGCAAATGCTATTTCCTCCACTGCTACATTTTGATTTCTGTTTTCACTTATTTTTTGTTGGTTTTTTTTTAAAGGCCTGAATAGGCCCAGGTGAAAATGATGAGCTTCCTTCCTAACCCTCTGCAGGCCTCTGACCTGGCTCAAGGTTGAAATATGATGGCTTTTCTTAAAATTTCCTATTATTTGAACAATCTTTCTCTGTGTCCTGAAACAAAACTTTGCTTCCTGCTGTGGAGTTAGGAAGTGATGCTTCCACAGATTGCTTTTGAGCCAAGAGCCCCCAAAGAGCCCCCACACGCCTGTGACACAAACTGCCCATGATGTTCTTTTCTGCAAAGCCCAGAGGAGTTTGCCCTGGGAATGGGAGCAGCCCTCACACAACCACTTCTGCACAGCTGCCAGCACCTCTCCTGGCAGCAGGGAGGGACATGGATGCACACACAAGGAAAGTACCAGGACACACCTGTCCCTGCTGCCCCTTATGCTTTCCCCTAACACTGTGCTAGGGTTCCTGCAGGCTCCCACAGTGGTTTCCAGGATCAATAAAGCCTTCGTCTTTCCTCCTCCTCCTCAGCTGGCAATCCTGGAAATAGCTTTGTCTGAAGACAAAGATCAAAGGTGGCATCGATCCACCAGTCTGGGATTGAGTTCCAAACTGCACATCAGCCTCCAGGCTGGCTGCCCATTGCCACACTTCCTGAGAACAAAACAGTTAATGCTGAGCCCTTCTCTGACCCTGCTTACTCTGGGCAGTCACTGCTCCAGGGGGAGGGGTCAAAGCTTGATAGGTAAAATTGGGAGGGGGGACATGGATCTTCCTTCCACTTGTTAGGACAGCTCATCCCTGAAATGCTCTGAGGATTTTAACAAAGTGAACATAAAAGGCCAATCCCTTCAAGGTGCAGAAAGACCCAGCCATGATCCCAGTGGTCCTGCACTGCCAGGGAAGGTGACAGGAGAGCTCCCCTCTGCTCAAGACCAGCACCCTCCCATCACCTCCTCCCAGAACCAAGGAGAGCCCAGGCTCTCCTGTGGCAGGGTCCATTTCTACAGAAACTACCTTTGAAAATGCAAACCTTTTGCTGATATTATTTACTGTCCATTTTCATGAGCCTCAAACCTGTGAGCAGGTATTTTACAAAGGGGGTACTTCTGCACATCTGCAGACCTGTTCCTCCCTAATCATGAATTTATGTGGAAAAGGGAGAGAATTCTTTCTCGTAAACACAATTATTTTGGGATACCATCCTTCACCAGTCTCATGGGTCTGTCAGAGAGTGAGGGATGTGGGAGGGGACCAGCAGGCTAAGGCACACTATTACGCATGAAGACGGCAGGATGCTGCTGTCACACCACAAGGAATCTTTGGGTAGAGAAGAGTGTCATCTCCCTGAATACACAAATGCCATGGGTGCTGCCTTCACTGATACTGTGACAAGAAAAATAATGCTTGGAAACAGCTCATTATTCCCTTTCTTGTTCCCTTGACAGGTTTCACTGTCACTGGGTCCATTCTGTATCATGGCTGAGAGAACACGAGTTGTATCCCACATGAAGACCTTGCTTTGGTACAAATCTTGCTCTTAGATATTCACCAAGACCCTCAATGGTTGTAGGCAAATATCCAAATGCAAAATTTATCTTATGTTCCACATTCAGCCACTTAATCCCTCCTTAACCAGAATTCCTTCCTATGGAAGCTCTTAGAACAATGTCCAAGCAAACACAGTGAACCAGTGCAGCTTTCCACCCCCACCCACCGAAATGACAAAAAAAATCAGCCCAACAAAGAATCCTCATGGTGGCATCTCTCAGCAGAGGCAGAGCTCTTCCAAACACACCGCATCGTTTTGCCACCCCAACTGTGTTTGGCTCGCAAGGCTAAAGCTGAGCCGGCCCCTCCCTCAGTAACGCAGCTGGAGCACCCGGGGCATGGATGTGCATGAGAGCACAGCAAGGAGGGACCAAAACAGTGATGACTTGAAAAGAAAACTTTCAGCACTGAAGGCAGTGGTTTCCTCAGTTATGTCAGCTGGCTGACAAAAGCAGGAGGGTGAGGCTGGAAAGCAGGCAGAGCAGATCCTTTTGCTGCTTTTCCTGTAACATAACGCTGATGCTTGATGAGGTTGCTACTTGCTCTCTGAGGAACAAAGACACCAAAGATTGCATCTGTGCTTGCAAAAACAACTCCTCTGGCACGTTGTCTGGGCACACAACTGCTGCACACTGTGGGATGTTGCATAACCACCTCTGGAGGCAGATTTCCTTCTTGTCAGCATCATGTGCAATTATTGTCCTGCTGGTTATTTGTAAAAGAAATGTTTATAGACCATCAATACATCGGGCCATTCAGACAGTTCATTGCACTTCATCGTTTTAAAGGAAGGTGCCGTCCTCCATCTCTTCTTTTTCAAGGTAGCAAAGTGCTACCCTCAAGAAGAACACAGTTCAAGGGTTTTCCAGTGTAACCAGATAACTTCCAACTTTATTTAAAATACTTTCCCTTGCAGGTGCTTTGTATTGAAAAATTAAAAAAAAATTAAACTGTTTCTAAGGCTTCAAAAGTGCAAAAAAACTTCAAGGTATTTAACCACCTGGAGAACCAGTTAAGGCATATTTGCTTCCAGTCTCAGCCACTGTAATCCCTGTCTGATGTAGTGTACCAGGTCTGTCAGGCTACTGGTCAGTGCCAGAGCACTCGTCGCTCTGCTGAGTTCAGCAAAAAACTCTGGGAAAAAAGCAGGAAAGAGAGAGAGAGAGGGAGAGAGAGAGAGAGAACACTTGGTTGGTTTCATACACCAGGCACACCTGACAGGCGAGGAGTGACAGCAGCAGCACACAGTTGGCTGGCCAGTCCTGTTAAACAGTACTAGTGCAGAGAGCTCAGCAGTGTCACAGGGCTGGGAAGGGTGACAAGCACAGCAGGCAATGCAGGCAACAGGAAAACACATTTACACACACTGAGCCACCTCCTCATGTCCTGACTTTAAAGGACAGAGACTCCATGGTAAGGGGGCAAAAGTTTGGGTGCTTGCACCGCAGTCCCTGCTTCAAACTTCTGCCAAATTCTAAACAGGACAAATATGAGTGTCTTCCTGAACATCACTCAGAAGCACACACAGCTGTGGTCTCTTTGCTTCATCCATCCTCAAACCTTGGAGACATCAGAATTTCTCTATTTGTGTAGCTTGCCAGGCTACACAGCTCTGGTTTGGATTGCTTATAGATAAGCATGTCAGGCAGATCTCACATTCCTCCCATCCCACCACCAACTCCAGGCACAGGAGGTGGCTCTTACAGCTCCCCTGCTGTGAGGGGATGGCAGGCTGCAAGCCCTGCTCTGTGCTGGCAATCATCTGTGCAGGTGACCATGAGCTGTGGGAAATTCTCACACCTATTCCTTTCCAAGACATGTCTGCATGACCTGCCTCCCCTAACACAGGCCCAGTCCCTCACTCCTCAGCTCAACCATATTGCTAAATACCTTTTCAGAAACTGGTTATTATCAGCTTTTCTTTTGACACCCAAAGATTGAAGCTAGAGGTAGAAAAAGTCTGCTTGGCTGTGCAAGGAGCTCTTCAAAAGCAGAGTGCACATCATTTCCTAATACCTGCTGATGCAGATGCAGAGAACACGTTCCTTCTGATTCTTCCCACTTTTATTTACAGAATTCATGTCCTCCATAGGGAATAGAAGGAATTCAAAGCCTCTGTCTGAGCAAACAGAAGATAACCTGATCTGTCAGCACAGCATCATGTGAAAGGAGAGGGACTTCACATCCACACCTGCAGCCTCAGCTTGTCCTTGCACGGGTAAATCAGAGGCTGAAGACAACTTGTTACAGCCTCGTGATCCACAGTGCTGCTCTGAATTACAGGGAGGAGCTGAGACCTGTCAGTGGACCCTCCTGAAGCCACTTCAGCTCTGCACCAGTGACTTGGACAGCAATTACAGCTCACTGCTTTCCAATAGCTTAGGACTTCCCTGTTTATAAGATCTTGATAGCTAAAGGCTGCTGTTTTCTTCCTCTTCTTATGCCCTATGAATTGCATAAAAGAATCAAGGATGTGGCCTTTTTCATTCATTTCACATTTTCACTCTCTGTACCTCTTTGTATATTACACTGATTATCAGTAAGTTCCAGTTCTGAAATGCCTCCAGCTGTCCTGAACAGTGACACCACCACCAAGGCTACATGAGTATTTACTGGTCTCCTGCACAGATCCACTCCCTATAGAGTACCCCTGTCATCACCCCCCTACATCAGGACCAGCCACACAGAGTGTGTTTTGAATTTAGTCTTGACTGATGCAACACTGTGCTCAGGCTGCCCTCCCCACACATTTTCCTCCATGACTCACTCCTCTGGCTTAATAGCAGTATCCACTGCATCTCTGTGACACTCTTTTATCAGCCTTTTGAGGACAGAATTGAAAATGGCACACATGAACTGCTGCTGCAAGCACAGATTTGCTCAGAGGACAGCCAACAACCAGTTTTTTATTCAAAGGTGACTTGGAAAGCCTTTTAATTTTCAGCAACTCCCTCATTAGTGTGAGGATTTCTATAGCCTTCCAACAACCCAGCCAGGCACATTGTGCTTATTTTCTTTTGCAAGTTTGCCAACAGGTCATGGCAATGCATCTCTTCACCCACACTGGCTCACAAAAGTTTGTGTTGTATGGAAAATGACACTGCTGAGGCCACGTGGGATGGCAGGTCACAGGCTGGACTGCACCCACCCTGTGGCTTTTGTGTATTCACCACTGCTTGCACCAAAGGACAATACAACATTTTTAACAACAAAACTGTAGAATAAAAAAAAAAAATTAAAAAAATATAAAAAAAAAAAAGTTGTAGAAATTCTAGCAATTGCTGCTGGCAAATACTGGCCACATGCCCAGCAAGGACTCAAATTCAAGTGCTTCTCAGCTTCTCTGCTAGGCAGAGAAACCAGCTTCACCATTTTCAAGACAAAACGACCTGGAAATTTGACAATAACTAAACCACAATGCTGCAGGCCAAAATGATAATTTTAAACAAAGTGAACCAGTTCAGAAAATCTCAGTGTCCCAAAGGGAAAGACAGAAAACAACTAGACCCCTTACTGATACTTCTTGTGTTACCACGAAGAAGTTGGCTGGTTTCCTGCACTCGACACCCTCATCCCTTAGCTCTTGGACATTTGAGGATGCCAGGAAAACCTCTAATGGGAACACTCATCAATATATCACCATCAAGTATCTCTGTCCTGGCAGAGATATTCGACATATTTCACGCTTTGATCTTCAGGTATGGTGCTTGCTGCACTGAGTGTCACAACTGAAGCAAATACACACATAACCATGAAACGTGAGACAGAAAAGACAAAGGGCAAAAACTTACCTTTATTCTTTCTGGCCAGTGCATCAGCCTTTTCCCAAATTTCATATGCATGGAGGATATAGGAGGTGATGTTGACATATGAAGAGGTGACACTGGAGATATGACAGGAGACGGTGACCGTAGAGCCCGTGCTGTTGCCAATGCTGCTGTGGCCAACGCCATTGCTATCATTTGATCCTGGCTGAGAACTCACAGATCCAGCAGGAGAGGGTATTGGAGAAAGAGGAGAAGGCAGGCCTGTGCTTCTGCAGCAGAAAAGAAACACCATCATGAACATTCAACTTCAGAGCTAAACATCTTTCCACAAGACTGCTTCATGCCAGAAGCTATCTGGTGTCACCCAGGCCTGCAGCATGGAGTGGGACAGCTGAAAAGTGAGATGTATTCAGCTATAGCACAAGCAATTGCACTTTGAGGGCAAGGCCAAGTTTTTGGAAGTGATTTAGAAGGACTCTAATTAACAAGAGAAAATGTGGGACAAGACATTGAAAAGGGCCACCACCCATCCATCTTCCAAAATCTACACCTACTTGTGAAAGTCTTCACCAGAATACCCAAGTGTTTTCCCTAATGCCTTCCAAATCAGGCACACTGAAGCTCCCCTCCTGTGGAGGCTGGAGCTTCTGGCAGCTCCCCAGAGCAGTCAGGTCAGCCTACACACACTTATTTATAGACCCAGGGCAGCTAAATGTGGTCAGCCGGCCGCCTTCCAGACACAGCCTGGCTCATCACACCCCCACCGCTTCAACCAACCTAATTTTAGTCACTGGTATGACAGGGCTTCCACCACTGCTCTCGAGAGACCATTTCCTTCTCAATGAACTATCCTGTGCAAGGTGGCCAAAAAAATGTAACTGGAATCAGCACCACTGTCAAAGTCCAAAAAACCTTCTCTTGGCCACAGATTTTGAAGGGCAGCCTGGTAGCTGTCTGCTACATGAAATGACCGCAGAACACGAAAAGCTCTACTCATTGTCATTGAAACACAGACACGTGACAACAAATTTTTAAATCTTACCTTGCAACACCCGGAGAAGGTGCTTGCATTACTCTGAAATTACTCTGCAGCAAGGAATAAAAGTCTAGTTAGTTTTGGATTGTTCAGCTGACATCAGTAACTACCACAGCTGTCCAGATGGCAGCTGAGTGATGCCTGTGATGCCCTACCTTGAAGTGGTCATTCAGGAGTCTGGAATACCTCATTGCAGTGTCTTTTTTGTAACCAAACATTGCCATGTGCAGAATGGACTGGCAGCGCATGCTGTGGACAGAAACACACCCCAGTGTCAGTGTTTGTGCCCAGCCCTCATCAGCCTTGTGGGATCAAGGCAGGCACACCTCTGCTCTACTGGAAGGTCAAGAAAGCTCAAAATTTCTCCTCCTTCTGATCACGATAAAAAAGACTTTGTGAAAAAAAATCACAAGGGAAAGAAAGAAACAAGGAAGGGCCTTCCCTGGTCTTTGATACAAACAGGTGCCCAGGCTCTCAGAGGTGCCAAAGGCTGAGTAAGCCCCTACCCAGAAGTGCCTCATCCATGTTCAGCTACAGCTTCAGTTACACAGCTCAAACATGGGCAGCCAAATCACATTCTTCCACCTTACGTGAAAGCCCTTATGTGCTCTCAAGTTACCAGCAGATCAAATTTTAAAGTCTGTGCCTTCTACATGTGGTCCCTTGTGATCTCCCAGCTTACTTTAGAGATGTTTCAATTAATTCTGGTTTTTATATTGTGTTTTTTTCTGTTCCTTTATATCGGTGGGTTTTTTCCCTTTGCAGCACTAACTCTCATTTAACTCCTTCCTTCACCCCTGGAAGCAATGGATCTTTCCCTCTATCAAGTTTCAAAGCAGTGCACAAAGGAACAGAAGCACAGTTACTCACCGTAACACAGCAAAGATTTTTCCATGTGAAGAGACTGAGGAGTCTGCAAATGGTTTCAAAGTCATAATGAATCTAGGGAAACAAAATAAACAGGACCTTGTCAGTCACCACAGCACTCTGAAGCCCCACAGTCTATGAAAAATCAATGCATGCCATTATCTTAAAATCAGTTGGAAACTCAGGAAACCTGCCCCAAGTTCTTAGTCCTGGCACAAAGAACTTTGTAAGATCTTGAGCAGAGGACTGTGTGTCAAAATGCCCTCCCCTCCAAACATGCCAAACTGTCACCCTCTGAAAGCCACTTACTTGATGAGAACTATGGTGTCGCTGAGTATGTTATAAGCTGATTTTGGTTCCAGCACATCTGATTCCAAGGCAATCCCATATTCAATGAATAAAAGGGCAGCCTCCAGGTACTGAAAGGCCTTTCCAGTCTCGTCAGTCTATTGGGAAGAGAATTCTCATTTTTTAAACTAAAACCAAACACACTTCTCTCAAGCATACTTGAATTTTCTTTTCTTCCTAGTTAGGTAGGATTTTAAGAAAGAAAAATATTTCAGTCTTGCCTCTGGGTAAAAATTAAAGGGTTCTCAACAGAACTCTTAATGTAATCCCAGTCATCAGCTTTGTGTGCTCCATTTTGTCTCTCTTTGCTCAATGGTTTCCTTGAGTAATTTATTATCTTTTTTTTAGATATTGTTGTCTGGTCTTGGAGGCTTGCCTTCTGCAAGGCACAGGGAGATTTCCCACTGCAGCATTCCCTCACTTCATTTTCACACGTAAACAGAAAGTAACGAATGGACATTATCTGACTGACATAATTATCTGCCATAATTAGCAAAGCAATACGTTCATTTGTGCACACTGTTAAACTGCACAGAGCAGAGAAAATCAGATTTGCTGAGCCCACTTCCAAGTTTCAGTCACCAGCAACTCAATAACTGCCAGGATCCTGACTTTTCTGACTTTTTAAACTGTCTTAAAACTAACTGTTCCATCTGTTTTCCAAGGATGCTTTTATACCTTTGCAAAGCTAACTGCCGACGATGCCAGTTCTGAATCCCATTCTCTAGATGTGTTTGCATCAAAGAGAAACATCTGAACATCTGGTAAATAAAGACAGCCTCCCAACACATGATTGAACACATTCCATGTACAGAGTATGGAAGTCATTGTAGCCAGTGAACCTCATTCCCACACACACAGGGGTCAGGGCTGAGTGCAGGAGCTGGTCAAGAGTCCCAGCACAAGGTCAAGACTTACCATTGCATCAGCTCTGTGCTTCAGCTTCTGGGCCTGTTCAATGTAGTATGCCTTTGAATGCTGCCTGAATTGGGGACAGAGAGAAAAAACAGATGAAAAAGGGTAGGATAATTATCAGTTTTACTTTCTGATCTAGAAGAAGCTATTGGTTGATTGATTTCTTTAAAAATGTATGTTGGAATAATATTGAAAACTTACACTTAGAAATAAAGAAACACCAGAGGTTGGGCTTCTATGGAAGCAAGTTAATTTTCTCATTCCCATGGAAGGATAGTAGTTACAACATCTATCATTCCTCAAGTACAGACCCAGAAATACATTTTAATTGAAACAAAGTAAATTTGGAAGCAATCACAAAACTTGCATTCAAATTACCTGCTTACAAGAGAGATGGTCCCTAATTTCCAGAGTAGCTTCCCTCAAACTAAAACTGTTGTAAAACTTTGCTTTCTTGTAAGCCTTTACTTTGTGGGGGGTAGGCCTGAGAAGGCAGAACAGGGCAGATCTCACACATCTCTCCCCCTCTCTTTCCTCCCAAAGAAGTTCTCATGAAAAAGCAGAAGCCAGGGTGGCCTCATGGCCAGACCTGTCTCATGTCTTCAGAAAGTAAAGATGAGTGGTATCAAACAAACTTACTTTTCAAACTTGAGCAGAGGTCTCCTTGGCTTAGAGGTACCATTTGGCAAAGAAGGCACTGGGAAAGTCTTTGTGACATCACTTGCAGATCCCTGAAAAAGAAAAGAGATAAAGCTGGAAAGTCCTTCCACAATGACTGAGAGAGCAGTGAGGGTGCAAGCAGTAGAGTTTTCATGTCCTCTAGCCAAGGCAGAATGGTAAGATCTATTCACACTTATTTCCACCTTAACCACACAACAATTGCTGATTCCCCTTTACTAACTACAGGGAAAAGGAAAAAGCAAGAAGCAAGCAGTTAAGAGCCAGATAATACAGTATCCACAGTCTGGCTCAACACACACAGAGCAACACCCCAGACCACACCCCCCTGAACCTTCAGTAAACAGCCATGAAATTGAATTTTGTAACCCAGAAATGCAAAGAACCAGCTGCAAGGATCATGAACCATTTTGCAAACAAGCTATAAAAGCTTTTATCTGGGTTGTAGTCAATGCCACAGGTTACTTGTTTTCTTATTTTTAAGCAATCCCCTTTTCCTTTTTCTAAGCACACTTATTTTTACACCAATATTGTATTTGCAGTTGCCTACAATCTTAAGTGGTGATTAGCATAAACTTGATTCTCATGCCTTTGGTGTTTACAGAGTATGTTTCTGAAGAGAATCACATAGCACCCACGTTGGAGAAAACATTCAACCAGTCATCCTGGATACCTACTTTGGTGCCCTTCAACAGTTCCATATTATTTCCTTCCACTTTCCTGTGCTTGGCAAACAAAGGATCCTTGTGGTTGCTCTTGTTCCTGGCAGGATTATCCATGGCAGGCAGCTCATCAGTCTCATTTCTGGGTCTCTTTTGAGTCATCTTGGCTGACTTTGGTGCAGGTTGTGCAGCAGACATGGCTGGCAGTGGCAGGAGCACATCTTTCTTCTGGGTTTCAGATGAAGATTTTGATGCTCTGGAGATGGGAAGCAAATTTATGAATATGGGGTACATACGGTGTAGGGATTTTTTACAAACTTAGTTACATCATGTGCCAATTCTGTTTAAACTCCTCTGGAAGTCTGAGATGACTTGCTAATGTAAAGAATGCAACAAAAGTGAAATGAAACTTCAGGGGCTTCATTGTGCTTTAGACAGCAAACCTTCACCTACTATAAACATACAAGCAAGCTGCTTTTCAAGTAGGAATAAGTCTCAGAACTTGTCCTTGGAACAAACACTTGTAACCAGAATATCAGGACATTGCAAAAAAAAGCATGCCTCCAATACAGCCCCTCTTCACTCAGTTAGGGGATAACAGTGACTAAAATCCCTGGGACAGATCACCCAACAAGGCAAACGAACTGGAGCACTGCCTGCCTCTCCCTCTCCCTTTCAGTAGCTGGTCAGAGATACTACCCCTGACACTTGATCCTGTATGTGCTTTGATAAACTGAGTTCCTCCTTTAAGACTTTTCAGATCAACTAGACAGCACTCACAAAGTTGAGAGATATTTAAGATGCTATGCTTTTAAATTACAGAGATTATCAGATTTATTAACATTAGACTTCTGATCCTCTGAAGTTAGGATAAGCAGGGAACTCTGACAGCTCCAAGTAGCACCAAATAGTTCTAAACTTTGTTTTACCACTGCTCATTTACATATTTTAATTCAGTTTCTCAAAGTTTCCAAGAAAACACTGAGCAGGGAATCCCAGCTCGTGGACTGCAACATCAAAAGAGGAGGAAATGAAGTTACACCCAGTGAGAAGACTGAGGCATGATGGTGCACATCCTGCCTCATTCTGTCGAGCATGGGACAAGCCTCTTCCCTCTTTCACCATGCACTTTTCCCATGGTTTGGTCCCTACTCACATCACACATATGCTCCCAAGCTTCTCCACCATGGCACAGCTGATGCTCCACAGAGCACAGAACCATCACATGACCTGCCCATGTGCACCCTCTCCCCAAAAGTGTATCCTATCCTTCCCACTCCAAAAGCCTGACTAAAACAGGTGCTCATTTTCACTGGGAAGAAGGGAAGAATAAGCCTCAGAATTAAAGCTCTTGCATTACTACCACACTTCAAATATTCCTTCACCCAATTAAATGTTAGTCCCCAATTCTTCAGTGCTTCCAAAGCACATCAGCATTTTCTCTTCAGAAAAGCAGTTTACTCCTATTGTCAGGACAAACCTCAACACTACATACCAATCCAAGCCAACACCTCAAATTCAAGCCACAAGCAAGCAGGAATTGAACACAGTAGCCCATGACTGAGGCATGAGTCTCCCCTCTCGGGAACACTGCCCAGTTGGAAACATGCTCTTGGAAGCACTCACTGGAGCAAAGGCCTAGCCAGAATGCTGGCAGTGCTCTGGTATGCAAATCACAGGGGAAGCTCCAGCAGAGCTACCAGAAGCACTGCAAATGCTGTGCTGGGAAAAAGGAGGAATTCCTGGTAACAAAGGCCACCTGAAATTCCAGACAGTCAAGACTCAAAAGGCAAATTGGTTTTGTGTCTGTTGGGTCACTTAGGAAAACAAGACACAGATAACAGGATGACTTTAGTGGAGAAAGGAAATGCTCACTGCCCTTACCCACCCACACCTACAGAGCTGCTTTCTGAACTGGCTGCTTCCAGGATGTAAAGGCAAATCTGCTGTAGATTAGGTTTCAGAAGGAACATTATGTTAGAAGCAAACTCATAAGTATAAGGACAGGAGATACAGTTCCTTGAACTAAGCTGTTTAGGAAAGACTTGGATTTATGCATCCTTCTGCCATTCCACAACTGTATACTCACTTCAATTTACTGGAGTCTTTGTTAGCTGAAGACTGCAATGATTTTGTGTCTTTTTCTGATTTCATTTTCTTCCTATCAGTCTCCTCCTTCTTTCCCCTCTAATAGGAAGGGAAAAAAAAAAAAAGGGAAAATAAAATCGCTTAGGTTTTCAAAGTTCACATAAAATACAGACCAACATAGCTGAGTTTGATTGAGTCTGGTTTAAAAAAGAAGCAAAAACATCTTATCGTAACCAATAAATTGCAAATCCAAAGCACAGAAGATACAGATTGCAAGCTCATTAACAAGTAACCTAAAATGACATTTTGTCTAATTTTGCATGGAGAGATTAATTTGTAGTGGCAGGGATAGAACTGCAAAACCTGTTGGTGCTAATAGTAATCAAAAGCAAGGCACTTGCATGTGAGTTAGATCACACAGATACTCCAGATGTGCAGGGGGTTTAGTTTTTATCACCACAATGTGATACAGGTGAAATTTTAAAGCCCTGGTAATCTGGGGACCCTCGAGCTGGATGCAGCCCTGCAGGTGGGGAGGGTCTCAGCAGAGTGGAGCAGAGGGGCAGAATCCCCACCCTCAGCCCCCTGACCACGCATCTTTGGATGCAGCCCAGGACACGTTTGGCTTTCTGGGCTGCAAGCACACACTGCTGGGTCATGTCCAGCCTCTCATCCAGCAGAACCTCTAAGTCCTTCTGCACCAGCATGCTCTCAGTGAGTTCTCCCAGCCTGTACTCAGGCTGGGACACAGCCAGCTTTGTGTCACTCACAGGGGTAAGCTGTGACACAGAGTCTGCCTCTGGCAGGGTGCTCAGGACAAGGCTCCAGCACTGGGACCACATCCTTACCCTGTTTTTCAGGTTCCATAATGCCACAAAATATGTCTGACAGCTGTACCTGACTCTGCTGGCTGCTGTGAGGCCCGAGGCCCCAAGGACACTGAAACACTGACAGAACTGACAGTGAGGCTTCGAGGGGGCTTCCCTGCACTCAGGCACTGAGATTGCAACGTGTCTAACATCAAACAGCTCCTCTCCTGCGTCTCTTCGACAACAGGAAAAAATGTGACAGACTGCCTGTTTCCCTTTCTCCCACTGCTCTGCAAGAGCAGGAATTTCTGGGGTCTCTCAAGTTTCTTCACCTGCTCTTTTTTTTTTTTTTTTCCTTCTTCACCCTGCTCTTTTCAGTTCTCCCTCTCAACTACAGGAAATAATGGCAAAACTAAATGAAACACAAACTAAGGTTATTTGCCCAACCACGCTGAGCCACCCGCCCTGTGAGGAAGACCAAAAAGGGAGTCAGGGACTGATATATCCAGAGGGAATACCCATTTCCCACAAAGTCTGCAGTCAACTCTTTGTGCAGCTGACCCAGCTGGTTGGAGATATATATTCATAGTCCCCTTTGGGAGTCAGCTTTTCAAAAAACACTTGTGAACAATGAACACCTCAGTTAAATAATGGGCTGTCTTGTAACTCAAGACAAGTTACAACTGGTTTTAATGCCTGAGAAAACCAGGATTTCAAAAAACAGAGCAAAAATATATTCTGAAATACCAAAGCATTTTAGACAGCTTACAGGGCTTTTCATTTGCTCAAGAGGGGATTTGTGACCAACAAGAAACATCTGCAGACAGCTTTGATTCATGTTCCCTTTGATAATAGCTTTATAGAAGGATAATGGCTCTACTCCGAACTTATGAAGTGGGAAGTCCACACAGGCTTTTCAAACACAAGGACATTGGTCCTTGTACGAACCCACCTCCCACTCCACCTCTCACCTTCTTCTTTCCAAGACACTCCTCAGGAGTGTCCATGGCTTTCCTCTTCAAGTCCTGCTTCCTCGCACTAGGAAGGTCCTTGGTCTCTGCTTTCCTCTGGTGCCCATTTTTCCTGGGGGGCTTAGGGACTTTTTCCAGGTGACAGAGATCTATTTTCACCACAAGGCGCTCACGGGTTGGGGGATCCCTCACTGGTGAGAGCAACTTCTCCCCGAGAGGCAAGGGCAGTTTTTCCTTGTACAAATCCTGAGGCCTGTGGCCGCTGGTCCTGATGGGGGTTGTGCCCTGGCCCTGAGGAAAGGAACTGGGAGCATCATGTGCCTGGGCATCTCCCATGAGCCTGGCATCCAAGAAGGGTTTGGCATTGGCCTGGTGAGAGCCCTTGTCCGTTTTTTTCTCAGAGGGCTCTTGAAGTCCTGGTTTCAGGTATTTTCTGTCACTGGATTTTATCTTCACTGTTTTTTTTGACTTTTGGCTTCTCCCTGAAGGACTTGTCTGTGACCTCCAAAGGACCAGGCTCACTCTCCACCTTCAGGCCTCTCTTGGGCCCCTCGTGCACCAGGGTTTTGCTTGGCCCTTTGATCCCCACGGTCTGCCTGGGCGAGGGCTCCTCGGCATGTGCAGGAGGCTTCTGGCAGCTGCGTTTGGTTGGAAGAGGAGCCTCCTGAGGAGCTCTGGCCACTTGGTTCTTGTGAGGAGGCTCCCTCAACTCAGCATGCTGCTGGCAGGAATTGCTGCTGATGCCCTGCTCCTGTTTCTTGCCCTCCTCATGTCCATCCCCACGGGCAATGTCACTGAGGCTCTCGGTTGGCACTGCTGGTGGGTTCACCTTGGTCAGCCAGTTGTCAAGCTGCCACTTATTAGAAGTTGGTGGCTCGGGCTGCAGACAAAATAGAAAGGGATGATTCAAAACTGATGCCTTTATGGGCTGTTTCCATCCTAGCACAGCTTAGCAGAGCCTAGACTGTTGCCTAGAGGTCTCAAAGTGTTTGCTTTTGCATGTGAAGAACTGAGTATAAACCAACAGGCCATGTGCACTAACTTGCTCCAGAGCATCATGGGTGAACTGTTGACTGAAGAAAAAAAGGACAAAAAGGTCAATGGCAAGTAGCTAGGACTTCATTAGTATTTTCAGGACAAACCAGGCAGAATTTAGTAAAAAAATCTTCCTTCAAGAACACCATATTGGAGTGAGCAAAGTCTATAACTGAACTGCTAGAGGGCAAAGAGTATTAGAGTGACGTGGAAAGATAGGCTGTCTCAAAGCTTGTCTTTGGCTTCTCTCTGTTTATGCACTTCTAAGGTGAAAAGAAAGATAGAGCTGAGGCAGGGGAGGAAAAGTAAATTACAAGGGGCTTTGTAAGTGTACCTCACAATTGCCAGTGGATTTGCATCAGCTGTGGTCTGCAGACACAGCCATGTACTTCCCAGTGGCTTGAGAATGTTTTGCATGCTGGAAGAACTGTTTGAAAGCAAGGGACATGAGCAGTTCTGCAGCATTTTTTTTTTTTTTTTTAAATGCACAGTCTCACAATTATGAAAGTTTAAGACACCAAGTTCTGATTGTCTGGTTTCCCCAATAAAAGACTCAGAAATGCCAGTGCAGCAGTATCCAAGCCAAATTCAACAGCACTAAGACTAAGCATATTCTAGCCCTTCCTGCAGGTCTGATCCCTTCAGCTGCAACCTGGGAGAAGCTGAATCTGTCACTCAGGCACAGGAGCTGCAGGGAGGCAGCAGCTCCTCTTAACATTATCAGGTAACTATCTCACCCTGACACTGCCCATAAAGGCACACAGAAATCCTGCACAGGCAGAGGAGGGCCCCACACAGCCCAGCCATGCTTTCCACCTGTGCCTTCTCTTGTCTCTCCACTGAAGGCACTGACCAAGGCCAAAGGACACGGGGGAATGCTTCCAGGTTGGGCATCTGAAAGTCTAATTATGGTGTGCTAAGGGCAACTACGGTTGACAAACTCTAGAAGGGAAACAAAGGGCAAGAAAAGTCGAGTGGTGCAGCAAAGATGCCAAGGGGACACCTGAACAATGACAGTGTTTCAGGTCTCCTGCCCTGACTGCGTTGAGCCAGCAGAGTGTGAGGCAAGGGGCTGTGTAAGCAGCCTCTGCCTTTCATTTGCATTCACCTCAGGTGTTGGTGCTCTTGGAGGGTCGTTCGCTTCACTGTCACTTGAGTGGCTCTCTGTCTCCGAGTCTGAGGAACTGTCTGAGTCACTGGTGCTCCCTGACTCCGAGCTGCTGGAATGTGCTGATGCCACACTCTTGGGCTGGGACTGTAAGGAACTGCAAGGCCACCATGAGATAAAATTAGAAAGCAGCATGGCTGAAGGTTACTTACTTATTATATTGAGAGTGCAGTATTCAAAAATAAAACTAAAACCCCATGTTTTGGCAGTGAAATGAGAGGGGAGAAGGCCAGAGAAATACATTGGCACACTCAAAAAGTAAAGCATGAGAATACAAAATTGCTGGAAATAATAAAACCTTCAACTCCAACCCAGTCAAATATGTAGGCAGGATGTCATTGCTATAATGCAGAGCTGCATTTTGCCATCCAAAGTTTAAAAAGCACCAAAACTGCCCCGTGTTTTTCTGAAAAACCCAACTCTCAAAATGAAAAACTTCCAATAAAAGCAAACAAGGCAGGAGCATATATTTCAGGATGGTTTCTGTTTTTTTTCTGTTCTCCCCCTTAAGTTTTCACTTTATCTGTGTTACCTAGTCATGCTGCTGTATCCACTTCATTAATAGCCACATCAGGCAGCAGCACTTCTTGGAACACCCTGCTCTAACAAAAAGTGTTTTTCTCTACGCTGACAATGGAGTGGATGGAATCAAGGAAGAGCTGTCCCTTTTATGCACAGTGTTTTTCTTTTGAAATGGGCTTACAAAATTAAAATGTACATATTTTAATTTATTTTTTCTACTTTCCTTTCCCACATCAGTATCATCACATTTGTATCAGTTGGAGGCAAGCTCCTTGCTGATCCAAGACTGATATAATGAGAACACTCCTATTTTAAGAGTTTGCAGAGACCAAGTATTGGTGTGCTCCTCTGCAAGTCTGACTTTGTAGAGTGCTCTTGTACTTGAAGAATATACATATTGAGCCAAAAAATCTATGTCAGTGCCCTGCTACAGGAAATTTTTGAGCTTTTCTATCTTTTTTCCTCAAGTACTTGCATGTGGCTGTTCAGTCTACCTTGACTATTGCTTCTGACTAACAATACATGGCAGGAACTGCTTACAATCAGCTTCCTTACCAAGAGGAGCTGAAACAGCCTCAATTAGTTAGCCTTCCTAACCCTTTCCTGTTCTTTACCCACTTGGCTGTTTTGGGCTTCCTTCTGAGCTAAAACTGGACTCACATCTCACCCATTGCCACTACAGCTGAAAATCCCATTAGCTGCAGTGTGATCTACAGACACACTGGTGGAGAAGAGGAGGAGAAGAGAAAGGAGCAGTTGAGGAAATACAATTCTGGTTCATAGGCAAAATCCAGCATGCCTGGATTATTCATTTCTAATTGGAGCTTTCCAGAAAACCCCACACAACTAAAGCTGACTTTCAAGAGCGCCAGAAACCAGAGTCTGTAGCTACAAGAGAAACCAGGAACCCTTACCCTCCTACCCCACATATGAAAAGCAGTATTTTTTTTTTCTCCTTAAGTGGTCTAGCTAGTAGTTTGGGAACAAACCTGTACCTTGGAGGAGCAAGTGAAGAAGGTGACTTTTCAACAACCTGTTTTGTTCACAAAGACAAAGAGGAGAGGGGAGGAAAGGTTAGCTCAGAACTCAGAACAATGCAACAAGTGGTGATGTTTAAAGGGAAGTCTGTGTGCCTAGTGTATAAAACAGCTAAAACCAACTTGATCGTCACCACTCTCTTCACTATCACTGAGCTGCAGGTCGTCCTGGAGCATTCTGAAAGACAACCAGAAGATAAATATCAGCCAAGGCAGACATATTTTGAAGCAGCAGGCACTGATAAAGATTTGGTTTGTACTTGCCAAAACAAACCAACCTCCCCCATTCTTTCTGAACATTTGGCATGCCCAATCTACTAAACCCTGTCATTACCTGAAATTAATGGTTAAAATGTGGGGGTTTTTGTTTGGTTTATTTTACTGGTACAGTAAGAGACTCTCATGCTACCAGCCTGCACTGGCTCCCCAAGGGAAAGAAAGCATCAGGAGCACCAGGAGCTGCGCATGTTCACACACTCTGCTCTCAGGGGCTGTGAATATTTCTTCTGTCCCAGGGGGTCTCATTTTGCTGCTCAAGTCTCCTATCACACACGTGTAAGTCAGTGCCAAGGTCAAGCCTATCTCCCATCTCTTCTCTACTCAATGAACTCCATGCTCCTGCACATCTCAGCAGCATTGTTGAGCAGTTCAGGTACTCAGAACAGTTTACAGGTGGGGAGGCACAAGCTCTGTTTCACTATTGCTAGAGAAGAGACCAGGCTGCCCACAAACATTTCCAAAAACGTCATTTAGTCCTGTGCCTGCACGTGGTCACTACTATTTACAATTTCAATATATTACCAAGGTTCTTAAAAGGCTGGAAGGGAAGGATAGGGACCCAAAACTCTCCCAGATTGTTAACCTCCTCTCTGGCAATCTTGCAGGCATCCCAAAGGATTTGAAAAATAGGCAGGTATTTAAAAGTATAGTTATTCAAATCTTAAAACTAGCTGGCAATTGACTCCTCAACCCAGAGGATTATTCAAGTGTCCTTCCAAAAATGGGACCAAAAGCTTGGGGGCTAAGACAGGGATTTCACTGAATAAGGTAAAAACTCTGCTTATTTCAACCTCATTTCAAACCAAGGGCTTTCTGTGAGAAATTTTTCTTATGGCCAAAAAAGAAAAATAGGACTCTGACCCCTTACGACAACATGTTTTACAGTAAGAAAACAACTATAAACAATCCCCAGTGAACTACATCACCCTGGAAAAAGGGGGAGAAAGTTGGAAAAAGTTGGTGCTTTCTTTGCTTAGGTTTTGACTGCCATTCCCCTGTGATCTACCCTCCACTGCCTCATTTCCTCACACACCTTCTCGCTGGAAATCACCTCTTGCCTCTTCATTTTGAGTAAACACTGAAGGGAAGCACTATGAGACACCACCTTGGAAAAGGAGAGCCCCAAATTTCCTACAGAAGGCAGACAGCCCACAGCCTGCAGCAATCCTGTGTGAGCAAGCTCTGCTTGTGGGCCAGAGCCCAAGCTCACTGCCAGACACATGAGGCAAAGAAATGAAAAAGAACAGTGGCAGTACAAGCACTCCTCACACTACTGGGCAGTTTGGCTAGGCATCTACTGGTATCTCAATGAATCCTTTTTATTTTCTTTTACAACTCCTAAGGGGAAGAAGTCCTTCAAAGGTGGTAGTGAAGAAATTTTCAGGGATGCTAAAACATGCTGAAAGGTTTTAAGTTTGGTTTTGGGGTGGATTTTTTGTTGTTGTTTTGGTTTTTTGAGGGCTTTTTGTTTTGTATTTTTGTTGTTTGTTTTTTTTTTTTTTTTGGTGGGGTTTTTTGGGGGGGTTTTGTTTTGGTTTTTTTTTTTGGGGGGGTTGTTTTATTTTGTTTTGTTCTACTTTAAGAATTGCAGACTAAAGACTTATTTCCTTTAGAGGTAAGAGGATAATCACAGAATCATAGACTAGTTTGGGTTGGAAGAGACCTTGGAGATCATTTAGTTCCAAACCCCTGTGGACAGGGACATGCAAAGATACCACCTAGATCTCTTTAAATCTGATTTAACTGTTAGTAATAAAAAAGACTACCTTTTCCACCTGAGCTGCTGGTAAATAAAATGCATCAGCATAAAAAAAACCACTGCAACTACTTATGCTCTATTTGGGATCAAGAAAGAACACTAAAACTTCAAGTGATAGTTCTGCAAGGGTAGGCAAAGCCAGTGTCCCCAAAACAAGGTTTTGACAAATTGTTAAATAGCCTAGTTAAAGAAAGTAAATCTGCCTTAATAACTTTAATGCTCCAGTTAGCTCAGGAATTAATAGATGCCAAGGTTTCATTTGGAGGACCTGTTCATTTGCAGCTTATATACACACACCCCATTAATCTCCCTAAAGCTATTTTCAAAGAGTTCTTTTAGTGAGAGAAGCAGCACTAAAATTATTATCACTTGCCAAACAACCTCACTGAAAGCACAGGCTGGCCCCTCTCTGCCAGCCAGGTTAAAGATGCATTACCAAGAATGAGCTGGCATCTCCCCTTTCAAAAGAAGGGCTGCTTCCATTCCAACACTGCCAGGTGCAAACTGCGGGGCTGCATTCAAGAATGAAATCCATCTGGGAAATCCCTGCACGCTCTGAAAAGCTGAATGCTTAATTTGGGCACACAGATGCCCTGGGATTTCATCTTCTAATTAACCAGCACAATCACTGTTTGTTTTCAGCCAGCTATACTTTGCAACACAAGCTACTCCAGGCAGCTGAATTTTCAGTCAGTCACGTGTGCTTTGAACAGCACAGAAAGCCAGGCCTGTTGTGCCAGAGAAAACAAACACAAAAAAGAAGGGATGCATCGTTTCAAGGGAAAGATGTAGAGGAAGTCCTTGGGCAAACTTCACTTGGACACAAACCCAGGCCGCCCTGTTCTGCCTGCTTCCACTGCCTCTCCTGACCATGGACTCACAACATCCCTTGCAGAGCACTGGCTCTGAAGTGCCCAGCAAGGATGCTGAGCAGAGAGGAGATCATGGCTAAGGACAGAGCAAACTTGACTATGCAAAACTTACAGTTCTGGCCCTGTGGGCTAAGGAAGGAATCTTTTCCAATTCTTGTTTGCAGGAAATGTCTTCTCTCTCAGCTGCCTGGAAAACTGACTAAAGGGCTAAAGGGATTTTTACAAGCAGCTGAAAACTGAAATAATGATGATGGTCTTAGGGTAGCTGTGGAGGAAGGCACAGCCTGGAGCAGTTGGAACTACTAGTTTTAGTAGTGCCATGAAAATTTCCAGATGTCACTGAGGAGGAGCAAACTGGGTGGATGAATGTGAAGCAAAATAAGGAAGAGACTAAGGGAATAGCTGACTGCTCAGCAAGACACTATCCCACGCTCCCAGTGAGTGAGGGCTCCTCTGCATTATGCTGGGACAGTAGGAAAAGTGATTTTTAACAAACCCTACAGAGCTTGAGTGAAAAATCCTACAATCTCGACCAAGATGGAAACATGTTTTTGCTCTTACTTGTGACTAGCCCAGTTTTGTTTGGCTTTCAATTAAATGATTTGTGATAAGGAAAAAGCAAACAAATGGAGGAAAAGGCAAACAAGTGGAGTAGGCTTTGTACTTTGCAGCTTTCCATGGAAGTACATAACATGGTGTAACGAGATCTTTATGTATCATATGAACTGACGGACATTTAAAGTTAATGGTTCAGCAAATGCCTTGCACGTGGACCCCTGAGCGTTCCAGAAATGGAAAGATTTCTTTGTTACTCAGGGCTCAAAACCTAGCAAATGCTGCATTTGGCCAAGTTAATCCTGAAAGATTAATGTCATTCAAAAGTGCTTTCAAGCAACTTCTGTAATTAACCTAATTAACAGATAACCACTTTCACCTACAAGGACAGCACCAAGTTATTTTTTTCTACCTTTTTTTTTGCTTCAAAATTTCAACCCTATTTTTTACAGTTCTTGTAGGTGTAGCTTTACTAGCCCTCCCAGGCTTCAAAACAATCCAGGATCAATCAGATTCAATTTGGATCCTTTGCAATTTATGTCAGTTTGATGCATTATTGTAGGTTGAACAGCACAAAATTGTGATGCTAAATAGCCACAGATTAGAAGAACAAAATAACTTTAATCTGGTGCATTGATAGTTGGGTTTTTTCTTCAGTTTTGTTTTGGTTTTAACACAGTCATTGTAATCATGACAAGGTTTAGTGGACTTGGCATTGTCAGGTTAAGAATTGGACTGGATCATCTAAAGGTCTTTTCCAACCTAAACAATTCTATGATTCCATCATGAAACAATGATGTTTCTGTTGGTGAAAAGTCCCCTCAATGGAAGTTTTCTATGAAAAATCATCTTCAGAAACATCAAGTAACCCAAAATTTAGATTTTTCCAGTTGATTATTTTAATTAACTGCACAGTAGAGATGTGAACAGGGTCTGGTTACTTACGATGTTCCTGGCTGAGAACCTGGCAACGTTTTTGAAGGTGCTCCATACTGCTCTGGAAATCAAAAATGAATAGGTTGGGTTTATTTGCCTCCTTTGTAGCCTATTTTACCCTATGATATCTGAGCACCAGATTAGACTCATCACTTTCTTCTAGGACATAATTGTCATTCAGATTATTCATCATTCCAAATGGGGTTTCCTAATGAAATACCACTTGTCCTCTGATGAACAGCTGCCTTAATGTCTAGGTAACGAACATACATAATCACTTAAGCCATTTCTAAATTCATCACTGATCAACAAAGCAGAGAAAACCATGCCTTTTAATCAAGGTAAACATTTGATATGTCATGTAAAATACACACACAGAAGTATCTGTCAATACACATATTGTGTGTTTCCTTTGGGTATCAACTTACTCTGATCCTTTGCTACAGATCCTTCAGGCTGCAATTCCTAGAAAAAAAGAGACAAAGTGCAAACTGAGAATAAAATAAGTCAGCACTCTCGTAAGAGCATCTTACCGATGACTTTTTTCATGTATTACATAAATTTATTTTTCATGTATTTACCATAATAAACACTTCAACTAGCTTGTCAAAGTATCCAATAGTCTAAGCTGGTCTGACAATACTTAGCATGGACAGAAATGATAATGTCCTACTGTCACCAAAAATGGGTTGCTAGCATATTAGGGGTATGTGCACTCTTGAAGAAAAGGTTTTTTAAAATTTAAAAGAGCTGCCAAACAGTTCTGTTTAACACAGTCAGCAAATATTTCTGTTGACAAGAAGATAAAATATATTTTGTGCTTCAGCAGAGACACTTAAAATGTCTCAGAAAAGTAGTATTATTTGAAGACCACAATTACAATAAATGCCTAAGCTGCTGAAGCACTTTTTATTCATCCCCAATTGTGCTCTAATTTATCTGACTACTTCTGAAAGTAATACCTCCTAACAGGGGGGACAAAATCAGATGGAAATGCATACAAGAGCCAGAAAGCTCTCTTCTAGTTTATCCAAAGTCCTGGCAGAAAGAGGGTGTCTCACCTTTGCTGGGAATGGAAATTTGGAAGGCTCTGCTTTAGTAGGTGTATTAAGCGCTGTCAGAGGGGGTGGCCAAGAGCGAGTCATTTCCTGGAAAGAGATTGAAAGGAGCAGCTATCAGGATTTTTGCTGATAGACACAGAGACTCATTTGGATCTACCTCTTCATGTGTTTGGGCATGTTTCCCCATTGTTGCTACAAAAACAGTGATATGCATTACTAACAGGCAAGAACACAGCACATGTCTGTGAAACATGAAGGATGCCAGACTTCCAGGAGGAGTCCTCATGCTGCAACCCCAACCAGCACAGGGCAGCAGGGCAGACAGTGGGCACCTGTGCACAGCTCCCCTCCAGCTACAACACTGCCCCAACACCAGCCTCTGGAGAGCAAACAAGGCATCAGGATTTTGCAACCTCAAGCAATAGCAAGGAAAGTGAATTGCAGAAAACCAAACTGTTCCACCAGGACTCCAGCATCTCAGAACAGCATTTGACATCAAGGAACCATCTCCCCAAGATCAGCACCACTGACTTGGGAATCCCAGGGCATTTTCACACTGTGCACAGGGAAGGGATAATGGACTCAGCCACATCCCCCTGGAGGCTGTGCACTGACACAGCGTTACAGCATCAGACGTGGCTTTGCTCTGCTTGAGTGGACTGGAATTACAGTGAGGGAGCAGCAGCAGTGCCATGCACAGACAGGTGGGAAGGACACAGGTGTGTTCCTGCTCAAGGCCACACTGCTGGGGCTGGCAGCGCAGACACAAGGCAGCATGTCCAGAGCCTCTGGAGGAAGGGCACTTGGGAATGGCAACCCCCTGACTTGATATAGGAGTAGCTCTGGCTGTCTCGGATGACTTGTCAGTCTTGAACTGCACCAGACTGTATTACACTTGTATACTGACAGAAAGACTGATCTTACAACTCCAGCTGTATTCGAGGCTGACTCTTATCTTTACTTTTCCTCAGCACACCCCAAAACTAGCCATAGCTACATCTGCTGAGTGAACAGAAGCAGGGAGTTATTTTTTCCCCAACCATTACCTTAAGGCATGCAAAATCTAAGCAAACACAGAGACCTATTATTTAAGAGTACCTACCCTCAAAATTTCTTCAATGGACTGCGCATCAATGGGGTTGGTTTGCTGTAACAAGGAAGAGAGAAGCAGCATGAGTTTGTTTGGGTTTTTTACCAACTGATATGAGAAAGGCATGCACTCAGTGAACATTTGCTTACCAACACCTCAAAAAATTTCATGGAAGTCCATTGGTAATAAAGTGCAAGTAAGGATTAAAATCCCCATCAGAAGGGCAGTTAATAATACACTTCTAGAATGCCTCTTGTTTTCAAGTCCTTGGCAGAGGTGACTGGAGATTCCTCCAGGATGCTCTGTCTGGAATGGGGTAAAAGGACTTGAATAATGCCACCAGAGGCAAATGGTATTTGCAAAGCTACTGGTGGTAAATTGAAAAGGAGGCATCACAGTGCTTTTGGTGTTGAATAAAGCTGAAACCAGTCTGACTCATCAATCCCAAAGTTAAACACTCTGGTAGTGAGATGAAGATGTGGTAGACCTGATAAAGGAACACACATTCTACTGATACTACCAATAACTTATTTAAAGCTGCTGAGCTGAAACAGCTGGCCTGAAGAGATCTGACAGTCCAACACTTGATACTATAAAAGCCCAGTCCCAAATTTTAATGGCAGGGTCTTCTAACATATCCTTTCTCAGAGTGTATGTGTGCTTCCACAGAGTGATGTGCCCCAGCCATGGGGAACAACACATCCACAGATCAGCTTCTCATCTACCAACAAGGCATGTGTTTTGAAAGTATCTGTCCTTTCCATGTCTCATGTCCTTCCCTAACTGATATCATTAAAGGAGGCTGAAACAGAAAACAACCAAAGATCTGAGTAGTTGCAATGAGCAAAATGCATGCTAGATCACTTTCTTGTCTATAAACAAGACATTCTATGGACATGTCCAGTCATCAGAGTAGTTGCCTAAAGGGAAAAGCCAGGAAGACTTTATTCGCATTCAAGGAAGTAGACGGTGAGATACAGTGCCCAAACAGAGGGATCTTTCCCAGAAAATAGAAAAGAGCAATGCAAGAAAACACTTCAGTAAAGTCCAAAATTCTCATCCTTGGCCCTTTCACAGGAAGTCCACTCATCTGTTTCCCACATGCAGCACTATTTACATTGGAAGGAGGAGATGAGTAATGCCTTTTCCTTGCAACATCATTTGTCTGAGTCTACATAAAGCTCTCATTGAAGCAGTGCTTATTTGACAAAGCCTTGAATTTCTCCAGAAAATCACATACGGAGAGCTGCTTCTGACCTTACTCACCCAAACACATAAAAGCTGAGGCACGGCCAGATTAGTCACATGAATGAAAGCAAGGCCTGCAGATGTGTCCCACAGCAGACAGGAGGAGGGGACAGGGAGGGCAAACAGCAAGGAACTACCACATGGCAAGAGACTGGAATGCTTTGTAACTCATAGTGCTAAAAAAGGCACCTCTTTCCCTCTTTTTATTCTCAGCAGGCTTAACCTGGTAGCTCAGCCTAATTTACTTCTTAATTCAGTAAGTGGTGAACAGCAGACACAATCGCTTTCATCTTCCTGTGCAAAATGCTTCAGAAAATCCTGAGATATCCCATGATAGCACCACAGAAAAAATACTTCCCACGAAACTGGTAAGAAATGAAGATCCTGCCTGCACAAAGTATTTCAAAACTCTCTCTATAATGGATTGATTGCAACAAATCAAAATCAGTTTACTTCACCCATTTCAAAAACCTAAGTTTTATGAGGTGATAAGTGATGACAAAAGTGGAATGCAATTAACCTGAGAATAAAGAGAATATCTGTAACAGCCAGTCTGGACCTCTCTTATCCGTGCCAAACAACCCACATCCCCCTTCCTGGAGTTCTTTCTGATGAGCCTGAAAAGACTTTGACATTGATACAGGTTTACATACACAGAGTATTTATAGTTCAATTGTCAGGAGGATTTATTGTAACTCCCAAGGGTTCACTGAATGGTTCTTCACAGGGATCAGGCAATCAGCAGAAACCACTTTCTTCCTCATGGCACAAAATTTAAAGGAAAACAAACACATGACACTGAACAAGCACCACACAAGTCTGCACTGGCAACGTAATGTCCTCTGTTTTTGTTGGGTATTTTATGACATCATTATCAAATACATGGTGAAATGATTGCCCTGGAGATTACAATCACAGCTTGTTTGGGACATGCACAGGGTCAAAACCACACCAAAACTGGTCAGAGCCAGCTGACTGCATGGGGGTTCTGCTCTCAGGTGGACTATGACTGTCCCTGTACCCCAAACCTGTTGGACACACCCCCTTTTCCTCCATCCCAGCTCCAGTGACCAAGGACACTTCATCTTTAGAAAGCTATGAATCCAGTGCCTGAAGGAGCTTGGCTTTTCTGCATCCTGAGTATTTTCCCCCTTTTGTTTGTCGGGGTTTTTTTTTTTCCTCTTCCAGTCACATCTTGGCTGTGTTTCAGCTTGTTAAACCACTAAGCCACCATTAAACCACAATTACCACCCAACAGCAAGAGATGTCCTTGCCAGCTTTAAGAGAAGAGAGTAGGGAAAGGAGAAATACAGTGCTGCTGCAGGAAGAGTTACAAAGCCATAAAGACAATGAAATCCCTGAAAGGAGCTCAGCTCCACTGAGGACTGTGGGTGTGGGAGTTCAAATATTCCACATTGCTGTCTACCCCTGCTAGCACTTGTACAGCTTTTCCTGAGAACACTGTAATGTGCTCCCCACAGACAACTCCAATTAAGCCTGATGCATATTTGCTGTCTGACACTGACTTCTTGGATTTCCTTATGCCACATCCACACTCTTTCAGTTTGGGAATGACACAGGCACCTCCAAACATTGCTTACAAAATATTTTGTTGGTCAAAGTCAAGTACAATCATAGGACAACCAGAATTTTTGGCTCACTGGTTTTGGTTTGGCTTTTTAGAGCCAGTGCTCCCATCCAAACTGATGCTGTGCTTTAATAACAGCTAGTTCCTGCAGCAATAATACTAATTTAATTACTAATAATATTAATAAGAATACTGATTTAAAAGTAAAAAAAGGAAAACAGCCACTGAAGGATTCATTACTACTTTGATCATGAACTGAAAAGGACTTCAGGCCAAAATAATTTCAAGCATCTACACAAATGTAAGAAGCCCTAGAAGTTACTTGAGGAATTAGTCTGTCTTTACTACAACAGGCATGCAGAAATGCCCAGGTGCACATACCCACAAAAGAAGAGAGGGAGCTCTAAATTTAGAAAACAATTCAAAATCTGTGCAGGCACTCAGTTCACACTGCATAGCAAGTGTGTGATGAAACTCAGAAATACTTTCATGTCCTCTCCTCACGAGCAATTCCAAAATCCATGCACTTTCATGAACACATAAGTCTGCTCATGCCCCAAGCCTTGCTTCTGTTAGGGAATGAATGAAGAAATCAGGATAATAAACTTAAAACCAAACACAAACTAAACTGCCTAAGGAACCACCAGGCACACAAAAGAGATGCCCCACTGGCTGTAATAATATGTGGGCCATAGATACCACAAAGAATAAGCAGCGTTTTTTTTGAGGGGGGGGTGGTCATAATGAAGATGAGGTCAGAGAGCTCCCAAGGTTATTTATTTTTTAAAATATATTCCATTAAAAATTACAGCATACACTGTCATCCCACTCTGTCACTTGTGCCAAGTGGAGCTGAAGGACCATATGGCTCTCATGTGTGGAAGTAGGGGGCTGAAGCTTTCTGCCTGGTCTTGAAATAGCTTGCCTTGTCAGGAGGCTGTGGCAGAGTAGTTTCAAGTAAGATGTCACAAAAATCACCTCCCAGAGAGAGCTGGCCATGCATTATTTCAGAAGCCACCATGTGACACTGCTGAGATGTGTGGGCTCAAACAAGGCCAGCAGCAGTCAGAGCACACAAAGTGTGCAAAGATGAGGACAGGAGGTCTGGAGGCAGACATTAACTGGAACAGATACAGGCTGCCTCTCAGGCAAGTGTTAAGACGTCGCAGACCTTTCTGTTCCTTCTCATCTCAGTAATTTCCACCCAACTGCTTATCCCTGCTATCTGCAAGCCTCTGCTGTCACAGCCCATTTGGAGCTGCCCCCTGACATTCTGTGCACAAACAAGCTCCTTGTTTCTTCATATCCATCTTAAGTGAAACTGGCGCTGCAGGTACCCAGGCAGTGTAGGAGAGGAGCAGCTACAGCACGAGTGCATTGCCTGGTATCTCCTCCTAATTACAACTGAAACGTGTGTGAGTACAGCTCAAGTATGTCAGATATTGCTCTTTGCCTGATCTCAGACTGAGTTATTAGCACCAACAAAACCCAAGCAAGTGGTGCAGCAACAATGAGAAATGCCAATTATGAGTTCCATGCCCTTCGTTCTGCCGTCAGGTTTTGTTTGTTCCCTAATGAGAGCTTTGCCCCTGCAAATATCAGCAGAGGTCACCATCTCTCATGCTAAAAAACCTCAAACAAACAAACAAATCACATTTTCAGCTGCTTCCCACTTAACACTATGCTTTATCATATTGAATAGTAATACCTGGTTTTTAATCTATTTTTTCCATGTCAACTGCACAGTCATTGCCACATGAATGCAATGAAGATCACAAAACTGCACACTTCGCTGTGTTAAGGCTCAGTTTGAAAACAACAGGCAGGACAACAATCAGACTGAAACCTACCATCCTGTCCTCACTTTACCCATCTGTGCTCAGGCAGCCAGAGCAGGAGGAGTTCTTGTATATTAGATGCCCTCTCCTCCTTGCACACAATTCCTGCTAGCAATAGCAAACCAACTTACTCTCCAAAGCAACTCCCCACTTCTATTTTTGTGCAGTTAAAAATCCATCCTCTCTGTGCTATAGACAGGTGTGAGATGGACACAGAGAGGGCATGTTTCCAAAATGACCCAGGCAACAAGAGACAAGGCATATTTTAACCAAGCCTCTACTAATACTGATGATGGATGCAATAACGTTCTGCCATGTATTGAAAGAAGCTGCCAAAGCTTGAAACTCAAACTGTATTGATCGACACAAATACATAAGCATGAAAATTCATAAAGGCTTTCACACACTATCTTGAGGAACACCAGACAACAAGCAGATTCTCTGCCAAGGCTATTCAAATGTTCCATATCACAGAACACAAGTAGTACAATTATTTTCATTCTACAAATCTATATGCCTCTCACATTGTACCAAATATTTGTATAACTTGAAAATAATAATTTTAAAATCTTTATGAAGTAGGTATTTTAGATTAGGAGAAAAACACATGGAAAACCTGCCATGTAATCAATGTTTGCTTTGCTACTAGCAAATTTTCTTTTCCCTAGGAGGCATGCAAGTTCATGTACAATGCTGCACTTTCCTATGTGCACTAACCTAGTCCATGGCCTTGTATTCCCTGAACTATGGATCAGAGATATTTTAATTGCTTGTAGCTAAGTGGATTGGAAACAATAGAAAACTACTTGGTTTTGAAGCACATCCTGGTGAAACTTAGTAACCACAACAGCTCCCTGGGGCATAAAACCACACTTTCATTTCCAGCCCAAAGGTTCCATCAGCACCCAACTCTTCTAACAAAACACAACTTTTTCAGCTCTGGCATCAACAGCCACTTGGGTTAACCTGGGAAAACATCAATGTTGCAGCTGCTGCAATAAAAAAGACCCCTACAAACCACTGGGCAAGTGACTACACAGGGGAAACAGAGGAAAAGCAAACAAACCCATCAAAATTGTGTCAAGTATGAAAGATGCAGTCAGGTAGTCAACAGAAGATTTTACTCTGATTTCTTTCATGTTAAGAAATAGTAGTGTTTGGATTTTTGTTTCCTTTTTAAAGTTCACGCAAAAAAGTATTAGTATTTCTAAAAGGAAAAAGGTGGAGTTGGAGCTAAAGATTACAAAAGTGTAAATCTTTGCACTGTTGCCTGTGATCTTTGGATTAAGCTAATAACAAATCAGGCTAAAGTGTGTGCAAACACTTCACAGCAAACTGTATTTTAAAGATGAGACCATCCCTTCCTTGACTTCACACTTCCCTCATATCCAAGTGTGGGAATAATTGCATATATTTAGGTTTTCCTTGGTGCTAATTTTCTACTAAGCTCAAAAACATTTCAGAAATACACAACAAAAAGGGACTTTAATTACTGCCATGAAACCTTTATAGGCATCATTTGTTTAAAATCTCAAATCATACAGAGCTCAGTATATCTTTAGTGACTGACTTCATAAACTATGGCTACAGATTTTAAAGGCCATTTTATTACAGGGAATATTGTCTGAGGTTTCATTACTACTGTAAAATAACATAGGTACTATTTGGCAGCAGAGTCCCTCGAACAGCAGCTTGAGCTGTTCCAGGAAATTCAGGAAGCTGCTGTCACAGAACAACATCTGTGAGAAGGGAAGGCAATTTTCTCAGCAGGTTGCCCAAGACTAGGATTAATTTTCACAGGATAAATTACTGCAAGACACATCATTTTTGGCAGAGAAAAAGAAAGCTCACGCCATTTCAACAGAAACATGACAATCACAACAAATCCTTCCCCCCCGCCCAAACATAACATAGAACACAAAAGAACAAAAAGAAAATTTAATACAAAGAAAACTGAAATAGCTGAAATTTTACAAAAACCTTATACCAGATTCTCTTTGTGGAAAGCAGCAACAAGGCAGCACACACTGCAGCAGCTGTAAGAAAAACATGTTTGGGGATGCATTTGTTTGAGTTTTGTGCCAGGTTCAGGTAGCCAGATGGGTGTGTTAAGCTATGGAAAATGAGAAAAAACATCCTCGGTCGCACTTTCACCAACCTAGTTCTTCAACCTAATGGAGTGGAATAATTCCAGCAAATCAAAGCAAAGCTATAGATCTGCTTGACATGGCTTCCAGTGTTAAGTTTCACTTCTGTAGTTCATGAAAAACAAAACCTATTTATGCTTTTTGCTGTATGCACACTAAACCAATGCAGAGGCACCACAGAAATACACAGGATTCTGTTTTACCCAGCCAGACAAGGTCATCAGAATTACACTATAAATGCATTTCTCATTTGTGTTTATGCTGCTTGCTTGAAGTCACAAGACTTCATTGTAGACTACAAATCCAATCTACCAGTCTCAGAGTCCACAGGAGCCTTAAAAATAATTTCTCTGGGTGCTGTTTCAGGTCCTCTGTGGGCATCAGGGTTTCACCAGCAACCTGCCTGTAGCCAGGTTCCCTGTGGGCAGCGCCACAAGCACACTTAACTCATTTGAGTCCACTCCTCTCTTTTCCAAGGCAACACCAAAGTTATTCCACAAAAGAAATGCTACGCCACTTTCTCTTCTGCTTCTGCCCACACCTCAACTCAGCAGCCCAGCTCCAAGTGAAGACAGCAGCTCCAGCCTGTCACAGACCTCATCACAGGTTTGAAAACAAACCAAACCATTCCCATGAGCTTTCTTCAGCTGACACTGAATGGTCCTGGCAATTTAAGCATTTTACATCAAAATACTCAGCAAACAATGGTTGTACTGTCCTGTTCCTGCGTGGGTGCCTGCAGGAAATAAAACATTCTTTAAAGATTTTACACGCTTTTCTAACCCTGAGATGGATTATTTTGCTCAATCTAAAAATAAATACATGGGCCTCCTTGTGTTCAAACAGCATAAGAAAAACAAATTGCTGTTTTGTCTTTCTTTGGCAGAAGTAGCCAAGGGGGTTGTGTCCTGGGGGAACAGATTATTGATATGTTTTAATGAAGGATTCATTATAAATCCTGAACTGCTGACAAAAATTTGTGCATCTCTTGTTAGCTCCATCTAATCATAATGTAACTGAAATCAAAACAAAATAAGCATGGAAGTTAAGTGCACCATCACCTGTACACTGCCTTGCAGACCAGGACTCCAGCCAAGGCTGATTATCTCTCTGCATAAAGAACCTCCACACAAGAGCACCTCTCCACTGCAACGACCATCTGTACAGTAGCTCTCAAAAATCTAGTTCTGACTTCTTGATTTCATAAAACTCTTATCCCTGTCGCCTTAAAGTTGCCCCAGTAAATAATTTTTAAGACTGCCTAATGTGAATCTGTAAGTATTGTGTCCATAAAAAGGCTGGGGTGGTGTCTCCTTGTTCTCTGCAGAATGAATATGCGATTGTCTTTCAATGTCAGCATTTGAGTGAGAGCAGCAAGCCACTGTTGCAGGTATTTTCTCATTTCCAGTACCATCTCATTGCAATTTATGCTCACAGATATACTTCTACAGTATTTTGAGTAGCCCAACTCTAGCCTACTCCAGAAAAAAGCTAGTCACTGCAGCTGAAACAACAAAAGATAAGAAAATAATAACTATGTTTGTTAAGACCATCAAGGAAATTAGGGCTTTTGGTGGTGAGAGGCATCCTGTGGTTCTGGGGATCAACTCAGATAATTAACTACTGCTAGCTCTCAGAAATGCTTTCCCTTTCCAAAGACCACTTTCCCCTTGGAAAACAAGCCAAGTTAGATTTATGATAGCAGTGGTGGCACTTGGTGCACCTCTCCTTAATGATTCAGTAAAGAAAACTTGGAGATGCAGGCTCTTCCAGCTGTTTGATACCAACACTGCCAATCAAAGTTTGGGAAATAAAACAAACTGAAGAGGCAAGCTGAAGCCTGAAGCAACATCACCAGTCCCATGCCAGCACACAGCACAGCTCTGTGATGCTGCTGCTTCTTGGGACAGACTGTACAACCTGGAGGGGAGCTAAAAGGCATCAGTCACCAGGACCAGTGCATCAAAGGAGAAAGCAAGTGGGAGGGACATGAAACAGGGGATGCTTGTTAGTATATCTAAAGATAGCATTCCCAAAGGAAAAAGAGAAGAAAACGTGTGTTGAAAGGATAGGAAACTCTCTCCTTAAGAAAATTAAATTCTTAACTCAGAAAGAGCCTATATGCTATTTCTAAACCTTAATGGAACTGGAAAAAATATCTTTAAATGCATCCAAACCAGGTTACTTAACCTGTGGGGAAAAAATAGCAGATATCCTTTTGCTTGCAAAGGCAACTATCACTATTGTTTTATAACTGAACTAAATGCAAAAAGAATTATTTCTATGTTTCATGTTTTGTTCTTATTATTAATCACCATTATCATGCCTACACAGATGAAAGTTATCCTCCTCAAGATAAATATTAGACAAGTCTCTTGGAAGCTCTCTATCTTGCTAAAGACAATGGGAAACCAAAGCAAGTCTTCTCCACCAGTTACCTGTCACTCTTCAATTTTGTATGCTAAACAGAGTGATCAGGTAACTGAAAGTAGCCTAACTTGAAAGCAGTTTAACTTATACTTTCAGCTGTAAAAGCAGTGTCTTTACTACTTCTTATTTCTAAGTTTTATTACTCAGCTGAGCACACACAGACACTTTTATCCTCTCCTCAGCAAACAGCTTTATGCACTCAGCAAAAAGCTCACAGCACCCTGAGCTTGTTTGCCAGGTGAGAACAGAGGCCAGGGCTGGACAGAGTCTTCTAGAACTTTCTTTGCTTATGCTGTACCTAGAACAACCAGGCCATAATATTTAAATTCTATATATAGAAGACCTTTGTCATGACTCAAAATGTAAGGTTCCTTAAAAGACATTTTTATCATTCCATAAACACTGCATTAAAGACTGCAGCCGGTGTTCCCCAAGTCCCAGAAATTCTTTAGGGCCAGGCTTACACACTGCAGAGCTGTTACACACAATTTTTATCTGCAGCCGAGTGGAGCAGGAGGTGCTGAGCTAACATACCTGACTGGCATTTGAGAAGCGATTCTTGTCAGCCAGGTGTACTAGGAAGGCTACAGGCCATGAGCCTCCCAGGCTCAACAAGCTATCAGAAAACAAAGCAATGCTGAGAGGATGGGAAAAGGTCAGTTCACTGTTTCTTTCCTAATCTGGAGGGAAGAAATGGCTTTTTTGCTTATTTAACAAACCGTCTGAAAGGCTTGTAATTTAAATCCAAATAAGGAGAGATTATTACAAGAAGTACCAAGACACCAACCAACCTCTGCCTAAGGAAAAGCTTTCTCCATCTTTTCCTGATGAATCCTAGGGACAGCAAACTGGAGAAGACTGCAGACATTTCCAGAGTTTCTGTATCATGGCCCATAATTTCCTTCATATATAACTGCTCAAATGATGCCAATGTTTGTGTGAAAAGTTCCCAAGAACCAATGGCAAAATACTCAAATCATTTAAAGTACCTTAGGGATGTCAGCAGGCAGGTTCATAATCTGTAGCCATGATGGATAGAGCTCAATACCTTTGTGTACTGTGATTTTCTTTCATGTCCTCTCAGGCAACAGCTCTACATTGTAATAGTTTAACATGCAATCCTTAGATACCTGAAAGCTGGACAAGCATTTCCCTACACGTGCACCACAAAAAGCTCCTAGGAAAAGTCTAAGGGAAGGGTAGGACACACCCAAGGGGGTACTGCTACCATAGCAAAAAGAAAAATAAATACCACATTGCTTCTCCTCTTGCTTTCGTTATGGAAAATGTGCAATATTATTGTGGTAACATCAATACAGTATTGGCAAAGAGGGGCAGGAATGGAGCTGACCTGCACCAAGGAGGCGAGGGATGTCCTCTGCACTGGTAAAGCACAGATGGCATTCCTTCAGCACACCCAGCCAGGATTAACAAAGCAAAACTGCAAAGAGACAAACAACGTGACAGCCCGAGTGTACCTTCAGTAAGACGCCTGCTTCAAGTGAAAACATTCAGGCTGAATATACCACACCTGTCACCTTTAGAGAACAGATGGTGTCCAGCCAAGTCTGAACTGCAGAGAGCTGACAGGTTGAGGAAAGAAACCAAAGTATTCCCTGTATGAGGAATACTTTGTATGAGTAGGTTGGTAGGATCTGAATCAAACATTGTCTACTGCTACATGAATTCACCCTACATCTTCGAAGCCAAACCTTTAGCATTCTTCATAAGCCACTGCTTTCAAAACACAACATGCATAAGTCATGTTTAAAAAAACTAATGTTCTTAAACCAAGTTAAGAAAAAATAACCTTTAGAAGAAATAGATACCACAGTGTTAATAAGGAATTGTTCCACAAGTTGTTTATTTTACAACAAACTTGTAAAATGCTGCCACTCTGCCAAGTGTGCTCATTCTACAGACACAGAAACATACTTGTAAACACATACAGCAATTAACCTTAAATATCATGGGGAACTGCTCACTCACTTGTGCCCTTAGGGGTGCTTTCAATTCAATAGTGTATTAAAACAAATACTTGAATTTAGGCTCTAATTCAAGACAAATTCTCTTAAAATTATGCTAATACAGAAACTGAATTCTCTCATCTCCCAAGCAAAGGAAAAAAAATAAATATTGCTATGTTGTTGCTATTCTAACTTCAAGCAGTGAAAAAGATCTGAAAACCTTAAGTAGTTTTTTTGGAGTTTTTTAAATGGTGAATTTTTTCATTTGACTTAGCAAAGCTTAGTAAGCCAGCCACCATAACATTTCTGACTATGGCATAACCTAAGCAACATGGTAATCTATTGAATAGCAACAGTTACTATTTGTCTTCAAAGGAAAGTGCACATTTGAACAAGTCTCCGAAACTGGAGTTGCTGTAAGTAATGGGAGTTTAGGTCAAGTTACATAACTGGTTAAAAATTAGTCCACAAGCCAAGTACTATTGAGCTCTATTTCCTTAGCAGCCAAAGCAAACATCATCCTTGTTCCTTCCTCCTCTGATTCCAGAAAAGCTCTATCTGAAGAATAGGCAGAAAGGCCAAAGTGGTTGAATTCAGTATCCTAGAAAAGAGGGACTCATAGCAGTGTCTTTTATTAGATGAAGGCAGTTGTGGGGAAGGGAGGGGACAGAGGATATTTTCCAGCACCCAGCCTTTGTTGGGTCTGAAACAAGCACTAAGTGATGTCAGCTCAAGTTTGTCTCCCTGTGGTTGGGTACATGCAAAGGAAGCTGGGCTGATGGCAGAACCTCTCTGGGAATGCATCTGGAGTTTCTGCATGGAGCACAATGGACTGCCAAGATCACATCTCCCACTGCTTGCTACCCCTGATTGCATGCAAAAAGAGCATTTCAATATCTAATGACATTTATGAACCATTTGACCAATGGAACAAATTGGCAAGAAAATGTAACACTGCTAAAGTAGTTTGGAGGAGAAATTGGTGTGTCAAAAAGCAGGAGATCAAAAAGTTAGGAGTATCACCTTTTCCAACAGAGAATTAAAATACTCTGCTGGCTTAAAACAATAAAGCACTGTTTTATTGTCTAGAGTAATAAATGCTCATCATTATGAAGATAAGAACTGTCATCTAAAGCTTGGGAGGGAGAAGGATGTTAAAGATATTCCGACAGCAACATTGTTAGACATCAGAGAAAATGAAAAAAATATTTGAAACTTCAGAGCACAGAATAAGCAACACAAGGAAGAGCTGCATAACTCATACAAAAACAGACTACACTGAGTAGTGTGCCAGAGCAAGATCATCACTATTTGCTGACTTCATTTCCAAATTACCATATTGCTGTAGTCAAGCTTTGGTGAGCTCTGGCAATGTCATGCCCTACCCAGGACCACTGGGAAGCCCTTCTCCATGCAGGACTGTACCAGCTCATACAAACGGCAGGGGAACTCTTCCCCTCTTGATGCTAGTGCTCACTGAAAACCAGAGAGCCAACCAATACCTCAGTGAGGCACCTTCCTGCTGCAGCACCCACAAGGGGCAACAGCACTGTGATCATTGCCCAAGAAGAAAAAGCAGTACCACCAGACTTGTCATAACCCATATCACTGTGCTGATCCATATTCTGATGGAGCATCCTTAAGCTGCAAAATGACACTTCCACTGAGGCTCACTGGTAGTAAGTAAAAAAAAAAAAAATATCCCATGAAGTAAGAAATATAACACAAAGCACATTCTCCTATACTCAAACAAAGCAAAGAATCAGATCAAAGTCCAAGAGGTGCTCAAAGTAGCAGCAGGTGAGTGTTAATGTGATGACCAGTGTAGGAATATAAATCTCGTGTTACATTCCTGAAAACACATCACTTGAACAAGACACCAGGACTCTATGGTCAAAATAATTCTGAAGCCTGAAACAGGCAGATGCACTCTCTGAGGAAACATCTCCAGTGGCACTTAGGACCACCAAAGCAAAGACCTCCAGATTGGCGCTTACCTATCAAGTACTGCTTGGCCAGGGAGGAGCACAACCACACACAGGTGTTTTAAGACTTGCCTTGTTTATAAGCTTTTTCATCCTTCCGTAACTAGAGACGTTAACTCTATTTACATGAGGCAGCCTGCAATTATTACAAGACTCGCTGAAAACACACCCCTCTCCCTGCCAGCCCATCCTTCAGCGACCTTCTCCCAGTCAGATGTGAAAGGCAGACCCAGACACGGCCTCCCCTGGACTGGGTGCCTGCCTGGGTTTCACCTCATCCGGCTGCAGCCAATTGCTGACCCCACCCTGGCACCGGCTGTGTGCTGCACTTACCTCTGTGAACATGTCTTACTGCCTTCCCACATGGCAGGGCAGATTTCCTGTTTTCATACATTGCCTTGTCAGCCCTAATCAGTGTCAATAGGTTATGGTGTCTTTTGTGCTGGCAGCGTCAGTCCTGACAGGAAAGAACTTTTAATCTCTTCCCTCACACTGAGCCATGAGAAGCTGCAAGGCGCTCCCAGGCATAACTCCCTTGGCTCCTCTCCGAAAAATTCTCTCAAGCACTTGGTTGCTTAGCAATATTTGCCTTCCCCCTGTACGGTTCAAATTGGCAACATCTGTCCCTTTGGCACTTTCCACTTGTGCAAGAAATGGTGTGGAGAGTTTCAGAAATCTACAGAGAGGTCGGTGGAAGATGATTCACATGAGCTGTCAGAGCTGCTTTGGCATTTTATTGCTGGTTTATTTCTAGCCTGGATAGAAAGTGTGGCTCCTTCCAAAAGAGATACACACAAGGGAAAATCCTCTTTGGCATCTAGTAGGACTCACCTATTAAATCAAATACAAGTAGTTTTTTCTGTTTACATAGCACACCCATGTGCTCTGGCTTGGTTTAGCAAAAAAAAATGCAAACAAAACATAGCACTGACAAATAATTCTTTCCTGTCAACTGAGATTGACTGTGACTTCTCATAAGATATTGCATGCTCATCAAGTGACAGAAAACAAGAAAAGCCAAAATGCGTCCATGCATTTAAAAGTGCGAAAGCTGTGTGCAATCCTGACCTCATAACCACTTGTCAAACCCCCAGACTGCCTGTGGTCCATGCAACAATCCCAAGGGGCAGTGATCAGGGTCATTGCCTCTGGATGTACCTACAAGCCAGTGAATGAGGGGAACAAGTAATTAAAATAATGTAAGAGCATAAAAATTACCAACTGTTTTCACTTCTGAGAGCCAAAAGGGAATATAGAGAAGACACAAGTGAAAGTATTTGTCTTTGGGCACTTGGTATTACAATGAGCAGCAGAGAATCCCACGGTAAACCTTCCTCTGGCTGCAATTCATTTCTGCTCACACCACAATTACCAAGGGTTATGGGAAAGGCCTTGGATGGCACAGCTTTGTATATTTGCATGAGAGTTGTTAGGGATGCTTACCAAAAATGAGATAGCTCAGTTTCAGCTCTTATGGGAGGTTGAGGTTTACTTTTTCTGCCTTTAAAACTTTTCTTACCCAACAAAGTCAGAAAAAGTAGCAATTCTCATTCATGTTTGATCTGCTTCTTTACCAGTCATATGGCAGCAACAAGACAAATTGACAATGCCTGTGGAGGAAGCATGGAAACCCTTCTCAAATCACCTAAGGCACTTCTGATTAAAAAAAGGGCAGCAGAGGAAACACAGAAGGAACACCTTGTTACCTGTATTGGTGCAAAGCAAAGAAAATAAAATAGTCAAAAAAAGGAATACAAGGGGCAAGGGAAAAAACCCCAAACAAAACACTTCTATTAAGTAAATGAGAAATACATAAAAGATGGGTAAAAAATATTACAATAGCTTAATACTAACTGTGTATTCATTACATAAGGCCAACCGTGCTCCATACATCTTTAAAGATTTTCATTTTGAAAGGATGCAGGATTAAAGTAATATACTTATTTCTACTTTACAGGGCTCAGCTGTGACAGCTCCTGCCAGTAGAAAAATTGAGATGCCATGAAGAGAAGTCCAGTGAAAAATTATCTAACCAGAGCAGACTGTTTGTATTTGCCATCCAAACATCTTTGTAGGTATTTAGTAATTACTACTTACTATATAACAACCATGTTTAACTGGTAAACATTGATAAAAGCTTACTGTGGAAAACACAGCTCAATGACAGCAATTTGAACACTGAGATCTTTGTGTGTACCCTGTGCTTCAAGGATAATACAGTGTTACCAAAAAGACTTAACACATCTGGGCTGCTTCTTGTTGTTCAGGGATTCTAAACTGGCTGCTTCCCTATTTGCTTCCCAGTTCACAGGCAGGGAGAGTCCCATGAGGCCTCATTGCACAAGGTAAAAGGAGCTATGCCCTAACACACCCCAAAATTTTGGGAAAACAAAGCCAAATCTTCAATGAGCATCAAGGACCGTACATTCCTCCATACATTATGCCCTTAATGATGCTTGAAGATTTATAAACACCCCCTCAAAACAGCCTGACTGCTTCTTCCTCTGCTGTCAAACTGATTCCCTTTCACACATCACAGTCTCTGTCAATGGAGGCAAGACAAGGGTCTTTGTTGGTGCTGCAGCTCTCCTAAAGACATGGAGAGAGAGAATGGCTTTAAAAGCATCTTTGTTTAGGTGCTGGGGAAGAAGTAAAACCTGGCACATGAAGAGAAGGGATACATCCAAGCTTCTTCATGTGTGCTGTATTTTTAAGCCTTCTCACAACAAATTTGGAAAGATGCCTTCAAGGGACAGGGATGACATTTGAAAGTGAAGGCTTTGATTTGGGGAAGAGGGGAAAGAGCTGTTCAGCATCTCTGTGAATGCAAAGTGAGTCACTGCACTGTTATCCTCTGTGGATCCATTCACTCTGCAGTGAAACTGTGTGTATCTGGCCTGGAAGGCTGAACTTTTCAGTGTTCCCATAAGCAGAAGCTGTCAATAATGAATTCACAGCTGCAGGTGAAACACACCTTAGAAATTCAATTAACCAGAACACATGTTGAGGAAATGGCTTTCCTAAGTCATGTCAAGGGAGATCACAGGAAAAATTTATTTGGCATGTGACTGTTAAGTAAACTGGGGCCAAACAGTTCGGGGAAGAAGAGGGAAGAACAGCAAAGTTTCTACTAGTCTAGACCTGTTCACTGCATTGGGTCATTGTAGGGCAGAAGCCTCCCCACAGCTCATGTTTCACCAAGAACTAAAGAGAGGGACCTGTCACCTATCAGCCAACGGCCCCCCAGTCAGCCTCTCTTGTACAGTACATCCAGCACATGGACCATATATCCAGGAGTGCCACCTCAGTGTTTCTTCCCCTTCTCCCTCCAGGCTTCAGCCATAGAGGGCTCCATTTTCAAATAGATGTTCATCACTGAGACCAAACAGAAGTAATCAAAGGTGACAAGACTGAAAAAAGCAGACATCAAAGTAATGTATTTTTCACTAGAGCTCACAGAGCCGTTATCCAAAATCCCTGTATTCCTCCCTGCCTATGCACAGAAAGCAACCGGGGCCACAGCCTAAAGATCCCTACTGCAAAGCGGGATCATTCAGCATACTTACAAAAAAGATTCCTCTATCAGCTTCAAAATGGACTAAGCATATAATTAAAACCAGGGTCCTGGCTTATGCAAAAACTTTTTTTTTTTTTTTTTATTATCTTCAATTCCCTTTATATTGTGTTCTTACTTAGCCACAGATGAAACAGAAGGAACATAAGCAATGTTACTTCTGCACTGGCAACTGTAGGATTTTCACAGGCATTTGGACTCAGACTCAAATGCTCAACAGAAAGTGAGAAAAAGGTTTCATTCAGCACACAACATCATAGTTAATGCTGCCCTATCAAAATTCATATTCAGCCAGTTACATGAGATGACAGAGAAGTATGGGGATGGGAAAACAAATAAAACAATAATGCAGATGAGACAATAAGATAACGTAGAAGGTGATGTCGTGCACTGTTTTATTTCTCTCCCAGGAGTAAAATCTGGTAAAGCAAATAAGGTAATGTAGACCTCAGTGAACTTCCTGTTTTGAGGTGTGATGTGCAATGCCAAACCTAGCAAATAGTCTCACAGCATGAAAGAATTTTCACAGCTTCTCAAAAACGTCATTTTGTCAGTTTCCTCTCATTTCCCACAAGATACTGCCTACAGCCATTTGCAGCTGATCCACACCCTTTTCCATGAAAAACAGGCTGCACCCACACTCTTCCTTTTCATTACAAAGGCGGCAAAATACAATTTGAAACAATCTTCATAGCTCTCCTTGCCCAGCTGCCTTAGGACCATGCGATCTTATATCCCACAGGGCAAAGCATTAACCTCATAGGGCAGAAGAATGAGCACAGTAACTCTCCAAAATGTACCAGGGGCCAAAATGCTTTTCGGCTCACAGGAGGCCAAGCCATGAAACAAGCAGAGTCAGTGTGCTGGTCCCTTGGCACAGCTGAAATTGGGTTTCAAAGGGCACAGGAAAAGAGCTGCATTTGCTGAACAAGACATGTAAAATGCTGCTCCTCCTCTGCCAATGCTTCACCAGTCAGGGCTTCTGCCTCCATCCCACAGGACAAATCAGAGAGGTGGCCTTGGGTCAGCAAAAACAGATGGGGCACAACAAGGAAACTTGCAGTATCAAGTCATATTTTCCTGTGAGTCTACAGTGAGATTTTACAAACTTACAGAGGAGCATCCTGTGGTGTTCACAGTCCCTTATCATAAAGCCCATGTGACCACAGAATCCACTGCACTGCTTGCTGCCTGTCCCAGTATTCAGTGAGGATTTGGGGCCTCCACCCACCACTGCTCAGAGTCCCGACACTCTGCATCAACATTTCATCTTCTCATCATATAATTCCCCCTTCTGTTCAAGAAGCCTTAGAGGAAAACAAAAATTATGAGCACAGAGGCAGGGTCAAACCATAAAACCTGCTGCAGCCTCACTGAGAAAACAACAGAAAAAAATCACAGGAAGTGCCACATTTTCACCATTCAAACAGTTATCTCACACACAGGTCAACCTCAAAAGGCACCTTCCAAACAATGTAACACACACAAAGTCATCACTGCTTCTGGCAGTCACTGCTGTGTGATGACCTGTTCCCCCACAGTCAAACTTACCCTGCCCCAACAGAGACCCCAAAAATTGCACTCACCTCTACAGGCTCAGAAGGGATCTCCAACTTGGATAGTTCTGCTTTGGCTTTTGCCTTCAAATCTGAGAGATCTTCATCAGTCTCTCCCTTGGGATCAGAAGTGGTTTCCAACATGGATAGTTCAGCTTTAACTTTTGCCTTCAAATTCGACACATCTTCATTGGGTCCTTCATGGTATTCCTCCAAGAGAGGTTTGAGCTCCAGGGATTCAAATGGTGCCTGATCTTGGCCATCCATGGGTCTGACGTAGGCAGTTGGTTTCTGCTGCATTGCACTGGCTTTTGATGTCAAAGAAGGAGGAAAAGTCTGAGAGGGAGGCTGTGGGGTGCTGGTCAAGGTAACGGCTGGGCTGTCCCGACTTTCCTTCTCCTGTGATCCTGTCACTAAGTCCTGTAATGATTTAGTTTGACTGTAGGTTGAGCCATGACTTTTGCTGCTGTTCTGTGACCTGGAATTGATATGCTGGCTGGAATGTAGAGGTGACAGAGGTGCCACTGGAGAAGACAACAAACATGGCAGGAACGGGGAAAGTGCCAGAGGGGAAGCCTGCAGGCTGTGAGCACGACCTTCCCTGCTCCCAGGCTTGTCATTGTGGCTGTGGGGAACACCTGCCTGAGCATCCCGGCCACCACGGCCATGTTCCTGACCGTGGCTCCGAGCGCTGGGCAAGCTGCGGCTCTTGCTGTGCAAACCTGAAGCTGGTTCTGTTCCTGACTGTGCCTTTTGGTAGTGACTGGAGTGACTTGGAGGACGAGGGGGTACAACCATGGGTCCCATGGGTGGATGGCGAGTCAGGTGCTGGAATGAAGTGGCAATGTACTGAGGGCCTTCTCAGGGAAGTATGGGCGATCAGTCTGTCCAGGGGGAAACAGAGGGGCAACACTCTTTGGAATCCCTATAAGGTTTTGACAAGATTTGTTGCTCATGAACTCCTTGACCTCCTCATAATTGCCCAGCATGTTCTGAATTCGGCTTGACAACTCATCTTCTTTATTAGTCTGCAAGAGAAGAACAAAGAGGTGAACATTGCAAAAGCCCCCCAAGAGATCCAACTCAGGAAGAGACATTCTTCAGGATCCTAATTTAATCACCAAACGTCACCATGAGTGAAGTTAGGCAAGCTCATCTTGATCCTGCAAATCTCTCCAAAGCAAATGGGGCTGCTCAAACCACTATCAGGTATTCCAAGCCAAGCTTGGTGCACCTGCAGGAGTGCTAACATCAGATCCATTTGTTATACCCACAGCTGCAGGCAGCCAGGCAGCCAAGCTGCTCCTGAGCACTCTCCCTCAAACTACAGGAAGTCAGCCAGCACAAAGTCCATACTGCTCTTGTACAACCAACAGAGATTCACACACATACCCTGAGGAATTGAAATTAAGCAGATGGGAAGATGCTGTGTTTGTATTTATCATACTCAAGTCTGCTACACACTATGCAGAGCCACAGCTCTCTTCTTACACCCCAACCCTCTTTCTTCCTCTCTAACCCCCCCTTCACCCATACCATTACCTTGTAGGGTTCTGCAAAGAGAGGAGTCTTTTCAGAGAACTGTTTTTTGTCTTCCAGAGCCTCCTGACTCCGTCTCTCTTTCTCTCGAATCCGCAGCAAGTTTCTGTCCTCATTGCATAAGCTTTAGGTAGGAGAGAAAGGAATGTTGATTAACATTGTACACCAGAGTTAATAACAAGTATCTACTTTGAACAGAAACCCTAGTTTCAAACAATAGCATACATCACAATGAAAGTAATTTTGAAATCCATGGGACGAATCAGTTACATCAAGAATTTGCTGCACAACACAGTAATGTGGCACACAAGGTACATGCATCCTTCTCAGTAATATCTACTTCTGATATCACCCTTCAAGAACAGTGGGAAAGAAAAAGATACCCATCCATTTCATTGTATATCAAATTGAGGAGCAGTCAGTGGGGATGACAAGCACACCAGCTGGCTAATCCACTTGCAACGTTAAGTGTGAAAAACTACCATTCTTATTCTTCAGACTTCCAACACAAGTCTTCACCCAGGAGTAAAGGAGAAACCATTATTTTGAAGGTGTTGCCACTTTCAGAGAACAAACAAAAGAACTTGGCAAAAAACAAGGCAATGCTACTTGGAAATAAACAGCCTTCAAGGCTGCTCACCAGGAAACCCATGTAGTTGCATTTAAAGCAATCACACAAACATATTTAGAAAGGTCTCAGAAACTCAGAAAACACCAGGTCAAATCCCTCTGTTCTTCCTCAACCACATCTGCATGCACGCAACTCCACCAGCCCCACACTAAAGCACCAATAAACCTGTGTCACATGCACAGCAGAAAGACTTCACAGAAAACCCAATCCTTTAAACTACACCTTGCCTGTGAAATTCTACTGCAAAGCAAGAGAATCTCTTGCTCTAATCTTTACAGACATTGGGGAAGGAAAAGCATGCAGGCATCTCTCCTGTCCTACTGTCTACTCTACTGCACAGGCTGCTGTATACATACAATTCCTATATTCTTCTTCATAGCTGCAAATTCTCAAGTGTCCCCTTTGCAGGGGAAGAGCCTTGTCCTCCCACTGACTTCTTCCCAAATGCTATACCAATAGCCACCTACTGAAAGTTTAATCATTCCTAGAGGAGAGACAGGGGAATGGCTTTCTTGTAGCAGTTAACCACAAGGTCTGACTGCTGCAGAGGGGGTTTCCTGACTCAGTGGGAGTTCTGGAAAACCATGCTGACAGATGGCAAATTTCTATATATGGAACTGCTGTAAGGATGTACTTATACCACTAAGGCAGAAAAACATTCAGGGGTTAGACTGTGCACATTTAGCACAGTTTCCAACTTTGCTAGTGCTGAACTTTTTCCAAATATAGTAAAACAGAAGCGTCCAGTAATATCTATGTACCCTACTTCCGCAAACAATTTTAAACATTCATGAAATAAAAAGGAAGAAAGTAGGAATCACAGACCACTGCTTCAGTAAATACATACAATCCTTCTGTAATAAACAGTATAATGGAACCATTTCCCCTGTGCATCTGATGTCATTTTCCATGTCAGCAATTTCCTATCTTTAAGCAGTTAGCTGGGCAGTTGCACTGTGTGTGCCAGAAAAGCTTTGTGAGGCTGGGTGTGGGAAACACCAACTGCAAAACACAAAAACTTAGGAAAAAATATAAGGCTAACTATAAGTAATCTTGGCTGTATCTATTACCTGAAATTGAATGCTTGCAAATTATTTTTTAAGTGAATGTGTTTCACAAAAAGGCCACATATTATGATTCTGAAAATTGCTTTTTACTAAAATATTGTGCTTACATCCATGTGGATTATGGATGTCCTTGTATTTTGAGACTGGCAAGTACCCAAACTCAGAGTAATCAAGTTGCCTTGCTCAGAGGTTCTGATCACGTTCAAACAAAAGGAAAACCCTAAACCACTTGAGTCCCTTGCAACAGCAATATTTATGATGAGAAGTAGGTATGTTTCCTATATGTACCCTGACATTAAAACAACTTATGTGCTGCTTGCTGCAAAGACGGCAGCTGTAATACCTCTAAAGGCCTTTTCTTTCCCTGAACCTTCCTTGACCCCCAAGCTCTCTTCCCAGCAATAAATTCTTTCTAAAGTGTGTGGAGGGGGGGCAGAGGGGAAGGGCAGGGACACCGCCTATTTGCTATCGTGCCGGTTCCTGAAGGTTTGAGAGGAGACAAAGGTGCCTGCTCAGGAACATCCCAGCGGACACGGGTGCTTGCACACATACAGAGTGCCGGGCAATGCTCGGTGAGGTCAATCTTCATACCCTCAAGGGGTACAGTGGCCCAGGCTGCTGGCCATGCACAGCCGACTGCCCCTGCAGCCAGGGCAGGGGTCATTCCCCTCCCCTTTGCTGCTCAGGTTTGCCATCCACCCTCTGCCGCCCTGCCTGTATTGGGTCAATGAAATTTTCATTCTGAGTTTTCCTCCAACTTCATAGAACAGAAAAAGCTTACAGTTTCAAAAGCAGAAGTATAAAGAGAAAAATCAGCAAGCAGCTACTTATTCAATAATGCAGTTCAGAGCAGCAGCCTTCCCTTCTCTAAGCTGCAGACAAGACCTTAAACTACCTGAAGACAAGAGCTAAAACCCTTCCAATTCTATTTTATCACATAGGTGTCATGAAAACCTTTTGAAAACCTGGGCTATGCTGTAACTCACACAGCAGCTACCCTACGGTCGAGTGTCAGGAAGGCAGGCAGAAAGCCTCTGAGAACCACGGTCAGCTCAGGCCCTGCATGGCCCCGTGCCAAGAGGAGAGGAGGTCTCCATGTCCTGCCAGGCGCCAGCAAGGAAACCCATGTGGAGCGCCGTCTGCCAGGCTCCAGCAATGCATCCCTTGCCACGTGCAGCCCCAACCCTGCTACTGCAAAAACCGCTGGGAGAACCCCAACTCCTGTTCTTTGTGAACCTCTTCAGACTTGCAGATTTGATATTCAGATTCTCCTAGAATGAGAACTTCAGGAAAACCTCAAAACCATCCCCAAGCTCTACCTCACCGGTTTGTGGAAATGCTCTGGGAAACTGGACCTTGAGGCTTGGCACCGACACACCAAGCACATGGGAGCCTGGGAGTTGGGGGATACATGCACAAATCATCCCCACAGCCCACAAAAAACCCCAAATAGTGCGTGATACAGACTGAAACAGGAGAATCCTGCTAGGCTCAAAGCAGCCCAAGGTGAAGGCACTGCACTGGCTCCTGTAATAAGAGATTTGGTTCACAAAGTCCAGCAAAGCACACACCCTGACCCACAACATCATCCACACTTGGGTCTGTAACAGAAGCCATAAAATACCAACGTGCTCTAAAGCCGCTCTCAGTGACATGCCAACCTTTACTACATAGGTTCAAATGCTGGTATGTGACAATCCACACCATGACAACATTTCAAAAAATAGACTGGTGCAGGAAGAAATTCTGCCTCTTCTGTCCCTTGTGTTCTCCAAACAAAAATGAAATGAAAAAAATATCTGCTTTAATTGTAATAAGATCTAGTGCTGGCTCCCAAAAGGAATTACCCAGGAGCAAGGAAGGGAGCTGGAGAAAGGCTAAAAAGCAAACACACAAAAAACACTCACTTCCTTCTCAACATGTAGAACCTCTTCCTCTGAAACACCCAGATACATTTCATCTTAGTACAACTGCAGGAAAATACAAATTTATTGAAGCTCTTTTGTCATTAAAATTGATTCTTTTTTTTAATGTGAGAAACTGCTAATCCCAACTGAGAGATATATTTTTTGCTCAAGGCAAAACACACCATCCCCAAAAACAATTAAACAGAGATCATAAGGATGCATCACAACCGCCTTGTTGCAGCACTCCAGCTCTCTTCCTATTTAAACCTCCACAGAAGAACTGCCACTAAATTACTGAGCAAAGTTCTCATCTGCAAAGATTAAATATGCAATTTCATTCATCAGCCTGTCAGCTTGAAAAGAAACGTGGATAAAGGCATGGCACAGAAAGTTCCTGAGCGTCACAGCTGTGCTCAGCTCTCACACTGGTATCACCTACGCAGCCTGACTGCAGTGACTGCAGCTCAAGCAGATGAAAGGACAACACTGCAGTTAATACCAAACAGCATCAAAAACTCCTCGTCCCAACCTTTGCTTCCTTTCCTTTATGGAAACATTGACAAGCTGTGACTTGCTGAATCTTTTAAGTTCTGTTTCACATCAAACAGTATTTCTCAGAAAGTACACAGTTTGAACATACACAAGTGATAAGAGAAAAACATAGGGCAAAAGTACAACAGATGGTACAGTTAGTCAATAATTTTCATCATCATCAATCAGCTTTGGTACATGCTTCCCAAAAATGCATGTCTTCACACTGAAGTGATACGAATTGGAATTAGCTTTTCAAGATTTTGCTTCCTCTAGCTCCTTCAACTAATCACATCAATCCAGCCCTGTTTACTGACTGTATGACAGGGGCATCAGACCCACTGAGTGGCCTCATAGCCCACCTGTTTATCTACAATGACTGTAAGAAACCTTCTGTCAAATATTTTGAACAAAAAAAAAAAGTTACAAGAAATGCAGCATTGCTGCAACCTTTCCTTCAAAGCATATGGAAAAATGATCCTGAATACACCTCTTTTTATGTGTTAAATACAGAGCCCTCTAGACAACACCAAAAAAATTGAAGCAGAGAAGGCTGGGATGTTGCAACAGGCAGAAGGGAACTGCCACTTGCCTTAAGTAGAAGCTAAGTTGGCTTTTGAAAAAAAAGCAGTTCTACTTTTATAACATTAATCATCTTCTCACTCAGCCTCTCCTATGGTAATCTTTGGGTTCAAATTCTTACTTATTTGTTTCCTCCCACTGTAGTCAAGTTTAAAATTATATTCATCACTCAGCCATTAAAAGGCTTTTGCTTCCTTCAGCATCAATAGACCTTTGATCATCAAGCAGTTCCCAGGAGTAAGCCTGATCTTTTCTTAAGAAGAACTGAGCCCTGCTGCGCCTAGCGACTTCAGCAGGAACTCTCAGATGTTCTTCAAACATGACAGATCCTTCATAGACTGAGCCTAAACCCAGTGCAAATGGCTATGAACTTATAAACACACCCGAAGATTTCTCAGCCTGTGGTCCACGAGCCACTGAAGTCTCAAAAGAGGAAAAAGCAGATTTATAAATAAAAAAATGCAAATAACTGACAGTAGCAACCTCTTTTGTGCCTACTTAAGAAAGGCAAACAAGCAAAAAAGCTTGGACTTTCCCTCACACCCTGAAATGTTTAAAATCTAACTATTATTTAGTCATAAATTGCCATGTACTTAGGAAATCGTACTTAGTTGCCACGCAACTTAGGAAATCTGGAAAAAACGTGACAATTATAGAGCACGTAACTATGGTGCCATAGCTGAAGACTTGAACAAACCAAGAGGCTGCAACTGCACTTGTGATGCTGCAGAAATGAAGTCTCTAAAGTAACCCAGGCTTTCAGCCTCTCCCATACAGGTGACGTTAACAGAACAGTCAGAAAAGGTGTTAATTATAAGTTAGACGGGGAACACGGAAAGCTGTCATTCTCCATCTAAGTGCAAATATACTAGAAGGGCTTTTAAGAAGGTGTGATTGTGTGAAGTGTAATTACAAGGAAAGCAGACAAGGAGTTGATGAATTTAAGGCTTTGTTTGTTCTGGATGTGGCAGGCAAAGCAGGAAATGTGAAAAATTTAAATCACCGGGTATGTGCAATGAAAAATTCTGACCAGTTCGCCTCTGCAAGGCGTTCTGTACACGGCAGTCTCAGGCACACGTCCCAGGATTTCCCCAAGCCACGTGAGTGGTCTGACTGCTATTCAGCCCTGAAGACATGCGTGTCTTTGTGGGTAGGTGAGTAAAGATCTGCAACTCAGCTGCGATTTCAGTGACTGGGTACGCAAGAAAGAGTCAAAGCTTCGGCGCCTTGGCTGCAGTTGATGGAGCAGCTCAAGAAGCGCAGCCTCGGAGGGATCCTGAGTCTAGGACGAGTTCCCCGGATTGTAAGAGGCCTCTCATAGCTGCACACCAGGCAGCCTTGATTGTGATGGCCCAACCTTAACAACACTGAGCTTCGTGAGAGCAGCTTTTGCAGGCAAGAGGAGCCCATTCATGTCCCTTCTCACTTCATCAGCAAGGATCAAAAAGTTAGCTTTGTCAGGATACAGATAAGACAGTTGCTCAAATGAGTTTACTTTGCAGAGGTGGCAGTGAAAAATAAATTATTCTAAACTTCACTCTCTGTATCAAAATGTGAGGCTTCAGTTTGCCTCTAACTCACCTACACTGCTCTGCCGCACAGCTGAGCAAACATTTTCACACAGCCCAAGTGCCTCCTCCCACAGAGAGCTCTCAGACCCAGGGCCAATCTGGTAAGTCTCAGCTGGTACACCCGATCCCTCTGACAGCGTGCTACATCCTGGCTTTGTCTGAGAATCCGCTTCTATGGAGAAGCGACATTCCAGGCTAAGCAGATCCTGCTACAACAGAGAGGGGACTTTGACTCACCCGCGATTGTCTCAGAAGTGACCTTTTCCCATTTTTCTGGATTTAAAAGTCAGTTGCAATCACGAAGTCACTCATCCACAAAACGCAAGGTGGCATTATTCCCAACTTGCCACAGGGCAAGCACAGGGATGCTGTCACAACAAGGTCACCAGCCCCGTGCCCCAGCCACTGCTGCAGCAACTGCTCCAGCGGCACCTTCCCTGCCTCTGCAGCACCTGGAGCTTGCTGCAAGCTGGATCTTTCCCCTTATTGAAGACGGAGGTAAAGCACTTGGCAACTGCTGTGAACTGAACATGTAGACTTGAACTCACACGTGGCCATGTCAGAGTGACGTAGTAGCAAATTGGAATAAATCAGTATTTGGGTTGTAGGCAAGCAGAAAGAAAAATTACGGTGAGTAGACCCATTAGAGACTCAGTTTGACACATTCTGCTCTCCACCAGGATTAACAGCACCTGGAAGACCTCTCACTACTTGGGAATGGACTACCCTAAAGCATTACTCCTTCCCACTGTGTTTCTTCCTCTTGATTATCTACATATCACTTACAATAAAAAACCATCATGCATTTCTCCCGATTGTTTAAGTCAGCCTGAGACACGTAAACAAATTTTACTCATTGTCTTACAAACCCCAGCTCAGGAAAATTATGTGGCTGAAGTAAAATCAGTGGAAGAGTGCCAAATTACAAATTTTGTTAAGCGGGGCCATATCCTCCAGCACTCTGCTTCACTCACTTCAGTGCCCGGCTTCAGCTGTTACCTTTAAGCCAAATCATTCTCTTTAAACAAGCTGCATGAGCACAGGAGCAGGGTAACCACCACACAGTGAGCAACCCTTTCAGAGCATGCACATGTGTGCACAACTGCCCAGCACGGGGAGAAGGTGTTCCCCAGCAGAAACACAGAGGCAGGACGGTGATATTTTATTAACTCACCCACCACTAGCAAAAATACCACTGTCTCTAAGGCTGGCAAGGCATACTTGAACAGTCAGAAGTGGTTATCAGCTGCTGCCCAAGCAGTCTGAAGGCTTTCTTCAGTGAAGTGGTGCATGAAATCTCCCACTGTACCCATCTGCCTCTGAATTCCTCATCTCAATGGCAGAAATCCAGCACCTGGGATGAACTGCTGTAGGCTTTCCTGGGAAAATGCATAAGGTACAACCTACATTCTACCTTATATAAAACCTATCCTACCTGTTCATTTGCTTTTGCCTTGAAGTACCTTTTTTGCTGTTCTTGTTCAGTAAAATCAATAGGTTTAAAGGCAGCAAGTGAACTCTGTGTTTGCAGTAGTAATGCACAAAAAGCAGAATATAAAAATGAAATCAGGTTTCTTTTTCTTTAAAGTATGTTCTAAAACAATGTCCTTTACTGGCAAACCATGAGAGATTGGTAAAAAAGGCTATTGCAAACTAGTACTATTTGAAAGGTAGCCAAATAATTAAGGGATCAAGAAAAAACATTTTTACCTTTAATATTATTTTCCCAGACCTATTTTAATTAATTTTTTACACAATTGCAACATTTTGATTCACACACATTTTTACCTTAGCGATTATAGGAAATTAAACCATGCTTGCTTAGACCTACTGTTTCTTCCCACCCAATATGCAAACATTTTATTCCTGATGTAGTACAAAAGTAGTGAGTCAAGCAAAGCCCAATGGTCCCCTCCAACCCAGTTAGTTTCTCCAGCATCCTCTTAAAAATGATAAGCCTTTAAAAGAACTCTCAGTTAAAAGGCCTTAAGATTGCTATAACAATGTAAAAAAAAAAAAAAAAAAAAGCCAATCCAGGTAATATCAGCTGTTAAATTTCAGAAAACTTATGTTTAATTTGCCATGTGAAATAATTTTGCAACTTAAATCAAAGATTCAAGTCTTCCAATCTATTTTACTACCTTAGTTCTTTGAGAGGATACTTAAATGCTTACTGCATGTGCAGGAAGTCAAATGCAGTAAATTTTCTATTTTAGGACTACATTAAAATTATTCAAGTGGACACGCCTTTTGTTCATTGATTTTATAGAATTTCCTAAATGACACTAAAAAACCCCCCATCATTATTGTTCTCCATTACAGTAAAAGAATTTCAACAAGATACACAGTTAGCAGAAGAAAACCCAAAATGTTTAGTGAGCAGCTGCTTCATGGGTGTACATTTTAAATCCCTTCTCACACAACACTTCCCCTCACACAGCTACCATCCCTGCACATCTGGACAAGTGAATATGTAATTGGTTTTTCCCCAGGAGCCTGCTATCAGCTGACCTTGTCTGTGATCTGCCAGGCAGCTCCTGTTCCATCAGTCACTGCCATGCGGTCCACAGGTGTCACAACATACACGTATTGTCACATTCTCACGTCACATGCAGCTCACCTTAGCTTGGTTCCCCTTCAGCCACCCCCAAACCCCGTTTTTTAAGGACCTGACTTAATCCAGCTGGTGGTAAATGCTGTCAGCTAGCGAGGGCTGACAGTGAGACCTCTGCAGAACCCAAGAGCCTTTCACCTCAGATTTCCTGCACAGGCCAAAGGGTCCTCCTTTCTTCCCTCTGCGACCATCCCAGCTGAGGGCAAACACAGGCTCCTGGAGCTGACAGCTCAATGCAGCCCAAAGCCCGGCATGTAAAATGCGACATCAGCCTGAGAATTTGCTCCTTTCCCAACTGCAAACCTTCAAAGAACTAACTCCACATCAAATGCTATCAGTAGTTTAATTTGCTGTGAGGCATATCAAAAGCAAAACCTGCAAATACAAGCATTTGAAACTGTCTCAGAAATATGGATATGTGCAACTCTGCCTCCTGAATCTTTAATTCCCTGCAAGCTATTAAACACAAGAGGAACTTCATAACATTTCTTGTGAAACATTCTCCCTGTAAATTCTTCCCAAACAACTGAGTAAATCAAATCTAACATGCTAAGAATAGGACAGTACTGTAACTAAATTGAGATCAAGAAAAATTTAAAAATAAGAAAGAGATTAATTCTTTCATACTTTCATAGGAATTAGAAGCAAACACATCCACATGAAACAAAGGTTTCCTATACTTTTGAGTTTTCCACTTATATAACAACGTGTACCAAGTAACAGGTTGGACAAGTCTTATCTGCATAGTAAGGGCTTCATAGAAGCATAACAAGATTAGCAATGTTTGTTGAAAAGATCTGTTTATATGGTGAAAAGCCTATTTAAAAACCTTTCCTGTATTATCTGTCAGACTCTAATTATTCCAGAAGTATTTTCTAATTTTTTTTCTTATACACAGAAGGGCCTGCTAACTTTGCTACGGTTTGTACCTGGTTTTCAATTTTATTAAGAGGTGCCCGTGCTTTGTAGCCAACTACCTCTCTGTGCTGGAGTTTCAAACTGCAATCGAATCATCAGCCTGAACAAAGCATCTCATTGTCATTCCAAAAGAACTTGGCAAGTGTTCAATCTAAGCAAGAGCAATAATCCATGACAGGGTGCATTAGGCAGGTACTGATGCATGCCTAATGCACCCTGCAAAGGACATACCCCTCTAAAATACACTCTGAAGTATCTTTCCTTTTTCCTGCTTTTAAAAATATTTACATAAGCTGTTACTTTTAGCAGCTGCAAAAACTATCCCTTTAAAGAATAATAATAAAATGGATAGAAATACTTTTCCCCTTCAATTCTCTACACAATTATTCAATATATTTCTGATTTTCCAATTAAAAACCAATAGACCAAACCACCACCAAAAAAGCCCAAACCAAACAAAACCCACATTTGCACCACCATCATCTGCACCTCTGTTTAAAAAGTACCTATTTCCTCTTGGTACTGGAAGAAGGCTGAGAAATAGGCAAGTGCTCAGCTGCACCACTATTAGGAACACTTGCATGCAGGCAGTGGGAACATCACCCTCTGGCTCGGACCAAAAGCAACAAGCCAGCTCCCGTTCCCATGGGACAGCTGGCTTTGGCAGCAGCACGGCTTTGGCAGTGCCGAGGCCACTGCAAACACTGGAAGCCTCTGAGCTGCCTGGTGCAAGCCTGGTGCTGGGTCTGCATCCGTGTGCACCAGGCAGAGCCCAGCAGCCACCGGGCATGTCCCAGACGTGCCAAGAAAGGCTTCAGCAGCACAGGGGCTTCTGCAGGCAGGTGAAGTCAGGCGTCCTTGCCTAAGGCAGCACTGGGAATCCAGACGCTAAATCTTGGGAAAGAGGCGCGCTGGTGGGAACCAGCAAGGCCGATTCCAAAGCACTTACTCACCTTGCCTCCCTGAACAACATGGGCTCCTGGAGAACATGTTTCCTGCTAACCATGCTCTGTTCTGGAAAGAGCTGTACAGCCAGCTCAATACTCAGCTAATAGTTGTTCCACCGGCTGCCTACCTAACCTAGGTGAGATTCCTGAAGGATGGATACAGTTTCTCTAAGGACTAATGTATCTTGAAAGGCTTTCAGCAATGCCAAAAAATGATAATGTCAATGTGCCTCTGAGCACATCTTAAAGCCTGCTTAAAAACATGAGGTATTTTTTGTGAACCACGTAACACAGCAAACCCCATGATTTTTACAGGGAGGCCTAGGGACAATGTATTTTCTAGCTGAAATAGCAAACTACTACATACCAGGAGTTATCTGCCAAAAATTGGGCAATGTGCTGATTAATACTTTTTCTGGATTGCCTAAGGACACTGCATGCATGAGTATCTTGCCACTATTAATTAATCACTCTTTGTGTTTTTATCCTGGTAGAATTTACATGTTGCACACAGTGAATACCCTGAATGAGGCAATTTCTACCTCCAAAAGCACTTACTATTGTCATTTTATTTGCCCTGCTCAGCCCAATGCTCAGATTGGCAATAAATCATCATTCTTAGCAGCTGAAGTGTTTAGTGTCTTTCATTCAATATTCTTTCCTCCTTGCTGTTCCCCTGGAAGTACAGTAATCATGTGCTGAATAGTCATTTACAGCTCTGCAATTAAGAGATTATTCCATTAGGCTTTGTATTTCTATCCGGTTTTATGTTTCCATTAAAAGCACTTTGTTAAACAATTGAGCAAACAACTTAATGCAACAGCAGGAGCCTCATGAGCTGATGCCTGTCAGGCAGCGTCCCGGTGAAGCAGCCCAGGGTGGGCAGGAGGTGCTCATGGGTCCACAGAGAGCTTCCTCTTCGACAGGATTCCAAAACCAGGGACAGGACAGTGGCAAGACTGCAGATGGGCTAGTGTGGCATAAGCAATCAGGGGAATGATGCTGCCAAAAACTTGGGTGAAACTGGGGAAGAGTCCTGTCTGGACACCTGTGAGTGGGTGCATTCCTTTGTAAACACAGCATCATTTCTTGTGCCTCTAAGAGCAAAAAATGCCAAGGAAGTGCTACTTCCATAAAAACTGACCATCTCTTCAAGGAGTAAAACCTGACAGCCAAAGGAAGTAACATCTGCCCAGGCAATGACTGGTGATTTCACACCAAGCTTGTGACCAAGGCTGGGAAATCACACCAAAGTGCCACAGAAATACATGCGAGAAGTTTCACCAGGCATATCCAGCATTCTGTCCACTCAGTGGTGACTCAGGGCACCTTGCAGGGAATACATCACCTTCTCTGATAACGCCCTTCCAAGCCTCTACCCTTACATGTGTTCTCATGGCAAAAGCCAACGAGTTCCTGTCCTCAACACCATGGCGGCATAAGATTTGGAAGGAGGGTGAATCAGCACTGCCTCTCCCCGGGGTTCCTCATCTCCGCCCTCCCATGCATGTTCCAACAATACTCACTCCCTGCCCTCAGGATGAGGCAGGAGGTCTGTGCTTTGCTCACCGACGGAAAGAGAAGGTGCCCTACAGCAACCACTGCACCGAGCTCCTGGAGAAGGTTTTATATTCTTACACGCAGGCTGCTGGACTTTCCCTCACCCCCTGATTGTCTGCCCAGAGCTACATCCAGTGCCAAGCACGGAAAGCCCCTTGAACAACTTGCGTACAAGCAGACAGCTTCCTCCATCATCACAGGGATGCACTGACTCAGGATTGCTTCATCTCTCTGTACTCTCTCGCTGGCCCCGAAATTCATTAATGAAACATCCACAAACAGAATGAAAAACACCCCCAACAGTCGCTAACACCTCACATAACCCAGGTAACATCCAGCCAAGTCATCTGTAGAAAGCTAGGTATTTTCAAGGATAGGCAAGTTGATCGTAGTAATTTGGAACCACGGGATTTTAAGAGGTGCACACACTTTTGAACACATTCGATAACTTTTCCCTCTTGCCCAATTGTTTGGTTACCACAGTGACTAAACACAGGCTGCCAAAGAGTAAAAATCTGCAAAGTAAAACTTGTCATAAGTATTTCTGGAAACCCCTTGAAAAAATGCAGTAAGGAAAGAATCTCACTATTTATGCATTTTCTATTCCCCTTGAAACTTTCATTAATCCTCAAAACACCTCTTAGAATCCTTCCCAACTAGCAAATTGTGCCCTAACTCCCCATTTTTTCATTTAATAGCCCTGCTTATAAATGCGGTGCTTGCAGTAATGCATACAACAGAGAAAGAACACAGGAAATTTTAAGGTCAATATCCCTCTCTTTTCTTACATCTCTTTTTTTGTTATTCCCCAGTTTCAAGCTGTGAATCAGAAATCCATTTTGAGTACTTGCTTATACACATGCAAAAAACCCCATTCTCCATGTAAAAGCTCCAGGTCAAGAATTCTTTGAGCACAAGCTCAAGCAGAGCTCTTTAACAGGAACAACTTTTTGAAGTGGACTTGAAAACTTAAAAGCCAAAGGAAACTAGAAAATTAGATACTGGTGTAAATTCCTCTTTTCACTAAGTACAACATTGCCTTATAATACACAGTTTAAGTCTCTCAAAAGATATGGAAGGGGTAGACCAGCTGGAACTCAATGTACAATCTGAAGGCTACGATTTGGCCCCAAATGAGGACAGCACAGAAAAATCCAGAGGAGCCAATTTGAAGCAGCAGCTGTAACAACACCTTGCATTGTCACCCTGCTGAGCCCTGGCACGTTTCTCACCAGTGCCTCAGCTTTCAGCACGCCTTGGCCAGCTGAACTCACACAAGCCATTTCAATCCTCCTCTGGTTTCCTACTTTCCATTGAGACTTTGCTGTGTGTAAGCAGGATGCTAGATCTGTATCTAGTCATGACTGCACCTCCCTTGCACTCCCATCTTATTTGCACTCATCCACACGAAACAGAAGAGGAAAGGGTGAAAGAATAGTTCAAGGGCCTTCTAGGAAAACTGCATAGCTTAATTAAAGACCTTTTAAATGCATCTTATTAACCTCAGCAACTGCTACTAGTTTTTCAGACCGCCCCCGCTCTAGGGGAAAGAAAGAAATATCGAACAAGTAAAACCAAATCATTATTCACTTGGCAGATTACTGTACACAAACAGCCTTTCAAGTTGTTACATTCAAGTAAACACAGCTTATATCAATATCATCTGTACTTTTCCATCATTAGGCTGCAAGGGAGGAGGACGGCCCATTTTCAAGGAAGCAATTTTTACAAAAGGAAACCATTAACTTGATATTTAATCGATGCACAAAGGAACAGGGAAGTGAAGAAGAAATTGCCCAGAAGATGGGGTTGGGACACAGAAAGAAGAGTTTTCTTCACAATACATTCTTTTATATGGCATTTCTATCAGACTTTTTCAAGGGGACGGGGGAATATTTTCAAACATAATTTCGATGTTTTCTCCTGCTATAGCTGAAAATAGGATCCTTTCTCATACTTTCTACTGTTTTGACTAGCACAAATCAGAAAGTTACAGGAACAAGCACTTTTAAGGGAGCTTAGTGGAAACAGTACCGAATATAGGACCCTTGGCTGAGACACCATGAGCTCCATACCTGTCTCTTTATAACTAAGTACAGCACAGATACTAAAGTCTGTTCTAGGTTGTCTTATTTTAGAAGACGGGTATCTTGCTAAGGACAAACACGATCCTCTCCTGGAATGGAGAATGCAAAACTTCTCTCTCCGAACTGTTATAATTTTGGAATTAAGGGGCTCTCAGGCAAAGATATGAGGATAGGGATAACAGTTCTTTACTTGTGTTTAGCAAGGCAAAACAGAACAACAATAACTATGATATGAACAACAAACAGAACCAGGGAAACAGTCACAGTTTTCTCTGCCGCTGGCCCCTTCCCCTGTGGGCAGTTACCGTCACAAGGTGCCTGAGTGAGGAGTCCTGGGATGCTGGGGAGGGATCAGGAGCTCGGCGGCGGGAGCTGGAGCTCAGCAAACATCCCTGCAGGCAGGGGGTGCGGGACACGGCATGACAAAGAGGGGCGAGGTTCAGAATTCCGGGGTACACACGAAGAGACGGCGGCAGGAAACCCCGAACTGAGCTCCAGTGGTACCAGTGAAAATCTCCCCCAAAGTCTGGAAACCACAGCCTGGCTGATCCCTTCTCGAGCCAAGCACTCCCCCCGAGAGAAGTGAAAACCAAGTGCTAACCCTCTCCCTCCACCTCAGCCACTTCTTTTGTCTTTCTTAAGCACCCATAAGTGCCCAGTGATTAGTTCCCTAGCCACTTATGGGAAAAAATTCTACAAGAAGACCCAACCCCCTAACATAGGTAAGACCTGAAACCACTGTATTTGGCCAATGTTCAACCTAAATGACAGAATGCCAACTAAACGTTCTTTAGAGTTAAAAATGAATCCAGACTGCATCTGGCTTTATAAGCATTACAGGATGAGGGGTTGTGTGTGTGCCTACTGGTTTATTTTTCTTTGATTTGAGGTATTTTGATGAGGTTTGTTTAGTACACACAATTTCTCAGTTTTCAAAATAAATTCTCTCACAGGTTGTTCAAATAGCAAAACAATATCAACACAGACCAATACAGTTGCCAAACTACATCCCAAGAAGGTTTTGGTTGCAATTGCCGGATTATGCAATAATTACAAACTGCTTTCATTTATTCAAGAATCACAGAAAAGGAGATTCTGGCTGTGAAACACAGCGCTACACTACATCAGCTGTCTATATTGCAAGAGGAAGAAACAGCAATAGGTTCTCTGCACATAAATTCAGTCTGTGTCTCCAAACATGCAGGAAAAAGGGATGTGTAACGAGAGAAACCTATTTACTGTCAGTCAGTTCATCCAGTTTGCTTAACTGACTTGGAAAGAAAACACCCTTCCCAAATCATTAGGAACCAGACTGATTCACATGTTTAAGTAATGGAAGAACCAGCTTGGGAGCCAAGTTTTAATGTTATCAATTTCTGCAGACTGACAATTTCATCCATCTGTTTTACTCCGCTGCGGTCCTGCTTGTACAGAGATGCACTGTCAGTGCACCATGGCACCAAGCAACACTACTCATCAGTGACATGCTCAGGTAGGTACAGAAACACTTTGGGGCTGGCTCACTTGGAAACAAAACCAAGGCTGAAGTCACTTCATCTGCCCAATAAGAGTTTGGGACTCGTTTGGAAGGAGGAGGGAACAAGAGCAAAAAGTTAAAGGCATCTTCAGAGGGAAAATTCTAGACTGAAGCTGACAGTGTTTTTTCTTCTCCCATCCTAGGCTAAACTCTTCATTTTTATTACAAATAAAGAGACAATTACAAGGGAAAGCTTTGTGCCATTTAATTCACAAAATGACCAAGACATTTTTAATATTATGGAATTTTTCTAAGTCAGCCAATTTAGGAAGTTATTTTGGTCTATTGTTCTCAATTCCCCATCATACAAGTCAACTTCTTTCCCTGCAGGATGCAATGGCAAAAGTACCCCAAAGTCTCCAAATAATAGATCTCATTATTACAGTGTTTCTAAAAGCAGATTAGACCTTCTCAAAGAAAGCACGTGATTTTACCTATTTTTCTCACTCCCCAATATGGTGGTTACAAAGAATTTTCTTTTGCTAGACCAGTAGTGCATCTACCCCTGTAGTGCATGACACAAAACCAGGCATTCCGTCTACAGAGGACCACAAACCTAACTAAGCAAAGACAGCCTATTAGTTTGCTGAAGCCAGTCCATGTAAAATGGATAGGGGTTTGCAAACAGATAAAGATCACCTACAGTGTTCCAAAACCTCGGCAAAGTGATCACATTCCCTTTAAATATTAAGGCACTTGTTCATCTTGCTTCCAGAATGAAAGTTACAGAATATCATGCGTTAAATCAGAAACACAAAATCAAACCAATGACCAATTAAAAGTTAACTGCTGGATAAAGCTGACCACTCTGCTACAAGGGAGCTGCAGGGTCTCAGCAAAGAAGGGAGACACAGTGGTCCAGAACAGCTTTAGCCAACACAGCATACACCCACCATCCCAGAGCCATCCTCTCAGAGACATATGCCAGAAAAAGCAGCCTTCTTCACCAGTATCGTGGAGTTCATACTTGGGCCAACACAGTTATCTCACCTCTGCAGTGTATTTGTTGCCTTTTAGCTATGCCAGCACTTTTCACAGCAAAAAAGCCCTGCAGTGACAGACAGACATGGCAGCTTCCATGTAGTAGAAATTCTAAGGGAGTCTTCTAAAATCCCAAGCAAAGCTTCCTGCTCTGCAGCACAGAGGGATAGACCAGGCTCTCCTTCTCTTAGCACGTGTTATTTTAGTAAAGCTATGAAGAAATAAGTCTCTAGACTGACAGTCTGTTCTCAGCAGAGCCACAGGTTTACTGACATCAGGAAAACAACTTTTCCTAGAACAACTTGTCCTGCCGAGAGCTGTGGGGTCAGGGAAAAGAGAAGCATGTCACCAAAGCATTTCTAAACTGCCATTATATTCCCTTCCTTCAGATTAGCATGATTTTTCCAAAATAGCCTACAGGACGAGAGAGGATTATTGAGAAATAGCTGCATACCAGTTACAAGGGAGAGTTTCTGAGCTGTGCTTGAAAAGATTAATTATCCTAGTAATATCTTTTTAAGCAAAACCTTACAAACTGCAGAAGAACAAAAACCACAAAAACAATTTCTTATCACATCTCCAATTCTCCAGAGATGCAAATATCCCTTTACTGCTCCACATTTTAATAATTCCTTTAAATTTCAGATGACAGCAGACACCCGTATTTCGAAACCCAGTGCCCACAGCTCAGCTTAGGGAGGAGGCACGTGCACTGGAGCTCTCTCACACATCTCACATGCACACACCACCTGCTAAACACCACTGTGCCATGAAGGAGCTGATCATACACCACTGAATACGTCACTTGCTGCTTACAGCTTATCCACTCTATGGCATTCTAAGAAGCAAAGGCGTATGGAATAAAAATACTACTGCATGCTTGAGATTTTCCTCCTTTGTTTCTTTTTTAAAAAGGCTACTTCTTACTCATGTTTTGGTTGAACTGGTGATTGATGTGGTTTTGTTGTTTATTATTCTTTGATGAGTTTTTGTGGTTGGTTTTTGTTGCTTTTTTTGTTTACAAGTACAAAAATGAAACCCACAGTTCTTGCAGTTCTGAAAATGAGTTTTACTGTTGTCTCTGAGGTTAAACATTAACAATTTGCTTGTTGAACTTTCTCTAAAAATTACAGCAGACACATTATTTTCCCTTAACCTGATGGTAACATTGCAAAAACAACAGTAAAGGAAAACTTTAGGTTGCTAGTACAATAAACACTTAGAACGACTGAAAATTACATTTCTACAAACAATATCTAAGCCTAAACTAATCCAGAAGACAAACATCTTCATGAGGCATTTGTGATGAAGGTTGCCTAATCAAGCACACCTAGATATCTCAGCTTGACAATTCTGAAACATTAACAGGAGCAGAGCAACTTTTCAAATACAGTTTTGTGCCCACACACCTGCTTTTCTCCCCGTTTGCCACCTCCCCATTCCATACAAGAATAAGGTAGCAAAAGAAATGCACTTCTTTTAAAAGCCATGCAGTTCAATAAGGTGATCAACAACTTCTGCACCTCAGCAGCCGAAGAGCTGGGGCTGGCTCTGCGCACAGCAGCCATTACAGCTGAGAGGGAAGATGGGCCACAGGAATTCCACCTCTCACCACTTTCCACAGCTGCTTGATTCTGTACTGATCTAGAATTCAACTTCTCTTCCATGAATTGTCTACGAATAGGCAACTGTGGAAAATCTCCTAGCACACACAGTAGCCCTTGTCTGATCCCCATAAAAACCTTCTGCTGGAGAGGCAGGTCTATCTTAATGAACGTATGGTAACACCTAGTTTGGGAGTGATAATTGCCCTAGCCAGTCCTACACTCTTCTCTTTTTATCATCGACACAGATGAACTGCAGCAGCCAAAACTCCAAAACATAAAATAGCCAGTACATTTTCCACTATAACATACCATAGGAAAAAAAAATCTCCAGGCTATGATCAAGACAGAACAGAAAAGTACGTACTTTTTTTTTTTTTTTTTTTTTTTTTGAGGCTCATGCGTCTCTACAGTAACTCTTTTGTCATGCCAGGTAAGCAAACCAGCCTCTGCCCTCCTAACCATCCAGCACCAAACCCAGGCCCTAAGATGATACTCTGCACTCTGTGGAGAACTCTTCCTCACTTCACTGCCCTCCACCTCATGGAAAACAATGTCATTGTAGCATTCCCACATAATTTTAAGGAGACACCTTTTGTATTATATTTTAAAGGCATTTAAAAGCTTCATGCATCATTCACTATGGCTCCTCTCAGAAGAAAAGTGCTGAGGAGAATTTATACACCTCATTAAAATCTTGTTTCCTGATCTTCACGATGCATCTTACAGTTGTACTAGCAAATTATTTTCTCATAAAAAGTTGTGAGAAGAGGCCTCTCTTTATAACACAGATTCAGACACAGGAAAATTACATGACCTAAGGAAACATACCCTTGTACACCAGCTCAAGTATGCCATGACAATTTTAAGTGAATGTTTTCAATGGCCTATAGTGAATTGGAATACCCACTGCCAAAAAAACCCCAAACCAGCATGGAAAATCCACTTCCCTATGAGCATCTCTTTCTTCTGTGTGGGAACATTTCAGCTGCAGGTCTGCCTCAGAGCAACTCCACACTCAGAAAGTCCAGGCAATAAGGAACAGCAAACTAAAAATCCCCAGCAGCCCACGAAACATGTCACAGATAATCCAGACATCTGATTCTGAAGAAAACAGATTTGTATTTCTAGGCAGGGCTAGTAGCAAGCAAAATCGACATGGTTTCACAGGATGTTTTAGCTTTCAATCGACAAATAAACTCCAACAAGATACTGTTTCAGCCCTTCTTGACCTCCATCAGCTGACTGGAACCCAGCATCACCAACACTGGCATTTGCCTGTATCAACAGGAGCCATGAAACAAACAGGTTATGGAAAATGTCTTTACATCTGGTCTGGAAAGCTGCACAATGACATGGAATGAACTAAAGCGGCATCATTCAACACTGAGAGAAAAGCCTCAGTGTTACTGCCTTCAGAATTTACTGTTTTAAATATAGATAAGACCGCATTTTATTTCTGCATAGCACCACTTTTTTTTTCTACCAAAACAGGCAGTACAGCCTCCTCTCAAGACTCTTCTGGGTTTAGCTGGTACAACTTGGCTTTAGGGGGTGGAAAAAGATGGTTTTCCCAGACTGCTGTCCATCATTACCCTTCCCTGCAGGGCTGACTCAGGAGAAAGAGCAAGATGAGCCCAGCAGGGATGACAACACAATGCTCAGGTTTCACGTTGCTCTGACTGTGTATTGTATTTGCCTGCAACAAAGATTAGGAGATTGCATTCGTTCTACACACCAGAAATGATGCTAACCATGAACACACCGAAAAGCAAATTATATATAGGACAAGCCAAAATTCTTAGCATCCAGAACAACAAAGTACTTTGTTTATCCTCCTACTGTAAATAAGTGTAACTTACAATGTCTACAGATAATTTAAAATGACCTGAAGCAGCCTGCATCTTAAGAAAAACAAAAACAAAAAAAAAAAGGCATATCTTCATCTAAAGATCCTTAGCTTGCAATTGCTGCAGTAGAGCAGATATTTTAATGAAGAAAGAAGCAGAAATGAGATGGGTTCTGTCAGTATGTTCCACACTCCTCTCAAGGGTCCTGCTGTATTCCCAGAGCAGCTGAATGGCACATGATGAACATCACACCACACTCGACAAGAAACTAAATTTGTCCTTATTCAGATTAGTTCTGCTTCTGCTCACAAGTTCCTGAATATACCATAAAAACCTGACACAAGCCCTGTTGCCTGGGGACACCACAGGCATCAGATCATCCGTGCACTCCAGAAGCGAGCGCATAGAAAGCTACAGCTGCAAACCTACGGCTCAGCGAGCAACTTAAAAAAACCCACAAGTCTACATTATACACAAAACAACGCTAACTGGAGGATGGGGTCTCCGCCTAATAGCTCCAGATGCAAGCTACTTGCAGCAGCTAATGGGAGAAGCTGATCACTCTCAAACAGCTGAAACCAAACCATGCCCACCTCTCCCTTTAACCATTTCTTAAGATCACGATTTTAAAGAATGCTGTGGCATCCATTAGCACATCAGTTCCTCAGTTATCACTACTACGGTTTTTAAAATGCTAAGGAGCAGCAACAGGCAAGTTTCATCACCTTGTTTTCCTTACCTTTCCATTCTTCAAAACTGTGAAGCCCAAATGCTAGGTGACTGAGGATCACAGCACTGAAGCTGAAGAAAGGATGCTGGATTTTCTTGTTTCCAAACAAGCATCCTCCTTCATGTCACATCACTTTTGCTAGCTAAAGCAAACAGCATGTGAGAAACAGAAAACGTGAGCAGATGGAGGAGTGCCTGAAGGCCTCATATGGAGTGATACACAAACCCCTACCACACTCGGTATCACACCACCTCATCAGTAACTTACCGAGCTTGCAAAAATTGCCTGTATTTTTTGCAAAGCACAAATACACACAGAAAGCTCACCCGTTTCTTTTGTCAGCTACCTTGCAGAATAAACGCTCTGAAATGTTTTGGCAAAATGAATTCTGGAGACATGTGGCTTCCCAGTCCCATGCAGTAGAGTTCTAATTATTTATTGTGAGTATTAAGTCATCCTTTACTGTTGAATAAAAGCATCTACATACCCAAAAAAGCACTTTTTTTTTTTTTTTAATGAGGTGGATACCCCTGCAGTTCCATGCCACTGAAACAGAAATACCACAGACTCTCTGGAAAATGCAACCTCTTTCCTACAGACACATTTCTGCTGCTCATATGCAGTCCTACTCTCTTTAAATGTCTTGAAACAAGCAATAATCAGAGATCTTAACAATGATCTTCAGGCATATCTCTGAATAACCTCTGTACTTGCTATGCTGAAATGCTCTGACGCAGTTTTACAGCTTGAGCACCTCACAGCATCCTGACAAAAGCAGATGCCAACGCACAGGACGGAGAAGGAAGGAGGGTACAGAATGGCAGGTGCATGTCCTGTCCCAGGTCTGTCTCAAACAGCAGGTGCGGGGCACAGTCCTTCCACCTGCCCTGAACAATTCAGCCCCACGGTCCCAGCCCTTGGACCATTTTCCTCCCTTCAGTCTGAGCCACTCAGCGTGTAGCACTGGATTCTCTGCACCGTTCACCTTATGGGTCAGGGATGTGGCTCACTGGCTCCAGTGCCAGCTCTGCCCTTTCTTGGCCAGCTGGCTGAAGATGGGGGCTACTGCTGGGACCTGGCTCCCACGTGGCCTGCTGCCACCCCGCAGAATGGTTATGTGACCTCTGAGACATCAGGCATGTCACTGGCCTTGGAGACAAGCCAAGCTCCAGGGCCAGCCAGCATCCCTAGGATTTATGCTACATCCAGCATGCGGTCCTATTACAGCAAGGCTGATAATGCAGGCCAGTAAATCATGTACAAAGATCATACAAAGAGGAAAAAAAATATGCTAGAAACTCAATCTTTACCTTTTTGTTAAGTACTCTCTATGTAAAACACTATTAGTATTGGGAGAGTAGACCATGGAAGCTGGAAAAGAGCTCAGCTGTTAACCAAGCAATCAATCTTCCCCTGCTTCTTTCCTCAAACTTCAGGGCTCTTCTCCAGTTTGGACTTTAAAGCCAGCTTTTGGCTTCAAACCTGCAGAAAAGCACCACTGTGAAAATGCACCGTGAGTGCCAAACTTACGTGTAGCGTATACCACCATTTTAATTTTATTTTTCCTGCCTGCAGGAAAAGGGAGCAGGGTGGATGTTTGGTATGGGACTAAAGAGCAAAAAGGAATTTCTCTCTTTGGCATTTCTGAAATGCCCATTAAGGCATCGTAAACGCTAAAAGGCAGTTAACAGGTACCTTAAATAGCACTGCTCCATCAAGTACTACTGCTTAAGAAAAGCTGCCTCCCCATGCTGAGTGTGAAATTTACTTTAGGCAGGACACTCCCCGAGAGCCGGCAAAATGCCGCTTCTTTAAAGCCACAGCTGAAAAGTATCTAACCAAGACCGGTGTTTTCGCTTGAATTTTGCTCCCTGACAGCAACTAAGTACCAAATTTCCATACTCTTCTCTGTTGTAACCATTTTCTATCCTCTCAGCCATCCAGCAGACACAACCTGCTTCCCTGCGCACAGCCAGCCGAACAGAAACCATTGCCCACTTTTAAAACACTGCAGCAAGCAATGACAGAAACCTGCCCACGCCGGGCTGTTTACAGACGAACAGAAACAAACAAACGCGAGACAAGTCTGAAGGGGAGAAGAGAATCAATTTCAAAGAGCTTTGAAACAGACAAGTCCATGGGGTTGAAGGAAATCGGTTTCAGGGAGCTTTTAACTTGTTGGACTGCGAAAGATTTGACGGGGAGCAATTAAGACTTACTTTTTCCCTGCTGGAAGAAAATTTACCTTGGGAAGTGGGAGCGGGCACTTCGATGAACAAAACACAGGGACAAAACCTACCCGGGGCTCGGGGTAAACCCCCACCGCCAACTGAGCCTGAGCAGCAAGCAGGGCATCACAAACCCAGCTCTCAGCGAGACGCACTGGGCGCGACCGAAGTTATTTAGCGCCGTACCTCGACCGGGCAGCCATCGCGGGGTTATCCTGCCAAGCGTCCTCTATCCATGAGCTCCGTCCGCAGCTGTCCAGGCTCTACCCCGCTGCCCCAGCCCGCCGTCCCATGTGCAGGCCGCGTCCCCGCCGGTGCCCGGTGCCGCCGCGCCGCGGCTCCCCCCGCCCGGGCGGCCGGCGCTGGGCTGGGGCTCGCTCATTTTGATCGACATCCGGGCGCCCAGCCCTCCCCCGGCCGCCGGCAGGGAGGGGGGCCCGCCCGGCCCCGGGGGACGGCCCCGCTCCGGCCCGCAGCCGGCGGGGACAGGTACCGCCGTCCGCCGGGGCCTTGGCTCCGCTCGGTGTCCTTGCGGTGCCCGGGGCGGCGGGACCCGCGGCAGAGCGATCCCCGTGCCCGCCCCGCGCCCGCCTCCCCCTGCCCGGCCGAGCGCTCGTGGTACGGTCCGGCCTCTGCCCGGGCGGGAGGGCCGTGCCGTGCCCCGGCCCGCTCTGAGGCGCTGCCCGCCGCCAGCGCGGCCAAAGGGCTCGGGCCCTGCCCTGCAGCCCTGCCCGTGCCCCTGCGCCGTCTGATGAAGTTATTTGCTGTTTGGCTTGGGTTTTCTTTTTATTTTTTTTGTAATTATTATTATTTTCATGGGAGTCTTTTCTTTTTAGAAAAAAAAAAAAAAAAAACAGAATAAAACGGCACGAATTTTTCAAAATTTCGGAAGTTGCAAAATCTTCGAAAGGAGCACACAGCCCCGCTGCAGACACGCGTCCCAGGTGTCGGCGCAGATGCAGCGGGGGAAGTCCTGAGCGCGCTGCTAAAGCCAGAGGTGGAATTGCAGGCTAAGGAACCTTTGGGAAGGGGTTTGTTGTGCGCAGATGAAGCTGGTTATGCAATTTCTCCTGGGCTCTGGTCCTGGCCGCGGTTTGCAGACGCGCTCGGAAAGCAGCAATACCTGCTGCTCTGGGTGTTTCTTGGCACAATTATAGAAAAAAAGAACTACTGCAACTGCTTTCAACCAGGAACTAACCAAGCATTAAGCAGGCGAAAAACATTTATCCAAGATTCCTTTAACTTTTCTCTGCAACTGTGTATGGCTAAGGTTTCTACCAACGCTGCAACAACATCATGTTCCTCCTAATTTTCTGGTTTAAAGTACAGCTTGTGTCAAAGTACTTGACGGATACCAGGAGAATGGTTTATACTTCATTGTTTTCCTATTCCAGATAACCGTTATGGGAATCTGGAGTCTGAGCTATCTCCACAAAGATTAAATAAAATTCACATCAGCTCTTACAGGTAGAACAAAAGATAATGGAAAAAAAAAATATTCTCTAGATTTTCCACAGCAGCTGCGCCTTCTCAAGGAAAAAAAAAAAAAAAAAAAAGGTCCGCTTCTACCTGCCCTCCCTTCAAAAGCACTTGTTTAAGTGCATCTGACAAATCAGTGTTTCTCCAAAGAAAGCTTTCTGTCAGAATATGTCCTGTTACCTGTTGACTCCTCTCTCATATTCATTTCCAAAATCAGCAGACTGCAGCTTTTCTCACCTGTTTCTATTCACTGATCAGGGATACAAGTGTCCTCTTTTTTTACATTGTCTTCTTAAGCTGTACTGCTAAGGAAGAAAAATGTCTCCCTCAAGTAAAATGCAAAAAACCCTAAATCAATAAAATAAGCTCTTTGTACTCTTCAGTTCATCAGAAGCTCAGAAATACACTACAGAGCTCTCTCTCTTAAAAACCTATCAGGAAAAGCTACATACAGGTGGTCATCATTCCAAATGGTATTTAAGCTGTATATAATACCTGAAGAGCCATTCATATGCATTGGATGAGAATGGAGCTCTCCAAGATGAAGCTTCACAGATTTAAACACTTCACAGAAATGCAAATCAAACCAAAAAACAAACAAAAGTTTGCAGGCAGCCTGGATACTATTGTTACTTAATTCTGAACTCCTGAATGAAAGGACAGACCACCAACCTCAGACACCAATGGTAAAGCACAGGCTGTGAATACATTATGTTATTATGTTTCTTTTAATGCCCTCTCACCTGCCTATAGACCTACCTGTATCTAGACATGTTTACCAGAAGGGCATTTCAACGGGGAGGAAAAAAAAAAAAAAAACACAGAGACGTTTCAAGTATGAAGCAACATTATTTCCACACAAGATGCAGATACTGATACATTTCCACAAAAATTATCTAAAGTATCTACAGCAGAACTTGTAGAAGGATGATGGGTATCTCTTTGCTCACCACCAGCAGTGCTGGCCATACCAGAGCGTTGGTTCGGGAAGGGGAAGGAAGCATCCCTTAACTCCAGAAAAAAATAGAACATGACATTATACTAATAAAGGTATGATAATTCATTAGGTTTGTGGGACAAATGCCAGAAGCTTGTGGCATTGTGAAACAATCAAGCATAGAGTACCAGTGAAGAAGGAACACATACCAAGCAATAGTAAAATCATTAGAATAAAGACATGTCAGTAAGCTTTCCTGAAATACATTTGCAGTAAAGTAAAACATGTATTTGTTTATACACAGAAATAGGTCAAACTCATGCCCTTACCACACTGTTCAAAACATCTCATTGCACTGGACTGCATCACGTTTTTAAACAGACACACCCCCTTACCTTCACTCTTCAAGAGCCACTGCTGTCCTTTAATTAACATGTGTTCTCCCAGCTCTGTTGACAAGAAATCCATCTTACCGCTGCCATTTATTGCCACTGATGAGTCCTTCACATTTAGAGGTGAAAAGGGTCCAATGGATATTGTGTTTCCGGCCTGAGGGAGCCGTGGGTGGCCTTTTCATTTGCAAAGGGCACTTCTGCGCCAGGTCAGAAGGCAAGGACCATACTCCATGAAAGCCCTGCTGCCCCAGCCCGGTAGAACAATCGCTGACCCCTGTGCCCCTCTGGCTGTCAGTGCCCTTCTGCCCTGCATCTCCCTGCTACCTCTACCAGAGGCTCCACACCTGCAGAGTTGCTTGTGTTCTGGCAATCCCAAACCCTACACGGACCTGCCAAGGGCTTGATTCTCTTGTGTCTTTCCCCACCGGTAGGCAAGAAGCCAGCAATGCAACAAATGAGCGTGTTGGTGCTATAAAGCAAGGGCTACAACCATAATGCACAGGCTTTCAAGAATTCCACATATTTGGAGGAGTTGGTTAATCTCATCTTCAAACTCCTGCCTCCACAGCTGAGCTGGAAAGTGACAAAACTCAGATACCCACCCAGGCAAGCACACACAAAAACCAGTTCAACAAGGTAAATGAAGCTGTGAGAAATGACGTGTCTGAAGAAGGCTGAGGCAGCAAAGCTCTCTGTTAAACCTGATTCAGCAAAGCACTTTCCTGTAAACTTGTTTTATTACATCTCCTTAACCTTAGCACTTTCCAGAACCAAAGCTGACTGCCAGGAGCACATCCTCACTGGGCAAATCCTGGAAAGCACTTGGATTTGACTGGGTCTAACCCACACAGTGGAGCTACAGTGAGATTAAAGGAGCCGCAGGACAAAGGAAAGAAACAGCTGTGTACAACATTGAAAAAAGGAGCAGGGAAGAATACAACAGGATATGTTGACTTTAATAAAAAAGACTAACTTGGGTACAGTCTGTTACGCAAGTAATTGCTCTACTGATGTCAGGAATCAAACTTTTCTGAGAAGAGAGGTCAAACAACCCTTCATCTTTCAATATCTAAATTAAAGAAAACAGATTTTAAAAAGAAACCACCTTCTCACAGGCACCAGACTCTACCAGAGGCTACATCCTACTAGCATTTGGCAGTCAACGGGAGCAATTTCCATCATCTTACTTGGCATTACTCACTTATCACTCTGAGTGCCTTAAAATGTTCCATAACACCTATGAACTTCCACAAGTTAAGGTCCATTCCTTGCAGATGTATTGCCAAAAAAAAAAAAAAAAAAAGAGAAGATAGTTGTACCTCGGAGAGTGGTATGAGTGTAAAGCACACTGGCAGCTGTAAAGATCTAAATGAGAAACATATGGAAACTGCATTAAAATTATCCTTGGGGGAGTTGGGCAAGGACAGAATAAATACATTTTGCAAGTTATATGTGTCTAAAACCCTCATTGTCCAAACTTCCAAAGAATTGTTCCTGCAAGCACTGTACCCTAAGCACTACATCTGTGTGAGGGTCCCACTGAGACCCAGTGTCGAGCACTGATCATTTCTCAACAGATTCAAGTTAGAGAAGGCATCAGTTGTTTGGTAAAATACAGCATGTTAGATTTAAAACTCCTTCAACTCAGTGGTTATGATTTTTGCATTGAGGGGGAGGATTATTTTGTTTAAACCATCTTGATATTTGTCACAGCACCTGGGAAGCCAAGATTTCAAAAAATTAATTCCTAGTTATTGACACTGTTCTGCATGTCTGTAAGTTTCATTATAAAGTCTTAATTTGGGTAAGATTCTCTAGAAGAGAAAAAGCAGATATTCAACATCTCTTTTACAAAAGAGCAGCACATTGTACACAATAGATGCCACCCAAGCTTTGCTTCAACAGTCAAAAAGGCCAACCCAAAACATGCTTCCTTGGAGTCAACAGTGGGAAAAAGGGGGGGAAAAAAGCAAGCAAACATGATAAATCTTCAGTTTCCGAAGCAGCAAGTCATTCCAGCAATTGCTACAGTGAACAAAAAAAGAAATCTAAACATTTATTTCCTCCTTTGATGTGTGTCGGTGGGTGCACAATCTGAATTTAGGTTTGCGTGTGTTACATCCGAAATCTCCAGCTTGAATTAACTCTCCAAAACAATTTTGTACTGCAAAATTAAAATACAGAATACTCACCCCAACATTCCCACAGAGATTTTCAGAGTTGTGTGAATCCCTAGATTCTCCCTAGCAGTCTAAATCATCATTCAGTTATGATTATGTTCAGTGAAATACTACACAACAGGAAGGTTAGATGGAACCTAAAGAACAGTTTGCTTACCTGAGGCAGCAAATCATTTTAATTTTTGATATGTATTAGGTTGACAGCTTTTTCCACACACAATTCCCAATACTGATAGGCTGAGGCACAATCTCTGCATCAAACATACAGTTCAAGAAGCTGAGTTCAGGAAAAGCTTGTAAATGCTGGGAATTCTCCTGCAAATGCTTCTTTTGGTTTCAGAGACCTCTTATAGCCACACACACTCATTAGTAGATCACAATGAATGTTTGCAGAATTTTGCCTTAACTGTCAAGAAACAACAATAAAGATTTAGTAATTGCCTGTCTGGAATGGCAAGGCAGTGGCAGCTGCCATGTGACATTGGCTCTCATGGCAGGTTTTTCAAAGGATGAGCAGCTGCCAAAGCCAGCATCTCTGCTGAGCTCTTCAGCATTCCTCACAGGGAGCTCAACTGCAACTGGATGAGGGACACTGGCTCGAGATCTTCAGGGACATGCTATGCAGAGAGCCTGGAATGTCCAACTGACAGTCACTGGCACTGTTCCTAAATATACAAGCCAGACATGTGGATCATATGTAGCTAAGAAAGGGAGAACCAAGAGATCAGTTTTTCGCTTCTCCTAGCAGTGATGCTGCATTTCAGGTCAGCTCCTAAAGAGAACTTCAGGCTTGGCCAAGAGCATGACAAATGAGGCTACTGCTACTGGCTCCAAGATATTTTGTTCAACTTTGAGAATAAATGTGCTGTTAGGGCCCTCCCTTTAGACAACCAAATAGGCCTCTGATGAATGTCAACACTCATGAAAAGGGGAGAAGGGGAGAAGAGAAAAAACAAACATTAAAAAGATAGCTATATATTAAAAGGTAGCACTGGATAAAAATTCAAAGCAGCAACGTTCAGGAAGCAAGGAGGAAAGAAAAGGGGAAGGATCTTGTAGCAATTAATGCAATCCTCCTGTCACTGTAAGAGCAGTTTCACCTATCAGGGCCCCTCAGAGACAGCTAAGTTTCAGCCACTACACAATTGGCACCATTTTGGCTCATCACAGTAAATATATAAAAAAGAAAATCCTCTTGTTTTGGTCCATGCAAAGGGGGTGAACTCACTCCTACAATGCTATTCACTCCCAATGTTCACCACTTATTTCTCTCAATCCTGTCTGCCCCAAACTTTGGTTCACAGAAGAGCAGAACTGATGGCATCAAAATCAATTCATGAGGCCTGGCCTGGCCCATGGGTGTACTGTGCAGCCATGTTCTACAAAGACTTCGGAAGAAGTGAATCCTGCCTGGAAACAGGTTAAAAAAACTTTGATTAATTGAGTGCAAGATCACCTCAGCAGAAGCAAAGTCTCAAACAAGAAGAAATAGGACAGAAAATGCTTACATTTCAATTTGTGACATTCATTTGTAGCATGTCATATTCTTGAGGGAGCAAAATTACTTCTGGTAGGGGTCCAGGCTACATGAGCTTAATGTGAAGCCTTGAGAACCAACCCACTTAGAGCAACTGATATGAAACAGGAGTGCAAGTACTTTGATGATTAGTGAGGCAGCTGAGCTCTAGGTCATGGCTTTAACACCAGGCAAGGGACCATCAGACACCCATTCTGCAAGCCACAGAAGGAAGGAGGGTTTCCTCAGCCAAAGCAGGGACCTCACGTTGTAACAACACGGGCAGATGGAGATGAACACACACATGTGACTGAACAGGGTGTGGGGGAAGCCTGCTCTGCTGCCAACTCGACACAGCTAGAAGCATGTGAGCAGCCAGCTGTAAAATCTAGATTTCACCAAACAATCTCCAAGTTTGGCAAATGCCTTTGACAGAGTCAGGTTTTCAACCACACTGATGCCCCATGGATTTGCAGTTGCGTGGGCACTATTAACCTGAGTGCACCCCGATGAGGTTTGCCAAGTGGGGAAACAGGCACTTCAGAAAGGAGACTCATAGTGCAGGAAGACCTGGACAGGCTGGAAAAGTGGGTATTATGGGTTCCTTGGGCTAACATGAACCCTGTGAAGTTCAACAAGAACAAGTGTAAGATCACAAAAGCTGCTTGAAAGACCAAGGTAAGAGCTAGACAGAGGATGTTTTTAAATAAACATTTCACTTTGACTAGACTCTTCTTAAGGGCTTTGTTAGAATTATGATTGCTTGGCACAATTTCCTTTTGGATTCCTCTCCTGGATGAGCTGATTCATACACAGTGAGTAAGGCAACTTTATGTTCCAGAGGAAGGGGAGCATTTTGAAATGCCCTTTGTGGAAGGGCACCTCTTTCCATTCACCTCTTTCAGCTATGCTGAGATCCTTTGTGCTCGAAGGTGAATTTTTACTAAAACTAACTGGAATGTAACATCATCTACCTCTCCACATTTATAATATGAAAACTTCTCATGCCAGATGCTGATTTGTGTTCTTACCTAGGGCCAAGAACACTGGTAAATCTTAAAAAAAATAAGTGAACGAGACAACTGGACAACCGGACAACACAACACTGTCAGACTGCACAATAAATTGTGCAAGAGAAGCCAAGAGGTCTTGAATTATAAGGTTGCACTTGATTTCTGCCCAGTTCCATAACCTTGGAATGCAAAAAAAGGTTAGTGTATCCCTAGGAGCCTCTGATACCATGCCCAAATTCGGAAAACAAGTTCTGAAACTGCATTATCTCTATGTGCTATAAACCATCAAGTAAGTCACTGGTCACCCAAGTAAAATAATGTATCTCTCACTGGAGAGTAATAAAAAGAGAAAGAAAAAAGATCAAGTGATTAGGGGGTGGGCAACGAAGGTAAGTACTCTTGAGGTAAATAAGAAAACCCTCCCTAGTAGTACACCTATGTGGATGGACACACAAATCCCACTTAGGCAAATGTTTCTGCTGAATCCTGTGCTGAGAAAACGCTGATTTCTAAAGCAACCATCAACATGCCAGGGCTACACATCACTAGACAAGGAGTTTATATTCAAAGTCCTGGGACCAAAAGGTCCAAGACAAGTAGTCTGAGCTGCTGGGAGCACAAAGCAGTCATGGTAAGGACTTACCACAGCAGACAGAATTGCTGAATGCTTACAGCAATACAGGGATTTGAAATAAACAAAACAAAATTTAAGCTCTGCTGGGAAAAAAATGCAGCTGTGCATGAAAAAGCAGGTTACAGAAAGGGGATGAATGCAGAATAATTATCATATGAATGGACAACCTTGTAGGGCTCACATAACTCCTGCCTAAAACTAACCTTGTTTGCTAGTGCTTTCTGATTCCCTGAGAAAAGGAAAGCAGGTAGCTGTGCTCAGGGAATTATTTCCATTATGGGACATGAGCAGATTGTGCAGATGGGAAGACTGGCAGTGCTCTAGGAACACTACCATTGAGGAAAAGCCTCCTGATAACCACTCACTCTCCTGTTATCTATAGCATCAGCATGATTATCTTTTCATATCAGAACTGGGAACACTGCCTTTGTGTCATTATATCAATAGCTAGCTTTAGGAGGAACCAGGCAGTGTCACCTCTGCTTCAGAGCATTCAGCACCTATTAAAGACATTGAGGGGATAAATGGACTTGACCTTACTTTATCATTTCATCTAGTGTAAATGAACATTTTCCTCCTGGATGCATCAAGATGACTCAGACCAGTTATTTTAATTACGAGGCCAGAGGTCACTGTTCTTTGAGACATTATTATTCCTTGTTAGAAGACAAACTTAAGAAAAGCCTTGTCACATACTAGGACTGTACTGAACACTGCAGAACCTGAAGACAGATTTGAACACAGGAAACCTGTGACTGTGGGGACCATGCCCTATGGGATGTCTTCATTCTCTGTCCTGCAGTAGGCTACACACAGGAGATACAAGGAAACACAAGCAAAGTTCTGCTGCACTCCCCAGCATGTTACCACTCAAGGCCAGGGTAATTTTAAACCTACAAATGTTTGACAAGAGAAAATTTATTTCCTTGACAAGTGCCAAAGGAGCTGTGGAGAAAGTGACCCCATTCTACAGTGCATAGCCAAGAACTCTCTGGCTTTGTCCTCTAACCCTGTCCAGCTTCCAAAAGGCTACTGCAAGGCTTGCTCAGCACATCAAATTTGGCTTACCCACCTCAAGGAGACAGACACACCAAATGCTCAACACACTCCAACTTCAGTAGACTTGCCTGAAAGCCCAGCAATTTTAGAGGTGGAACCAAAATCAAGTTCCTTTACTGAAGCCTTGAGTTTTACCTCTGACAAGGCTTCAAGGAAGGAACATTAACTTGAGGGGGTTTTAATGGGATATCTCAGTGTATCTGTTCTTTAGGACCGTGCAGAAATATCCAATCTGGCTTTAAAGAGAGCTGAGACGGGCAAAACAGACCATACAAAGCTCCTTGTTCCTGAATACCAGGCTACATCTGTGACCAAGTTAACTTGTTTAGGGATAATAATTTGTTTGGGAATCTGTACTGAAATTACAGTCAGAGCCCTACCAGGGAAAATTTTTTACTATGGAGGTCATCACAGTACAACGAGGAAGATGAAATTCATTTCCTAGAACCCACTTGAGGAAATTACCAATTAAATCTACTCCCAGTCCAATAATTTATCCTTCAAGTCACGTTCTCATAACCAGCAAGATCTTTCCAGCACTTCATTAAAACAAAACCAACCACCCTTTTCCTGACATCTCATTAAGAAGCAAAATTCCCCACTGAGCCCACGGGCTGGCCAACACAAGACAGTAGGAACTAAGCCCAAGCAATGATGTCCAAATTGAGATCTGAATGTCAGCCACAGGATGTGGTGTTCTGCCTTTTTGTTTGTTTGTTTACCCAAGGCAGCAATGGAAATTCAGCCATCATGTCCACAGCAATACAAGACTTTCCATGATGGCTATTCTCAATTTTATCAGAAGCTGACATTAACTGGATGGCCCAAGATGTGTATCTGCAAGAGATCTATATAGGCCAAAATTTCAGACACAAATGGTCATTTCCATCCTCACTCTCTCATGGGAGAGGCTGCTGTGAAATGTTCCACTCCACAAATTCTCCAATGCCCAGATGTGATAGATTCACCGTTGTCAAATATAACGCTTTCATCAGTCAACATTCCACTGGACAGGTCACTTGAAATTGAATGGGAGCTCCAGAAGGAATTTTTCTAAAGACAGAATCCAGAAATTTAGTTTACCTCCAATTCCAATCCAGTGGCTGTGCTCCAGTTTGCAGCAAACACTACTCAGAACCACATGCCATGGGAGCTTGTTATCTCATGATGTACATGTAAGTCCGCTCTTCTTTGCCTTTAAGCATTTACTTGTATCAGCCACTTTTTGTCAATATTTTCCTTCCCAGTGTTGACTTGGCCTTTACTTCTCTGCTGGCTTGTTCATTCATTTATTTGCCACTTTGCCCAGCCAGGACAATGTCATTCTCTGAATGAATATTTGGGGAATGAACACTCTTAATATTCAGAGCCTTTGCTACACTCCCCTCTCAAAGCTGCTTAAATGCTGAATAACAGTTCCCTGAGTTTACCCCTGAGATCAACTGCACTGAGAAGGCAGCACAGGACAGATTCTCCACTTCAGCTGTGCCAATATCCACAAGCTACTCGATGCTTTCCCCAAGTAATGTTCTGATTTGTCTATCAGTGGATGTCACAAATTCAAACTTCCACCCAGATGATGGTTCTTTTTTTCCCCCACACAGGTAGTTTTAGAAGGACTTCAGTTGTAAGGAAAGAGGCTACTCAGAAGCATTCAAGTAATAACACTAACAAACCCTCAAAACAGTTTCCAAGGAGCAACTTGGAAATCCCTCCTTTGATGCCCTTCTCTTTTCAGGCAAAGACCAGCAAGGAAAACAAAGATGTGATAAACTACTAATGGCACAGGGCTGCTTATGTGGCAAAGCATTTGTGCTTCTGTCAGCTAATTCTGGCTGAAAATACAAAAGAATCCTTTCTCTTTTGGGTTAACACACAGGGTAAGTTCTTTAATTAGATCTATAATGGATTATACATCAGTTTTTTCCCTAGTCAGTAAACTTCCTGCTAAAAATCAGATACCTATATAAAGGAAAATCCCTTTCAGCTGGAGCATGTCCTGGATGCTTACTCAGCAAGGCATCCCAGTTCTTAAAAAAACAAAGCCTCTCAAGATTTTCTGCCCCTGCAAATCATATAGTCAGCATAGTAAGACAGCACATAGCAATTTTCCTTTCAAGGAACTAGGCTTCTTAATAATTTTACTTCTCATTTCTTCAAAGAGGGCATAAGGATTTTAAGTAATCTAATCCTTTGAAGAAAAAGATGAGCATTGGTGCATATGTCCAAACAGATTGTCCACAGAAACAAAGTTTAAGCCATCCCACTGCATAAGCACATCCTTTCTTTTGTAATGAGTTTTGAGCTGTGGGATCTGTTTCAACCAAACTGACCACATCAGGTGTCACAAAAGGGAAGTTCCACCTGTTTACCAGAAAACAGACAACCTTCCAGTGTCCTCAGCAAGTGTCAGACTAGAGAGCATTCAGTCTTTATTCAATATTCTATTCCTCAGCGTTGACACAAAAACCCCAAAGAAATTCAGAGCACTTCTCAAAAGAGGCCAAATGCTACCTTTCACCATACAGGCATGATTTCTCAGGATCACTTGAATACTTTGTGTGTGTGCATGTGTTTCTTTTATTTTGTTCATATCTCTGCTTTTTTTCTTTGTGTGTGGGTGTTTGTTCTTTTTCTGAGGAAGGGGAGGTTAGGTCAAGTTAGTTATCCTTTGCTTTTGTGTGTCCACCATTGAAAGGAAATTTAGTATAGCACACCATACTACAGATCATCATATCTCTGAGTACAAAGCCACAAAATATGGAATCTTTCACTGATTTGTGCTTCCCATAAGCTGCAATCTGATGCAAACTGTTTGTGCTGTACTTGGCTCCGTGCAGCACGCTATACAAAATCTGTTCCTGTTTCTACATTTTTTGGCAGGTACCTAAAAACATTTAAAAGAAGAATTTAACTGCCTTAACCATACTGTCTGGTTACCATAACATTTTTCTTTTTGTTTCTAAAACCCAGACACTTCCAAACCCTCTGAACTTACTATTTATGTTAAAGCACCAGCAGTTTATTAACTAGCTTTGTTTACTTACATTGCCTGTATACAATTGTCCTGAAAATTTTCTGTCTTCAATTTATAGCTCCTTCATATAGATATACTGCTAAAATGGCTAATCAATTTGCTTCTGCTTTTATCTACACAGAATTAATTTTCCTTCCTCAAGCTATGCTGCTCTGGAAAATGCACAATTTTTCTGTTATGCTGGAGGGAATAAAATACACAGTATAACCAACAAGCAAAAAAGGCTCTTTTCCTTTTTTTAAGTCCTGCTATTGCAAGGCAGTGATTGCCTCGAGTTTTGGGACACTGGAACACTGTGGGCTACTATTCTGAAGAGTCAAAACCTTGATTAATAACCAGCCTCTGAACTTCTACCACTTTAATGCAGAATGTTGTTAAATTAGCACTCTTACACCTTTCCTGACAGCACAAAAGCCTCAGTTCTGGCAAGGATTGCTGGGACAGGAATATTGCCCAAGCCCTCAAATGACCACTCAAGGGTGATGTGTTGGCTGATGGCATTTATTCACCATCCAAGGCTCCCATAGAGCTTAAAATGAAAATTTTCTATCTGAACAGTTTTGACTGTTTACAGTACCACTAAACCACTGAGCTACTTAGAATCCCATACCCTGCCTTCAACCTCAAGCCTGGTTGCCATAAGCAGCGTAGGTTTTACATTGTTGCCAGAATGCTGCTGTAGCAGTGCAAACACACTCCCCAAAAAAGTGATTTCATCTCAATGCCCAGGTGTGCTAAAAACAAGGAGGGAGAAAAAATAAACTCTTCCTTTCACCATAGTGGGAAAACTCTCCAGAAAGGAACCCACAGTTCTGCCAGATTTTTCAAACAGATACTGAAGAACAGAAGGACACTGAAAACTTACAATGTGCAAAGCCCTTATGTCTTAAGGGCAGCAACCACAAGGAATTATGCCATGGCTGGCCAAGAAAAATCAGTCACAAGGACATAAAAATAGCCGGACCCACTGTGATCAGTGTACATTAGGTATATTTTTATTTACAGAGTAGAGATGCCTAATCAATTATAAGGTTAGACACCCAATAATTCAGCTTTTTCTGTGTAAAAGTATATAAATATATACATGAAATCCTATGAAATAAACATTATTAACTGTGATACAGTTAACATTCACTACTATCCTTATGCTAACAGGCATCTCTTAAAGCTTAAATGCTGATTTCAAGACACCTTCTATAAAATAGCTGTAATTGTACTAGAAGGGCAAAAATTCTGTGCCATGAACAAGCTTTCAAAAGACACTAGTAAAATGTTTTTGTAATAAACTTGGCCAGGATAAAAATACTGCTTCATCCCTCCCACTTCCCCACCCTGTAAGAAACAAATACCCAAAACAGTTGCAGAACTGCAGGAAGTAGTACAGGATTACTTTTTTCTTCTTCTTTACTTTTCTTTTTAAATTTAAATATTTTTTTATTTCAGTATTTTATGACATATTAAGAAAGCTGCAAAAAAAATTGCAGCTTTATTAAATATTGTTATACAAAAATCTCATGTGCATCCATGGGGCTGAAGTATAATGGTATTGTATGAGCTATACCTTTCCCTTAGAACTATATACCTTTTTTGGAATGATGGAGAGACTTTATAGAGAAGACATTGGACAGCAACTGAAGAAAGGGATTAGAAAACTATTGGCTGGACAAATAAAATGCTCCAAAGCCTCTTGACCTCCTTGCTTCCTTATTTTAAATGCACTCCTGCTTCAGTCTTTTTATTTGTCTTTCTGTTGTTCTTTGTACTGGAGATGGTTCAGGACATAAAGGACAACTTGATAGCAGAAAATGTACTGATCCTGTAAGGAAAAGGAAATTACACAACAAATGAAAAATGCCTGCACCACCTAAGTGCTCTCACTTGCATTTCACAGTTGCACAGCACTTTCAATACTAATTACACTATTAAAAAATAAAACCACCCCCACCACCAAATCACAAAGAAAACAAAAGACCCCAAACAACAAATACCCAAAAACCCAAAAAGGCCACAGTGGAAAAATACATGACCTCAACTTAAAGCAAACAAAACAGATACTCCTCTGCCAATGAAGATATATCTCATATGGTACATTTATCCTTCTTTCACACTAAAACCACCTTAAAGGAGACTAGGCACTTTATGTAAGTAGAAATGAAGACAGCAAGTGAATTTCAAGGACTTGCATCAATGCCAGCTAATACAGAAGTCAGAGGACAGTGGAACTTCTTACCTTAATCTCAGTGATAGGGTGTTTGGGGTGTGAGGTAGGGATGGGGCTGATAGTTTACTGGCTGTATTTCAGGGGTTTTTTTAACTATGGCTTCACAATTCCTTCCCATTCAAAGAAAAAGTGCAGATTTTAACAAGACCTTGTGATGAACGTCTCTAAAGTTAATTAGCTGTAGATCCACATTACTCCTACAAGATTGACCTTCCAGCTGAATATATTCCCAAAAGATCTCAAGACTTCTCTGACAGTATCAGTGATTCACAGCAGCTACAGTTAGGCCCTCTCTTCAGTTTATAATGCAACTTTAAACTAAAAAAGCTTAGCTGACCTCTTCTACTAGCACATGCTTTTGAAGATGAAAACTCACAATTGTTTTTTTTTAAACACAGATCAAAACAATACAGCATGTTAAAAATGGCTTGTGTTTATAAATGTTAAATACATCCTGCTACTCAGCTGATTTAATTCTTGTGACACAAATGTCGCATTACAGTGCACAAAGACAATTGCAGTGTGCATCACGAAGTTCTCTGGCAACTTCAGATGGTTCAGTGGACACCAGTAAATTCAGACTCACCTCTGTCTGAACCATTCCGTGTCTCTGCAGACGCATCGTGCGCACCAGGTCCGAGATGTCGAACTACCAAAACAAACAGCAAGTTAAAAAAGATAGACGTGCAGAACAAAGAAATATCCCCAGCATCAAACCAGGGAACAGAATTAGCTATATTAGTAGTGAAACAAATAATTCATCATAGCCTATGTTTGTCTGGTAGGTAAATAGCAAGTGCTGTCTCTGGGTAATCTGGTTGTGGCCCTACATCAGACACTCCCCCTTGTTTTCTTTCTGTACACAGGCCCCTTGCTTACTCTTACTGGGAGCTAAGAACGCAGAAAAGAGCCCCTTGGTCCAACCTACCAGAACACCTTTTATTTATTTATTTAATTTATTTATAAAGTTCTAGATATTCAGAGGGTGCTTAGAAGCTCCACTGAGCTAAGCATAACGTAGCTCATTTTCTCTAGAAATTCACCAGATTTGCTTCACCAAGGCCGCTGCAGGACACAAACATAAGGAAGCTAGCACCCTCCTGTGGATCACCCTGGAAACCATATCCCTGGTTGTGCTGGAAAAGTTAATTTATACACCCCTTCCACCAATTGCTGAAGCCATTGTGGCAATGCCATTTCTCCCATGCTATATGCCAGAAGTTCACTATGGTAGAAGATGCCCTTGCAACATACTTCAACTGCACCAGGTCGCTGACGTTCCCTGAGCTAACCCAAGAGCCACTGGACATACCCCATGTGGTATAACCAACAGCATGGCACACTCTTTAAAAAAGATCGCACGGATTCAGTGGAACACATTCCCTGCAGGTCAGAAGCACTGCTGAGCCCATCCCCTGGGATACTCACATCGAGGTCTCTGCTGATCAACCCCAGGACCACATCTATACAGATGAGGGTGCCTGACCTCCCAATGCCTGCACTGCAGTGGGTGATGATGGGTCCTGACTTGTGGACGTGCCGCATGTAGGAGATGAAGGTGAGCAGATCATCTGGCTGGGAGGGCGTGTCATGGTCAGGCCAGGCAATGAAGTTCAGGTGGGAAATGTGCCGCACTTCACCTGTCTGAGGTTTAACAACAGTAACAACGTGTAGCATGCGGCAAGAAAAAAAAAAAAACAAAATTGAGCTCCCAAAGAAAAGTCTCAGAATAGAGGGATTTGACCAGTGAAGATGCTCTGTAATTCAATAAAACAAGAACTAAATTGGAAGTAACTGGTAAGTAAAAATACAAGGTGCACTGTGCAGACTGAGCTGATCATGCACAGGACTCAACCATCCAGGCTGAATTACTAGTGAATTTCATATCACGTTTCTGTGGCCAATGGGAGCCAAAATTTAGAGTCTCATTAGTGTAATGAAATCATAGCCTGGCCCAAATGCTTTCTCCTATAAAGATCACAGAGCAGCACAAGCTGCAATGAGGAACAGCTGCCCAGTAATGATCACTGAGCAAAGAGGAGAAGCCCTGGGCTGTCTTTTGATGTAGACAATGCAAGTGAAAGCAGACAAGGCAGAAGTATAAGGATAAATATGGCAACACTCAGAAAAAACTCTAAGCATGCAGAATTAGATTCACTCACCTGAATCTCTTGGAGCTCCAGCACTCTGATGATGAAGCCCTTCAGCTGCTGAAGTCTCACAAGAGCAAGGCGTAGTCTGTCATTGATCATGGTGGTTTTATTGAGCACATCTGGCCAGTAACGCTGACACTTTATCTTTTCTCCCTCGACCTCCTGAGTCATCATGGCAATCACAGTACAGTTTTGTTCCCAAACCATTTGCCAGAAATCTGCTACAGTAGTAGGAAGAGGTCCTTGGCATGCAATGTAAACGAACTCCTCATTGCCCACAGGCATTCGAATGAAGCTGGCATTGATGTATCCACCTTCAACCCCGAGAGGGACTCTGGTGGTGTCATCTGTCATCCCCACACAACAGAAAGACCTCATGTTAGCTGTGCACATCATCACACTTCCACACAATACAGGGGCTGAGCCTTACACACTCACACAGCACTTATCCCCACAGATACTTTCACAGCTTGCTTCAAAGGAAATAAATCACTTAAATACTTAATTTAGGGCACTAATCAGTACTTTCAATAATGAAAAATATGTTTTCAGGAGAAATATAAATCAGCAGACAGGTGGGATAAGTGATTTGAACTGCAGCAACTCTGAAAAACAGAGGTTGAGTTTTTCTCACAGAGAACTAACTCGTCAGTTCTTACTTCACACCTAACAAGCAGAATTTTATGGCAGGAAAATGACTGAGCAATAGCACACATGTCTGTTTTGTCAATTCTGCATGAGTAAAACTGAAAAAACCTTGTCTGGTTCCACATGTATACATCATTTAAGCTTGGGATCTGCTGAAACAACTGAAAAGTCTGTGGACATCCATCCCTACCTACCACAGCACAGTAGTATATTGTTCACTGATCTTAAGCTGTTTTATAAATGCTTGCTTTATTTTCATCCTCACTAGGATTAGAAATCAAACCATCCCACCTCTGATCTGATCCATCTGACCATACAGGTGGTGACAGAGTATCAGCTGTGAATTTCAAAGGAGTTAGGACTTACAAGGAAGTATGTTTTTATATCTGTTCTTTCTCCTGTTCTCCTTTGCTTGTCCAATCAAACACTGGTCCAGAGGTTTTAACTCCTGAAGGTTCTGTAAAGAAGCAATTGCATGTTCATTAGGAAAGCACTGATTGGTAATAAGAATAAGAGTGGTTATGTTATCAAGTCATTAACAAACAGAACAATTAAAACCCAAATCCTAATGTGGATATGCAAAATAATGCAGTCACAGGAAGGAATCTTTTACAAAGCCAAAAAAATGAAATGAACAAAAACCAAACCAAACAAAAAAACAAAAAAAAACAAAATAAAAACAAACAAACAAAAAAAAAACACAAAAAAAACCAAAAACACCAAACCAAACCCTACATACTATCGTTAAATATTTTCTCATTCTCTCAAAAAAGAGATCATGTAACATGGCTTACTTAAGACTTTGAAAAGACTGGTTTCACATTCAGCAGCTGGATTTCACAGCCTTTGTCTATGCCTGTTTACATCATATTCACTTGGTAATTTACCAGAAGCAAGAATGATGTAAAAACACTTATGAACTGAATTCAAACTGATCTCATCTCTCAGCAGCTTGTGGAAGAAGGGAGAGAGAAGTCTTTGGTGTTAAGTCTTTTCATCTCTTTTGAGCTTCCAATTAAAGAGCTGTGGTATTCAAGGCAGTGATGATCCAGCCATCCTATTTTTGTTTCATACTGGGAAAAAGGACTTTAAAGGACAAATAGTTACTCACTTCAATCTCTTTAGAAGGGACTCCCTGTTCCAGCAACCCACGCAACATCCTGATCACTGACTTCAATTTGGCTCCTGAATATTTGCCTCCAGGGAGCACATTCACAGTAGGCAGTGCAGAGATCTCTTCATTTGTCACTAGGGGGAAATCTAGCAGAAGATATAAATAAATGGCTAAAACCAAGGAAACATAAAACCGTAGCTCACAGTTGGATTTGCATGTTGCTGTTCACCACTGCACTACCTGTTTTCTCTTGCCTCTACACACCAGAGAGAACACACAGCTCTCCTCTCAGTTTGACAGGCAAAACCAAATTAACTAGCAAAACCAGTAAGACACAAAATCAGCTCTGATGAATCCAGCAGCTAAAGGGAGTATTTTCCTGAACTTCCAATAAATACATTGAAGCAAACTTCAAGTGCATTTTAAATGTAAGTTCTTCACACAATAACCTACAAAATGCTGGACACACAGAGGGATGAATCCAGAACTTTCCCCATTACAGCCTGTAATTTGTTTTTAGTACTTATATTCAACATGTATGTAACATCTTACTATTATCACTTGGAAGGACACTTTTTTCCAATACAGATTGTCTCCCATCAGACCTTCAGTGCTTCTCTGAAGCACAACAAAATTCATAAACCAAGAATCTCTCTGGTATTGCAATTAGAAGTGTCCTAAACCTATAGACTTAGTCTGAAGTATGACATGGGCTAATACTGGATTGTATCATTATTCATCTGTTTAAATCAAAAATAAGTTCTATACCTTTAAAACTGGATCTGAAAGTGAAGGAAAAACGGTGGAATATCTGAGACAGAACACTATCTCAAAAAAAGCGAAGACTAAATTCTGCCAAACACATGAAGCTGCATGGAGTTCCACTCTGCCACACTGAGCAGCACGGGAAGAATGACAGTCAAGATAATAGTAGTGCCTTATCTGAGCATGGGGTAGCTGGTATGTGAAGCACATGATATATCAATCTAATCACAGTCAAATATATATTTATTGTTACAGCTTTTGTGAGACAGATACTGAGAAAGGAAGTATCTCAGCTAGTCCCAGCTCTTCTACAGCTACAGACACAACATTGCCAATACTTGTTCCTATTAACTCTCATATACTTATAACACAAAAACGTAGAGATCCTTCCCAGAGCATTGTTGAGCTTTTAGAATCCCCTTTATACCTGCCATGACACCCTCAAAATATATCCAGGATGTCTCAAAATTCACTTCTGTCTCTTTAATGTGACCCTGAAGTTTTCCACTGATTATGTTAAATGTCCTTGCCTTTATTTACTCGTTCCTGGCTGACTGATTCAATCGGCAGTTCATCACTTCCCCATGTGATTTCCTCCTCATCTGCCTGGCTCAAGGAAGGCTGTGGAGGGGATCTATAAGAGGACAAGGTATGGAAGTAAGAAAGAACACCTAGAACCAACACATTTGCAACCTAGTTAAAAAACCCCAACCAAACAAACCCCACCAGAAAGTAATTTATAGCTACAAATATTTCTGGACTGGACCCCGACCAGTGATCTCAAAAACCTTACTTCCACCCTCCCCCCTTATTTTTTTTTTTTTTTTTACATCCCCAAAGTGGATCTGAAAAAGATAACAGTGGAAAAAGAGCCAGGAATACACACATTTAGTAATAACTACCACTAAAATTATTTTTCAAAGGCTAAGCAATTAAATAGCATCCAATAGCAGATTTGTACCACTCATACAATTCACTACACTCAAGTATCTATTTTCAATTGTATGTTTTCTAGCTTTGTTGAAAATACTGATTATTGTATTAAGTATTTTAGGTCATAATGTCACTGCTTGTGCCAAGTCTCAACCCCAAGCTTCCCACAAGCTTAACAACACAAAACCATATACATTTTCACTGAAATTTCACTAAGAAAAACAACTTTGGGAATATCTAAGGTTTAAAGTGGCTCAAAGGGACAGCTATAGCTAGTAACTTGGTCAGGCCTATGCTTCGTGCTCCATGGAAAAAACAGTAAGCCCCAGACATCCAAATGGGAGCTGATGGAGCAGAGGAACTCTACACATGAGTTGCAGTGGTCTAAAACCAAAAGATCTAACACTAATGAAGCTTGGATAGATTTGAGCTGAAGACAGCATTGTTTGAATGTTTTCTTCACATCCAAGTACCAAGTTGTTAGCACAATGCAAATTATGTTATTTGGAGACATCTGAACACAGTCCAGTTACTTGCTACAACCACGTATCAAAGGAACAAATAAAAGTAGAGCATACCAAACCACATAAAGCTGATTAGTATTCAGGCAAATTACAACTTTTTAAGGAATAGACCAAGAGAATAATTCAACAAGACATTGCACAGATATTTTATTTGGTTTGTAACGGGGGTGCTTTTTTTTTTTGTTGTTGTTTTTCTCTCATTCCAACATATTACACTTCAGATTTCCAGACTTCACAGGTTTGCTTTAAAACAACACTAGAAAAGGAATCTTACCTTTCTGGCACAGCTTTTACTTCACAATAGTCTTCACAACCATTTATATGTGTTGGCTAGAAGTAGTATTTCAAAAAACATTAAAATACTGTTAAGTTGCAACATTCACATACTGCGAATTTTAAACAATTAACAATTACAGGGACTATTTCTGAAGGATACTAAGTTCAAAGCAGCACATAATGGAAGACTTTCCTCTTTTAGACATCTCATTAACCCAAAATAACAGAGGACAAGAACACTGAGCACTTGGAAAGATACTCTACTGTAACAAGGCCAAAAAACGATATTAAAATAATTCCTGACTCACATCAGCAGTAGAGTCACCTAAGTTTTCCCCAGCTGGCTTTTTTTGTTTCTGATACTTAGAAACCCTTTATGAGCTAAGCTTGACAGAGAAAACTTCTGCCTCAGAACTGTCAAGCCACAACTCCTGTACTGTGGCTATGTAACACAACAGGGCACTATCTCTAAATGACATACACTCCACACCTTACTCAGCAAACAATGAAGGCTCAGCACAGAGGAAGGCATTTCCATCCCTTTTTCAAGAAAAACTCTACAAAATCATTTATACAAATTTTATTGTTGGCAAGTTTTAGGCCTTTTAGGAAAAGCCAACTTGCTTTTCCACTGCCATACGGCGACAATTTTACTCGTGGCTCTCCCTAGAGCATGTTGACACAGAGCCAGATTCCTGATTTGATTTTCAGCTCTACTAACTGTACAGAAAGCTGCAAGAGTCAGAATGTGCTGGAGAGACAGGGTTCTGCTGATTTGAAACAAGAGACAAAATCCACTGACGGATGTAAAACAGGACACGCAATAACATAGAGTAAACCACATAAAGAAGTTAGTCAAGCTAATGAACTCATCCTAGCAAAAAGCAGCAGGAGAAGAAATTTCAAATCCACATTTTGGACAGTAAAGTCTACATAGCATTCACTCTCACTGTGACTGCTTCCCTTCTTTGAGCAGGAAATAATTTCGATTAAAAAGCTGAAGCAGCATTAACAAGGGAGTTTATTACCCCTCTTATTGAAAACAAAAAAGCTGATGGACTTCATATGATATGTAAAATAACTATATGCTTTGTTCTCTTATACAGATTATTTATGATCATATGCTATTTAAAAATAAATGTTTATACACCATTTAAAGCTACTACCTACAGCGATGTTCTCGTATAAAGGACACATAATGTTATTTCCACCAGTTCTACGCCAATAAGGAAAAAAACTGAAAGAGCATCTGCCAGCTTCTGGCTATCCTACCTCTGAAAAATCTTCAGGTAAAGATGACCCATCACAGTCTGTATCCTCAGACTTATCTTCTGTCACCCTTCCATTCATCTCTACTGAACACAAAAATCGGGGGATACAGCATAAACACACCAGAAAATGCCCAGGAGCCACCACCCTTCTCACAGATGTGAATCCCGTTTCATGTGTCTGACACTAGACAGGGAATATAGGTGCCAGAATAACCAAGAAACACTTTTTAAGGCCCTTTGCTACCAGCGTGTTGGAAAAGAGCTCTAACTGTATAGGATAATCAGACTTTAGGTTTCTTTATTTTATAACTTGAACAGCTGCCATGATACAAGAGGTTGTTTGCACAGAATATTTGTTTCACAGCATAACTGGTTGCAGTTAGGACTGGCTGCAGCTACTAAGTTATTGCATTCCCCATGCCAGTGGTTTTTCTGCAATTCAGTTAGATTTAGACCAGCAGTAGGTCCAAACCAGGATTCTACTCACTCTTTGAATTAACAAAATTAGGACATGCCAGATAAAATCTGATCTGACTTGTATCTGACTAGTCTGCTATGGAACCATCCTGCTGCCATATCGTATGGATTCAATTCATCTCCAGTCACAAAGGACAGACTACAGGAGACTGGAAGTACTGGAGCTCCAGTGATATTCCTCAGCTAAGATCCTGGCACAGCCAGAATCTCAGTGATCCCAGACTTCTAATGCAATGACCAATGGCAATAACACAATGGCCTGGAAGTCATGACCTGAAGTAATGATAATTTTGTAAGGTGTATCTTGAGTTTTAGAAGGAATCTCTACAGAAGTAGCAAGCATCTTGCTTGAATTTTTGGAGCATGCATACATAGTGTGACATCTCAAAGGAACTACAAATTCCACCCCTCACTACATTTGAGTTAATAACAAGTGAAACTGAGGAGATGGAATGAAGGAAAAGAAAGGCGTACAGTCAGAAGGAGGTACTGAAAAAAAGCCAGCCTTTCTAAAAGAGACAAAGCAGGCCGGCAAATTGGTTTTGAGAGATCTCAATATATTTTCAAGTTGTGCAATCTGAAATGAATGAAATGCTGAAATGCTTCAGCACAACATGACTGTAGCTGCAGTACCAGGTACCTAAACAAGAGGAATTTTACTCAAGAGACAACTCTAGATTAGGAATAATTTTCCCAGATTACTTAAAGCAAAATTCAGATTTTTCAAACACTGCATCTCAAATTCATGGTAATCAGCAACTATTTGTCTGTGTTCAGGCTGGGAAACTTCCAGTTCAGACATCAAATCAATGTCAATCAATTCTCCCTGTTGACAAATCAACTGCTTACTTGGCAACCTGTTTCAAAGAGTTTTTCTGTCAGTGATGTTCTGTTTTAATGGCTCATGTTACCTGGCAGGTGATTTTCTGATGCAGTCTTCTTGAGATGTAGAAGACTCTGAGCCTCTGAAGTTGCACTATTCTGATTTAAGAGGTTCTGGGCTTCCTCATCTACAACATCCAACAGATACTGGACAACTTCATTGTGGTCATCCTCATCAAAATACTCATCATCTGGAACCCCTGTTCCTGAAGACAAATAGTGAAAAATGACAAGTTTTCCCAGCATAGAATGGTTTGAGAGAACTAATTTAAAGGGGCAGACACATGGCATTATTTCTAGCTAAATCACCATGGCCTTCCTTTATTTCTCTCTAATACAAAATCCAATTTCTATCAATCTACTTTCAACATCAACTCCTATAAAGCAAAGCACAAGACTTGGAAATGATCTTCTAAAAGTGACTGCCAGCATAGCATTTTACTCATTTCAGTATATTGAACCATGCCATGATTCTCTTGCACTGGTACAATAAAGACAGAATAATGCAGTCTCACCTCCTCTTCTTACCTGATTTGTCAATGTGTTTAGGAAAATCTGACACTTGATTTGCAAATCCATGGGAAGGTACATCTTCTTCTCCTGAGAGGTTCATTAGTGCTTTTGTGTGATGGATATCATTTTCTGTATTTCCCTGAGAAGATACTAGGATGCCATTGCCATTGACCTGAGAAAGCAAAGAACAGTACAAATTAACTCTTAAAGAGCCTGGCAGTTTGTTGAAGCAGCAAACAACCACTAAGAAGTTCTCATTGCTCCTCAGCAACAAATAAAAACCTCTATTCATATCATCTGAGATACCTGGGTGACGTGTGGGAAGTTTCCCATGGCAAGAGCAAATAAAAAAATCGAAGGAACTAAGGAAAAAAAACCATGCTGATGAAGCAGCAGTTTCTATAAGAGAACACATAGTAATATTTAACATTATTATAACCCCTATAAAATAGTACTTTTGGTCCCACAACTAGAAACAGTATTTCTAGGGAAAAAGTAAGGGGGAAAAAAGAAAGAAAACCACCTAGCAAATATAATATGAAAGCATATGCAGAAACTGTGGGCTGAATGGAGTATTCTGGATGATAGCCTTGCATCCTTCTCAAAAGACAATTTGTCTTTCAACAAAATAGTGCCAAAGAAAGAGCAGATCAATTTAAAAAAATTGCATTTTATTATGATCACAGCTCATTCGTGTCAATTGATAATAGTGGGTTTGTATACTTTGATCAACATATTGTTTCATTCATTTATTTGGTTTTAAAAGTGTTTGAAGTAGATTCTCTTCTCTGGTTAATGGTAAGAGGCACAAGAGAGGAGCATTTACCTTGGGCCCATAAGCATCAGTTGACTTTTCTGTTTTATCACAGGGATCACCACAGGAACAACCTAAACAAAAATGGGGAAAAAACAACAACATTTTCTCTGAAATTAAATTAGCTTCCATGGATTATTTTTATAAAAGAAGCAGGGTATTTAATACTATGTTATGACATGAGTAGCATTTCTGCCTGGTTTCTGTGCATTGCTAAACTTCTATCTGAGTGACTACACTTCATATAATGGCTTTTTGAATGGGATCAGAAAGCATGAATGCTAATACAAGTAACCAACTCAAAGCAAAGAGGAATGTTGATAAATAGTTTAACAGTGTACAGTGGAAACATGCACCTTTGAGAACAGCTTTTTTTTTTTTTTTTTTTGTATTATCTGACATCTTGGTCCCTCTTCAAAGGAACCCTTCTGCTCTATATTAGAGGGAATTTCTAAACTATACAAGAAATTACATCATAAAGACACTATTGCTGAACCTCTTTTCAAGGAGCTTTTAGAGGGAAGATCGAGCAAACTCCTGTTGGAGCTAGTCACAATAAGCTGGACCAAGATAGAATCTCATGGCCCATTATCAGTTCCTTTACTTCCATAAACAGGTGCATTTCACTTGCTACCAGTAAGCACACACATCTTACCATTAGCTTTCATTGGCCATGGACTTGAGTTCTCAGGGCTTTTGGATTTTGGGAACACTGCATGACCATCTCTGTGAAAACAAATATTTACAGGAATATTTATTAAAAACAATATGTAAATCATGAGATATTGAAGTAAACAGTACTATTGGTAAAACTGCTAATCATTCCCAACCAACTTTGTGTTATTTGCAGACTGAGTGAGGACATGTCCAATCCCCTCTTCCAAACTGTCAATAAAGAAATGAAACTGGACTGGCCCAAATACTGAGCCTTGGGGAAAACCCCACTAGCACCATTGACCATCATTCTCTCATTCCAGCCAGTTTTTAACCCAGTGAAGAGCATCTCTCCAAGCCATGGGCTGCCAGCTTCTCCAGGAGAATGCTGTGGGAGACAGTATCAAAGACCTCACTAAATCCAGCAGACACATCCACAGCCTTTCCCTTATCCACCAGATAGGGAACCCAGTCATGAAAGTAGATCAGGTGGGCCAGGCAGGACCTGCCTCTCCTAAACTCCTGCTGGCTGGGCCTGATGCCCTTGTCCTGTACCTGCTGTGTGCTCCCACTCGAGGTGATCTGTTCTGTCACCTTTCCTAGAACTGAGGTCAGGCTGACAGGCCTGTAGTTCCCTGGATCATCCTTCCAGCCCTTCTTGCAGATGGGTGTCACACTGGTCAACCTGCAGCCACCTGGGATCTCCCCAGTGAGCCAGGACTGATGATAAATGATTGAGAGTGGCTTGGTGAGCTCTCCTGTCAGCTCCTTCCATATCCTTCAATGAATCCCATCCATCCTCACAGACCTGTGAGTGTCCAAGTGCCATAGCAGATCTCATTCCTCCTGGACTGCATGGGATCTATTTGAACACTTGTAGTTCATAGTTGGACACAGCCTTGCGATCCCAAGAAGCACAAAGCACAGCAAGTACCATGTACCCTTGTGCTCCATGCAGCACAAAAGCTGTGAATTTACAGACCCTTTCTGTGGAGTCAGTCCTCAGTAACATGTGGTGAATTTCCTGTCATTCCTGGAACAGGTTTTACTCATATACATACTCATACAATCATGCAAGAAAAACAAAAAGTACAGGGAAGCACCTGCTTCCAGAACACACCTGGTTGCTTTGAGCACCACTGTTGGAAGGCATGTTTCCAGCATTCTTTTGGCTTCTTTCAGAGTCATTCCTTGTGTGCTTACTCCATTAATGTAATGGATAATATCTAGTACATGGAGACTCTCCTCTCTGGCAGCAACCGATTTGGGGAGAATGTCACTAATATACACAACTTGATAAAGGCTGTCATGGCCTCCTGATAAAGACAAACCTTCACAGGGAAAGAATGGGAAAACAATAAAAATCAAGGTTTCTTTGTAACTGAAGGGGAAGAGTTTTCTTTAGGGCAAAAAGCAGATTAATTCCATGTTACCTAGCTCCTCCTTATGGCACATTAGTGTAATGTCAGGCAGCAAATGAGGCAACACTGGCATCTTTGGTAACTCCAGAACACGCCCCAGCACTAATCTGACAGTCCTGGGGGCAGCTCGGAGAAAGCTGACCGCATCAGTATGGCTCATGTTAGTGACATCGATGTCATTAACCTGCAACAACGAAAGCAACACAGGTGTCCTTGTTAGGTCCCAAGTAAGACAGCATTTCTGAGGAAGCATTTATTGCTGTTCTCAAGTGCTATTGAATCATGCCTCCCAGAAGGGACATGCCTTTGTCCTTTAACCACATTTGACTTGGCCTGTAACAGTTCACTTTATTTTTTGGACTCAAAGTTGTCCTTTTGTGCAAACCCTGTTCATGAAAACATTAATTCTCTCACTTTTATGAGGCGGTCTCCAGGCCGTAGTCTCCCATCGCTTTTGGCAGGATCCTGAACAATGTCATGAATGTAGCAGCCAACACTGTCGTTACCTTTGGTCACTGTAAAACCCAGACTGCCTTTTTCTGACTTTGTCAGAGTCACTTGGAGCTCCACTTCCTAGGGAGACAAAACAGCACGTTACAACACAGGCAATCAGAAGAAATATGAACATTTTATTGAATTTAAGCTGGAAGCTTACAACTGATTTACCTACTGATTTAAGTGGGACACAAGCCTGGAACAAGACATATTTTTTATCAGGCTCCACTTAGCTGCTTCAAATAAACGTCTCTAATGGGTTCAGACAGAACCAAATAATGTTTTGCATTGAAATAACATGGGGCCAAAAGTCTATGAATTAAACAAAACTTTGAAGGCACACATCAAAACGTACACCTTTTTTTACCATTATCTAGCTGCCATATATAAGGAAGGGTCTGTGTTTTTGAATATCTCAACACATCCATAATTATTCAGAACAAAATAAGTAAACATATTTTCCTATAGTGAGACAAAGTACCATAGAGCTTCTCTTGAAACTGAACACATGCATGTGTTTAATTTGCATTAATTTGGATTTGAAAGATATGGATCTGACTCGTTTGCATAAAAAAAAAATCACAGCACCAACAAGGATGGAGAAAAAACTTCTGAAGAAGGGATAATAAAAATACAGTTTTATGTCAAAATGGAATACTGGCTAGGACAGTTGTATAAGCTGGAAGACCCTCACAACTGGGACATGTCAAGATTCAATTTCAATTTTTTTCAATCTTTGAACAGATTATGTGAGGATATGGAAGTCCCTTCTGATACACAAGACATTTCCGCGCTGTCAAGAAGCTTTCTCAGAAGAGCCTCAAAAATAGGCTCCATCTTGCAAGCAGAGGAGGAAGTTTTTGGGATTCATAGTCTTCCTGATGCCCTTGAAACTTCAATTTACTCTCTGAGCTCTGAACAACCACCTAAAACTAAAACTAAAAGAGCAGAAGCAAGATATCTGCCATTTAAGCTTCCTCTGAGTATATGGCTGAGCGGTAGGTAAATATTTAATGCCAAGGTTTCCAGGATGAAATGACACATGAAATGGACATATACACATCCACCTATGTACACATGGATGCCTCCATGTACACAGAGGGAAATGTATCAGCTCAAGATAGCTGATTCACATAGAAAATGCCTGCAGACATTGGTATATGAGCAGCTGCCATTAGTTGATTACAAATAGCAATGTAAGTGCAATTTATAAGGCACACATGCAGATGAGTGCAAGTATAACCTACAACTATCCCATTTGTATATTAATGTGCCTAATTTCTATCCATTCTCAAAATCATGGCTAAAACAATCACAGCAGGACATTTATGCTCCTGAAAGACAGAAACAGTGTATTACTGGCTCATATTCTTCAGCATTTTTTTCCAGCTGGGCGAGTAATGAATCTATTTCTCCCAGGTGTGAAGTCAGCTCAGAGACAGGAGTAGCATAATGGTCATTTATTAACATGGATGTGGTAACATCAGGTACAGTTCTACAGGTTGGGATCACTGGCAAATCCAAAGGCAGATCACTACAGATAAAGCAGAAAAAAGAGAAAAATGGGAGTAAGTACAGTGTGGCTGTCATTCATCAATTATTATATGAACCAAGGTCGACTTTATGCAGATCTAAAGAACAAACCAAAAGAAGTATTTCTATGAATAGGCCAAATAAACTACTCTTACAAACATTTCTGCAGTATGATGAGGACCATTATCAGCAGCGTACCTGTCCTCAAGCTCTGCCTTGCCGGGAGCCTCTTGGTCAGGATACAGGATGGTGCGAATAGTGTCCTTCTGAGCAGGGTGTGCCTCATACTGACTCTGGGCCCGTGCCTCAGCTTCACCCGAGCTGTGGTACAGTGCAGAACTCCAGCCAAGGCCCACCTGTGCTGCTGACTCCATCACCCCCTCATCACCACTTCTGCTGCTGTCACTGTAGCTGTCTCTTCTGGAGGGAGATTTTAGCCTTTTCTTGCTCAGATCAGTAGTTTCATTTTCATCTGAGCTGTCACCTTGTTCTCCATTTGATGGACCAGAAACTTCTCTGCTGACTTCGGGAAAAATTTGTTGGGGCGAATGGATGGGGGTCTACAAGAGCAAAAGCATTTAATTCATCATAATCCAGTTCTAATGACTAAAGAAGGTTTCAAAGACTGCATAAAATTACCACAAACAAGGAGTCACTAGCTACTGACTGAACCATGGAAACATATCGTAGCACTGTTTCAAAAAGTTCAATGCAACCTGGCCAAGACAAAGTGTGCAAAACTTTGAAACTTATGCTGCTAAAAAAACCATTAAATTCATGTAAGGAAAACAAAAATACTTTAGCTTCAGAAGGCCTACTGACAGATGCTTTTAAACGATGGCCAGCACTCTTCTATGCAACTACCATGAAATCCCTTCTAACCAGAAGCTGAGGCTCACAGAGCTACTGAAGTCAAACCAATCTCACAGAGGAGGGAAACAGGGAAGGTATCAACCAAAAAGCAACAAAAATGGACTTCAAAAACTGAGATCATTCATGCCAAATGGCGACTGTTAACCAAATTATTAACTCTCATGAGAATGAATAACAATTTTGTCAATTGTCACATATTCCCAAGAATTATGTCAGGCAGCAGACAGAAAAGGTTTAAAAGCTTCATTTATGCTTTCGTGGCCAGATTCTTGCGTACATGAACACATCAATCTGTGATAATGTAAAGAAAAATTTTGATTTTCCTCTTCTTTTAATATAGGAACTGTTTTATTAGAGTTACTGTTAAAATTCTATAAAGTTTTACTAAATTTCCTGTTATTCCACATTACAAGCAGGTCTGTTACAGGAGTAGTTATCTGTGTTACTAGTTTGCTCAGTTGTTTATCTCTCACTCTAATCCTAACTTCACTTAAATTTGTATTTGCACATTTAAACTTCTCTCATCGGACTTGAATGATTTTATTGTTCAAAAATAATGTTTAAAGTAACTCAGAATCATAGAATCAGAGTATCCTGAGATGGAAGAAACCCACAAGGATCATCCAAGTCCTTCCTACACAGGACAGCCTGCACAGGACAGCCTCAGGAATCACACCTTGTGCCTAAGAGCCTTGTCCAAACGCTTCTTGAACTCTGGCAGGCTTAGTGCTGTGATGAATTTGCTGGGGAACATAAATTGAAGAATTGTCTCCATTATTTTTACACTTTCCTTTATTATGGAAAGCCTAATTTTCAGGGAATTTGTCCTCTACACTCTCTTTTGCTGAAACACATTTCATTTCCACTTCTTCAAGTATCCTAAAATGTCCTTCTGTTCTTTCAATTTATTTACTGGAGCATTTTGAAAATATTCTTTGGGACACCTCTGATTTCCAGGGGGTAAATATGGCAATCTTTTTCCTATTTTCACATACATCAACACCAAATCGGTGTTTTGCAGAATATCCTTCACAGAAATATCCAATTTCTACCTGATATCAACTTCAAAACATTGGTCTGCAAAGAAATCTCTGCCCCAGAAACACTGCATTAAATCTATTTCTCATGTCTTATGTCAGAGAATGGAGGAAAAAAGCTTTTGAAGCCATACATTTCTCTAACATTCACACAAAACAGAGCACTCCTAAGGGATTCATTCCAAGAACCACATTTCTGTGAGCACTTTCCCCATTATTCCATCTGCATCTTGCATTTAACTAACCCACCCATCCACCAGACTGAATAAATGAACCTTAAACAGCAAATAATGTTAAAAGAATCACACAGCAGACATCTTACCAGCAACGAAGGATCGATGTCCGGTAGTATTCCAGATGGCGGCCGGCAAAGGAGAAGAGAGACCTCTGGAGATGTTCCCCTCAGAGCAGAGATGACTTCCTGTGGCCACAGAAGGATCACTGTCAGATGCAGACTTGCAAGACTACCACAGTATGAGTTTCACTACAATAGGCACCAACCTGCTGGGACAAACCCTTCAGCGATGCCCCGTTCACTTTCAGAATGACGTCCCCGACCTCTATTTGCCCACTCTCTGCAGCTGGCTGCCCAGGGAAGAGCTTCTTCACCCTCACAATAGTTGAACCCAGCTGCTCTGGGGTCAGGTTATCTTCACGGCAGAAACTGAACCCGAGGCCTGAGCTGTTCTTCAGGAGTTTTACCTCAAACGTGTTCTCTGTAAAAGAAACATTAACTTATTATTTCCTATAGCACATGGCCATGGAAAGAGTGTCTGACACTCTTATTCCAGACAAGACATTGTGCAATCTCTCCCTCACACAGTTCTTTCACTAAGTTGAACAGAAGCACTACCCAAAAGATCCCTCCAGGTTAAAGAGGACAAAAAGCAGATCACAACTTCTCAGTCTGCCTACTTGGCCTGGCAACATCAATATGCAGAAAGGCAGAGTGTCTCCAAAGGACTATTCCCTAGGAAGTCTATTAAGGAACCTTTTAAAGCACAGAGTGACACAACCCTTCCAGCCACTGATCAGGCATTAGTGAGAGGAGCAACTGGAATTCCTGGCAGACAGCACAGATCCCACAAAAGACGACCTAAAGGTATCTGCAGGAGTTCTGCCATCTGGGTAGGCTTCCCTTCACTTGCACAAGTCACCAGCAAGAGAGGTTGAATTATGTCAGCCTCTAGTCAGGGGCACAAACCCTCTCTTCATCTAGCTCTTGATGTCTTCTCTCTTCTGAGACAGGAACTGCAGGACCACAGAAGCACTCATTTATAAATAAATATCTAAATTCCCTTTGGCACCCCTTAGCAGCACCAGAGAGAGCAGCACTCCCCTTACTCCAACCTTGCTACAGCTGAGGCATCTAAGGCTGGTGGAACTGGGAAACAACATGAAACAGTGAGAAAGCAAACACTTAATAGTAGTTAAATGAAGTAACCAAGATGTGAAAGGAAGTCTTAAAAAAAAAGGAAACACTATGGCACAGAAAGAAATAGACTGCATTATGTGCAAGGGCTTGGTACAGATTCTTGCCCGCTCCATTCCCATCCTAAGAGGTGAAGAAAATATGAAACTACAGGATGCTTTGACAGTTAAGACAATTGCTCTGTGTGACCTGACCTGCAGTGACAAAGCTGTAATCTTTGGCACTTGAAGATTCTGTTGCTGGCTTCTCCTGTGGCTCACCCTGCCCCACCTGATTTGGGAGCGTGCACTGTGGTGTCACTGGAGCATGAGCCTTGGCCCCTGAAAGCTGACCTTTCTCCAACAGCAGGTGCACCACCTAAAGAGATGAAACATTCTCCAGTTAACTGGCAACAGTCACAGAGCACAGTCTAGAGTATGTGTTTCCTTCTAACTTCTCAGGGTCCAAACTTCTACAGCAGCAAGTGCTATAGACGCTCCCCTTCCCATATATATCCTCCCATTACTCCTTATTTTTTAAGGGCTCTTTGGAGGACAACCTCCAAAATACACTAATGGACTAGTTGCCAATAGAGTAAGAAAGGATTTGCTTCCTATAAAGTTGTGAGAGTGTTAAGAGGAGACAAAGATAGTGTCACTTGCACATTTGTAAAGGGAATTAAGTTAAAAACATTTTATAAAGTGAAAACAAATACAGTCCTCAGCAGTTCTAAGTGTGTACACTCATTGGCTATTTTCAAGTGTGCCTGGAAGCCAAGGAGTCTAAGAAAGCAAACCTTAAAGCAACCACGACAACACTGGGGAGAATTCCAGTCTTGAGGTTCCCTTACCTCTTTTCTCTCGTGAGAACTGGTTTACCACAGACAGGAGTAGAACCAGCAGCCACTCACCTGGCCCGTGTTTCGCAGTGTTTCAACAGCTTGCTTATGGGTAGCTCCTTCCAAACTAATCCCGTTGACAGAGAGCACACGGTCACCTACATTAATAGTTAAAGAAAAAGCAGGCAGAGCATCACCTTTAAAACCTCTACAGTGCACAGGAACCTTCAAGTCTGAGCTAACAAGGACAGTTATTTAAGGAAATTGTCCCTCCCTTCCTGTTCTGAGTCAAGAAGAGAACTTTTCATGAAACTAGATGGTTCAAATTGAAGGTCTTTTCCAATCTAATTATTCTATGGGTTAATCTCATGTCAAAACTAGTGTTAACCATCAGAGTGACAGCCTGCCAGAAAACTCAGTGTCTTTACTTAAAACAAACCTTAGTCCACACTGGGAATGCTCACTTCAGTGAAGAATGCGGCCTGACTTACTAACAAGAAGAGCCATAACAATTACAGATTTTCTGCACTGAGTTGCCAGGCGTGCCAAGCAAGAAGGCCACAAATAACACAAAGCCCTCTCTCTGTGTGCCTGGAATGGAGCACCACTCTCCATTAACATAGGAGAACAAAAATCCCACAGGCTATTTCTCATTTTTCCCCTCCACAGCTCAGCATTGCTGGTTCTGCGGTTGTTCTACATTAGTTTTTTAATCTTCATCTGCAGAATTAGCTATCAAGGCAATATTTAAAATGACAACTTGGAGAAGAGCTAGGAAAAATACTTCTTCCCAGTGAAAAGGGTGCAAGGACAGGAGGCAAACAGAGCACTCATTTCCAGGCCACAGGATATTGTCAAGTTCCCCACAGATAGTCCTCTGCCCTTTTTTCACAATAAGAGTTCCCACTGAAAGAATGGAAATCCCACCTTTTTCTATTCTGCCATCTGCTTCAGCTGCTCCCTTGGGAATAATTGCTTTCACATAAATACCACCATGCCTTATGCTAGTATTTACACCACCCTAAACAGAAAACAAAAATAGGATTATTAGTCTTTTTGCAGTTAGAATACTTAGTAATTAAACACAGTGTCACACAAGGAAAACTGTTCTTAGGAAGCATTTGGGCTACTGGCATGTAGAAAAACCAGAGAAACTATCAAAACAAAAATGTTACATCAAGCATGTTCTGTGCAGTCATGCAATTTGCTACAAATGAAGTTGGGATGGGAAGACTGTAAAAACACAATGCATCACAATGCAAATGCACAAAACACAAATAAATGTCCTTCAGCAGAAACATGTCTGCATTTTGTTGGACATTACATGCTTGCATGCACACCAAAGCTCAGAGATGTGCAAGAGCACAGCATGCCAAAGCAGGAGATGCACAACCATGCAGTGTCCTACTCCAACACAACTTCTCTGATGTAACAGGAAATTAAGGATGCTGCTTTCTCTCAGCTCAGACAAGTTTGAAGGTCTAAGCTGCTCAAGCTGAACTGACATTGTTTTTGGAGGGCCTTGGCCTTTCTGCAGATTGCAGCGGGGGTAGGACTATGAGATCTTTAAATGTCCCTTCCATCCTAAACCATGTGTGATTCTGGCTCACTGTGCTCCCTAGACTCGCAGGGAAGAGGAAAACAACAGTGTGTTAAAGTTCACTCCCAAAGCACCCAGTATTACAAGTGAAAACTTAACCCACAGCTAACTGGACATCTCTCCTCATCATCACTGTACAGCAAAACAGTACAGGGGCAGAATGGAGGCTGGAAAAGCAAAGGGCAGTGAAGACAGCACCTGGTCACCCCTGAAGGGAAATCTCTGCATTGGCTGGCATCTTCTAACACTGCTATGAAGCCAGTGCATGCATACACTTCTGGTGCTACTCAGTAACCAAGTCCTGCTCAATCTTTGTTCCTCCAACTGTCTCAAGCAATGGAACATGACTTTCAATAGACTGGGATGCCAAAATAACTGAATATCCTGCTCCTCTTACAGTCCAAGCCATATATATGGAAACAGTGCTAGGCTTGCAAATTGTTCCTCCACTATAAATAGTTGATTATTAAAATACACTAAATTGTATTTTTAAATACAAGAACATTTGCAGTGGAATATGTGTGCATCTCAGTTGCAAATTATTCTCTTCTTCCCTGAAGTGCCACTCTGAGTATGACAGGCCCTAAACATAAAACGCCTTCAAAATCTTATAGCCTGAAGAGAAATCAGTATTAAAAAAATACTTTTTTTCCTCATATTGCAAGAAAGCAGCGTAAGCCAGGTCTCATTTGGGTTTAATTACTTTTTTGCTTTCTGCCTTTTCTCCAGCAGAGGGAGAACACTGAACATGGTGAATGTGATTGAGCGTGCACAGATACTCTTAAATAACACTACCGCTTCCACTGCCTGCAGTGCCAGTCTGGGAGGGTCTCACTTCCTTCCTTGCAAATTTGCCACACGATTAGGTAGCAAGGGACAAAGACCATCTCGCCTTTTGTACTCACAAAGCAGCATCTGTGATTAGAGTCTACTAGGACTTTGGGGCTCCACCATAAAACAAAAAACAAGAAACACTTAAAGGGCAAATGACAAGAAAATTAATATAAATTAATAGTATTACTTTTCAGCTTTGGTAACATTAATGACGCATCCATAAATCTATATAATTAAAGTGATTAAAGAAAATATTTTGCTTCCTTGTAATTTAGCAGTTTAATGGGTTGCTGGGAGTAGAGAAAAAGAGAAAACATCTAAAAACCTTGTCAAACAGTACCGTGACACTTATTCCCAAGCCGTTATCTTTTTTTGCTAGTTCAACCTCAAAGATATCTCCAGGTTTAAGAAGCGTTGCAGAAACCTTTTTAGAATTCACTTTGTTTGCTGTATTCGATGAGGAAGAATCCTTTATTTACAAAAAAATAAAAAAAAAGAGAGGGAGAAAGAAAAAGAAACAAAATGAGACAATGATTTGCCTTTAGAACAGATGTTTACAGCTAAGACCCTAAAGGGTGGGGTTTTCAGTCAGACACAGTCAGGAATCCACCTGGCAAAGTACCAACTAATAAGACTCAAGGCTCACTGCTTCAGCTCTTCCATTCCTGCCATTGAACAGGTTTAGCACAGAAATATTCTTGGCCTTTAGCAGCCAAGTCTTTACAGTCCAAGTGAGCTGTTTACAGAACACTGAAACCACAGTACTTCAGCATTACAGCAGCCTAGAGTCTGTTGGATTAATTAGCAGGAACTGCCACAATTTAATCGAATAACCTCCATCTGCTGAACAGAGGAATCACTGCAAGCTGGAAATAAATTTGTAGTACTTGTGACTGCACCCTTTTGGAAAGGTGAAGCAGCAAGCTGTGTCTGCTCAAGAGCATGACTCACTGCTGAATGTTAATGCACAAGAGCAGTTTTTCAAGGATTAGATGAATCCCAGAAGACAATGAGCTCTGCTGCTACCCACTCCAGATGTATCACTCCTACTTTCCTGTATTAAAAACTTCATTTATCTGCCAAGTGAAGAAACTTACCTCTAGGGGTGGTCACTAGATTATGAACATATTGGACAAACACAAAGAATTGAAAGGAGGTTTCCTAGAGCTCTGCAAGTGCGCTATAGGTTTATCCCAAAACACCATCTGCCTCTAGTAAGACATCTTGTGACTTTGGAAAGCTGGAAAGTTTCAAGTTACAGAAGTTATTTTCTCTATTTATTTTGAACAAAATCACCATGATGTTAGAAATCAGCTGTAGGTTAGGCCAGGCTGCTCTTCCCTCACATCCTGACACCCAGAGACAACTATTTCAACGCCACTATCACACTGATGGGAAATATTCATATGAAATCCACTATGCCTTTTTAGCTGGCTGCTGCTCCTGACTGCCGGAGTAAGTTGCTTCATCCATGTCAGAATCCCCTCGGTCAGAATATTCCACAGGCTCCACTACTCCAGGCCTTTTATTTTTTGCTCGAGTACTGTCCGATGAGGATCTTCTCTTCCCGATCACTTGAGAGCCCCCAGCCTGGGACTCGCTGTAATGCTGAGCCTCCTGCTGGGCTCTCCCACTCGTACGTTTGCCGAAGTAGCCAGCTGGCTGGCTCTGGGACAGGCTGGCGCTCTCGGTCCTGGAATCCTGGGAGCTCATGCTTCCATCCCGCTTGCCTCCCGACAATCCGGAGAGGCTCCCTGCAACAGGCCTCTGGGGACCGCGGCACCGGTTGTGCTCTTCCGAGGAGGACTCTGCCTCGTTGTCCTGCACTGAAGAGGGCCTCCTCAAGTAACCCCTGGCTCCATTACTGGTATGGGCAGTGTTAGACGATGCTGCAAACCAGGAGACAAGACAGCCATCAGATAAGGCAACTCCTTATCTGCAGCATGACACCCTTTCCTCAGCTTACAACCCAGGAAGGTTGTACCCGGCTGGATATCCAGCAGGAAGCTCTCTGTTCACACTGCACCCACTGTGCCCTCACCAAAGGTGACCCTAACACACCTCTTCATTCTGTCTCTGAGCACAACCTGGAGCCCAAGCCAGCTGGGGTTGCTCTCAGGAGAGACTGCAGATCCCTACCTTTGGACAGCTTGTCCTTGGGCTGGGAGATGACAAGTGTCACATCCTCAGGAGCATTCTCCAGGATCTCCAACGCTGCATGGTGGCTGACACCTTCCAGACTCGTGCTGTTTATGGATATGAGGCGGTGCCCTGCACAGAAAGGGTGGTTCAGATACAGTCTAACACCCACATTTTTACCCATCACTGAGTACAGGTCTGACAACCTGCAGATAACGCATGGAGTAAAAATTACTAAACTTCAAGTGATGCTGGAATAGGGAACTCTAATCATTAAAAAAAAAAAAAAAAAAGAAAAGCCAAACCCCAAACCAGACCACAAAAACTGGTTATATTTCCTCTTTTTTAAACCTGCCAAATCTTTACATATTATGATTTCTACCTTCTCTTCTGCTGTTAAAAAAAAAAAAAAGAAAAGAAAAAGCAAAAATCAAAAGTTAAATAAGCAATATGCAATTCAGTTCAACACAGACTAAAATGAGAAGGAAAAAAAACCATTTTTCTCCTCCTCCCCCATTATAGTCATGGTTATAATATATGGATCCATTTAACTTTTTTCAAAAAGCAAAGTAGGAATGCTGTGTTTTAAAAGCTTTAAATTACAATGCATCTGCAAGACAGAAAATAATGCCCTTATCTTTATATGTAACTTCAATTTTCTACTACTTCAAGCTTTATCATTTTTACACTGATTTGTATGATTGTTGTTTTTGTATAGTTTAACAAAGAAGTATCACTAGTTTTCAGAAATTATCTGGAAGGTAATTGAAGTCACCATGGTAAGGAACTGTGATACCTAGAGCCATAGATGAAATTTTATGCTATTCACCTGGTTTTAGAGTTCCTTCCAAGTCAGCTGGCCCTCCAGGAATAACTGAATGAATAAAAATTCCCAGATCAAGTTTCCCTGTCTTCTCTCCACCAACAATTTGAAAGCCTACAAAAAAAAGGCCCAAAGCAATCAAAAATGTCAGTGATCACCATGTAACTTAACACAAGTCCCTATTTTAGAACAAACAAAAACTTAGTCATTCTAATAAATGAAAAGTTAAAAACCCCAGACACCTCAAATTTAAACCTACATGGAAACAAACAGCGAAGCTTTTTGATTAAGCTTTATTGTATACTCTTGTTTAAAGCAATTGATTTAGTCTTTGTCTGTCTGTCTGTCTGTTCAGGATACCCCAGCAAAGGCTACAGAAGATAACTCTGGCAAGAAAAACACACAAACAGGTGACAAGAAATGTACATTTGCTGAGCTGATAAAATTTGTTTTCTATCACATAAAAATTTCTGGTTTTCTCCATTGTTCAATGTTTCACATAGAAGTTTGATGCTGGTCTTAAGATCTGAGTTTTCAATCTCCCTTTATTATTTTGAGGCTTCTAATCCATTTCTGTTCATTCTACCACATTAAGCTGGGACAAATGTTCCAGAGGGGAAAAAAAAATAAAATAGAAGGTAGCAGGTCTTCTAGCTAAAACAGCAAGGTACCATAAATTGCATGGGGAAGAAAGAGGAGAAATAGTACATTTCTTTGAATGTTTTTCCTTTTTGCTCAACTTGTGCATTATTGTGCAGTGTAAACACTAAGTATTACTGTCTTGTAGGCTTTTTCCCCCTCTCAAATTTACACTACAATCTGATTTTGAATGACAGAGCAAAGTCCTTAAGGACACCTCAGAGAATCTTCCTAAAGCACAACACTGATACCAAATTTTTCATTACTCATACGGGAAAAATATGTGGGTTTATGAAAAAAAACTCAGTGGTAGAGGAAGGAATGTAATGAAAGTATCTCATCTCCTTGGCTCCTTAAACATCAAATCAGAGTTCCAAGTGATATAATAGAAGTAAGGAAAACACTCCACAATTAGCACATAATGCTGTTAATAGTTTCTTTAAAAAAAAAAAAAAAATCATTTAAAGCATTTGTCACAGCTCAAAGCTGTGAGGTTCCACAGAGACAAAATTCTATACTGACCACAGAGATAAACTTTAAAGGCCAACTTTTAGGATGACTAGTCCACAACATAAATATTATCCTATATTTACAATATGGAAAAACTGAAAAACAGACTTGCTTAGCATCACAAAGTCCATTTTAAATGCCTTCAAAACCCAGCTACTGCCTGCACTGCTTTACTCAGTTCTACAATAAATACCTAAAAGCAGACCAGAAAACTTTATTTTGTTTTTGGCTTCTAGAAATACATGTCAACAGCAACTTCAAAGCCACTTACCTAAGCCAAACTTTTCATCCTTTTTCAAGTTCACCAAAGTGATTTCTCTCTCTGGTGTGGCAACTCTGTTCTGTGTTGTTTGAAAAGAATCAGCTGTAAGGAAAACATTTCATGATCAGACATTATCGCAACACTTCCCTTCAGGTTTACTTTAAAGTTCTTTTCCACTAAAAATAATACTTCTCTGATAACTTGAAAAGCTGTTTTGATCTAGTGGGTCCAACTTCCATCTTCTAAGCCATGGCCAAAGACAGAAAAAAAAACTTCACGACCCTTCTAATCCACTTCTACCTTCAGCAGTTAAAAACCTTTTACTCCTAAGAATATCAGCTAGCACAGTCTTGTGGAGGAACAACATAACTGAGTCCTAGAATCTTCATTAACTTCAGTTCAGGAAAATATTTACATTGGTGTTTATGTGCTCTGCTCTTAGATAGGAAGGATGTAAACACACTGATAAAATTGAAACTGAGGGTTATTATATGAAACTACTGAAAGGTTACTCACTGAGTTCTCTTAATGGTGTCTCTTCATTAAAACAAAAAACTAAAATTGGAGACATGCTAAAATTTCTCTAGCTTAAATATACTTCCTCATTTTCAACTCCACAGGCTGCTGATTCCACCTCTTCTAAAATTTGAGCACCCTCACAATAGAACTCTGATCTCTCAGGCTTCCCATCAGGCTAAAGTAGACCCAGACATTTAAGAGACCCAAGGAGAATAACTTGGTGAAGAAAAAAACCCAAAAACACCCACAAAAACCCCCAACCCACAAGCAAACAAAACAAAATACAAACAAATAAACAAGCTCAATCTCCTGAAACTTCAACATACTGCAAGTCTGAACTCATGGACTTGCTTCCTGGAGAAGACATTCATTTGGTCCAGGAGTGCCTGGGACACTTTTGCCCTAAGTGGAAGAGGCAATCCACAGCTGCAGAAACCCAATGAGCTCCACACACTGATACAAGGAGAGCACGAGTGATGCAGCAGAGTGCAGGAAACTGCACATCACCCAGAAAAAGAGTTTTTTCTCCCACAAAACCACATCAAGCCTAAAGAATCAAAGAACTAACAAGAAAACACAGAACCAGTAACCTCCTAAGTAATGAGCTTTCAAGAGCACGACCTGGTAGGTAAGAGCACCCTTCATGGCCCAAACTAAACAGACACTATTCAAATTTGAAAAAATATTCCATGCAGATGTCTAAACCTCCCCAAGAAGCAATCCAAAATAAATACTAGGAGTTGCATTTAGGAAAAGGTCCTGTCTAGCTAACTGGCAGAGGCACTCAAGAACACCAAAGAGCCATGACAGGTGGAACAGTGAAGCATTTGCAAGCGACAAAATGACTGAATTAATTACTTATCAACTTACCACTCTCTTTTAATGCTGCTGATGACAGAAGATTTTCTGAAGTATTCATGCTAACACCTGTGACATGCATGGAAGTATTAGACACTATTATAATTTCTTTTTAAAATACAAAAGCTACCAGGTATTATGTCAGACTTTACACAGCTCACATTCACAATATCAAACTACTTCTTTTAAAAATGAATAAACATAAAACTAGCTTTGTATTAGCAAATCCAAATTACTCATGTACTCTAGTTGTAGTTTAAAAGTTCAGATAGATGGTAGCTCATGCAAAGGCAATGAATTAAAGGAAGGACAGAGGTTTGGCCTTTATGACCATGGTTAACTTCAGATAAAAGTAATTGATATTAAGCAATGAAGTCAAAGACTACATTTTCTAACAATATTGGATATTGAATATAGTGAACCTAATAAACCAACACAACTCTTGTAAGATTTTGTAAAGGAACAAATAAGCTGCTGCAGTAACAAGCAATTTGAACTACTTCTATCTAAAATCGGTTGCACATAGAATCTTATTTTCTGTGAAATTATCACAGCAAAGCAAATATGGCCCTACTTTAAAGAAGACAAAATAATAAATGTACCAATATATGAAAGTAAATGAGGGAAGATAATTCAAGGTTCTTAGGAAAGCAGCCCTGGCCTTCTACAAACCTACGAACCCCAAAGTTTCATGTGATGTGTTTCACCATGCACAGAACCCGTGTCCCTCAGTGCAGGCAGCATGGTCCAGCAGGATGTGTAGCTCAGACCCTCACCAGAACTGCTGCCCAGAAGATTCTGGGTAAGCACATGAGCCTATTAATTGGAAAACTAAAGGCACAGGGTAAATGGCTGCAACCATTCAGTCACTACAGAACCTGCACACCTCATCTCACTCTTCAGCATTTATGCTCTCAGTACTGAAAATGCACCATTCCCAAGTCAGTCCTGGTTTCAAATGCACTGGGGGCAGACATGGGATGTCACACTCTGCTTTGTTTGGTTTTTTTTAGTTTGTTTATAACGTCCCCTATCCCCAGAAACTTCACCATCTTTCACTTTTTCTGATGTCCTGTAACTACAGTAAAGCCAACCAGCAGCAAAGGCTGCAATTATTTCAGTCATTGAAGTTTCTACTGTTATAACAGGGAACCTTCTAGAAGCAGAAACTGGTAACACAAGATATTAAAAAGTCATGTTTAATAACCCAGTCTTAGCTTAAGTCTATCTGAATGTTTCTTTTTAATGTGAACTCTCTCTTTTAGTTAATAGTAGGACTACTTGTGTGCACTCCAATTCTTGCCAAGAAAACGGAGTAAGTGCATCTGGCCTGCCTCACTACAAAAGTGTTTTTGTGAAACACCCAGAGTACTGAAAAAAAATTTTAACCAATTAATTATATCTGAACAAAAAACCACAAGAAAATAAAAAGACCCCAAAGTGTGGAGTTACTACTTAGAGGCACTGGCCAATACCCAGCTGATGCCGAACAGACACTTCCAGAAAACCACTCCCTACACCCTTCCCACAGAAAATACTAAAGAAGTTCAGCCTTCACAAACAGACTATGAAGACTAGCAAAGTATTAAAAGATCCATACAACCAAACAGCACCCTTAAGTGACAGTCTGAAAGCTATTTTCTTCTACAGTTTTTACTTCACACCCCTGTGCACAGAGGTTTTGACCACAGGAGGATTTTTTTAATCCACTGCAATAATGGCCTGGATTGCTTTAACATGTGATACTCTGCTCCCACTTCCAAATTAGAATATTACAATCAGTTAATAAATATATCAAAGCATTACACCCAAAGCAATTTTAGAGGTTAGTTAGTAAATACAGTAATATTTTTTGCATGCTGACCTACAACATAGGCTTGACCGGTATCTTCAATGGATGATGAGTCTGATTCATTTTTCTTTCTTTCAGGGCTTCTACTTAAACCTGCATGAGATTTTGAACTTAAAGGGGAGAAGGAGAGAAGGGGAACCAGACAGAGGGAAGAGGAAGTTGGGAGAGGGAAGGATCAATGTAATAAAATAATGGCATGAATAATAAATCAAAACTGATGCAAAATGTACATTGACTGTACATAAAGATACTACAGAGTGGTCAAAGAGACTCTTACTTGCTCGGTTTTAATGCTCCCATTGCTGATCCGGTATCAAATTTTGGCATTTGCTGAAAGACCCTTCCCATTATATCTTCTATCTTTTTGGAGGAAGAGTCCAAAGCAGCAACAACATTTTTCTTCGGGGGGTAAACAGAGATGTGACTCTGACTCAGATCATGAAACGACTTGCTCATAACTCTGGGTCTTTCCTCCCACGGACTCTTCTCGTTCTTGTCCCTTGCAGACCCAGGAGGTGGCTGGAAGAGCGAGAGCTCAGAGCAGGACAGCCTCTTAAGGATCTCTGCTTGGACAGACAGGGGTCGAACAGCAAGTCTGTTCAGAGTGCTGCTGGCCAGACTGCCAGTGCTGATGGCTCGGCCCATGTTGAAGCCTTTGACAGAATCTGCATGAAGGTTCAGGCTCCTAAATGAAGCCCTTTCTGTGGAAATTTGAAAAAAAAAAAAACTGAACAAAACCAAATAAACCCCAAACAACTGAAGTTATTCAGTAGAGCTAGTATGACTACCTTGTGTAAAGAACGCTTTTTAAACAACCAACTTGCACAAAATGTATTTTCTCGAGATGCTTAGCAGTATATACCATTATCAGAGATATATAAATACCCACCATGGAGTTTGCTCAGGAAGCAAAGTTTGGACTTCATGACACAACACTAACCCAAAGTCCAAAACCACAGAATATTTATCCTCTTATTAGCCTGAAGAAACATATTAATACCCTGTCAGGCTGCTGTGCCTCACACAAAGGCACAATCTCCTTCTGCAAAACAAATAATATCCTTGAGCCAAGTGACCTAGAAGACAACACTTCCTCTAATTTGCTCATAAAAGCCTTTTCCAGGATTTGAACAAATAGGGCTCCCCCATCTCCACACTATCAGATGGTACCAAACTTCCATCCATCCACTGCTTTGTTTTCTTGGCATAAGCCCCTAAACTCTTGCACTACAGCAGCAAGGCCATGAGGGCTTGGCAGCATCTCTGCCCACTTACAGAGCACCAGTCCACTCAGCACTACTTAAGGACCTCCCCTGCCACAAACATCCTAGCACAAAACAGAAAGTGTTTCCTGGGGTTTGCCAGAGTTTTTGACCCATTAGCAAGGATTCTCTTAAGCAGCAGTGAGAAACTGGTCTTGGACTGTTAATTAAATTACTGTCAGTTGAGTCATGGGAACAGTCTGGGTGGATGTTCTTAGCTCAAAGCAAATTCATGATAATACATCTTAGCCTAAACCCCTCTTAATTCAGAGCAAAGCAGAGCAGGGCTCCTTTCTAATACCCTAACTGCTTCCTAAGGCTAGCAGTTAAGTTCCTGTGACTTGGCTCTCACACAGGAACTTGATAAGCTGTGGCAACTTGTTGGCTGGCTAAAGACTTTAAAGGAAATCAGGCCACCTGAACCCTTCATAAACTTCAGTGATATCTTGGAGTTAGTTCATAGGGAAGTCTCAGAAAAAAGCAATCCTCAACTGCATATATATTTCTGATTTAGGGATAACCACTGGGTTTTTTTAACCCTACATACATGTAGGAAACAAGCTGCTTTAGGAAGCTGCACCGTAACTCGAAGGGAAAACTTGACTTTTTGATACATATCACCCACTAGTGATCACAGTATTAATGGTAAATACTGTGGCATTTAAAAGAGATCCAATACCTCAGGCAGGAATTAACTACCATAGTAACTCAAGCTTTCTCTGTAACAGGCATAGAGATTGTGAAGATTTAGCTGCAGAAGGTATGTTTTTCTTTCCTTTCAACATGTGAATTAGTATAAAACTACCACTTTCTTATCCACACCAAACACCTCTTCTAGCCACAGCCACCAGACTAGATAAGCTACAGAAGAATGATTTTGCCCAATCAGACCAGAAATCCACAAATCTCAATTTCCTGGCTCTGACAGAAGGCATCAATGACACCAGCACCTGCTGTGTTACCATCATGGGGAAGAGTACCCTAATAAAATATGCTGAGATCTCTTCTCTTGACTTTTTATTTACTCTCAGAGAACATCAAACAGAACTTCTAAGGATTTCAGATGAATACTTTCACATAATTAGTTATATTATATAGGCATTAGTCTTTTCAAACCTTCTGCCAATCTCATAACTGAAAATTCTCATGTGCTCAAAACTCATCATCTGTAAGGCTGACTTAACCCTTGTTTCATTTTTTTTTGTTTTTCCATATGTCCTTTTCTTTACTGTTATATATGTCCTTTTCTTTACTATTTTGCTAAGTGCTTCCAATTACTAGCTATTACTGACATATTAAGGGTTCAGTTCAGTAAAGTTATGACAACAGAAATTTTTTTTATTTTAATTGTTTTTTTACTTTTAATAATTAGTGTGCTGGACTTCACCATAATGCTGATTTGTTTGCTTCTGATTACAAGTGATGGGCGGAATCTGGGCCCTCTGATTTCTAAATGATCTGCACTGCACAGAAGGAAACTATTGTTTTCCAGACTCCCACAGGACAACATATTCTCCATCTGTTAAGAGCAACCAAGTTTGCCTAGCCAAGAAAGCCTTCCCTGTATTGCTTTTCCCTGCAATTCAGGATAAGCAAATTCTAAATCAGAGAATGGTAAAAAGGCTTTAAGTCACTTGGTCTTATTTCTTTGCCTGAAGTTGGCTGAGCCCAACAGAATAGAAAAAAGGCTGGATAGTTGCCATATGTCTTTTCCCACTCCTCCTCTTTTTTTTTTTTTTTTTTTTTTTTTAATTAGAGATCACAATATCCAAGCAATGGGGTCAAACTTCATCCCAGCTACACTAGTAGTGAAAGTCTGGATTAACAGCAACTGGAACGCAGACAGATAACAGGGAACAAAGAAAGCATGAGCAGGCAGACTGACCAAAACAGCACTTCCAGACCATGCTGAAGGCCAGCCAGCCAAGTGAGCTCTGCTCCAAACAGAGAAGAAATTCATACAGAGGGGTTTTTTTCAATGATTACATTATCCAATTATTATTTTCTATCTAAAAAAAAAATGCCTTTACATTTTCTGCTATGCACACAAGTTATGAAGGAAGTGGAAATTATGAAGGAAATCGATCAGTACCCATGTTGTTCCTTACCAGGTTCACCCAATGTTAGGTGGAATAAAGACAGCTGTACCCACAACTTAGAGAGGGAGCATCGTGGAATGCCCCCTTATTTTACTTGCACTCCCATGATCACACCATTAATTCCACATTACCAAACCAATCCCTTTCACATTAAGCAAAAGGTAAAAGTCCTGGTATTGAAATACCTTCAAGATATTTCTGAAAGGAAAGGCAAAAGCCTTCAATTAGAGAGGGAAGCACTATTAGTGACCTATTTTTAGATTCCTTTTAGTTTACAGGAACTGCTGTGTGTCAGCTTGTCTGTGTTCTCCCAACTCTCTTACCACCCCTTAAATGAAATCTAAGCTAGCTTAGCTTGTAGAGTCTCTTCACAGTATAAAACCCTCCAAATGTAAATCTACACATATACTGCACTCAGCAGGATTACTGAAGCTCCAGTTCAGTTTTTCTCCTTACAAAAATACATATAAATTGCTAATAAAAACTAACACAGCATTGCAGGCCTTACCAATGTCCTGAGTGTCTTGGTTGCTCTGCCTGGTTCTCATCTGTAGCTGGAACTTATGCTGGGAAGAGCAGAGATGCAAAAGGTACTGGCAAGTCTTACTATTGTCAGTCTGAAAGGCATGCTTGATGCCATCTGATGTGTTCTGCAAAGTTATTTTCTTCTTCTACACAATGAAGAAAGAAAAAGAAGTCAAAGACAAATTATTTCTTTTGGCCTACAAAGAATTCTGTATTTGCTTGTGCGCAGTTACAGCATTCAAACTTTCCTGAAGCAAAATGCACTGATGGGAGAGATTTCTATTAAAATAGGAGCCAAAGGTAATGTGAGACTTTAAAGCTACTCCTGGGCTAGATGAGAAGGTGCTTTATTATTATTTAATCCGTCTCTGTTGCTGTTAGTTCTGAGTAATGACAACCAGAACTATTACATTTTGGAGGATGGGGTTTTCAAGTGCCCCTGAGCAATTCACACGGGATGCTGCCATTTAAGAGAAAAATAACTAAATGCTGATCTAATTACCAAATCTCCCAGTTAATGTTCCAGGTCTTGAACTTATCTTTCAGAAATTTCTAAACTTGAATTTATTCCTTCTAATTAAAGCCATCTCTCAGATTAAATAGGCTGAAGCTTTTCAATAAGCTTACTTCAATTAGAAGTGCTGTTTTCATTACCTACATAAAGGTAAGCATTTGAAGCTCAATGCCTCATTAAAAACTGACACATGATCACCAGATTATGGTGTACCCACTCAAGTTGGCAGGTGCTTTCCAGATCAGGTGTCAGCCTATTATCTTTTATCATTTAACTTAACTACTCTTGGAAATATAACTTAAAAGCAACATAGGTCCATCTCCTAATTATACTGAGTACTGGCATTTGCCCGTACCCAGTCCTCTAATGCAGGATTCTCAGTTTGGTGCTCCTTCAGTATGGTTGTCCATGCAAGCTAAGGAAAAAAATAAAACCTTTAAAACATGAAAACTCTTATTTCAATCCTGTAATATGACAGCCACACAAAACACAGACTATGCTGTAAAACCACAGCTTAATTTGCAAAAATAACCAATGAAAACCTCACAGTAACTGGAGACACAAATATAGGTATGTACACAGAGAGGAAAAGAGACCGACTTACACTAAAGGATATTTTCTTTGTCTCTCTCCATGGGAAGCGCAGTACAGGAGTACGGGCACCATTGTGAACTTCAAAAATGACAACTCCTTTGCAGCATACTCCCAGAAGGATTCCTGTTTGGGATTTCTTCTCAGGCAGCACATGATGAAGGTGAACTCCATATTCTGTGAGCCTCTGACACAACTGCACAGATCAATGCAATAAAACCTCTATGAATATGAATTTAAGGCCATTACAAGTTTTCATACCACTATATGAATATTGTACATCTCTCTATAAATGTTTTCACGTGTGCATATAAATGTATGGATTTTAGCAATAATCCTCTCTGTCTGGTAATTCCACTTACTTATAAATTACAGTTATTATGAGAGACACGCATCAGCTGAGGGTTTTAAGACTTGGTAGTACCTCTTAACCTGCCAGACTATGGCAAATGAACCCAATGTTTATTAAAATCAAACAGGGAAAACACAAACAGAGAATACATGTGAGTAAATAGCACTTGCACAAAGCAGTTGTTAGCAAGGAACTATAACTGGACAGATGTACTTGTTCTTCACACATTTTTTTTAAAAGCAGAATTAAATTAGCACTGCAATTTTATGATCATATTAACATATCATATGCAGTTTCAATCACATTGCACTTCTGATTAAGGGAGAACCTGAATATTATCCCACAAGCAAACACCATAATTAGATTTCTCAATGGGTCCTTTTAGAATAATCCAAATATATCTGAGGATAATAGCTTTCCGACCATCTTATATACAACCTGCACAAAAAATTCTCTTTGGCAGTGGTTCTGGCTTGCTTCATACCAAGCATCACACACAGTATGAGCTGAAACAATTTTTTTTTGTAATTTATGGGCTTTTCCCCCTCTACAGAAATCACAAAAGACATGGGGAACACAGGGTGCGCCTCATAAACACCGCTCCCTTTAGAGCAAACATAGGATCAGTAGCTGCTCTTAGCTAGCTTGAGCTAAGACTACTGAATGGAAAAAAGTGAGAGGAACTTCCCATCTGTTATGATTTCTTCTGGCTTGTTATGACGTGTCTTTTGGACAAAATCTTTTCAGCTTTCTTCCCTTCAATGTTATTCAGAGCCTGAGCTGTTTTACTGTGCTTTCACTTGAAGTCCATGCAACCATACTCCAGCAAGGGAACTCTTAAGCCACAGATGGAGGAAGCCAACTGTTGCCCACATACCTTCAGAAATTCTAACTCTGTCTCTTTTTCAGAGGCACCCACATAAGTGCTGTGCAGTTTTGGCAGCTCTTCCTTGATGTAGGACAGATCCAGTTTCTCCAACACTCTTGCTGGGACATAGTGTTCTAGTCTGAAATAGGACAAGCCGTGCACCTGCAACACAACATTTTTGTGATGGCACCTCCATATACTGCTCTATAAGCACAACTGAAGCACAATCACTCATTTTCACAAACAACTGTTCATTACAACTCAGAGGATCATAAGATTCTGAGTAAGGGGTGGGGGGGAGAATCACAATCTCCATGTTGACCCACAGATTAATTTCATATCAGTTTCTCCATATTCAAGCCTGACTCTATTTCCACTGAAAAAAAAAGGCTTTAACACACAGATCTTGCACTGAATTCTGCAACTAACTGTGTTAGACTTTAGGAACACCTGCTCGCAGTAAAACCTGCCAAGAGCATATCAGCTGAGCTTCCAGTCTGGGGCAGAGCTGCAGAGTACGTGTGGCAGGTCACAGTCCAGCCTTTAATGAAGCAGTAAGATCACAGCTCAACAAGATCAAAGGTAAAGTTGATGTACCTCTGCCTGGTAATCACCATACTCAGCTTGGAGAGCTAGGGATGCTAATAATAAGGCTGTCTCATCATCACAGTGCATCCTGTCTTCTAGGATGTCCTTCCGCAGCTGCAGGTAGTACTGGTGACAGGTCAGTGTGTGCCTAGAACAGGAATATAAAACAAAACCATGAAAAAACCTCCCACACCATCTTAATCAGTACTGATTAATACTCCATTTCTGTCCATAAATTGAGGGCTTAAGGGGCTATAAAAAATTCATACACTCACTGTATGAGACTGACATCATCCACAAAAAACTTTATGCGAAAAAACAGAGTGAAGTTGACAGGAGGCTTGTTCTTCTTCTTTGCTTCTTCCTTCCATCCTTCTGGAGCTACTTTACTTAGCTTTATGTCAGGATCCACGAAGAAAAACTCATTGTCTGCCAAACAGAAGCACAAGGGTAAAAGCATGAAAACCAAGTATTTACAGCAGACGGGGGATAAAGACCAGATTTACAACTCTGAAATTGGGCATTGAACCGCAAAGTTTTCCGCTGACTAACAATGACTTAATAAGCACAATATCTCTTAAAGGGAATAAGGGCAGAAGAAATAATTCATTCTTACCTCTTAAAGTAGCCAATCCAAAGAAGTGATGCTCCACCAAGCCAATATGGGCAACAACCATATCAAAGACATCTTTACATATTGTTTTGGTATCGCAGGTCAGCTCCAGCTTCTGCCCACTAAGAAGCATCACATTTACTTTTCGCCTGGTGTCATCACTCTTGCCTTTCTTAGTCTGCATTTTGTGAAATGAAATCTCTCAACATGCACATTTGTGATAAAAATACGTTTGTTGGTTTAACACACTTTCCCTGCCACAGATGGCTGAACAGCCCCTTTCTTACCAAGATAGACTTTGGTAGATCCAAGGAGATGAATGGCTCAATTGTCATTTTCACAAACTCTGGGCCAAAGAAATTCTGCAAATCACAAAAGAGTATGAATGACCACTGTGCTGGAACAACAGGCTGGGACACAGTTAACTCCTGCTCTGCACATGCAAAAGAGGGACCAAAGGCTAAAATTTTGCAATTGCCTGCTACCTACTCGGTACTATATGCAAAACATCTTCACAAAAACCTCTTAAGGGATGAGGGACAGATAACCAACCTGGTTAGTTAAAGCCTACATGAGCTAACTCATCTTAATGTGATGGACTGAAGACAGACACAGGAAATATTACCCTGTATTAGGGCAGCAAGTTCCTGAGTCTTGTTTCAAGTTTTCCCACCCTTACTTAAAAAAAAATAAAAACTATCCAGTTCATGGAAAGTAGCAGCAGAGGGCATCAACCCATCATCTATTCTACACATGAGACACTCTGTTTACCTATATACCTCCATCTCCCTCTTTGTGTATAATTCTCTATTTCATCCACATACCAACACAGCTGGGAAACAAAAGGGATTTTGCACAGGTATTTGGGTGAACTCATGAGCCAAATGAATCCTTTCTCTTTACCTTCCCAACTTGTTCATTTAAGAACCTCTGATGCTGGTGGGGCACATCCACATTGCACAAAGAGCAATGCAAATGAAGTGGCTGAAAACACCACAGAATAGAGGCATGCCTTATCTTTGTTAGCATGCTATACTGTTTAATTGATGCAATTTTTGAGCCTTGCTGTCAGTTCAAGCAACTCTTGATGCCACTTTAGACTCTGTAGCCAGTAATGCCACAAAATCTCAGAAGTTTTACCTTGTGAAAGTAGGCCAACACCACACACCTGGTATTTCATCTTACTGATGACTGTTTATTACAGGACCCACTTTATGAATCCCACGTACGAGAGTTTCAGTCAAGACACTGCTCTGTTTCAATGAAAACAAGAATTCACCTGAGCTCAGGGCATTACCCTCAGTTTTCTCTGTGTCATGGCTGTTTCCAGGGCTATTTCCCTCAGTGGGTCTCTGGTGATGTCAAGCATTGAGGATCTAATTGTATCCCCTGGGTAGAGGTTAGGCCGGGACTGCCTCAGAGCCATCCTAGCTTGCAGTTGCATCATTTCTTCTTCCTGGCGCTTCAGCATCGCTTCCTGACTTCTCAGTTTCCCTTCAAATGGTGCCTCGTGCTGCCTGCAGGAAGTCACAGGGGGATGACAGATTAGCAGGTATGCCCAAGACATTCTGCTGCTTTAAGCATATCCCCCAGTGGAAACACAGAGCACAAACACCAGTTATAAAATACTACATCATTAAACACATTTATGCAGCAGCCAGGAGGTTACCTCTGTGCAGTAATCCATCACTTTAGAAAATAAGCAGACACACCAGGTTTCTGCAGCTGCCTGCAGAACTGCCTCATTTATTCATATGGAAATAAAGGCTCAGCTGCAGTCTGAAAAAATACTCAGTGTTACAAACCCAGTGAATCAGTGCAAAATTAGTAGATGCACAAGAAAAGTATTGATGCTTTGCAAATATCTTAATTTCTATGTTCATGTGGGGACTGTGAAAAAAGCATGCTCAAAAACATGTCATTAAAGGAAAAAACTGAAATAATAGTGCACTTTCTCTAAGTAAATATTGCTTTAACACTTTATGTTTGCATGGGTCTGATATTTATTCCCTGATTTCTCCTGAGTAGTAGTACAGCTTGAAATATTTACATAAAAATGTTTATGTAACAACATCCTATGCACTAAAGTATTCTAAATATCATACACTAATGTTTCCATAATCTTATTTTGCTGAAAATAGTTCTTTTTTTTTTTTACAATTCCCAAGAATGGCCTGAATGATATACAGTCACCCCAATGACTAAATTAGAGTCTAAATTTATAATCTGAGGGAAAAAAATATGAAAAAAAAAACAAACCAAAACAAAAATGCATCAGTATTCCAGAAAAACACAGCAACATATCTGCAATTTCTTTTCTGCAAGTATTGATCCCAAACATCCTATCAGTCTTAATCTTTACCTAAGGAAATAAATTTATATCCTGTTTGGGTAAAAAAAAAGCCATTTTTTATTTGAAAAATAAAATACCTGGTTAGGAAATGTGAACAACTGAGGAATCCAAGAAAAATAAAAGCAACCTCCGCCCCCTTTCTCTCTGGCCCATGCTTACATAAAGACACCTTCAAACCCTGAAGTAAACAAAAACCAATTGAGCCTTCTGTAGAAATCCTAAATCAAGGAAAAGCAATGTTCTCCCCCTATTAACATAACTATATAGAGGCAATTCTTGAACAAAAATGGACAGGAGAAATTGAGGAGGCTTTCATGAAAAAAGCCCACTTTTTGGCAATTCTAAACTGAGTGTTAAGCATACCACCCAAACTGAGTAATGAAAAACATGAAAAAGCAAAGAAAATGTTTAGAAGCCTGTGTATCACTGCAAGATGATCATATTCATATTCTAGCTTAGAAATATACATAAATGCAGAGTAATCTGGCACTGAGTGATAGAGGGCCCTTTGTAGTAAGGTAATATACAGACTTTTTAAAAATACATTAAATTTATATACCTACTTCCTAGGAGAACCTAAAAATATATTTGATGAGTGACAAATCTGTTAATAAACTAAGAGAAAAATGCACCTGTCCAAGACAGTACACTTTTCTATGCAAAATTGGTGGATGTGACTTCAAATTTTATTTTCATCTTTTTACAACATTACTAATGAATACCAATACTTTTAATACTAAAGTGTCATTGGTTAGCATACAAAATCATCCTTTACAATAAGAAGAGTTAAACATAAGAAGAGAACAATGCTAAAGTTCCTCAAAGGGAATTTCAGGGGAGATACAGAGTAGTTATAGAACAAATGTATTAATGTAAGCCCATTATTATCTTTTCTCCTGTGCAGGGCTTTAATAGCAACTTTTTCCCTTCTCCCTCTTCTTTTTTTTTTTTTTTTTTTTTTTTTTTTTTTTTTTTTTTTTTTTTCCTACAAAGGACTGAATAATGTGCACCTAAAAGGACACAGAAATAAGAAAAGGCCTCAGACCTGCCAACATGTGCACAGGCTTAGCTTTGCACTATGAGGAAACTTGTTAGGATCAACATATATGGGAATACTGACAAAACCCTAAGTTAAATACACCCACAAGCACCCTTCAGATCAAGGTCTAAGGATAAGCTCTGAAATAAAACAAAAACAAACCCTTTCTGAACACAAATATCTATGAATTATCAAAGACATTTGAAAAAGACATGTTGCAACTAGCTCTATCTAAAACTTACTACTGTGAAAACACCCACTGCAGAAAAATATCTTGCCTTTTTAAAAACATACAGCCCTGTGCAACAGGAGCCATTCAACATTTTCATCATTAGGTTGGTTTTATCATCTCTGTTGACACGAATTAGTATTTCTGAAAACTGGGGTGGGTGTGGGGTGTCCATGGAGGAAGCTCAAAAACCTAAGGGCTTAAATATTTTCCTGTCTTAGTACATAAGCACTCTCACCAAACATAAATCTGCATGTTTCAGCATCCTGGGTCAGTAAAATTAACTCTGGCTTGGTCAGACCGCCAGTGTTTATGGGGAGCAGTCTTTAGGTTCCAAGACAAGGAATGCATCTCTCCTAGAGAAAAGGAAATACTATTGAAATGTACAAGAGAGCTCATTCCTGAAGTTCTCAATATGCAAATGTTATTACTGGGGGGAAAAAAAAGAGTCTAAATTACATTCCTAACACAGAGGTGTGTTTTGTGTGGTGCTTCATCAGACAAATACTTGGCTGCTACTCTGTATTTTCATCAGTGTCTGACTGTAAACCAGAGTCTCACAGCTGCTTATTAACCTGCAGATGGTAGGGGAGCACGAACCTGGAATGCTGATGCTTGGAAGAGAAAAAGGGAAGTGAATTCTCTCTTCACCTGGTGTACTTACCAAGAAATTAGCAGGTATTGGATCAGAGAAGGAAGTTGGAAGAAGGGAAGCAGGTAGGCATTCCCTAACGATTAGTGCAGTGGGAAGGTCAGGAATAGACTGAGAAAGATGGATGCCTTTTGGTAAGGTAGGAGGGATATGAAAATGAAATCTACTGGAAGGAAAAGGCAAGAGAAGGGAGAGTTCCATGTCAGCTGCTGCTCCTAGAGAGAAAAAGGAAGAAATAGTAAAGGAAGAAAAAGAAAAAAAAATGGAAAAAACCAAGGAATGCAAGAAGCAGAGGAAAACAAGACACAAGCCATTGCCACAAGGAATGCATTCCAAGAAGCTTAAAGGATAACAACAGTCACAGACCACGAAAAAGGTGAATGTTTATGGCTTCTGCTAATTTAACATCAGGCCAGCCCGCCCAAACAGAACAAGCTGCCCCTTCTGATAACTCTGAACAGCTTTTGGTGGTTCTTTTAAAAGAAACCTCCCTCAAAACCAAATCCTCCTATTTGATTTACAACTCAATTTTATCAGGATAATTCTGTGGATAATTAAACAGACTGGCTTTAAGAATATGTCATAGGAGCAGTAAAATTAATATGCACTGAAATACAGATTATATCTCCTGAAGGCAAGAGAGACACTGAAACATGCTCCCAAGTGCTGATGGAATTTAAGTAATGGATTAAGTTGCATATACTTCCCCAAACTCTGGAATGAAACGGCCAGCCAAAGCATGTAAAACTCTGAGATCCTGCTCCTTGCAACTACTTGTTATCACCAGTTTCACTTTGAGACCTGAGGTTTCTGAAGTTATAAAAGCCTGTGTTGCAACACAGGACGATTTAAAGCAGCAACATGCAATGCCCTGGATAAAAATATCAAGTAATTTTCTTAGAAATCCCCCACTTAACTAATTACCATCTTGGATGGAATTACTTTTACACCTGTTAGCATTGGAATCTTTTAGGAGCTCCTTTAGTAAGACAGAGAGAGCACTCTGTTTTCTATTCAGCTCATATTATTAATGGAGGTATAATGTAAGTATGACTACAGGACTGAATTCTGCTTGTGGCTGCTGTCCTGTTTCCCAATAGGTCTGCAAAAAAAGCTAGCAAAACTAGCTGGCAGGCTTATTTTTTCATCTTGGATATACGTACTGTCTGGTAGTTAGATTAATAAAAAAATCCAAACTTGTTCACCTATAAAAATGGGTGAAAAATTTTGAAAATCAATATATAACTACCTGTGGGGTACCCTACCATGACATTTTTGTGCAAGTGCAGTGGTACCAGAGTGGAGGTCAAGGATACAGGAGATTAAAAAAAAATACTAAAAAATACCGTATAGTTACATACATGTAAAATTCATTCTATTGCTAAGTACAACAGGTAAGTCTCTATGCCATGTTTGCAAAACATATTTTCATTCTAGATTTCACACATATACAAATTACATCCATTAAAGGTACCAGTCTTAACAGAGTAATATAAAATAATGTGAAACAAACCATGAGAAACTGTACTGCTTTACCTCAGCATTTTCACTTGCATAATAGGCCCGATTCATTTACAACAATGACTCACTTACAATGTGACTCATTTACATACCACATACTACTTTCTGTTTCTGAAATACTTTGTAAATAGAAACAAAAGTTCTCTATCAGCATCCGCAAATTACTGGTGGTTTATTTGGAAGCATAGCTATGGTGCTGAATGGGCAATTTCCCAGGTTCAAGGCAAAGCAGAATGAAGGTGACTTAGCAATCTCCACGAAAAAAAAAAAAAAAAAAGGCAAATAAATTAAGAAAGCTACATATTGTTTCTGTACATACAGTGGCAATAATCTGATTTGCCATTTTAGTGTGGTGCTAAGACAGCATGAAACACAAAGTAAAAATGTACAGTTCTTGAACACGGTTGCATGGAATATAAACCAGTAACCTTTAGAAGACTGCAATAAAAGCACATATATTATGTGAAGACATGCTGGATTCCCACAACTGCTTGGACACCACTGACACATACAGCATTACACAGATTCCATATTCCTGACAACGAAACTGCATGGACTCAGTTAAGATGCACCTAAATACTTCTTCCCTGCCAGAAATGCCAGTATATAGGTTTCTAGATGACTCTGCATTTCTCAGACAAAGTGCAGGTAGTCAGGAAAGCAATTCATCAAACCAGGTAACCAAAAGCTGTACGACCTCCTAGGAGCTCTTCTCATGCTCACCTGCACTGAGATGCAGTTCACCTGAGACCCTGCCTTACCCAGAATCATTTCTGGCACACAACATCGTGCAAGGAACAGACACTCACTTATTTTCATCTCCATGTTCATTGCATGGCTCTAAGTCCTATTTACCAACATCACCCTTTGCTTTAAGTGAATGTGGAGGACACATTCACCAGCAGTGTCACATCACCCAACAGAGACCCAATCTTCACACACTTCCAAGTTACTTTAATAGGAGAGAGCAGGATTTCCCTCCAACATAAGCCAAAATCATATAAATATCCTAGACTATCAAGCACAGCAGCAAAATTTCTCCTGATCTACAGGATACAAAGCAAAAAGCTGCCAAGAGAAGGCTTTGTTGCTCTGATGTGATGAGGGAAGAGGGGAAGGAAGAGATGTGCCTTTATTTTTTACCCCTTGCTACAAAAGTATCTGCATAATTTTGATAAAATCTTCCAAGGTGATTAGGTATCTGGCAGAGACCAGAAGAAACTTTTGAATCCAAAAGGTCGATGTCAGTAAAAATTTTCAAAGCTTTAGAATGGAACCATTCTCAAAATGTAGCAGGTATGGCAAGATATGCTTCTGCTGTATTAAGGTGATGTTCGAAGCAGAACCTACTTTTTAAAGCTGTATTGATGAATGGCATTGGAAAAAATGAAACTCACACAGGTGCAATATTTGAATACATAGCACAGCAAAGTAATTTTCAAAAAGCATAAACGGTTACTGAATTGGCCTGCTTAATAAGTACTGAGGTATTAAAAAAAAATTAGTCCAAACACAAAAACATGAACTAAGATTTTGCCAAACGTATGGCTTTTGACTTACTTCAAGGAAATAAGCATGCTGCCATTTCCTTATTAAATGAAAAAAACACAAATACATCTGTATTAATATCAGTAATTTCAAAAACTTCATTTTGGGAAAGTACAAATAAAAAATACTAAATATTTCCAAGCAGAACATAGCCCCTGACCTTCTGACAGTCATAACAACCTGATAGAGTTCAACCCACTCTCCATTAAACATGGGAACTGATTGTGGATGCCCAACTTACCTCTACATTACTGTGCATTTTACTTCAGAACGAAATATATAATTCTGATATGCTAATATAATTCAAGTATTACATGCCTTTTTTTTTAAATCTTAACCAGAAGCAGGGACAGGAGTGAAAAACTTCACCTGCAGATTTAGACTATATTATTTGATAAAGAAAAAGCACTCCAAGACATACTGTTTTCAAAGGGTTTACCTTGTTCTCTGAGAATTAGCTTGACTTGATGTGGAGATATCATCAGCACCTGATAACACACCACTGGCATCGTCTCTCTTGAAAACTTCATTTCTTCTCACTGGCAAACCAAAAGACAAATTAATACCTGACTGGGCAGCAAAGCACACAGAGTAATCCCATCTAAAACTCAAGGATTTATCAGTCATATGAGACTACTCAAGAGGAATTGAATTTATGTGTTTTTCACAATGGCACTACAGAAACAAAGAAATTAACATTATGAAATTGATTTCAGTTTTCAGAGCTATCTTACAGTTTTACCCCCCAAAAAATAGCTGATAGTCCTTTGAAGAAGAATACTAAGAAAGACCTAAAAGAAATCACAATAAACCCCCACAAAACTGCACAGACACCTTCCCAAGCTAAAACATCTTTTTTGTCACCCATGACAAAACACACGGCAGAGACATCACAAAAAACTACTCCAGACCAGAAAGAGAGCAGCTAGTTAACTATGCATCCAGTACAGAGAAAAAGGAGTTAAGAAAGCAGTATCTGAACTTCTAATCATTATCCCTGGAATCTGACTCCTCATTATAATTTAAAGGATTTTTTCCCTTTGGCAATATATTAACCTGTGATTCTCTTTGTAAAAATACAGCTTTTCCTGGGAGATGTTCTTGTAGCAGCACCTGAGATGCTACACTTCGAGCTTGATTTTGCATAGTACTTCACTTTCCCCTCTTACTGTACCCTCAGCAAACAGAGCTGGCAGGAGAGCTCTTGAAGAACACACTAAAGCCACATGGATTTAGAAACAGTTCTTTTTGACAGTCATTTTACTGAGCCCAGATATGCTACTACTAGAAGGCAGAAGGCAGCTGTATCTTGCCTCTACAAACTTAGGAGTTGTTGACTTTGGACTGGAAGGCATGAACAGTCTGTTCCAAACTGCAAGCAAGCAAAGGGAAATTACAGGAGCCTCAATATTTGTTACTGCTCCTCAGGCTTCTGGCTCAGTAAGCACAAGGACAGACAATGACAAAGGAGGATGAGAGAGCAGTGAGTACATGGAAGCTGGGCTGGAATTCTGTGCATACAGAATACGCACAGTGCAGCTATATTCCAGCTTCCTAACTTTTGTTTTCTTTCCTAATTTTCAATGATTTTTCTCCATTTTCTGTAATGATTCTGTAGAGACTTCCTGACATAGATTAGCAAACAATCCTTTGTATCTTCCCCTCCTTTTTCAAGTGATTGATTTAACAGAAACTACTTAAATTTATCTTACAAACAGCCTGTATTATGTAGCGCTTTTGGATTACACTGAAATCCTTGGCATACAAATTATAAACCACTTAACCCTCACAGAAAAACCCACTGATATAATTATACCACGGAGGTCCCACATAAAGCTTTTGTAATTCACTGTTGCTGTGCACTAACAACAACTCTGTCATTTTTTTGCAGCATGTTATTTAAAAAAGAACACTTCTAGTAAAAAGTTAACTATTTCCAGCTTTCCCTACCAAGTTCCATCCCAGAATGCTAAATGTCAAACTCATTTCTGAACAGACTGCACGTTATGCCGATTTGTACATGATGTTGCAATTTCATCATCTTACAACTTCATATCAGGACAATTATCAAGACTCCTACTAAAGGCTTTTGAGGTCTGGTTTTCATCTTGAACTTTTTTCTTTAGGTTTTTTGTTCCTTTGGGTTTTTGGTTGGGGTTGGTTGGTTGGCTTTTAAACATAGATCTTACCTTGCCTGAAATCTGGTTCTGAAGAAATAACAGATGGACTTTCACTCGAAGTACTATAAACGTCACTGTGGTAAGATTTGTACCTTCTTAAAGGCTCTGAAAGTTTAAATCAAGGTATCAGAAGCAGAAAGCAACAGTCATAACGTAAAAATCACAAGCATTTGAAGTTTTAAAAAATATTTTCAAACCATTTAAAAATGCCTGTCTGTGGCTATGGAATCTAAAAGCAAACACCCAGGGGATGCTGTACAGTCCCATTCTGTTCCCACGGCCCGAGGGTTCTGTGATCAGCCTGGCCCCTCTTGGCTATCCCAATACAGCCACCTCCTCTGAACCTCCCTCATCATCACTTCCAAGTTAAAACTAGTATTAAAAATCTCATTGAGACCCAAGACAAAAACAGATGCCTCCTGCAAACAAAACAGGTGCAAACATTTGGTGTGCACCTCTTGCACGTAAAAAGCAATCACCAGAACTCAGTCCCTGTTTCCTTTATGTCATAAAAAGAGAAATATCCACAGAGATAAAGCAAGCCCCGGAAAATTATAATTCAGCTCATCTTTGACATCCACAAAATATAATTAACAATCAATTAGTAAGCCCCTAGAGGATATTTAATTAACCAGAACAGCTAAACTGATGTGATGAGAAATCAATACAGCAGTCTCAGTTCCTACTCTCAGGGGATTACGTAAATAACATACTGGAGCAAAGGACTCCATAGAAGGGGGTATGTACTTGACATTTGCAACCATCTCCCAGAACTCTCCTAAGCACAAGCCAACAACCACCCACAGAATGTGCATGAAAGCAGAACACACACATGAAAGAAGAGATACCAATGTTTCACTGTCAAAGTGAGACAAAAAACCTCAGGGGTCCTTACTTGCAGAAGGCTTCTTCTGGTCTGCCTACAGTTAATGTCTTTCAAAACAAAAGCAGTGATATAGAAAAAATACATGTGACTGCTGTGAAAACAAGTGCCAGTCACTACAGCAAGGAATATGCAATGCAAGAATTCAAAATGGGGAACACATGAGCAGATATTTCTGGAGGCTGCAATAAGGAAATCAGAAGTTCTAACTTTCTAACAGAAAACAAAACATCTGGTGAAAAATTCTGAGGGAACAGTAAACCTCCTCTGCATAACTGCTTTTTGGTCAGATGACAGGTTAGTCAACAACACTACTCATATAGACTTCCTACAGAAGTAGGAAAAACTCCAAATAGGAAAAAAGCATGAAAAGAAGTAAGATAATGCAGTACTCCAAGAACTAAAGACTAGTTCATGTTCACTTTGGACTATCTGTTTTCAAAACCTTCCTCTTTAAAAGCCAGAATTTCTCCCATTTCTACCCAGCTCACTTGGGCTGCGTAGGGAATCTTTAAGAAAACTGGGAAAGATAAGCAAATCTGCTGATCAGCTCATGAAACCAATAGGTCTTAGCAGCCCATCCCAGTTGCACTGTTTAGCAGGATAAAACCCAATTAATCCAAAGAACATTTTACACTACGCTCAGACAGGAGCAATATAGACCTACAGCAAGATGAAAAGTATCCACTGGGGCTGTGTGGGAGCAGTGAGGTTGCTTCAATCTTTCACAATGGCTACTTTCCACGTTGTGGATTTTACAACAAAGAAGTCTGCCCCCAGTCTAGCAATTACTTGTCTACCATGGGAAATAAAAACCAAATTCAGTGGGTAGCTTTTGGAGATGTGTTTTTAAAATGGTACCAGCCCTTAAGTGAGGCATCAATCCAAACACGACACCGGAGCTACAGTACTGAAATGTTTAACTAAAACCAGATCTCTTGTTTCCCAGTAGTTTTATTAGCTGCAGGTTTTTCAAGTCTGCTGAACTGACTTTGAAGCAAAATGATGGAGAGGGAACAATCAAATACGACATGAGATTTTAAACAGACTTATTTTTTTTCCACTTAGTCAGCAGCCAGGGCTTCTCAAATTGCACACAAATTATGGCTCCATTCTGGTTCTTTGAGATATTAAATTTTGAAAAAACCAAACCTGTGGTAAAACAGAAATATGCAGTTAAACCATGAGACAAGTGTTTGCAGTAGGTGGCACGATACGGGGCTCTGCAGGGTGTTTGACTTCCCCTGACTCATTTGTTAGCAGGAGCTGCTGCCATGCTGTAGGCCAAGGAATCCATGAGCCAAGAAAAAAAGCAAGAGTTCCACACACTGTTTATCTCAATGTTGTCTCAGAGCCCCACATAAGGCCTGACAAGGCTCAAACCTATTCCCAAGTAGACCTGGAGACAGGACCATACTCCTGTCTTGCCACATCCTTCTCCCTAATCAAGACCACACAACTTAACCCAAGAACACAAGCAAAGGTATTCTTATCTGCTGGAAGCATTCAACAACCTTTCCGTGCTGGGCTATCAGGCAAAGTTTAAAGGCAAATAAGAAGCTACATCCTGAAATTCCATGTAAATCCTCTAGATTCATATCCATTTTGCACAGTTTAGAAAAAATACATACAGATGTGGAACTGTTAGCTACTGGGGCATCTTCCGCCCAGTTCTCTGCACAAATGTCTGTACACCCCCTACACATCCCCCCAGCAATGCACCCCCTCCTAACCAAGGGCCTTCCTTCCTGGGGCACAGACAGAATATGCAATGCAGACCTTCAAATACTCAATTAAGATGTAAATATTGAGAATATTCTATGTATAATGCTCGCATAGTCATCCAAATAATTTATACTCCTCTCCTCCAGCAAGTTCTTCTCAGTTCTAATGTATCATATTAGGATTTAACTTCAAAGAAGGCATTTGGATCATGTCCAAGCTAAGCTTCTAATTAAGAATTGGCTTCCAAAGGTCACAAAGTCCCAGTTCTGGGATCAAATTAAAGTTCAGCTTTTCATACAGAAGTTTCAAAAGTAAGGACAAACTTATAGTTGGTCTAGCTGGGAAGGAGCTGAAAAATGACAACAAAAGCTAAAGACAACTATAATAAAACAACTTATCTCCCATATTTACAATTTTCCCTGGGAATTCTGAATGGCCTTGGTTTGTTTAGTTTCTTGGTGGTTTGGGGTTTGTTTTTGGTTTTTTTTTCCATTTTTAAATTTTTGGTGACTTCAGAACTGATTTAACTTCTATAAACACCAAGCACATCATAGTAAAAATAACTGTATCAGTTACCCTCCTTAACATTTCACTGTTTACATTCTTTTACCAGAACACTTTGAACTATTTCATACCTTAACAGAAAATAACCCAGGAGTTTAAGCATGTTTTAAGAGTTTGTAACTAAAATTAACATATAAAACTTGTACTAATAAGCAAAATAAGTATGTGGTAGCTCCATGATGCAAAGGTGGGTGGTGCATTACAAGTTGAAGAGTCTGGGCTGCAGTGGCGCTTTTTCAAGTTCCCTATCAAAACCAGCAGAGCACAACCTCCCAGGCACCTCATGCAGCACAAAATAACAAAACACACTATTTACGCAAGGAGAGCCGTGCAAGCCCAGACATGTCACTTACAGAGAGCCTCACCTCAGCCAACTTCAACAGAAATCAGAGAACCGCATTCGGCCTGGAATTTCATTATTCTGAACACGAGTCACATCAGATACACAGGTTTTCAAAAACACATCATCACAGAATTATTTCTGGCAGCACAGAGAAGGAGGCAGAATTAAACCGACAGTTTCATGACAGGCAGAGAGGCCTTGCTTGCCCTTTGAAGTTTACTGGTGGGTGTCTATTACAGGAGAGTGGTACTATAATACTACTTAAAACACATTAACTATCCTTCAGGAGAAGCTGGGACTCGCCTCTTTCCCATGAGCTAAATCAATAGATGAGATTCATATTTGCTTTTCCTTTTCTTTTCCTCTTTTCATCTAAGGAAACTTGAACTATCTTATGCAAGCCCCTATAGGTTTAATAGGAAGGACATCGAGATCCAGTTCAAATTCCTGGTAAGGATACACATCCAACAACTGAGAAAGGAAACTAACCATTCAGACTTCCAGGGGAGCAGGCTCATTTTAACTCCTAAGATTTCAACCACTCACATTCTACAAGAGAAAGCTGTATTGCACATGCAGTCCAAGTCGCCAGCCATCCAGGCAACTCCCTAGGGAGCCCAGTCTGATGCAGAGGGCCTGGCAGGATCTAATCTACAGAGAAAAACTTAGCCTTGGAAAACTGCAGAGAACACACATCTCTAGTACTAGGCTGGAAAAGAAAAGGAAAGATTAACAATAACAATGCCAGCGTCTGGTAAGAACTCAAAGAGTCCTGTATTTAGAAGGACGCCCTTGTTTTCTGGATCTGGATCATGCCATCTGGGAAAAGGTATGTGAACTAATACAGGCCCAGACTGAGAGATTGTCTAACAAAGTTGTTTGCCTGTTTTAATTTAAATGTTTTATCCAACTCAGAATGTAGTGTATTGACCAAAAATCAGATTGTGTGAGCTGCTGAATGCTCGATAGATGAGATAATGCAGATGCCACTCTGCTGTGCAATTATACAATTGTAAGAGCTGGTTTAATACCTAATGTTAGCTGTGTAACTCAGCATGAAGTAATAGTTGCTGATGCCACCGTACTTGTATTTTACAGATATCCCACATATATCTTCTTCCTTGAAAAGCCAGCATCTCTTGCCTCAGTAAAATCAACAGCTGGAGTTCTCTATCTGAAATGGTATCAGTCCATTATCTTACCTCTCCGATTCATTAGAATTATTTCTGAATATTGTTCTACTGGACAGACCCAGCACATGAGAATCTATTTTGCCACCAATTAATTTAAATCACACTGCAGCACCAGGAGACATGTGCAAACTGCCCCTTCCTTTGCTTTCACATGCAAACAGATGTGCCATTGTGCATGACTCAAATGGCCCATAATGAACTCAGAAACCCAGAACATACTATTTAAGAGAAAAAGGATGTGCACTTCAATGAATTCACATTGCTAGGTTTGTAAAGCAACTATTTCTTTTTTCCTTCCTACATCAATTTTCCCATTTAACCCACTTATACAAAAGCTCACAAATTCAAATCTCTGGGCCTTAATCTGCTGGGATAAATTTGCTACCAACAGCTGCCTGATTACCTGCAGAAATTATTCCCTTTTCAAAAATGCACCTTCAAACTAAGAGAGCATCTAAAATCCAGGCATTTTCAGTATCCCTAACTGTAACCTTTAACTGCAGCCTTCCCGGCTAAACAGGCTGTCATAACATGGAAATTTTATAAATGGGGTCCAAATGAGTCTTCAAGGAAGCTAATGAGATCAGATTCATAAGATAAACACATGGAAGAAGACTAAGGAGGAAAGGACACTTGCCTAGAAATACAGAATATTACTGCCTCTTTCTGCTGACTCTATGAAGCAGGAGCAATAAGTGGACAAAACCCAAATCTGAGGACTTTATAATGTGGGGGTTCTATTTAAAAAAAAAAAAAAAAAAAAACAAAAAAAAAAAACCAAAAACAAACAAACAAACAAACAAAAAAAACCAAAAAAAAAACTAAAATCAGAGAGGAAGAAAAACAACTTGTGGGTCTGGAATTCACATGGTTCCCAACTGCAAAAACATTTTAAAAAGGCTTTAGAATATTCCCAAATCACCCCCATTTCCCCACCCCTGGATACAGCATTCCAAAGTTTCAGCAAGCTCAACTTTTTTGGTAACCTCCCATTTTCCCCTGTCTGCTATTTCAACCCACAGCCAGCTATATTACTACTCTCCTAAGTGGTTTTGTCCTCCTGTATTCCACAAGGACACGGGCAAGCTTTATGCTCCCTCATGCATCTCACAACATCCTCATAAACAACACTGCATTTAAAAAAAGTCAAAAAAAAAAAAAAAAGGATACTCATTCACTCAAGTAACACATAAACCCTTTCACTTTGAAACCCTTTTCACTCTTTGAAGAGTAGGGGGAGAAGCTGCCTAAGCAAAACCAGAGGTTCAGACAAGGCTACCATTACCATCTCTCAGCCTTGTGCCTTGCTACTGAGCCATTTGAAGGCAGGGAAATTTGCGTGTGTGTACACTTCACAAGTGTCAAGAGATACAATCAGTATGGTGGGAGAGAAGGCAAGAAAACCCGGAGCACGGGAGAACAGACAACACTTTCATGCTCTTTAGCTGCAATGCAAGCTTGCCAAATGCAAAAGAAAATTATTTTCCCTCTGAAAGAAATGGGACACTATCAGCAGGTGCCAGGCAACAATTTCCAAGTTTCAAAAGAACAACAAAACCAAAGCCTGCTCTCCGGGTACAGGTAAGACGTTTGGGTTTAACACCTAACAACTTCATAACTCTAATCAATTCTAAGGTCACAAAACCTCCATAACAAAACAAGAATGAGCAAAAGGGCAAAGATGAAGAACTTACTTTCTTGGTAAAATTAACACATACTTTTGGAGTCTCTTATTAGAGATTAGAATTGGCTGCACCTTAAGTCAAATAGCAGACTTTTGCCCTTGCCCCCATCTGGCTAAAGGGCACCTAATCATAAACAATCATCTTCAGCACAGAAGAGATAAACAGCCTCAACCCTGAAACTGTACAGCATATTAACATAAGCCAGAAAGTTCAAGAGCAAGGCAGTCACAAGGACACGGTCCTTGGAAGCCTTGTGAGGCTAAATCTGAGATGTTCCAACAGTGTATTATAGTGCACTTTAGATGGTCAGCAGCTCACTACAAAGTATTACAGTATGGCTGTAATTAAAGCTCTGTCATTCTTTCCACTATAAACTCTGCTTTTCATGAGTTTATAATTTAGATTGTAAAAATCTGTTCTGAGTGAAAGCTTGGCAAACCAGAGCCTGTGCATAAGAATATTTTCTTTTTCCAAGGCAGTCAGCTCCTTAAGGTTTTATGAATATCAGAAAAGTTTTCCAGCTTAAAAACTAAGTTAAAGAAAAATAAGCCATATGTCACTTAAATTCCTTTGTAGTTTGAGGAGGGAAGTTTTATCTTGCCAAGTCCAACTCACAGAGGGTTCAATGTCACTTCACAATTCAAAAATGGAAAAAGCAGAGGCTTAATACAATTTACACAGGCTTAGCTGTAACCTAGACCTGGGCTCAACTGAACTGAAAATATCCCCAGATCTGCCAAAGAGAAGGCAAACTACTTCCCAACCATAACCCTCCCTGTTTCTCGTGACTCCTTGCCCATTCCTCTGCCTCCAAACTGAATTGAACCCTTATTCCAAACTGCATGAACTTTTGAAGTAAGTTATTCTTTTCTCTGTTTTTCATTCATACCTCTCAGCTGGTCAGAAGAGTAATTCCACAGACACCTGACACTTGATAGTGTTGGATGTGGAAATATCTGTCTACCCACTAAGTACTGAAAAATTACATACAACAGTAATGCACAAAAAACTCAAGACTGTATTTTTCATTTCTTTGACAGATGAAACTGGCAATAGACTTTTTATGAAAGATCTCAAGGGACTTGTCTGGTGTAAAAAAATGTAAGATGAGGAACAGTAAAATATATGGAACAAGAAAAGGAAAAGGGAAAGAAGTCTTAACAGACTAGCAGACTTTATGTATTAAGACTTCAATGAATCTGCTCACTAAGGCAGAATAGATACTTCCAGTCAGGCTTCTCAAGCCCTATAAGACATAACAGCAACTAACTCTTATGTGAAAAAGCATTTATCATCCATCTTACTAGAATACTCCTTTAAACTGTCTCATTAAAAATTCACATTCATAACTCCTTTCTGGTCCAAAAGATTTTCTTTAAGTTAACTGACTGAAGAAACGGAACAACTGAGAGCCTAAAATATAACAGTAAAGCACACATTCCCACCTTCAAGAATGAAATACACCTTCCTTGAAAACAGAAAACTCTGAATCCCAGCTACCTGTTGAGAAAGTGTCTTTACTTTTTTCCTAGCAAGTAATTCAGAAGGATGGGCAGTGAGTCATTGGCTATTTCCTCAATCTTCCCTGTACACGTTGGCCACTCAGCCTCTGTGACTATTAAGGCACAGTTCCCCCCCGTTTATTTTGACTGCACTTTCACCCATTCCCCTTATGAATCAAGTAGTTTCACACATCTGACCAATCTCAGTTTGCAAGGCACAGGCATGTTTTATTTTCTGCCATCTCCCAACTGCTTGAATGAGAATGATAAACCCATTGCTCATCAATGGGTTTGGCCACGCTTTTGGTTTTGCTCTTGTGCAACACAAACCTGCACAAAACCGCACTCCTGAACAACAAGGCTATTGAGCTTTCCCAATGCTAGGAGTGGCCTCCTCTTAAACTCTGTCAGCTGCCTATCTCCAGCGATCCCAGCTGACTCATACTTTAGATAGACCCTGTTGATTTCAGACTCTTAAACCAAAAGTCAACCAAGCTTTCCTGTACCTCATCAGACAAGTGGTAGATAACAACAGATAGTAAACTGCTATAGAGATAAACAATGGTATCTCCACAGTGCTGCTTTCATCTTTGTTCATTTCTTCACATGATAACATAACCCTCATTGGAAGATGCTGATTTGATAGCACGACAGAACTCCAGCTGTACAGAAATCACAGCAGCTTACTAACCTGCCTATGCCATTTCAGCAACACTCCTCCTTTCTGTAACAAAAGGCTCGCATGCACAGGAAAGGATTGGCTTTCCGTGCTAATTGCAATACAGGTATCTCCCAGGATGGCCACGAAGGGCATGAGCAGGCATTTTCAGAAATTCAACCTCGACAAAAGGCTTTATCATCTCTCCTTAATATGCAAGTGTTCACACCTCAGGTAGAAGAAAGAGGCTAAGGTAGGGTGTGTTTTCACAGTTACTTCTGTCACACAACAGGCAGGCTAACTCAGGAGTCTTTGAGTGCACCTGAGTAAATGCCTGAGCTAGCTCTGTACATACAGCTCTTGGACCATACACCTTGGATGACAGAGCTATGCTTTCTGGCCCAGCACAAGATCCAGCTCTGCTCTCAGTTTCTGTCCAACTGTCTCAAACTTACAGCCCCTGAAAATCACCCTACAAAATCAAAGCAAATAAAACATGCAGTTCCACTTACAGGGTTCTGCATCAAAGTAATCTTATAACTTTTCCCACAACAATTACGAAGACTTGTTTTCCCCCATGCATTATTTAATGAACTGATGGAACTTGTGTGAAGTATTCCCAATGAAGATCTGAACATGAGGCAAAAAAAAATTCATATTTAAGGGCTTAAGTCCAGAGTTATACAGCCCAAGAACAGAGATCTGGAGATGAAATTCTGCCTTTCCTTGGGGGCATCTCTAATAGCTGAAGATGAGAATCTTCCTTTGAGGAAAATTACTTGACAATTGGCTGTTATCAGCTTTTTTTTCTAATTGTAATTGATGAGCTCGATACTGGTTAGAGATCAACTATTCTGAGTAAGCAATCTGGACAACCACATTTATCTTCATTGGCAACAGATGCTCTAATGACTTCACTTTATGTAAAAAAAATGAAGCAAATACCTCAGCTGCTTTAAGAGCTGCTACAAGAGAACTCAAATTCATCACAGTGAGAAATCTTTGATGACTGGAATACTCAGAAAGTCAAAAAGCTTCACTAACCTTCTACATTCATAGCTTCCCTCAGAAGCTGTAACTTCTTCTGTCTCTCTCTTATCCTGTCAAAGGCACTTGATATTGCTGCAGAAGTTGATGTCTCAGGCACGTGGCGTGTTTGGTCCAGTTTTTGTGGTCCGAAGACGTCCAGTGCTATGCTCCCATCAGAGTATCTTGCTTCCTTGTTTCTGGCAGTAGAAGTCCGTACTGTAAATGTTTCATGCTGATGGCTGTGCCTGTGAGAACCTCCGGCATGGTCCCTCTCAGCTGCCTTGTCAGTAGTGCAAAGCAGATCTGTGGAAGAAGCCCATATTTTCCGTTTGGGAGGGACATCTGTGTGAAGGTGACCTTTTTTCTCAAGCTCACTGGTTTTACACCTGTGAGGACAGAAAAAATCTTCCTGACCCGAACTGTAATCTGCAGAAATGCCCTGGAAAAACTCTTCGTCGTCTCGTGTTCCTCTAATGGACAGAAATCCCATAGACTTGCTAAGTCCTTTGTTAAGGGTGGTCTGTTGAGAGAAGTGAGCTTTGTGTCCATCAGGTGCATCAACCGCCAATGTTTTTCCTGGAATAAGAAGACATTTCATACATGTAATTTTCTATCTGATACACAGGAGTCCAACACAAATTAGTTGAAGTGTATGATGAACACATGCTTGGGCATTGGTTTTACATGCAAAGCACGGAGAAGGCTACTCCAAGGGCTCCCTGGGTCAAGGAAGACAGAAATCCAACTACGTCATACATGATGACCGTTTTATTTCTTTCATTTCTAAAATACTCAAGAAAAAAAAAAAAAAAAAAAGACCTATTACAATTCAGTATTAACATTAAAAAAACCCAAACTATCACATAATTGCTGAAAGTTGTTTCCTCATTAGTTTCATTTTCAAAATAACCTGGACTATCACCAAAAATACTACTTAATAATCAATCTGAGATCAGCCATTCCTCTCACACCCAAATACACCGCCTACAGGTTTTAATAACAAGTCCAGGTTTGTTCTACAGATTTACAGATGCCCTGCAACAGAGTCAGCAGTAAGAAAAGAGTGACTGTGTACTTAGGAATTACAAAAATCCTGGACCTTCCTCTAATGACTAATTTTGGTGACTACAGTTTCTCCTGATAAAGAATACTCTGAAACAAACCCAACAAAGCTTCCAAGATTAAAACAATCCTATGAGTCTGCACCCTCTCGAGTTTCACTAATACATGGATCCAGCGATACTTAGGAAGTCTCTCTTCTCCCTCTCCCTTCTCATGAAATTACTTCCAGAATAACAGAAACTGCCAGAGGTGGAACCGTATCAATGAAATATGTGGTCTCTGAAGAATATCGTATCATGGTGACCAGTAAGTTTTGACCCAGGGGAGTCAGCATGGCATGTGATCGAAGCCTTCCTTAGAGTTAGTTCACTCTTTAAGGCGATATTCCCATGCACGTTCTTTAAGAAAGAGCAACCTTGAAGATGTCACTGCAAAAGCAAGCAGTCAGGAGTTCAAAGGAATCACTGTGCTGTATCTACTACTCTTAAAGAATGCTACATAGACCTGCCTGCATCACTGAAATTAACTGCCCCACTTGCACAGCAGGCTCCTGATGATCTTTATCTAGTGTGTTATCCTTCCAAACAGAATTTCACAGAATGCTTTAGGGATGTTTGGAAATGTAGTCACTAATGCTTTAAAAGATTATGGCTTTTAAAGGTGTAAACACCTTTCAACTCTGATATTCCTCTTCAAGAGGGGCTGTGCTTTTAGTTTCTAGTTTTCATTTTTGTGACATTTAACTAACAATCAAAACCAGCAAGAGTCAAGCCAATTGCAACCAAGTAGCCCCTTGCTTCCTACCACCATGCAAACACATGATGGTAAAATGTTAGGGTTTGGATTGTCTAAAAGGCGTCTTGTAAGAAATCACACACAATTCCCACATGCTGTAGCCAAGAAAATAATAAACTACTTTTGCCAATGAGAATGAACTAATCCTCTAAAAAGACCTGACGCCTCATTTTATATTTTACAAAGATAGCTTTAATACTAAGCATAATTACCTTTGTGGTCAAGTAAATATTACATAATTACCTTATTCTCAGACTATACATCATACTAAGGCTGGTGAACTATGTATAATATTCACACACAAAAAAGCCTTTTAAAAATAAGCGTTTATTGTAAAGTTCCCACTATTCATCTAAAGCAGCGGGATGATATCCACTCTGCAAGTACATACTTCACATTCATGTGCATGCACCAAGGGCAAACATTCCTGAATAGGATTTTAACTCAATCATTTGTGAGATAAGAAACTGAACACTGCAGTTTGCTTTTTAAGATGGCCAACACAAATGCAAATCAAAAGGAGCTCTGAGAATCCTCCCCAGTAATAAGAGTGCCAAGATAATTTTAGGTCTGAAAAAACCAAAACAACCTCCTTTACACACTAAAAAAAAACCCGAAACACCCACTTCTTTAACACTGAAAGTATTTACATGCAGGGACCTTACTGAACAAAACAAAGGCAAACAAAGCAGAAGAATACCCAAGAGAAGCAGACAGCTGCAACTTCAATACACTACCACAGTTATGCACACAGGATTACTTGGTACAGCAGTGGTCATGACTCAGAAGAAAATTCCTGGTTCAAAAGACCGTTCAGGTCTCTGCAAACTGAAGCATGATCTTGTTGCAGGATCATGTGCAATGAAAAGAGTCAAAAGATACTTTAAGCATCTGTGGGTATCCTCACCACAGCATCCTTGTCTTACTGTGTGCTGGTGAGAACTGCAGTGGAAGAGCCCACCTGTCAGTCAAAAAGAGTGCTGGGGGGAAGGAGCATCCTCCTCACCAAAGCTTTGGCTCCCGTGGATGTGGATATACCTCTTATATATATGCCTATTATTACCTTGGATATTACCAAGATACAGCATTTGCTGTCTTGCAGAGGCACTGAAGACACGAGCTCCTTTTCCTCAGCACACAAGAGATGCTCTCCACTCCCCATGTCAGCCACCCACTGTGCCTCCCCTCTTGAGAAAAAATGTGAAGGCCATGAGTACTATCTCCTGGGCAGCAACGAGGAAAGTACTCATGGCTACTGCTTTGCCACTCAACCAGCCAGCTGCACGATGAGACAGGAGGTGAGCTGTCCTGTCAGGAAGCAGTGCAGGAGGTGTTCCATGCTGCTCTCCCACTCTACAGGTCTAACGCAGATCCACACTGACTTAAGCAAACAGCATGAGGTTTTTACATTGTACCAAAATGGATTTACACCTGGCCTCAGTATTCAGGCTTGAGACTGCAAAATTCTCTTGGAAGTCTTCTATCTGTCCTTTATTACTCTCCCCATTCCCACTTCTGCTTTTTATCAGCCTTGCCAATTCTTCCCACCCCTGCAAAACCCATCCCTCTCTATACAGCATGATTTCAACAAGCTCTGCCGAAACTGACTCACAGTGCCAACGTGAGCAGTTTAAAAATCACTCACAGAGAAGGGTAAATAAGAGACTTTGGGGCAAGGAGTGCACAGCCTGGGTATCTTGAGAGGGCAAACTGAAACAAAGCAGCAATAGAGAACTTTCAGACCTGTACTTTATCCCAGCCAAAACTGCATGTTTCTTTTAGCACCAGAGCACAGAGGCCAAGGATCAAGGGCAAGACTTCTCAATACAGAAGTAACACAAGTGCAGACACCAGCAGTATAATTGGATTAGGCAACCAGCAATGAGTCCAAGCCAATATTTCTGTTTCTAATAATGTAAATCTGTCCTCATCCCTTCTTCCTTTTTTGAAGTACTGTTATAGACTTTGTAAGTCACAGGATCAACTGTTAAGGTATTTTCACTTTCTTAATCATGGACTTCCTCCACTACCTCAGCATTACTTGGATCAAGAGTCTTAAATTACTGCAGGAAGTCTCTTTCAGCACAAGGCTCATGTAACCAGTTTCCAGAAGACAGTACATCTCCAAAACAGAGCAGACTGGAATAATATTCCTTCTTTAACACAGGGAGTTTCAGTGGAATGGCAAGCTCAAGTCCAAATTCATTAAGTCAATATGTGGTTTATTCTTCAGTTTTCCCTCCGAGCTGTTATAATGAAATGTGTGGAAAAATGAAGGGAAGAACCACCAGCAAAATCCTACATAAAAAAATAAATATCTAACTAATGATCAAAAGGAGCTTGCATAAGGGAACTTGTACATCTTTATAATGCAAGAATCATTTAAAACCTTCCTTTTAAAAACGAAAAAAAAGGTTTGTATTTGTAATGGGAACTCTGGAGACCTCTCCAGAAGTATCTTGGCTTGACTGAAGACACTAATTATATCACCTGAGACCACACAGAGCTATTCCAGGCTTCAGTTACCAGGTGTGTAACAGGACAGAGAAGTGCCTCCCTGTTTGTCAGTAAGGGTGCTAGAACAAGCCATTAGCAATTAAGATCCTGCAGCATGTAAGCAACTTCAAAAGGAATACTTTCCCCTTCTCCAATTACTTCTCTGTTGCACTAAACTCCCCTCCTTGCTCCTCTGAAGACCGTATGGGTTCTTGATTGCTCATATCGCCTTGGGTGTTTATCCTCTACTTGATGTTACATTAGTGCAATTATTTATAATTACTGTAAATAATTCAAATGTAATTACAGTAACTGTATGATTCCAATGTATAATATATAGTGAGGGAATATATACAATAAAAATAGCAATTAATCACCAGCAGTTCACGATTAAATTCCCTTGTGGTGCTGAAATGAAACTAGTTTTCCACACACACCTTCAACTGCCAGATGTTACATTTGCTAAATAATCATAGATATGCCTCCTTCTTCCTTTGGTGTTTTCAGCTATGAATGCAACTACACGCTCTTTGACATCAGTGTCATTCACAGACCATCCTTCACTCATGCTGACAGTAGTCTGGTTGATTTTCCTCTTAGAAAGAGTGTTGTCCAACTAAATCTAGTCTGTCTGCCATTACTTGTGTACCAGCTTGATCATACAGGCAATTAAACCAATATTAAGTAAGTGCAAACACAGTTGCTACCATCACACACTGTATCAGTTTTTGCTGCCTAAACTCAACTCAATTTTCTTTAAAGTCTTTCTGCCTGCTCCTTCCTTTTGTTTGCACAAAACAGAACACCTTTTTCAACTCTATTATGGAATTTGACTTATGGATATATGTAGATGCACACATATGGGAGTGAGGGGTGGTTAGGAAGAGAGAGGGGCTGGGGGGATCAGGGAAAGACTGCTCAAGTGTGCATGAGAACACACACCATCACTGCCAGATTGGAAGGTCTCAAGAGAGGAAATGATTATACAGGAGTTTAAAAAACATCTCCCACACCATCTTTGTGCAGAAAACAAAGCAACAGAAAAGAAAACTCTTCCTCAGACAATGCGGTTAGTTTCTAAAATATGAGTGGGTAGCCGATGGAGGAGTTGGGTTTGCAATCCCTTTGGGGCAGGCTAAAAGCCAAACAAAAAACAACAGAGCCAGATGTGGCCTGTGGGTTGACTGCTAGGAATGGCATCCCCTCTTTTCTTTTCCTTTCTAAATTGTTGAGAAAAATCCAAGTTTCATACGGAAGTATTCCTCAACAATGCAGTCTCTGTGAAGGAAGAATCGAACTGGACACAAGAACTGTTGAAAGCACTGTATGTAATGGCCAAGTTATAAATCCTGTATAACAATTTGCATTCTGCTTTGGACTGACAGCTCTTCTATCAAAAAACACCAAACAGCTTCAAAAACCACGCATCTTGCTCGGAACAGTGGTAGTGAGCCTTGCCAAGCAGCACTTTGTATTTCATAAATGCAACATTTTACCTCTTCCCTTCCTCAGCACCTCTGCAAGAAGAGGCAACCATTGCTCTTTCCCACTCAGCTTTATGGGTCAGGGTTTTTTTGGTACATTTCTCAGCCAAGTAGGCAAAATATCTACCTAGCTATTCCCTTCCTGGATTTTTGTGTATCCCAGGAGAAGCTCAGTGATACAGCTGCTTTTCTGCACAGAGACAGCATTTGGCATCTCTGGATGGGTTTCCTCACTGATCTCTGTGTCTGCTCTTGTTTTATCTTCAGAGTTCTGAGTTTGTCCTCAGCACTGCTCTGGCAGTATTTAAAATTTTCCAAATGCCAGGCTGGATACTCCCTATACCTGGAGAAACTAGACCTAAATTTAAAAGATCCTTACCAATGCCAACCAGTACTGCCAGATGCAAATAGAAACACTTATTGAAAGAAAACAGGCATGGCTTTTGGAGTGAAAAGGGACAAAATCCTTTTTTTATTCTTTCAACAAGAAATCTTCATCTGGCTTTCATTTGTTTTTGCTGAACTCTGGAAGTTATTCTCCACCTACTCAATTCTTGTTTTCTCTAGAACTGAGAAGCCACAGGAAATAAAAAAAAATAAAAAAAAAAATATTTAGTATACTCACAGATGACAAATCTTCAAGGAAATGGAAATAAGTTTGTGTTGCAGTTTTTGATAATTTAAGTCTGTGTATTTGGATTTATGAAGATAATGTTTAAGCTACTTCAGTTCACATATGGAGGTCATCACTATAAACCACTTCTTTATAGACTAAAAGTTGTGTTTTCACCCAGATCAGGAACTAAAACAATCCACAGTCAACTTCCCTGGATCAAAAGCAAAAAAGGGTATGTTTTCACTTATTTGAGAGTTTTTTTTGTTGATATATAGAATATTGTTAAAACTAAAAGCAGCTTCACTTAGCATTTTTCATTCCGTTTACAACACCTACCATTTTTGTTACACTTGACAGTGCATACAGCCTAATTAAACAGGGAGTTGATCAACATCCACAGTTTTGATCACTATTTCCAAATATTTCCTATTGTGCACAGTTAAGGTAAATCTAAATGACCTTTTAAATTTATTTCAAGCCTTCATTCATATGGCACATAGTTTTGGCAGAGAAAAAGGTCAGAATACAATTGCAATATTATAACAGATGAATAGGATTTGTGTCAGTCTACCACATCGTAAAAGCCAAGTTAAAATCAGGGATCCTCATGGCAGGAAAGCCAAGACAACTGTTAGCTGCATCTCTTTAGAAGAGGAAACATCTCCAGCAAAGATCTGTCTTTGGTGTTCAGGGATCATCAGCTTCAATAGGAACTTTGCTAATAAACACACAAGGTGCAGGATTTCAGGTATTAGATGGCTGGGAAGCAGGTTTCCAGGCAAGCACAATTTAGGGAGATTTCAAGTGAGCATTAAATAGCCTACACATCCTTTTCAAGCATAATTTGTGGCAAAGATTAACTCAGTGAATTAATTCCTGCTTTATATTTGAAAGAGTTTGACAGTTACCTAATCTTTTGCCACTCCAAAAGAAATTTATGAAGCCAGTTAAGTTACTTTCACATATAATTCTTGATTCTTAAAAGAACTCTTTTAAGGTCTAAAGTGTTTTTAAGTACAAAAATTAAGTAACTCATTTGTTCAGGTGACTTATGACAGGCCTTACTGCTTTTATTTCTGCTGGTTAAATCAGTTCCTAAACACTGTGTTCCAAATATGCCTTGACCAAAAGCAAACATTCTGTAATATTAATTTATAATAAATTACTTCTGCAGCCAGCCCTGCTGTAAAACTCATTCACCAAGACAGCCACATAAAGTGAGTCACAAAAGAGACAAAAAATAAATTTAACTGGGGATAATATTAACACTAAGTTGTTTATTAATTTAATAATTATCTTCAAGACATAAAGATGGAAATTAATAGCTGGAAATATCAAAGCTGGTTACATAAGGTGAGCAAAATATTTGATTTAAACATGTGAGGTGGAAAAATTTCAAAACATATATACTAAGTCAACAATAAAGCCCCAGCAATTCTAACTCTGGATTAACATGGTATGGAAAACTGCTCCTAATACAACGAAATTCAATTAAATTAAAAATCATAGCATTTTTCAAAGACTGCAAGTATCTAAGGTATTAGCTGGTTACTCGCCAATCAGAAGCACAGCTCTCTTACACTCATGAACTTAGTGTGATTTATCAGCACGATTTATTTTAAATTACATGCCCTAAGTAACTTTCTGATACTCTAAAGTTCACAATAAATGCCATACTCCTTATGCTGTGTTTTTCGCCATATAACAGCTATTCTATTCATTATGAATTCTAAGATTTTCACAACAACTCAAGAGAACTTCACCTCAGTGAATATCAGAAAGTCTTCTGTCCTTTCCATCAAATATTTCTGCTCACTGTATTTACTTTACTTAAAATACACTAGGGAAGGGACTAGTAAAGTTATACACATCCTTATGTGCACCCATCTCACCCTCTCCAATCATCCCAGTGCTAAACTTCACCCAAAACATGTTCTCAGAGGCATTTAAACCTGAGAAAAGGGTAAAAGATGACTCAAAGAACTTCTAACTCATTAGAAAGATGCATTCAAAATCAAAATCCTCTCTAGTAGTTTACTGACCTTCTAAACGTTTGACAATTTGCAACTGGACTAAGAGGCATTTATTTCAGCTACACACAGCAGCAGAATAGCCCACCGACAAATGAGGGAAAATGGACTTGGTGCCTTTCTTAGTTGTCTTGGTTTTGTTGGCTTTTTTTTTTTTTACCGTAACATTTTTCTTAAACCTTCATCTGGCCTCCTACTTGTGGCTCCTCAATCTCTGAGATTATCAGCCAATACAATCAGCACTACATTCTGTAGCTCACCTGCCCTGAAATTTACAGCTGTGCCCCCAGGGCAGCTGACCTGTGCTGTTACTGGCTGAATTTGCACAGGCAAACCGGCAGACCATGGCAGAAAAAGAGATAACAAGGACTGAATTGCCCTGATTCAAATGCAAGCTGTCGCTGATTAATATCAACACCCGTTTCACTGGGTCCTCACTAACTTCCATATACACGACTCAGTGTACTTAACATCAGTGTAAAAACAGAACTGAGAACAGCTAGAACTGGTTTGGATATTTGAGGGGCTCTGTTTTGTATATTACAATTCCCTGAGGTCTCAGCAAAACAAAGATCAAGCAATGTATTTAAGATCAAAATAAAGAGAAGATGGTGCTATTAAGGCATACTAGGAAAAGTGACTGGCAACAGAAGCGTAATTGGGAAAGGTTTTGGAGAAGCTAAGAAGGTTGTAAAGCTTCTAAGGAAAAGGAGAAAAATGAGTTCCACAGGTAAATACTGTGATACAGAGAAACTGGAAACGGTTGAGTGGAAGCAGGTCAGGCAACACATAAAGGAATGAGTGATTTCAATTTATCCTTTTTTTTAAAAATGAAAATAAAAACTCAAATACCATAAGAACATGAAAAATATTTTCTGCTTTTAGGGATGGGGGGAAGACATAATACCAAAATATCATAAACTCTACAAGGTACTGAAAAGCAGTTTTGCTCATTAACAGTTCATCTTTGAAAGAAGAGAAAAACCAAGTATTCAAGATATCTCATTAATAACTTGTACCTTTCAGACCAGGCTTGGAATTGTGCAGACAATATAATGTTTGCACTGGAAGAGTGAAGCACAAACATTTATTCCCTGGGCTGCCACACATTATCTGTAACACTCTACACATGCAAGCACTTTCAATGAGCTTCGCAGGAGCAGGTATTAAGGGATAAGGACTATTCAGCCAACTTTGTAGTCTGGGGGTTATCAGGTTCTCTCATTTCACAAATACTATTTGAATAAAGGTTCTATTAAATTAAAATTCTTCGATACTATGAAGTTCCCTAAAAGAGAACTTTACTTAGAGAAAGTAATTTTGACCAAGGTTGCTTAAAACTTTCTGTTCAACTTACTGCTCGATAGCAGCTGAGCCAAGTGTACTCAGTCTCCGAGAATATGAGGAAAAAGCATTCTAGCCATGACATTTTTTTCAAGTTAGAGAACACAGTAAAAAACCAGCAATTGGATCATTGAGCCTAATTCCTCTGGGATAAAGAGAGAGTCCTCAGGGAAAGTTTCAGACATTACATGTTATTCACCCTAATGCTGACCCAGAAACCATGAAGATACTGGAGAGAACCACTACAGCAATCACCAAAATTTAGTAGAACCTCAAACAAAAGGGGGTTTGTTGAGATATAATGAAGACACTGGGGACAAGCATTACTTCAGGAGACAGAGAAAATCTGCTAAAAAGTTTAAACAAAGTTGTGGGTAGGAAAACAAATGGACAGAGAAACAAAACCCCTCAAACCACAAATATTCAAAAAAAGTTAAAGATTTTCTACGGAAATGAATAACAAAACAGCAAAAGACTGGTTAGTTGTATTAAAGAACAGAACACTAGAAACAACAAAGAAAAGAATAATCAGAGTTTGCTAATGCAGTAAGAACAGTCTTTAAAGACAACTCTGCTGTGTCTCCAAAACGTTACAAAAATTTAATTTATAAATATCATTAGTAAAACACAGTTCATTATGGTTATGGAATATAAAGCAGAATAGATGATGGAAAGAGGGTATAGAAATTAAAAACCTGAGGTAGTAAGGCATTGCACTTAAATAAAGTTCTTGAAGAAAATACAGAATAGGGTAGTACTGGCAAAAGAACGAAGGTGTGTAAAGGAACTGTTTATTGGACAACACTGGAGACCGGGAAGCATAGGGTTAAAGAATAAACAAATTAACAACCAAAAAAATAAGGCTCTGGTTCAAACCTTAAAATTAGTAGGAACCACGGAAAGAATTTACTTTAAGAAAGCGCTTAAGAAATTCAGAAAAGGCATACATTACACTGTTTACTGTTTGAATCCAGTCAACTAGATTAATCTAGCCCCAAACATCGCGTTTCTAAAAGACCTCCCTATTGCAATAGAAATATTCTGGAAAAAATAAAAAGAAGCAGTAAGAAAACAAAGCCCCTGAGAAAGCAGTCAGAACAGTGAATTTGTGCCAGAAAATGAAGGAACAGCTTGTACCAGAAACTGCTCCTAAACACAGTGCTGTAGTGGAAGGGCTGACAACCACTGCTCTAAGTGTTTTATATCAAACAGTAGCCTAATCTAGCTTCATCTTAAAAAAAGAAAATAAAAAAAAATTAATAAAGGAAGACCACCAATCCCCTGCCAGACTTGTGTCTAACTTCTGCAGTTCATATTGTCACTGACAATTCCACGGGTTAATTCAGTTCCTGCTTTTCACTGCATTGTTTCTTGACACAAAACCAAAGAACAGAGGAGCACAGACTTGAGCACATCAGCAACATATCTTTGTTGCAATGACTTAGACTGGTCCAAGCTGGTGCCTTATAAAATGTTCCTGCTCAGCTCCACAATTCTTCCAGAAAAATTAGAGACCTGCCTTTTGGAAGAATACATCCTCTTGTCTGAAAAGCCTAACACAGATCTGATGCTGCCAATGACCTTAAACAACAATGTCTATGATCTTAAAAAGCAAAAAATCATGGCAAACATCAGCATTCAACCTACATCACTTTTTATCACATTACCTTTTTCCTCCACAATGGCAACAGCAACTGTCTCCTCCCTGGTCTCCCAGTTTCCTCTTTCCTTACTTCCCTGAAATAAAGTACAACCCTACCTGGCCTCCATATCTACCTCTGTCAAAGCATAGCAGAACCGTGATGGAACAAATATTACTTCTCTTCAGAAAAAAAAAGGCAGCAAAAGAACTTTGTGTGCAGGGAAAAGAGTCCAGGGCTCCCTGGAATGCAGGAAGAGATGCTATGTGCAATTAGAGCTATGATGAGAGAGTAGAGTCCACAGGAAAGAAAGAAAAGCTGCTTCCTGTTCCTCTAGCTGTCCAACCTTCAGATAAAACCTCCTTTCTCCAGAAACAAAACATTTGGCCAAGAATGTTTAAAACCTGTCCCTACCATAAGGACTGAAATGAAAAGACAAATATTTTCTTGAAACCATCACCACCTGTCACCATCACTAACATTTAGCTCGACAATGAACCATCAGAGTTCTGCAAGTGTAAGCAAGTCCTCCTCTATTTGATTTCTTTGCTTGCAAAATCTACTCGAACTTGGTCTTCCACAGGGCTGCAATGAAGCACTTACCTGTAGGAAGCCCTTTTCCCCTCAGCCTATCACGAATAGCCTGGCTCCTGTCTGGCTGCAATTTTCTATCTCCATTATAAGACAGCTGATCCATCTGCAAAAAGAGGCAGTAATATTAATTCAAAATGTTGGAAGAGCTCATATTAGTATGAAACAAGCATCGTTTTTATGTAAACGCACAATACTAGTCAGTGTCAAACAGTTAAATGCAAAATGGGAGTTCAAACTTTTTAATAAAAAAACTGATTCATCAGTCAGAATATCCCCTAGAATTATCCATATTTGAATAGTGTGTGCATTATTTAACTTCACATTTTGTTTACCTTTTTTCCACTAAGAATAAATTAAGTTCACAATGATGCAACTTAAACACATTCCACCCCTATGGCAAACTGAAGGGACAGCAACACCCAAAAACCATCTTCCATGATTACAGTGTGACCAGAACTTGCCTAGTTCTACCGAAGAGATTTCTGCCTAACAGGAAGAACTGTCTTGTACCCTCACAGGACTTACTGCACATGGCAAATCACATGCACCCATTTGTGAGGAGTCTCTTCAGCCCCTCAGGCACATTCCTCTCATGTGTCAGGCTTAATTACTCCCACTAACTTTTCACTTAACCTTTTTTTTTCTTAAAGTCACTACTTCCCTAGGAAAAACTTTCATACGTGCAATCATTCAAATAATTTATTGGCTACAACAAAACATTTTTGGTGAGATCTTTTCATAGTGTGGGAATGTAACCTGGACAGCAGAAGGGAAAGAGAAATCAAGCAGACTTCACCGTTACAATACAACTCAGTTAACATTAAACAGACTGAATCAGCCTGGGGCTACATTGCCCTTCACAAAGCATATTGACATGGCAAATGAAAACATTCAAACGGGACCTCTCAGCTGTGCTTCAGACAGCACCAAATGAGATAAGTTATAGATACAGAGATAAGACCCCTTGAGCCTTTGATATGGCCCATCAAGATTAGAGGCCAATCTTGGAATAGAAAGTTTTACTCTGCCTCTGAAGAAACAAAATTTATACATTTTTCTTGTTACCTTTAAAAATGCCAGCACATATACAGAGCACTGAACATTAAAACCAGCAGGGCTGGCTGGCTAAGGTGCACAAGAACCTAGCACCACAGCTGTGCTGTCATTGCTCTGTTAACTCTTGGTTCTATTTAGCTGAGTTTTTTTCTTGTCTTCTTGCAAAGCCAATGCAGTGACAGGGTCACAATTAAAAAGTTTACATGCAGGGGAAATGAGCAAAGCTTCAGCACTGGATAACTGCTAGTCCCACTCCTTCATTAACAACATGGATAGGAGATGGGAACACACTTGCTGGATTCAGCTCTCCACTGGATTTCAGAATAAGCATTTGGGAGCACCGTTACTGTCTTTGGCAGGCTGGTCTAGATCAGTCTGCCACAGTAAACCCAGACTCTCTGAAAGCCTGCTGACAAGAACAAGAGGAAGGGGAGCAGAAAACTTGCTAAGCTGAAATGGCCATCAACAACTTGGAGAATAATGACTTACTTTCCAGAATGGCTGTTTCTATAGATTGTGGCCTGATTTAAAATTTTTATCTTTATTTTATTAGTGCCACTGATGAAGGCCCTGTAGCCTTTTATTTCACTAAACCACAGACTAGTTCCACCTGGTAACTACACAAGACTTCAGACACTACACTGAGGAGCACTGGTCTGACAGACAGTCACAGACTAGACAATGCTTTGTGGAGCTCAGGCTCAGCACTACTTCTGGAGGCCTGGCATAATCAGCTGCTGTCAAATATTAGACAAATGCATGGACCTCTCACTTTCTGCAAGCATTTCCAAACCAGATATATGAAGAAACCATCTAACAATTAGATCATACCTTTTTATTAAAGAAAAAAAAAAAAGGAAGCGTCAGCAAATTAAACATTGTTCATACAATTTCAGGGCTGTCTCTCTAGACCCCCAATTTTTACATGGACCTGCTGGAGGGAGTCCAGAGAAAGGGCACCAAGATGATTAGAGGGGTGGAGCACCTCTCCTATAAGGAAAGGCTGAGAGAATTGGGATTGTTCAGGCTGGAGAAGAAAAGGCTTGGGGTGACCTAATTGTGTAATTGTGACTTCCCAGTACCTGAAGGGAGCCCACAAGAAAGTCAGAAAGGAACTATTTACAAGAGCAGGTAATGACAGAACAAAGGAAAATGGCCTCAAACTGAGAGTAGATTTAGGTTAGCTATTAGGAAGAAATTCTTTACTGTAAGGGTGGTGAAACACTGGCATAGGCTGCCCAGAGAAGTTGTGGATGCCCCATCCCTGGAAGTGTTCAAGGCCAGGCTGGATGAAGCTCTGAATAATCTGGTCTTGCAAAAGGTATCTCTGAACATGTCAGGGAGGTTGTATCTAGCTTTAAGGTCCCTTTTAACCCAAACCATTCTATGATTCTGTGACAATTTATGGTCTTCCTTTATTTACTTAAAATTATTCAACTACTCTGAAGTTATGCTGTAATGGTGAAGAGAGAAGTTGCCCATCAGGAATAGTAACTTTGCAAGACGAATTAATGCAATTTCTTTCAATTCTAAAAACAGTTTGGTCATTATTAGACAATAAAATCCTCCACAATTCTCATATTCAAGAGCTGAGCAGAAGTGCAAGAGAATTGGCACACTGCCTAAACAGTCCTCCTTTTTGTTAATAAGCAACTCTCCAAAAGTCAAGCATAACTTCGAGTTAATGTAAACTCACAGCAATCATTTCTGAAACATTTCAAGTAGCAACAAGTCTAAACCTTGCCCTACAGTTCATCACCTTGTTCTCCTGTCTCCCTACTTTTTTTCAATGAAGACAGTTGACAAAATTACCTCCTCAGACACTCATGAATGCACGTTTCAGAAGGAAGTGTCAAGTGCACAAATGCTACAAGGGGAAAGAAGCTGGTTCCTCCTTTCAACACTCACCCTTGTCAAAATTGCAACATGCCAAAACAAGAGGAAGAATGACTGCAGAGTGACTCTGAATTAGCACTTTTCCTCTCTTCCTGCTCACCTCTGGTATTTCCTCAAACGCTGACACAGACTTACCCCAGACAGGCTTCCCAGAACCAGTCTGACCAACTGCTTCACATATGAGAAAGAAGGGGCACAGTTGCTGTTCCTTATGTGGGCACTGCAGGCGTCCAGAACAGTCCGTACAGACACGCGGGCATAAATGACATCCTCACACATGCCCAGGAGAATGCTGTTGAGGTGGTCTCCAAGCTTGATAGGCTAGTGACAAAACAAGAACAGGGGAGACATGAAAATCACTTTTAACAGCGGCTTGGGGAACACTCAGAAGCAAAAGACTTCCAACACATACAGTAACTATTCATGAGACTTATTGCCTACATTATCTGACTGCCAGTTTGAAAGTCACCGTCTAGGAGGTGAAGAAATAGTGGCTGTAGAACAGGAGAGAGGCATTCAGCCTCTGTATTCAACTCCTACTCTACAGCAACCTGGCCTAAACAAGCTGCCTGATCTGAAAGGTAAGGACACCAATGACTTTCTCAAACATTTAATGAGTAAGTGAAAATAAAGTAAAAGAAAAAAGGTTCAGAGGAAGTTTTAATCCTTAATTTTGAACATTCTGCCACTCACAAGTATAAAATTCAAACCTCATCACAATAATTTTGCACAACCCTCTGAGATAATTTTCTGCAGTTTCTTGCTTCTCCAATATTTTGCAGCAGGTGTGCTAGCATTCCCAAATACCAGTGATATCATCGAACAGTATCAATAAAAAAGTAAGGAATAAAAAGACCAAGCCACTGGTTAATAAAGCAGAGCTTCCTAACTGCAGGACAACACCCATACAGTCTAAAATAGAAAATAAATCTAGATGTCTTTCTGCTCTCCCCTTTAGTGAATGCAGCACACTGTACATGGAATATCCCTCCCCAGGGTATGCAGCAGTCAGTGGTAACACTTGTTCTCAGGTGCTGCAGGCCCTTGGGACCTGAGCTTTCTGATCTGCAGCTCTCCTAAAGTGGGTGGCTACCCACAAGTACAAACACTGTCAAGCTTTTTGCATCACAGAGTGCTTCAAATAATTGCAATCTTTCGATCTTCCCTGTGTGAGCACTCTTAAGGTGAACCATAAAGAAGGCACTCTGGACCACCCTGATTTAATTAATACAGGCTTTTCCCATCTATCTGTTTATCACTTCTAATTAATCATAAAAATCATGTGCGTGAATAAGATATGAATCTCACGTTCAGCCACACTCCCAGCAGAGAAGCAGCTCATTAACGAACAGAAGCAGACAAATGCAGAAAATGTATTAAGAAAAAGGGAAGATCTGCCCATGCAAATTAACACACAAAAGTAGTGCTGTACACAAGACTGTCCTTTTGCCAACACTAACTCCACAAGACAGAGTATCTACCTGACAATGTCCAAAGGGCAAATTCCTTCCAGGCATACCTCAGCACATTGTCTTTGGGGAAATACTGCTTTCTTAGCAGGTAGAGCATGCCTTACCACTACATTACTGAGGAACTGTGGCTACACTCTTAACACCAAAGGAAGAAACAAAGAAAACAGGGACTAAAATTCATGCCTACACTCCTCTCAACACCTGCCTACTAAGTCACTTCCTCTCCTACTCCTGTTGAATACTGCTCCTTTCATGTCCTACAAGACAGGAGAGCAAAGAAAGAGAAAAGCCCTAGTATCTAAGAGAACTCTAAGAATTTTGGGACAGGCACAGTAGGCATTATGAACAGGTACCTCTAAACAGAGTGTTGAAGTTTTTTACCTCACTTAGCTGCATTTAGGCAGCTACTTCCTAAGAAGTACAACTGAGATCCCAGCTAACACTCTGTTAAAGAAAATATTCGGAACTGAACGCCTAAAATGCTGAAGTCTTTCAAAATTTTCTTCCTTAGTCTTATATATAACATCAACTAGTAGGAACAAACCTAAATCTGAACCACAAATTGTTTCTCCCACAGCTGCAAGTCCATTATTAAATGCTTTTTCAGAAGCATTTTATCTTATTTTCACTCTTCTAGATATTTACTTCTAAAAGTTTAATTGGGGATGGGGAAGGAGCACTGAGGAAGATAACGAATCACATTTATCTTCAGTCAGTTTTGGCAGGACAGTCTAAGAGTTCTGCTGGGTGTGTAAAATAACCACATTGAGCAATAACACTCAGCTCTAAAGAGTCTGCAATGTGTCTGCATTGACTGACAAGTCAATAGCAAGAGTCTACTCCCTGTTCCAAACAATTCATACCCTTTCTTGGCCATTGTGAAAGGTAAGTATCTGTATGTGCCAAATCCAGACTCACAGAAGCTATGGAAGCGTGGAGAACAAGTTGCTTTATTATGTGTAAAACAATCATGTTACTTCAATATTTATTTTTTTATATAAGCATAAACCAAAATAAATTATTTTCCTTTGTCAGCAGCTTAAACCACTGTCTTTCAGCCTGTGACATTACAGGACAGACCAGTCCAGATGTATCTTCATGGAAACTAACAGAAAGCGCTATCAGCACCTTCTCCCTGCAAGACAACACAACACTTCACAAGAAAAAGCTCCATGTATGGAAAGACAACTTCTGTGCTGTGCAGTGACTGCCCAGAGAAGCTGTGGAGTCTCCCTCACTGAACCATCTGGATGCAGTCCTGTGCCATGTGCTCTGGGATGATCCTGCTGGGGCAGAGAGGTTGGACCCACTGTGGTCCTTGCCAACCTGATCCGTTCTGTAAAATTCTGGGAAAGGCATCTTTCTCCTCAGTATCTTGGTATGACACCCTGCCATGCAAACTCAAATGCAGAGTCAGTCAAATGATATCAAGTCTGAAGTTGCAATATTAAACAAAACCAAATCTAAACTTACCTGACTTTGGGGAACTTCATGGTCAGCTCCCCAAAAGAGCGCCATACCAAGAGAATAAATGTGGACCTGCCATAAGACACAAGGTATCTGTCAATTCATTGAAGAAGACTGGAAATGCAAAGCAGAATTTTAAAGGACAGCAACTAACTTAACATCATTTTGCTTAGAAATACATTTCTGGTATTTAAGCTCAGCTGTCTTTCAAATCCTACCTCTCCTTTACATGAGGTTCAGAGAAGCAAATCCTAGTGCTACAAAACGTATGACATCCAACCAGTGCCCCCGTCTTCTCTGTTCATTTTAAGCTCTCATCTCACACTGAAGCCAGAAACTCATGCAATCCATGCAATCAGCCAGCTTTGGGGTAAAGACTACATGGTTGTGTCCAAGGATCCTTAAAACTTGTGTCTGACAATAAGGCAGACCTTAGCACAGGGAGCTGTCCTAATGAGATCACAAAGACTGGGATCAAAGGAAAAAGAAGGAGTGAATAAAAGAATATAAACATTTAAAGCAGTACCTTAATCTATAACTGATATTTTAAGGTACAAATACATTAATAAATACACATATAATTAACGATTAATATATCTTCAACATAATACACTCATCAGTACAGGGAATAAGATCTTTAAACAATGCAGAATTAAGAGCATGAGCACATGCTGGCTCTGTAGGTGTTTGTCAAAACAAAACAGATAAGCGTAGAAAGAAAACAGTTTTTCTGGACTGTGTAAGTAATATACACTCATGGTGGCTCTTTATACCTTGTTATTAATAATATCTATGGTACTTAAAGCAACAAATCTATTGAATAATTCTGAAGGCAATGAACAACAATTACAAAAACAGCAATAAATTAAAAGCTCACCTAAGTCAGCCCCTTCACCAACTTATAGCAAACTATCTTACTTAGATTCTAGATATATAAATTGGCAAAATCTGAAGAGATTAGCACATTAGTCAGAAAAATGCATCAAGGGATCTAAGTTAATACCACTGTCCCATGCTCTCAGAAACATTCTTTTTCAAATACTGAGAAAATTGCTCTCTATCCGTTTTATTATCCATTACCCTTTCAACTGAAAAGCTACGAAGTCTTCCTTACATATCAAGATATAGCACAGCTACACAGAAAAAGGTGACTATGCTTTCACAGCAATAATGAATGAAAAAAAAAAATTCAGAAAACGCCAACAAAACACAAAAGACACAGAAACAATCAAGAAAATGCCCCAACCAAACAAAACCAGAATTTCCTGACTCTTTCAGTCTCCCAATAATGCAAGAACAGCAATTAAAAGGATTAGTTAATTCTAATTAGAGACACTGTCATAGTCCTAAGTCTGTCGGGGTTCAAGAAAAATTTGAACAATGGTCAGATACATTTCTGTGTTGCCCTCTTTGGAATCTGGAGTTGGATTTGATAATTCTTAAGGATCCCTTTCAATTCAGGGTATTCCATCATTCTAAGATTCTGAACTTCAACATACCCCAAGATATTTCCAAAAATGAGATGTGCAATCAGATCTGTAAACTAAAACTTACCACTCTACTAATCTATCTGAAAACAGCTTTCAAAATAAAAGCATTTATTTGACAATTCTAATTAAATTTTGTACTGTGATACTTAAAATACGTTCCACAATATATAAATCAACATGAAATTAATTTTCCAAATCAATCTCCATTCTGATGTTGAATGGTATGTTTTCTCTATTTCCAATAATCTTGCAGTTACCCCAGACATATTTTGGATTCAAATTGACTATGTGTCTTGAAATCAAAGGGGTACTCATTTATTGACTGTAATTTTTTTTTTTTAGTATTTCTCCTTGAATACACTGTTAATTTGTATTAGCCAGTACAATCATAACTGAAAAGAAAAAGGGAACTCTGCCACTGTCTGATACAAGGCCTTAAGAAACAAGGTGTTTTTCTGCCTTCAGCAGCCTTTAGGAGAACACTCAAAAAGGAAAACACTGACGATTTCCAGTAAATTAATTCAGTGAATCACAGCCAGTTTGTGACAGAAGAAAAGTTTAAATGTGTCAAAAGTTACCACAGGCAGCAAAGCAAGATCTCATTTTGTGATCTAAAAAACACAAAGTCATCATATTCCTTAAAAAGAACCAGTGTACCACCTGGTACAGAGTCTAACAGGAATGCAAAGGGAAGCAGTCAAAAAAAAGGGATGCATATATAAGCTATTTATCAGCCTTACTAACTTCAACCAATAAAGTTCTAAAAGGACATCCGTTTTTGTACAAAGCTTTGTTTCAGGGAGCTGCCTTCTTCCACATAAGCAACTAATGGATCACCTTCCATCCAGCAAGCAAGCTTACACTGACACCAGGAAAGAAATTCACACAGCCCCAATCAGCAGGATTAATCAGTGCTGCACACGTGAAGAGTGCCAGCATTTGGTCATCCCCTATTGGTATGCTCTGTGCTGGCATTTACAAGCCACAGAGGTCCCTCTGAGTGTTTTCTTCCTAAAGATTAAGAAATATCACAGCATGGCTTTACACAGTCCTCCATTTATTTCAAAAAGAAAAAAAAGTAGCACATTGAATACTGGCACAGAACAAAGAATGCAATCAGCTCTGACAAAGGTCATGAACTTGTCACTTCAGAACTATTTTTCTGCCATTTTTAAAGGCCGGTTTTGTATATTAACTTCAGAGTTGGCACTAGAGGTAACGTTACTGTCTTCAAAAGTGTTGTGCCTCTTGAAAGAAAATAAACAATTCCAACAGTATGACTAGAGGATTTGTCAGCTGCATCCTACATAACTGAACCTGAGTCTTCATTGATGTCAGTGTTATTTTTACTTCTCTATTAAAACTTTCAGCCTAGGTTTCTAATTGTTTATAATTTTGCCACAGACAAAACTGTAAACATATTTTATCATACCATTAATTTTGACAATATGCAAGGAAAGAACGATGTCTAAAGGGCTTGGGAGTAACTGTGGATTTTCAGAAGGTATTCAGTGACACAGCCCTGAAGAAAACTGACTATATACAAAAAGCTGCTAAAATAAAATGCTCAGCACAGAAACAAATGTTTTAACAGTCCTTGTGCACACAATAGCAATTGATGCCAATACCACTTTCCTCTGGAGTAAGAGCTGTTCTTCCTGGAGGAACACTGCCGAATGTCATAATTGTTCCCAGATTACAACACTGGCTGCGGATAGCTTCCCTCTAAGGATTATTGATGCAGGGAAGCCAAGGAAATAGAAATAGCTCAGCTTCCTTTTCACTCCCACCACTAAATATCTTTGACTAAGCCAAGGGAATGGCTTTCTGGGGAAAGTGTTACCATTCGCAACAAGTTCTTGTCAAGAGCAGAGCTAAGAAGATAATCACTTTGACTGTGCCTGTCAGTGACCTGGAGGAGATCACATATACAAACCTTACCTGTCTGAGCATTTACCCCTGTGAAAGAGTTAAAAAGGAGACATGGGAATTCTGTGCAGCCATTGCCCAAGTATGTACGTGGCCAGGGCTTGTAGAGACTTCCTCACAACTGCATAAAACTATAATCGCTATTCCACTTTAACCAGCAAAAACTAAGTAGGAGGATCCCTCCCCCCCTTGCAAAAGAAATTACATGAATCACAAACCACGGGGAGACAAAAAGGACAGCTTAAAGCTATTCTGTGATGGGATCAACAGCAAAACACCAGAGCTGTCTGCCAAGAAAGAGAAGCACTGTACCTTTTCAACATCTGACAGGGATGACAGCGAGTGGTTCTGCAGAACCTCGGGTGCTGTGAACGCTCGCAGGTCTTGCTGGGACACATTTTCATCAGTAAATGACACACTGCCAGATGGAAGCAACAGGAGAGACCACGGAGAAATGATGAATCCCAGAGCAGCAGGATCAGCTGTAATTGAAAAGTGGAAAAAAGAAAACAAAAACCACCCTGAAAATGAAGCAATGTTGTTCGATACCCTTGCTGGATTCCAGTTTATTATCAGCCTACATACTATTAGTGGAATAGATTCATGCTTCCTTTTCCACCTGTGGTGTTTCATACCCACAACAACAACCTCAATTATAATCACACTGGGGAGTAACACCTCTCTCTTATGACTATTCATCGCTGTTACCCATACCAGCAAGCTCAGGAAGAGCCTGCTAAAATACTCACAATCTCCTGTCCTGAAATTATTTCACTTCTGTTACAGCTGACATAAAATGTTCCCTTTCTGCAGTGGACATGTCATTAAGGCAAATTCCTACAATAGGAATGGAGTTTGCTCCTATCCTAACACAGCACTAATGTAGCAGCAATATTTGGAAGAGAGTAGACAAAGTTAGTGTGGAAAGAAAATATTAATTAGAGTGGCTAATAGAAAGAGACAAAATAGAAGAGTTTTGGGGCACAGAAGCCCTTTTTAGTCTAAAGTAAAAAAAATATTACAAATACCTGAAAACTTCAAAACAAGCACTGAAATTGCAAAAGTAACCAAGATATACAATTTGCCAGCTAGGTTTTTGATGTCTGATAATCCTGTTTTAAAAAAAACCCTTAAAAAATAAAAAATAAAAAAAAACCAAAAAAGACTGTTTCCTTAAGTCAAAACATTTTCTATTACACCTCAAACATGAATCAACTCAGTTATGAATCAACTCAGTTTCACTCAAGGAGGCATGAGGTTTTACTAAGTAAAAATTAAAGTTAACTTTTATTTTTTCATAGGCAAAAAGGCAACAGCTCTGTCTTCTGCTACACAATATACCAATATACCAGAATATATCAAAGATCTGAGGAAACTCATATCTGAATCATATGTCCTTTTCCCATGACATAGTAAGCAAAACCAGCAGAATAATAATTTCCTCCATTACCACCACCACTAATGTTTTCCACTCTCCAGCTCATGATATTCCTACAGTGCTGCTTCCTAGACTGATGAACTATCTTGTAATCTAGAATATTTCTAATCTCCTAGGAAATGTATTAAATTACTTCTTGCAGGTATCAGGTGTAAAAGGATCTCCAAGGAAGTCCTTCAATTTTCTAACCCCACTTCCTCTGAAACGAACAGAACAAGCACTGTAAAACCCTCAACAAACAACATCTTATAAATTTTAAGATTTCACCTTAGAAGTCCCAACTCAGGAAATTTAAGAAATGGAGAGGCTTTAATCTTATTTTAACATTTTGTATAACAAACATTTGAAATACATAAAAACGCTTCATATTCTGAAACATACTAAAACAAAAAATTGATTTAGTTTTAAGAAAAATTAAACCCCACCCCAATTAGTCTGAAGTCTTCCCAATATTAATTTCGACAAACTTTAGAGCATTTGTCCCCTACAGATGTAGAATCTGAATTTATTGATCCAACCTCACTCAAGAATCTTTGTGACCTGAAGCAATGTAAAATTAATAATTAATTAATAATAAATAATAGTGATAAATAGTAAGTTTAGAAAAAGGGCTGATTTTGCCAGGTTCATTTTACTGACATTTTCTCAGCTTTCTCTCTCAGTAGCTCATAACTTATATAGCAGATCATAGTGCCTACATCACAACTTCAGGGAATCTAATCTATTGTCATGAAGGATGAGGACAAAACAAGTAATTCTCCAGATCCTTCCTTAAGGCATGCATCAAGCACCAAAATAATTTTCTCAAAGCTCCAACCAGGTAGATATACCTAAGGAAATATTTTTACTAACACTACCCTAACATGTTGGCACCATGGATAAAAAAGAAGCAAAGATGCAATGCATCAAATAGCCAGCAACTATAGGAAAACAAAGTAAACTATTTTCCAGTGATATTTGTGTCATTTTCTGTTTAGGCTTTCAGAATAATTTACAAGAGCAGTAAGGGTAACATACTCCTGAAAATACTGAGGAGAATGACCCAAAAAAAACCCAAAATCAATGAAAAAAAACCCAAAAAGAGTTTCAAACCCCTTTTTCTAAAGGCGCTGGAATTCAGGATATGGCTCCTGGTCAATTTTCTATCCAATGGGCTCTCAACTGTGCTAGAGATGCCAGCCTTCTGAGCTAACTCCAGAACTATGCAACTCGGTAACAAAACACTTGTGAGAGCACAGCATTTCATGCATTGCCAAGACAGAGATAAATAGTGTGGTCTTACTTAAAGTGAGAGCATGAACTGGCTTTAAACACAACAAAACCAGAAATACTCTTCAGCTACAGAGCATCTGCCAAACAAACGAGAGAGGAAAAATATCCTTTATGTGCTTTAACAGCATACAAATAGCCTAAGATAAAAAAGACCCACCACATTTCAAGAGACATGAAGACAAATATTTGAAATGGATCTATTTCACAATATTGATGGCAGATAATTTTGAATTCCCAAGCTAGTCACAATTCAAGTCAGTGCTTCAGGATCTCTTTCCCTCACTCCTCTCTTAGGCCAACAGCCATTAGCACAGAACACACACATACACACAAATCCCTAAACAGCACAGAACAACCCAAAAATACACACAAGGTCTTCAATAGACATTTTTGCTTCCCTCCATAGCCCTCACTGAGACATGTAAGATTTCTCCTAGAGCAAAGGAACCTGAAAATTTGTATGCTCAGGCCAGGCTGGAGGCAGGCAGACCACTGACTCACCTGCAGCCTGGCCAGGATTATGCCAGCACACGGGACCACTTCTGCTGTAAATCCTTTCCTCCTCGGGCTGGTGCAGCATGTCCCTGCACGCCTGGTGTGCAGGGCAAGCAGCACTGCAGCGTCTCTGCTCCCTCTCCCTTAGGCACAAAGGGATGGGAGAGCTCTGATGGATGCTGAACCCCTTGGAAAACTGAAATGTACTCTTTCCTGAGGATACTGGAGCAAGAAACAGGGTGAACAATTAGTTTCAGAGATCGGTTTCTGTTCTTGAGCTGCCCCAAAATTGAACACCACACTACACTTCACTGTTGTGCTGACTGCATCTAGCAGAGCTCTGCAAAGAGGGCAAGCAGTCACTGAGCCTCTCTGGTATGAGTCGGGTGGGTGGAGGTGGAGGGAGTGTTGAGGAATAGAAACTAAAAAATTTCTAAAACCCCAATAAAATTACAAAAGCCCAAACTCTGTCCTTTCCAGCAACCAAAAGATCAAATGTCACCAGACAATCAAAAAAGAAAAATCATTCCCCAGCAGTTACTGGAAAAAGGAAAAAAGCTATCATTTATCACCTGCCAACAAGGATGAGCTAGGAAATGAGGATTTGGGTTTTTACCACTTCCTATTGCATTTTTCCTCTTGTCAACCAAATCAATTCATTTTCTGCTCCATCCCAACTAGGTCTATGACTGCTTTATACTCACAATTAGACCCCATCAACACATTTCACACTTTGCCTGCCTTCTTTTCATTACACTTACTCAAGCAAAGCAGCTACAGTAGTTTGACTGTAAACAAGATTTACAGGTCCCCGAAAACCATAATCTTCCTTCTTCACATCCACTTTCAGATGATATAAGTTTTCTTTACATAAATCATTTCCCATATGCAAATTTGCAAGACATTCAATTTGCAAAGACTCTTTCTTTGCTCGACCTGTCTTTTTAAGATCAGACTCACTTCCCCCCTTCTCTTCCCCCTTCCTTTAGATACGTGTCTCCAGCCTTAAGGTCCAATTATTTTCAGGATGCTCAATGCACACTTTAGAACAGGAGTGGCCTAAGTGACATATGAGGGCTTTCCCACTTTCGAGTTTAGATAAATCTTTTCCAGTTAAACCTAGCAAATTAGAGGGACGCCTGTTTTATAATTCTCAGCAGCAGTGAGCACAGCATTCTCCTTATGCTTTTACACTCACATTTGAGATTACTTCAAAGACTTGTTCCTTTGACCTCATGGAGTTCTCAGTGCAAGATACAGCACGTCTGAAACAGCTGATACACCCTTTCAACAACAAAATAGTTATTGCAGATAATTAAACAGATGTAAGAGAAGGGCAGGTCTGGTATCGGCCTTTTCAAATCTCCAGATTAATCTCAACATCACCAGTGCAACTGATGTCAGATCTGCAACTGAGTCCTAGATTGTCTTTCTCCTTCATTTAACAGCTTATAACGTGCTGACAAGACAGCTACCAGAGATGATCTTCTAAATTGTTCATTAGCAACTGGGCATTCCAATCTAAGCTTTCATTTTTTTATAATGACAGTAATAAATTTTTGAAGTAGTTTTAAGGAGTTCGACATCTGTTAGAGCTGTAAATACAAAGAGGGATAAAAATATGCACATTTCTGTATCTGTTGCTGAATCAGGCATGATGTGATAAGCAATTAACCAAGAAGACAATGGATTTTTATCCTGTGCTTCTTTTATTCAGTGCTTTGATGGGTAAGAAGATAGACTCACTAAAAGACATGAACAACTTTTATATATTAAGACATCAAATCTGTAACAGAAGCTTGTTTGGACATTTTTTCTGATTTCCAGAAACTAGCTTAAGTCAGAAATTAATTGAAGAACAGGTTCTTAGTTGATAGTGTGATAGCAAGATTCCGAACTTGCAACAAACTACCAAAACTCTACCACAATCACATACATGAATAATTACTTGGGCTGGCAATTCCTTTAAGTGTCTGTGGTTCCTGGGCTGGTGTGGGGAGGCTGCCAACAGATGGCAATTTAATAGTTGGCTATTTCCATGGCCTTTTTTATCCCCCTCATTTCAAAACAGCTGGAGCACAGACTTGAACAATATGCCTAATTTAATTTTTTTGAAGAAACAACATACAAAACACTCAGAAAAGCTTATATTCTTTTACAAAACAGCATGTTCAGGGACTGCAGACTCTGTACAGGAAGGAAGAGCACTTTTGAGAGCTGGTGAAAGCTGAACATGCTGTGTTCTTGCAGAAGCCAAAAGCTTGCCTTATCTCCCTCTGCCCAGCAGTGATCAGTCAGTTCTGAAAAATTTTGGAAACTCACCCTCTGCCATAAAATAGCTCTTCCACACCATATGCGCGGAAGAAATGGGCCTGAAACTTGACCAAGGAAAACAAGATTTCTTTAGGATCCCCCATTTGCTACAAGTCCTCCACAAATAAAGAACAAACTTGAGTCAGACAAGCCTACAGGAACCTCCACATTTTCTGTTCCTCCATGTCAACACCACCTCCTAAGCCAGCAGAGAAACTGATATTCAAGATGACAAAAAAATTTCTAGATTGCTTTCTATGTGAAGACAACCTTCATTAAAGACTGTCTGGTTATCCAGCTCTTGCTGGAAGGAAACAGATTACCTTTACCACCCTTAGCTACACAGAAAAGCTCTTTCATTTGAGTGTCTCTTGAAGTGTGTTTTACCTAAGGTGATATCCCAGGTTAATTAATAGCATACAACTGAAAATAGTTTGCTAACTAGCAGAAAAACAACTCAATAAAACAGCTTCATCTCCAAAAAAGAGATTCTTCTGGCACTGATTTTATCTGATCTGAATTTGTGTTTTGGTCTTCATGGATAGGAAGTAAGATCAGAAACTTCTGCCACCTTAGCCAGTCTTGGCTGGCAAACATTCCCCTGCCTTAAAAACACAGTATCAGAAGTCCAGGGGCAGATTTCTGTTTTGTGCTCTCATCTTTCAGTACTTGCTCTTCTGAAGGAGGGCTGTGTTCTCATTGTCAATGCTTGCATGCAGACTTCATAGAGACTATGATAACTTTGCTGCACCACTCTCAGGACAAGAAAGGGTGAGCTCTTATTTTCAGTGGAAACTCCCTTCAGGAAAAAAAATTTAGACCCAGGATAAAGTTTTAAGTGGTTTTACTACTATGTGCTCATACAACTGTGATCCTGCAGATGGATTAGAAAATGTAGCTCCATGTGTCAATTCCTGTAAAGTTTACAAGAGTAAACCTCTAATCATTTAAGATACCTCATAAGTCAAGGTTTTAACAACCTGCCCTCTTAAAAGAAGCAATTCTCCTGACTGTCTCCATGAGAAAACAAAGAGTGAAAGAGAGGAAAGCAGGTGCCAGCTTTCCTTTACTTGCAGTATGAGAAGCAGCAGGAGAGGTCAGTTGGTCAAACTGAAACAATAACTCTGCATTCCTAATAGGGAAAGCTTTTTACTACACATGGGCTGTAAAAACACTGGTAAAGGGAAGAAGGTAAATTTGAATGGGATGTCAAAACTACCTACCTATAATTCACCTGGCAAAAAATACATTGGAGAAGTCGATAAAATTCCTATTTGTAAATCTAAGTCAAGCATGATGAGAAATCAGGCACCATACAGCAGTTTCTGCCCACATCTACCTTCTCTGGAGCATGTGAAGTATCCAACAGAGACCACTCTCAGAGGCTGTGCAATGCATAAGACAGAGTCAGTGTCTGACTCAACAGATTGTCTAAACCAAATCTTAAAAAAAAAAATCCCAAATCATCCTAAATGTTGAATCTTGATAAAATTCTAAATCAAACACCTGCAAAAAAACCAAAATATTTTGCCCCAAATAACAAAGATGTGCCCCTTGCATAGCAATGTGGCAAAACAATGTCTATTTCACACGTGATTTTTCATTAATAAAACTGAATAAGCTTACATATGCATGCTTAGATATAAGGGATGACCCTCCATAAAGGTGCTGAAATACGAGGATGATCATGGGAATGCATACTTTTTCTGAGAACAAGTTAAAGATGTTACTGAGGTTCAACATGTGGGTTAAGCATTTACTGCTATTAAAAAAAAAACAAGAAAGGGAGGGAAGGGCCTTAAGGATTTACAGATTTTAAAGAAAAGAAAGGAAAATGTAAGGAAGGGGGAAAGTTCCATATTCAGATCTAGTGCTAAAATGTGCATTATTAGCAGTATTGCAGATGCTGAGCTTGGAGCCTACTGAGGTGGGAGGGAGGAGGGAGAAGAAATACTTCTACTCCTTTGAAGTACAATACAACACCACATTCCTCTCAGTAGCTACGTAGGTGTTGCCACTTGCATTTTGGGGTGCCTTCTGGTGAAGTTTTCTGTTTTTCACATTTGAGACAAAACCTCTTCAGAGCACACTGGTCATGACTGCACAATACTGTACCCATTTCTATGTCCCCTTCAGTACCAAAGTGTTCCAACGGTCTCGGATTTATTTATCGCTTTTCTCCGGTTTCCACCTCACTTCAATGAGTCTAAAATAATTGAAGTTTTCACCACAAGAAATGGGATATGCCACAAATTCTGGCAGAACATGAAGTGAAGGCTGAAAGCAACCTTTGGGCTGGGGTGCAGAGGGGCACCTACCCAGAGACAACCTAGGAGCAAGGCATTGCTTGGGTTTAGAGCCTGGGAAGGGCAAGGCAGTTTACTTACGAGGCATATTAATATAACCAAGATGTTCCCTGTTCTGTGTTTACCAGTCTTAAAATGTGCTTACCTTTTCTGAATAGTTCTTGAAGGCTCTCTGCACTTTGATTCAAAATAGCCCATATTTCCTCTTCTTGCAGTGGTCCCCCCCGAACCTCCAGAGCCTCTGCTAGTGACACATGCATGTTACCTGGGACATAAACAGACTGATGTAAGACGAAATAACATCTTTTCTCCTCCATGCATGCAGTATTCAAGCAGTAATAACCCATGTTCAACCCTCAGTCGCAAAAATTCTCCAGCATTAACAGCAACCATCAAATACAAATAATATAAAACATTCCCTATGGCGATAAAGAATTTGAGCACCTACTCCAGAAAAATTTAGGTTAGGAAAATAATGACTCCTATTAATATTGTAGGGTCTACATCCATAAATTCAACAAGCTGGCATTAATCCATATGCTATGGGCAAGATCTTGCTCTGTTTATAAAGATGATAGATCAATCAATAGTTACAGGTTTATTAAAATAAATCAGCTATTAACATGATTTTGACAGGTTTAAGTAGTGAAGCTGTTGTAAAGAAAGGTCTTCCTCCTTTCACAGAGTTGTTGATAGCATCTCATGACCATATTATGAGAAGCACTACCAGCAAATATGCACACAAGAAAAATAGCTATGGAACAGCTTCTTGCATTTAAAAAACAAAATAAAACTGCTAGCAGCACTCTACTTACTACATCCCCAGAAAACAAATAAAGATTTCTTTCCCCAGATAAATGAGGTTAATTTTCAGAATTCTTTGAAAGAGCTAAACCATTTTCACCACACTACAATATAATTTTCTGTTGCCCAAAACCATTTGAAAACTGAAGAACGCATCCCTAAGAATTCTGGCAAAGCAAAGCTTTATCCATTCGATAAGCTCAGGAGAAAATAAACCACTTGTCTGCTTAATTACTCCAGCTTTCTATGGCATGTTCTCAGATTGATCACTCATGCCAATTTATATTTCTGATTAGGATGCAGCTGCAGTGGCTTCTCTCTGTGCTTCTCTCCAAAGCCCAGAGAGTAAGATCTTGAGGCAGTGAGCTGTAGTAAGAGCCCAAGGTGTACTGTCAGCCATCACTGGTAAGTTTGTTGTGGCTCAAAGGCTCCAAAGCTGCTGCTGGAAATGGAAAACACAGTTCCATAAGCAAAGGTTATGGTCTGGAGACCAGTAACTGATACCAACAGTTTTAGATGACCCAATAGCCCTGCTGGAAGCTCTTCCTCCTCCTTTAAATCACCAACCCAGAGCCTCCCCATCACACCATACAGTCCTAGCTCAGGTGTATGGATACTAACCTAACAAATTTAAAAGAGGGACAGGCTTACAGGCTATATTTAGTTTCCCAACTGTCTAGGCAGCTTTATGCCTTCCATGTGTTTTTAATTACAGATAACCAGGCTTATAAACATATAATGGCAAAACAGAAGGCTGAATATCATGCAGTTTCTAACTGAAAACATGGGGTTTGACAATACTTGCTCAAATACTAGCCTTTTCACCTAGAATTCCATACTACTGCATAAAATTACATATTGCTGGCTGCTTTTCAGCACAGTCTGTTTTTTCTTATTTCACGACTTGCCAGTTTGCAGCATTCAATTAGTGTGCATATTTACTAAGCCAGATATATTATAAACAATTAATGCTCAAAAGTCATCATCAAAAGACAATGAAAGGGAATGCAGACTCAGACCATATTTAAAAGAAAGATGAAATCTGAATTGTCAAAGAAAAAAATAAATAAACCATGAGAAATTGAAAGGTAGGGACCAATACAGACTTGCAACAAATGAATGGAAAACCAGAGAAAATTGGGCTTCCAGTCAGCATGAGATTCACATACACCAGGCACAGAGTGAGTGCCTGGCCCCACTGTTCCAGGAAATTCTGCAATTTCATGCCACTGTCTCAAATTTCAGTAGGCACATCTAGAATCAAACTATCTGGATTATTCAGATTAAAAAAATCTCATCTTCTCTTAGGGACTAAAAATATATGAACTGCAAATGAAAACTTTCTGTGACAAATATTCTAAAGGAGAACGCCAAACATAAGAACAACAATCCTCTCTCCCCTGCCCCAAATCCTTCTCTGCCACTCCCCTTTCCCCATTCTGCAAAATGCTGCATCCTTTCAGCTGTGATTAAATAGTGTGGACTGTTCTGTAGCAGATACAAGCCAATTCCCTATTTAACAACACAACAGAGACCATAAACACGTCTGCTGAAACTCCCAAACACATTACATCCACAGTAAAAGAATCCTCCAGCAAACAACTTCTTGATCACACTAAGAAGCAATATGAATATACACACCCAGCCACCCAGGCCTCAGCTGTAGCAGAGCAAGCAACAAGATCTGCTTGTATTTTACAGATAGCAGGAGCTTGACAAATAAAACTCAAACACACAACACAACAAAACGATTTCAAACTGATTTTGAAAGCCCAAGCAAAATCCATCACAAAACCAGTCATTACAAGCACAGCCACATGCAAAATGCCACAAGCTGGGAGGTGAGTGGGATTCTCATTGAAGCAGATCTGTTTCAGTAACTTTCTGGTAACTTTCTTTGTAACTTCCTCAAAATTATGTTCAAAGTGCAGTGCTTGTTTTTCTCAGCAACAGGTAGATAAACACACTGTTATGAGGATTAAACATCCACAAAAATTGTTCTCTAGCACCAAAGAACTGAGGGACGCTGAGGTGAAGCTGTTGGCAGGAAAATGCAAGGCCAGGTTTCTCCACCTGTACAGCCCACCTGTCATCCACACCAATCTGGAACTAACAGTGGAAGCACCTGGCTCAATACGTATTCCTCCCCCACCAGTTTGTCTTGGGTGTTTTTCACAAGAAGATATTTGTAGGACTGCTGACGTTTGCAATGCACAATTCATCCAAATTTGCTGTCTCCTTAGATTCTGAGAACCCTCAATAGTGTGTGGTCCTTTGTGAATACAGAAACCTAATTGCTCGATACATACAAAAGCTTTTGGTTCTATGCAATACCAGAACATTACGATAAATTGTAACATAAGGACTATATTGAGTAATTTTTCCAAGAGAAAAACACTAAAAGTTCTTGTAGAATACCATATCAAAACCATGCTCCTGGCAGTCCCTGTGTTTTTCAGTGTTCCAGGCTGACCAGCGAAGAAATCTAGAGGCACTAATAAAGTTCTCTATGAACTCACATTTCATATCAAGCCATTTTTCTTGCAACAAGTCCTCTCCCTGTCTCCTCTTTATCTAAGGAAAGCAAGATCTGGATTCCTGTGTCCTGTTCCTTTCACTCCTTGTAATAAGGATGGACAGATTAAAGAACATTGAAAGGTGCACCTTCCAAGGATGAGTTCACTTCCCCTTTTCTTGGGACAGAGTCACAATGGCATCTTAATATGAAGCCACACAGAGATGGGATCGGGGTAAGTGAGTCTCAGGGTTAGGTGGTACGAACTCCACAAGAACTGCTAGGGCATGGATTACCCATACTCCCAAAACTCACAGGAGATCACAGCCAGAGCACATCCAAACAGGGAGATTCGCACAGCAGAGAGCACAACACAGTGTAGGAAGGCAGTGGGCAAATTTAAATAGTTAGCACTGGAGGTGCATAGACATGAACCTGACAGACTGCTTGTTCTGGGGCAGAATTTACTCCCAGACCACACAAGAATACTATTTCCACAGGAAGGGAGTTGCATTGTGTGGAGGTAGCTTTTATGCTCCAGGACAAAGAGAGTAAATTCAGGTGTAAATCATTTGTATTAACAAGCTCTAAGTGCAATTTCTCAGCACCATTCACCCCTAAGCCATACAGGCAGCAGAGTCACAGGGGAAAAATGTTGCCTAAACCAGAGGCCTCTCCCATATTTCAGACACTTTTTGAAAAGAGCCTGTCTACCTCATGAGGACCAGCTGCCAGCTCCTCCCTCTAGACAGACAGCTCACACACTCCCCAGTGAGTGGGATGGGGCTCTGCCTCTTGCCTGGAAACAAGCTCAGTGACCTCCTGGCTTTACTAAGTCTCAGTTTAAAGTCCCAACAAGCCGTGTTAAAAGCACACCACCTCTGGAACATCCAGACAGTGCCAACCCCATGAGGCAGCCTTCCACTTGCTCTGTCCCAAGTAAGACAGAGAGCACAACAGGAACAGCGCCTCACATCGAGCAATTCTGTCGAAATTCTGCAAGGTAAACTTTTTTCCTTACCACTTACAAAGTCTTCACACCACCTCACTTTTTAATTGCTTATGTATGCAGAAGTTAAACACTCAGAATTCTCATTTCCCCCAACCACCACCATTTTTTCCTCACGTGTTCAAAATTTTAAATTTGAAACTGAAGGTCTTCAACAGCAATGAAGAATTCCAAAAATTTTAAAGGCCTCTTCTTGGCAAATTTTATTACATTGTCATCAGCCAAAATACTAAGAAGCTATTTCCATAACTGTGATTATTAAAAAACTATAATACAATAATTTTGGTCAGAAACTTCCTAAACACAGAATAAAAGTCAAAAGGCTATAAATTGCTTTAACTTAACTGATGCTTGACAAGTTGGTGTTTTGGTTTTGGTAACATATCCCTCACTTTTTTCCCTACCTTGTTCATCTACATTTTTCCCCAATGTTGTAACTTCAGAACAAAAACTTTTAGCCAAATCTCTGCTTTAACATCAGCTAACTGAAATGCCTGCACTACCTTACACTTTATATTTCATAGCAATATGATGCCAAGAAATATGAAAAGCAGCTGCTCTAGGCATACACTCTGCAGGTGTTTTTAGATGTACAACAGCAAAGAAAAAAATCTACAATATCAAACACTGTAAGAATTTCTTAATTATCACATAAAATACTCCGATATTAAATTTTATCCTTTGACAAAATTTAAAACAAAGAAGAGAGAGCAAGAATGCTCTATATACTACAAAATTCTTTCCATAGAGAAAAAACCCACCTTATTTGTCCCATATAAACCACTGTTAGCTGACTTTAACAATCCTGAATATAAGCAATATTGCCCCCTTGCTTCCCAGGGACACTTAGGCAAAAGGTGGCAGGTTCTGAGGAGACTTTTCTCTTAGCAGATGAACCAAGAGCCCCTTCTTGGCCCCTCCTCTGGAGATATAAATGCCTGGAGGAAGAAGTATATTTAACAAGGCAGCTCTATCCAAGAGAAATTATTAAAATTCACCTTTCTTATGCCATGATTAGCTGCCTGAAAATAAAACACTGACACTTTCATTCAGCACTCACTGAGCACAAAGTGCTTTCTAAAAGCATTCAACAGGCAGAAGTTTCAGTGACACTGAGCTGGGGCTAGACCTGTACAGTTTGGAGTCTGGTCTCTCCCATTTCAGAACCTGAGCACCTTAAGCCATTGCCATGCCCTGTAATTTCAGAATCCTGGCATCAGTCCTATTTATTTACATTGGCCCATATCTTACACCCCCAAACAAGATCTGGACTACATATACCAGTTAGTTTATCCCCAGTAATACTGTTGCTGAAACCGGGCTGAAGTGCAGAACCCCAGAGCCAAGTTAGAAAGCTTGCACTTCAGTAGTCTTTGAAACCTTATTTTCAAATCCACACATAAAATGTGGCTTTCCTATAGCTGCAGGTCCAATTTGCATAGACTATCCAGAAAATAAGGCATTATTTGCAAACAGTCAACTCAAGCATGCAATCAAGTCAAATACACAAGCTAATCAAGTCAAACTGCTTAAAGGATTTTTTTTTCTTTTAGAGTCCTGCTCTCAAGTTAATTACTGCACATTATTCTCAATTATTGTCTTGAAGGATGAGAAACAAACCCTTGTATCACATCCACTTTTCTCATTTCTCCTATACATACAAAGAGGTGAGACACAGCCTCACAAGATCCAACTACCATTTCCCCCCTCTTTTTAAAAGTATATAAAGAGCTGCCAGAAATCATCTGGACCAAAATTTTGGTGAAAAACCCCCACACTCTCATGGTGCTTTTCATTCAACCTGCAACCTGAAAAATCATACTACCTTAGCACTATTCCTTCTCTTTCATTTTTGAGAGGTCAGCAGAGATTAGTATTACCACCCAAGCATTTCTCCCCTCCTCCTGTTATGGAATGGATTAGCTCCTTCCACTCACGTGTTTTCCTTCCATGTTCTCCTCTTTCTCCCTCATAGGCAGACAGGATGAAATGTCAGCAAAATAAAAATCTCATGCTCCTGGGCAAATCCTCAACCTATACCAAGATTTGAATTTGAATTTGTTTGAAATTTATTTGAAACTGCATTTCCTCTTCAAACTGATAGCTTGCTGCTTGAGCACAGACCTCCTAAGTGAGGAACAGAAACTAGCTCAAATGTGTGAGAAAACACAATATGAAAACATTCCCAGAAGTATAAATCCTGGCCTTTTATTTGAGCATACACAGATGAACAGATGTGATGTTAGCATTTCTCTACCAAAGCCTTAAATCAGTATAATATTCCCATATCTGGAAGACTGAAGAATGTGACATACTGAGAATCTTGGCTCACACCTCAAGGACAAGCAGAGTTTATTTTACTCAAAGAGTGCTTGCTTTCTTTCCTGGAAGGTAGGAAGAAATCAGCTTCTGGCATTGGCCTGAACACACAATGGAAGACAAGCAAGGGTTAGTGTTGACTCCTTCCTTTGCTCCTCTGTCTCCATCACCAGAACCAGATAAACTTGTTTATCTGAAGCTTCATGTTAGGCAAACTAGTAAAGCCAGTCCAAATTGTATATAATGATCATGAAAGTCATGTTTTCTAGGCAACTGCAGAATGCTTTTTTATACATGAGGGTAGCTGATGTTTCACATTTGATATTAAAATTTTATTCAGAAGAGTATATAATTATCACTACAAAGTAAGCTTAATCCACATAAATCGTAGCTTGACTCTTGTATCCCTCTCTTTGTTTAATTGTCAGTGTAAGATTCTTGGGCAACTCCCTTATTTTGCTGTTGATCTGCTCCACCTCGGAGAGGGCACGTCTCCTTGATGCATTTCTCATACTTGCAACTTTCATTTTAATTGCTAAGTAGGAGCAGAAGACCTGTGACTAAGGCAAGCTTTAGAAAAAAAAAAGAAATTTCAGGACTACAAAGCAGCTTGGCAATAGTGACACTTTTTAAACAGCACATGAACCAGTAACACCCTCATTCACACATAACAAACTAAACTTTTCTAATGACCTGAAATAACCAGAAGCAAAAAGGCATCTTACTACAGGATGGAGTGATGATGTGCTGTCTACCAGACAAAAGGCACTAAGAAGGGCACCTCCAGCTTTAGTTCAGCAGTTATTCCATTGTTGCATTCGAGAGCCAAGCATTCCTCACATACTGTGGAAAGGTCATGACTGAAGTCTGTCCTTACTCACCGCTCTCAGCACAGCTGAAGAGGGAATGAAAGCTTTTGTCAGGGGAGCAGAAACAGTAGCAGGCACCTGATTTAATATTCTAAGTCAGTAAGCACTGCTTCCCACCATCTGTGACATTCCAAAGCTATCTACAAATAAAACACTGGGGCTCTAGTGAGCAAGTGAAGGAAGCAGTGATAATTATTTAGTACAGCAGCTTCTTTTTCATTCAGTACATTATTTTACAATCATATTATAATATTATTCATAATCAGTTCCTAATGTTTGAGAAGAGTAATGTTCAAATATTTAACACCAAGATATAAACTGCCATAGACTAGAAATTCGGTGACTCTACCGATAAGTTTCACTATTGGATGAACTTACTTCACAGCAGATTTTTAAAAGCTTAGCTTAAGGCCCCTCCATGGTAATGAAGTGATAACTTTTACTGCAGCAGACAAATTCTCTAGTATCAAAGGGCTCAGATTCTCTCAGAATCCTTTCAGTCTCAGTAACAGTCAGAGAATGGTACCTTCCTTTAAAAATACCTCTTCTTGGTAAGGCAGTCCCCTTGCAGTAATGTAATAATCAGTGTTACAAAGGCAGCACAACTGGATCAGCATAAAATTAAGCCAAATGACTGAGAGTTGTCTATTTTCTTGGATGTGGCACTCAAAAGTCCTTCAGATAGTTACCAAAATAATGAGTTAATGTGCTACAGTACCAGGGGGGAGAAGGGAATCATTAGCACCCACCAACCTTAGCCATAAAGAAAAGTGCTAGGTTTGCAGTATATTTGTAGATAACATAGAAGTCGACATACTCTTAAGAAGTATAAAGACTAACCCTACCATATGTCATTTCAAAGCCTGACTTTAATCCTATATATCCTCATCCAATCCTTCCACAAATGGCATTTTAGACTGTTAAGGTGAGTAACCTGCACAATTCACTTGGTTTTGAGATTCCTTACTTTCACAGGAGAAAGGTGGATCTGAGCAAAACACTCTTGGTCAGCCTCATATATTTAACTATCAGAAATTTTGAAACAACAAACTAGCATAAAAGATATACCACTATGGCATATCAAAGCAGTTTTTCCATAGTTAAAAATTACCTCATGTATGGTACTTGCAAAAAATGCACTGGATTCAGAAATAAGGTTTGTGTTCTTCATTTGAAAACATCATCCTTACACACTCATGAGAAGAATGAGAGCTGCTGACTTGGGTACTCTACCAGAAAAAAATCCTGGTATTCAGAGGACAGTTCACACTAACAGCTACCTCATGCCCCACCTGGAAAGGAAATAATATTCGATAGTGGAGCTAAAACTGGCTGAATACCAAAATCAAGTCTGAATGACATCTATCTGCATCTGATTCCTCCAGCAGTGCTTTACCTCAGGTATATAAAGGAAAAGAAGCCGCACTGCTACACCAGGATTTTTTTGTTTAAGCAGACATTTCATTTGACAGCTAACAAACTCCCACATGGATCACCTGCTTACCATATTTCTACTAAACTGCACTTGCATGTTTCTGTGGTTTTACTGTGAATTTTTTTTTTTAAATCCAACCAATTTAAAAGTTACTACCCAGCCAGCATCCTCTGCAGCTACTCAGTTCTTACAATGGCTTTTTTACTCAATGCCCTAAGCTGAACTACTTCCTCACACATGTTTTTTCTGCCTGTGACTTGGTGAAAATAGTTGATGAGTCCAAATAATTACTGATGAAGAAAGATCGTCTGCAGGGTCTATTATGCACAAAGTCTCCAGTCTTTGATGCTCAAAAAAGTAATATTCCCAGTTCCTGGAAAATTTAGATTTCCTTAAGCAATTACATATGCTCTACAACACAGGCACCACCACAGACATCCAGGAGTACAAAAGAAAAAAAAAAAAAAAAGAAAAGGTGTGTTGCCTTCTCAGACAGTTATGATTTCTAAGGTTCATATCGGGGGAAAAAAAAATAGAAAACAGGAGGGAGATATGGCAAAAGGAACAGAACATTACAAGGTCTGCAGATAGATGATACCATGGATATCTTATCTGTGAACTCACCTGTCTGGGAGTAAAGATATTATTCACACAAGTGATGACTAATTATTATTGTGAAAGTCTGAATTTCTAGCCTGAAAAACAGACAAGATGGAACAGAGGCCTGCATTTCGGCTGTCAAGAACTGTACACACAAGAAAATCTATGTCTCTAGGACCAAAGCATAAGCTGAGAGATTCTTGCTCTGATTTCCTGTAAGTTGAAATAAATGTTAATTCCAGCACAATAGCCAATATCAAGTCTTATTCAGAGAGTACTGCAATTTCTTCACTCTTCTGTAACAGAAGAAAAAAAGTAATTTTGCTCTCAGACAGAGAGCATCTCTATTCAGCCATGGTAGTACAAGGTGTGAGACTTTATACCTTTTATATGCACGAAAATACAATTTAAAAACCAGAATTTAAAATGTCTCTGATATATTTTCCTCCTATTAGGTGTGAAAACCTTTACAAAGTTTTAAGCAGGGAGAATCAGTGCCCTTCATACACAAGCAACTTCATACACTTCCAGTTGAGAAGCATAACTGATAATACCCTGATGCCTCATCAGGAAACATGAACAGTCCAAGGAATGGCAGAGATGTGAACAGGCAGCTGACTGGATTTGACTTGTCCATGCTGCCTCAAATGAAGGCAAGCTGATCCTAAGGATATGAGAAGCACTGGCAAGTGCCACTACACACCTGGCTGTCTGCACTTTATGTCTGTCAGCCTGCAGGAAGGATGTGCTTTTTACAGTGCCCACTCATGTTGAGAAAGAGTGTGCATGTCCCCACATATGCATGTGTTACCCACTACCTCTATAAAATGTGTAGGTGCATGCATATACTCCATGTACACCAAATATTTCACTTTTAAGTTTCTGCTGAAGGACGAGAGAAAAGCCCTGAAGGACAAAGAGAGCTGCAAATGGGCAGGAACACTGATCTATTTTGAGAAGTCAACATGAACTACCTGAGAGCCTTGTTAGAGGGTCCTTAAAGCCTATTAAAGGTTTTGGCCAAGGCAGATTTAAATAAGATACTGTAAGCATTTGGGAAAACAGATTTGATATCAGCAGATGGGCTGCAACGGAGACCTCCATCTGTCCAGAAAACAGCTCTTCACTCTATACACAGAAGGTATTGCAAGTGTAGCACCAGCAAATCTTACAGTTTAGAACCATTTCTGGCAAAGAACTTCAAAAGTATCCATCATCTTTAAAAACCCCTGTCCTCACAAGAGACTTCACAGCACTTCCTTTTCTCCATAAGCAACTAATTTTCCAGAGGAAAAAATAGCCTATTTAACGGCTATTTCTTAATTGCTGTTAAGCACTTAAGCTGTTCAAGTGATAGGAAAGGTGTATTTCCCTTTTCTGAAGTGATGCTGAGCTGAAGAGCAGACTGTTGGAAATTGTCCTTGAACAGGATACATCTCAGTTTTCCCCCCAGTAACTGAGAATCTGTCTATGTAATGTAATTTAGATGACCTACCAATAAGGTCCAACACGCCCTATATGAAACAGTATTCGGTTAAACCATAATATAGAAGATGCCAGACCTCTCGATTAAATGCACACAGTGCAAATATGTAGATTTCTTCCTGCCTAACACCTGACTGTCCCACAGAAAAAGGTGTGTTTCCACATCACAAGGTGATCATTTGTCCTCTCAGACTGCAAATCCCTTCTTTCTCCACTTGCTTCCATACTCGAGCATACAGAAATGAATTTAAGACTAAAGCTGTGCTTATTCTCTGCATATACACTCCCAACCAGTAACCAATTTGCAGGGTCTTAGAAATCTGAGAGCAAGCAGAAAATACACTGTGTACTCTTCCGTGCTGGGAAACAGACCCACTACCCAGAAAATTGAAGACAAGCTTACATGAAGGATATTATTCCCTATGGGTTCATTATAGGATTTCCCTAAATTCTGAATTATCTGCTGCGGGTGTTTTCATGTTTCAGTATTTCCCAAGTTCTTTGACTTCTCCATTAAATCTAGTATTAGTAGTGTCTTTAAGCACATTACCCACCACCATCTTGCAAATACTGAAAAAACCTGAATTTTAAAGGCAGGTTTTCTTTATCCAACCATCCATAGCTGATCCATTTCCTGCAACTGATTGCACACACCAAAATTTACCAATTTTTTGCCCACTCAACTCTTTAGATGTGGTATAGATCAAGTATTGAGAGCAGTACAGTCTGTATGACAGCTATTTAGCAGCATGTCTAGAAACAGCCATCAGTTCAAAGATTCCACATAAAACATGAAGATTCCTGGTCATGGAAGCTTGCTTTTTAAATGAGCTCTTTATGGAGGCCAAAACCTTCCCGAGCAGCTTATACTGTCTACTTTAAATCCTGCAATTAGGAGGTTTTAGCTCCAGATTAATTAGTAGACAAAGCCACTTGAAGACTTGGAATGCCTATGGTTAGGAAATCATGATCTTCCTTCAAAACATGAGTTGACACAGCACATATGGCGTTGTGCCAAAATCATACAAGTTAATCAGAACCTGACCAGTTAACCTGAGTCCCTCAGCCTGCCACTCCGCTCCCCATACTTCAGAAAAATATATAATTATATACTGCATGATTCAGTATGTGTTTACAACCGACAATTGTTAAATTGACTATACTGCCCCTTGAACAAATTTCTAACACACACCCAATTCATGATTCATCTTAAATTCAGCGGTTACGCATGATTTATTCAGTCCTACAGCCACGATATTCTCCATGGCTTAACTGCCCTCAAAGGTGGTGTGATTACTAGTTCTTTTCCTGTTAGGTGGGAAAACTTGGCATTTCTCTTCCACAAGAGATTCATCTAATTGTTATTGCTGCCCAGCTTCAAATGCTCACCCAAGCTTATGGTTTCTGAGACAAGAAAGTGAATGGGATTTGGAGTGTAAAGAAAGACCCTCACCACAAAGAACATAAAATTCAGCATCATTTGACAGCAGCATGAAAAACTTGCAAGAGTGATTTCTACAACTCCTCAGCAGACCTTCCACACAAAACAGACTGCTTGATCTGTATCAAAGACAAATAGATAGTCAGTGATGTAAGAGATTTGATTTAGCTTCACACACCAGAACGGACAAAGAACTCCATCTGATCACTATCTGCACTCCATAATGTTTTGGTACTTGGAGAGATTACAGGACAGAACAAGCTATAGAAGAGGGCATTGCCAAAAAAAACAGGAAAAGCAAGACAGCAGCACCTCCTCCCATGACATAATACCAAGCCTGCTATCACCAAAAAAAAAACCAAAAAAAAAAAAAAAAAAAAACAAACAAAAAAAAAAAAAAAAACAAAAAACCAAAAACCAAAATCAAACAACCCAGAGTTCTGGGAAGTTTTTCTTTGACTGAATGATAAGCATTCATATTAGAAGGACAAAAAGCCATATTACACCCTTGAGCTGCATAACAAAGGCAAACTAGCAGAAACTTTTCCTCTACAGGCCTAGAAACTGAGAGGGAAATGATTCACAGCATCATCCTTATTTCCTTTTCTTTGAAGAACATTCCTACGAATAGTAATGGAAAACTAGTCAGACTGAGGACATACACAGGTATTGCCCAGTACAAATGATATTTGCTGTATTGCAACAGAACCAAGCAGAAGGTCGCATTAATCTCTCAAGCCACAGCCCAGTGAGGGATTAGGTGAAAGGAGAATAGAAGGATAATATAACAGCACTTGAATCTTTTATTCATGCAACTGGACCAAAGGGAGTTATACCAGTTAAAGAATGAATCAAATTTTCTGCCTTCACACTCAATTTGATGATATACAAGTGTAACTGTCACTGCAAGGAGACCCAAGAACAAAGTAACTACAACCACCTAAGATAAACAGTAACGCCTGACACTAAAAAAAAAATTCAAAATCCTCCCTTCAAAACATTAGAGATCAAGTCTTACATAATCTAGTCTGCATACAATATACCAACTTCCATCCTTTCCACATATGTCTAGGACTTTTACAACAATCCAAATTTTCTTCCAGTCCTGAACTTAGTATTTCAATTTTATTCTTTCAAACTTAAAAAAGGGTATGTTACTTAAAAAGTATTATATCCATTTTCAGTATACCAATGGCAATAACTCCTAGGAAAAAATTCAGCTTTTATGAAAAAAAATTTCACAAATGTGTGAAAAAGAACATGGACTGAACCTCCTCAACTCCCATTTCTATCTTTCATTGCTAACTAAACACTTTGGAGATTATTCATTGATACATCACACAGAAAATTCATAAACGGAACACTTAAACACCACTTGGAAAGTAGTCTGAAATGGATTTCAAAACTTTCAAATGTTTTACCAAATAGTTTCAAAACATCCTCCCATAAACTTTGCTTACAAAATACTGAATTTGAATAAGAGTTTATCAAACTGGACCAGTTGTACTGGTTTACCTCAAGTTGCATACACACTTAACCTGAGAAAAAGCAGTAGCAGCAATCAGAGAGAAGCAACTGTTCACCACTTACAGAAATACCCAATTTGGTATTAATGCAAAGAGGTAAGGATAAAAAGAAAAACAAAAGCTTATAGTCTTGAGATGGAACTCTCAGAGACAGGAAAATGTATTATCCTAGTCCACAGTAGGAAGTTATCCATAGATTCCTCACTGTGTGGAAAAGCTGGAACCAAGACTTCATCAGCGAACTGAGAGAGAAGCACAGAGAGTGTGCCTGCACTAAAGCACACACAGGTTGTTTTAGCCAAGGAAAAAATACCCAGCTTACAGACAAAGGAGCAGTCAGCAATATTAGAAACTTTCACACAAGAAAAATAAATTAAAAATCATTATAGATACTAAGCCTTGCTGGCAAATTTAAGGGATTCAGTGGATCACTACTAATCAACTCCAGAAGAAAAGTACTTATTCCTCAAAAAAATAGCTTTACCTCTTGGTTTTACACTACTGACCCTTTTACATCCATGTACCTAGGCACTGAATATTAACCCAGTAATTCAGGGAGAAATAAATGTATAGAACCATTCACAGCCCATATTTTAAAAGGTAAAGAATATAATTTTGAGCTTTGGCAAAAAATTTAACAGAAGACAGCTGATATTAGCCTAGATTTTGCTTCCTACCATGCTGATGAGTGACTTCTCCCATTTTCTAGGGATCTTTTACAATAATTACATGTACAGAAGTTGCTGTAAGATTTCACACCACCAGCTTAGAATCAGGTAATAAAAAACCCCAATTTCTCCCATTGGAAGATGGGAGTGGGGAAAAAAGGAAGGTGAAGGAAACCCAAGCTTTCCCAACCCAGAAATCAAACACAATTTACAGTTGTTCTATATACCCAGGTGCCTGCTGGTGACTAAGTAGAGCTTTTTTCACACAGCAGAATCTGAATTCCACAAATTCTTTGAAAAGAGCTGGAAGACTTTATACTTTGAGGTTCCAAAACTATTGTAAAAAGCAATCACTCTTTTTAGATGCATATTACTTCTTGGCACGAACATTGTGTTGTTTGTTGCTAGGGTATTTTTAACTGGAATTTACAGTCTATCACTGAAAATACATCATAAGCCCTGAAATTAATGTTGTCTACATAAAAAGCAAATATATATATATATATATATATATATATATATATATATATATATAAACCTATTAAAGTCTAGACAGGCAATAGTTTCTCTTCCATTTCTCCACAACCACTGAAAAGGGAAGCAGAACAAACAGATTTTGCATCAGCAGCAGACTTCCCAACCAGCAGTTCATATTATGGTGAAAAGTTAAATTCTGTGATCTTCAGCTCTTTAATATTCTCAAAGTAAAGGCAATGGGTGGGACAGAATCAGCGATAATTAATGTGTATAACAAAGAGTTTAGTTTAAAGTCAAGCACAATGTATTTTCTGTAACATTGCATGCTATATTATGCACCGTGCAAGCACCAGGGAAATTTCCACACACCACATTAAATTCAATTTGCTGTTCTGTTCTGCCCACTAATACCGAGTAGCTGAAGACACAAATTCCTTCAGTGTCTGACAATATTACAAAACTGAAGACTTTGTATTGGAAAATGCTCTTTTCAACTATTCTGTGCAAGGGCAAAGAGCACACACATGGTAGTGTCAACAGAGCACAAGAATCTGATGTTGAGGGAAGCAAGAACAAAAAGAATGCCTCTTATTATACAGAATGTACTTCCCTTCTTCAGTAATATTTTTCTCATCTGTAAAAGGAATCCAATTATTTATGTCTCCATAAGTCGGTTTTTGTTGTACTTTTCATGTGATTACATTTAAAATTACATTTTACTCATATATTTTACCATTTTACCTAGTAGTATGTTTTCACTTTCCTATTCAACAACTAAAACTACAACCTAAACTGTGATATCACCAAAGTGTTCCTGTCTTTTCCTCCTCTCTTCCTGAGCAGCCATTTTTACTCTAGAGACCTATGCATGAAATTTAATTACCCTGATAACTTGACCATCCATCTTTTAATCCCTCCTTTAGTAATCTGAACAAAAAGGAATACAGATTCCATGACAAAAAGGATGAAAAAACCAGGAAGGAATTAGAGCTGGAACCATACAGCTGTTCTTCTCTGAACATCAAGTCAAGCCTATGTGGACACATGACCCTCAGTGGCAGATCACAAAAGATTTATTATTAAGGTATTGAGATTTTTTCTTATTTATTTATTTTTTTTTAATTTTTTTTTTTTTTAGGGGTTTAAAGAAGTTCTCAGTTTGGAAGAGCTTCCCATTTCTGCGGGTTTAGAAACTTAAGCAATGTTTAATACAAGTACTAAACTGGATCAGGCCAGCTCTCCCATCCCCTTTCCTGGCAATCAGCAGTTTATTGAGTTCCTGAGCTCAAGGCGCACAGTCAAATCTAACAGTCACTAATGGTCTCTGTTAACTTCTCTAATCCCCTTCTGAGCACATTTACACTTTCACTCCATATGACATTATGTTCCAGTAACACAGCTCACAGCTGCAATTAAGCAGTTCCCAAAGAGTATTTTCTTTTGTTTGCTGTCAAGACAGCAACTTACTTCTCAAATTTCACTAGAAAAGAACATGCTAAAGGTCTTGAAGGACCCAGTCACGCCTTAAAGTTGCCTGACTTTTACTAAACACCAGTAAATGTTTGCAGCTACCAAAAATAACAGAATATTCTTTCTTCCAAGAAAAGCAATCAATTTTCCAGTATCCTAAATATTTTATCTTCTTAAGGCAATGCATAGATATAAAATTTCAAAATTGTTATAGAACCATTTTTAGGATTTTCCTTAGTATTTTGTGACAAAAGGACAAAAACCTAGCTTTAAGTTCTCTTCCATTATACACCATATTCCTCAAACACACAGAAGACAGAATTGGATCAGAGATCAAGGAAAAACAGAAAAATTAGTTTTACCAATACTGTTTGCCAATAGATGGAAAAAAAACTAATGCAATACAATGGTATTAGCAAACCTCTAAAAACAAGAGTAATTTTAAAAAAAGACAATTTTTATAATGCATCATACTTCTTAAACACCCAAGTGCCAATCATGGTGAGCACACAGATTTTAAATTGACATAAAGGAGCTTTACACAGCTATTTCAGTAATTCAGTTCTATGTGTTAGTCCATGTGCTTAAAGCTCCAGGCTGATTTGGCTGTTCCACACATGTGATAACCTAAGTGCAAAGCCACTCAATAAATAAGTCTATATTTCTGATGAAACAAACTTTCAGCACTGCCAAACAGCAAATCTTTTATAATCAGATAATCTTTAAATTCTTTATTAAGGTCATTCAAGGGATTCAATGACAGGGCACACTGAAAAAAGAAGCTGTTCAAAATTTAAGGTTCTTTACTGTTAGTTTGTTTTGCTAAGCATTGTCAGATTATAGCATCAGAAGAAACCTCTTTCAGGAAATCTAAGTCTAAAGTTTTGGGGTTCCTCAAAAATGATAGTGTATATTTCTTGCAAATCTTATTAAATAGATCACTATAACAAGACTTCCCAGACAAACCTCTGATTTTCAGAGTCTGAAAACCTTATAAATAAAAAGGAGTAAAAGGATAAATAGTTCTTAAAAAACCTACAAAAAAAACAAGAAAACAAACAAATAAAAAGCCACAAGACAGAAATCAGATAATTATTAACTCTTGAAGACCTTAAACATAACCACTAAGCTGGGAACACCAAAAGTACTTCCAGCTATGAAGGTCTGAAAACTCATCCCAATCTTTATGAGGAAGAAACCTCAGCTCACAGAAGCCTCCACCAACAGCCCATGAGATAAGGACATCCTTGCAAAGCCCATAAACCTGAACTAGAGGGAACTGAAGGTGTCCTAGCACATCTTGATGAGCCCAATCCTTTCTTTCTCCCCTCACTTCTTTATCCCACCTTCCTTTTGCACCAGACTGTGTGCTCCTCCAAAAAATAATGGTTTCCACAAGCTAGACCTTCTAGGTCAAAATTTTCCAGGTGCTATAAAGGTATTCTTGATACCTCATAAAATAATTTCTTCCCTTTTCAGATACAAGCTATTTAACAGCCCATAACTGATATTCTTGTACAGAGCACTGTTAATTTAGGGACATACAGACATATACTGCATTGTCTACTGCAATACTATGTATCAATAAGGATGTCAATAACATTTGCATTCCACTTTCATCCCACTCAAATTTCCAGTGAAGTTAGTAGGGAGAGCCTCATCATTCTTCAGGGTGTATCAATTCAGATACCAACCATAAACATCAAAGTTATTTTTATGGGAAAATATCATAAAAATTTAAGTTTTTCCTAGATTGCAACTTTTCTTTTTTTAATATTTCAGTGGATTCATTAGATGTGCTCTTATTTTTTGCTGTGACTTTCTGTACAGTTTTCTAACACTAATTAATAAGCTGAATGTTTGTGCAAGGGTTTCTGAAGCTCTTTCTCTTATGGTTAGGAAGAAAGCCCTTCAGGTGCAAGGCACTGGTCTAAGAACAGAAAAGATGATTGAAGAAGATACAAGAAAACTCTAAAATACAGAGTCTATGAAGGCTGGGCAGAATCTCTTTCCTCCTAGAAACATACCCAAGATAAATTCTTTACCAAAAAGTCCGCAGGGAGCTTATTAACAAATAAATCTCTGCATAATGCATGGATACAGGCAGTACTCTCTTATTTCCTAAATGTCAAATAAATGTGAAGAAGTCCAATTTCGAGACTTACAGATTGAAAGCAAACTGGCTTCAGAAGAACAAACAGAAAATGCACCTCAATCACTGAAAAATAGTTAAAACACACTAAGGCACTTTAAAGACATACCATAACAAATCCTCTGAAGGAGAAACCAGCACTTATCACCTGTTAAAGCATCCCATTTAAGGAAGTTACACACAGTCTTTAATTAGGCTGCTTTAAGGAAAGATCCACATAAACCTAACCACACAATTGTCCAGTCAGTGACACATACTACAGAGACGTCTCTCAAAGCAACACATGTACTGTTCCTCACTAACATTAAAAAGCAAAGCATAAAAGCAACACTTGGACCATCACATCGACCATTTGCTTGCCTGGGCTTCAAACTCCCAAGTTAATTCACTGAAGGCAAATACAGCTTTTCCACTGACTTATGAGAGCTATTATTCCACTGGTCATAATCCTAAGCACTAGGAGGGGATTTTCCACCTACTGATTTTACAGTAAAGATACTAAAAGATGAAATTTCTGCTCCATTTCCCTTCTCTTAACTTTTCTCTGTTGAAACACTAAATTCTGTGAAGAGAGAAATGGGTAAAACCAGTAATAACATAATGCTGGCCCTTGCTGAATTGTGGTGAGAGAAATCAGCAAGATATTTTACAGCACTGAAACCCTGATGAGCAAACTTGGCAGAAAAGTTACACTGTCTATGTATGACATGGTTAAACATCCACAAGCTTCATTTTTTTCACCCCTCTATTGCTTAAGGCAATATCCAAGTCCAAATCTATCATCATTTAAACCAGGCATGACTTTGCCAGGAAGCACAACTATTTCTAACAGCTGAAGTTTCAGACTTTAATGTAGTTCTCTCTTTAGTCCATTTCATCTTTTAAAATAACAATATATAGAAGTGGTTAGCAGAAAAAGTCAACAGTCACATCAAGAAAGACAGATCACATTCAACACCAAATAAGGTTGTTGACGAGTCTGAAATTTTGTAGTTAATATTTCAACAGCAATGTTCTACAGGGTAAAACAGACATAGTTTTATGAGCCAAGTCCCATTACCTTTCCCGGGTGACCCAAAGAAAGCCCTGGAACCACGTGCATCACAGGTTTATTGGGGTGGGTTTTTTGCCCTCCATGTAGCCATTCATGTCTATCAGAAAACTGGAAAAACCACAGTGCAGTATGCCCATGCTATTGAGATGCTGAAGAAATTAATATTAAAAAGGGAAAAATCCTCATTTGAAACATAAAATTAATCACTGGGAACCAATTCCCCTGTGCAAACAAGGAGCTGCAAATGAGTGTCTATACTCCTAGAGATTATGAGATAAACCATGTTCTTGTGTGTACTCAGCAATAACTTAGAAAACCTTTTCATGCAGTTCATTGGGTTTTTTCTCTAACAGGTTTTGAGGGCCTGCCCACTGCACCGGCCAAACACCGTCTGTTACATGAATAAAAGTAAAGACAGACTATAGAATGGACATGAGACTCAGAGAAGCTTCCATCTCCAAGCATGCAATTTTACCACAAAAATTATTTACATTAACAAATCTTTATGTCTTTAAATGCCAATTCTGAAACAGCACTTAAGTCAACAAAAAATGCAACAATTTCAACAACATTGGTATAACTATGCTACTGCAATGAACTAGCAGTTATTGTCTTACAGCACACAGCATGGTGCTAAGATTCCAACACAAAAGGATATCCTGAAGTGTGCCTGAAGACTACTGTCATCTGCCTGCTAGAGAACATCAGCTGCATCTATATACATATACAGATGTAGCAAAAAAAGTTTTAACAGCTGTTGTGAAACTGGATTTGGAACATATGTGAACCTGGTATTCCCACTGATTTATCCAGCTTTCATTATGAAGAACAGCACATCAAAAAATTAGGAATTTGTATGCTCTAACAGTCTCCTCCCCTCAACAAACAAAACTAGCTTTCAAGGAAAAGTCTCATAGGAAAAAACCTCTTCTTAGGTTCTTGAGAAATAAACAGGAGTGTGTCCTAAGAAGCTCAGCATCAATTTCAAGCTTAGAGCACAAATATAAGTTACCTGCAACAGCACTGCTCAAGAAAAGTCACCCATAAAGACTTCCAGCTCCAGATCTACTTTTCTAAATAAACCAGACTTCAGATACACCATTTCCAATGTACATCTCTGCACATCCCTGAAGCCAAGTACCCACACTACATACAAATACCCAGAGAAGATGTCAACACCATATGAAGGCCATTTTCAGATTCACTTTCGAAAACTTCAGCCAGCACTATAGTATGTTCCCACCCATATTTCTCTCACAGATTCAGACAAATAGTCTTTAGGAAGTCAACCTCCAAGAAACACACTCAAAATTTTTTTTTTAGCCAGAATTGAATGAAGAAACCATGAAATCCCAGAAAACCATGTCCTTCCTATAACAAGGCAGAAGCACACAGAAATTAAAAGTCTCAAAGTCTGCTAAAAAGGTGTGATGTTTTTGACAGCATCAGATTAGGTCATGAAGAGTTCTGTGTTCAGTTCCAAACTTGTGCACTTAAACTTTCACCATTTTTAGGTCAGTCAGCTCTTCTCCCCAACTTTTAATTTTAGCTGCAAAACAGGGGATAAAGCTTTCCTCTCTTTTCCCATTAGGTGAGGAGTGCCCCATCTCACCTAATTTAATGACCAATTGTTTGAAGCAGGAACCAGGAGCTAACAGAGCACCTAGTCCTAAATCTGACATTAATTACCCTACCACCTGCAAATCTGTAATAATACTTGACATCCTGCAAAACTACAGTATTCCCTATAAATACCAGCAATCAAAAATGAGCAGTTTTAATACCACATCTCTTTTAATACTTGACATATTACTTGCAGACATTTCTGTGGCATATTAAATTTACACATAAAAGATAAAGGACAGACGAAACCCTGAGAACAAAGCCTTCCCACGTCTGTTATTCTTTCTACAGAGTGTCACAACTGGAGCAGATCTCTATCCTAACCAATTGGATTTCAAATTCACAGGGCATATCATTGTCCCAAGGCAACCTACTCAATTAATTGCCTTTTATGAAAGCATTTTAATAGATAATGATGCACAAAGAATATGCCTGGTTCCTCACCAGGTATTTCAGTGGCACAGGAGAAAGAGAAGCCCAGATGAAATAAAAACGGCACCAAAGAGTCGTCTTGTGCCCTTCCCAGCTGTAAATGCCAGCTTCCTTCTCTGTACTTCAGGAGGAGGTGGGGCTGGGAAACACTTCTTTCAGAAGTTCCACCCTTCGTTACAGATGCACAGATTTCATTAATAGTTAACTGGCGACATACAACATTAACTTACCCTGGTATTCACAGCTTTCCAGCCACGCTTATCCCATGGTAAGCGACAGCTTGGGGCAACTGCTTACAAATATTTTCTGCACCATGACACTCTACACCAAGTCTTGCTTTTCAATATTTTAGTCTCACTGACTAGCACACTTTGAAACAGGAAAATTCCAGTCAATTTTTTTCTGTAAGCGGAGGAGAAAAAAGTAAGACTGTCGAGCTGAACCAACACTCCTTCCAAAAATACAGCAATACTTAATGTTCTAAGGTTTAACGAACTACTGGCAAAATCACTTTGAGTATTACTATCGGTTCTAGGCCTGCCACACAAGTAAACTGGGAAACCCTTCTGAAGAAAATCGTTCCCCTCAAAGAGCTGACCTTACTCTCATTCAGGTAAGGAACTCTTCACAGGTGCTCTGGAACAACCACTACAGAGGCTCTTGAGTGCAAGATCACCTTCACTGTGAAAACTTTGAACAAGAGAGTGTCAATATTAACAAGGCCCTCTGGGCCATAATGTCTTGTATTTCAACATAGAAATATTGAAGCCATTTAAATACGACAGCATTCAGAGACCACAGTGATAAAGAAGAGCTTTGTGAAACTGACAGGCACTTCAATAATAAACTCCATTTAAGAGTCTGCCCAGTCTCATTTTATCTAATTACTTACCTCACTTGCAGGAATAGCATGCTATTAAGGTTTGCTGATTAAGATTTGAAAGCACTTTGAAGATTTATTGTACCATACAACCACTAATTATTATTGTTCATACCTGCATTTGGTTGGAGAAAAATAGCTATGTGCCAAAATAATTTCTGTTCCACATGTAAAAATCAAAATATTTGCCCTGCTGTGCTCTTTAAAAAATGAACAGCTAAAAGACTGCATTTTTACCTTCAGGCCTTCTCTGTGATTGTCAGTCTGTACAAACCATGGGGCTCAAAAAATCCCACCATAAAGGAGAAAAAGAAGTAAAGATGCTAAAATTTCATGCCACCAGACCAGGTACATTTGTGCCCTGGTAGCTTCCCACTCTCAGGAATTCAATCTCCTAGAATCTCCTAGACTTCTTCCCTTCTTCTTTCCTTCCTTCTCCCTTCAAGGCACTGAAAATGACAATGCTATGCACAAGTTACAATGCTATGCACAAGTTATCGCAGGCTCATGATGACCAGTCACAGCAGTTCTTTACCATTCATCCACACAGTCCATTTTTGCTTTCAAAGGCCTATGAAGCTGTAAATAGACTATTGGGTCAAATCCTTTCACCAGGCTCAGTTATCCTGGTGAAAATACACGCAGTGCTTATGCTATGAAAATACTCTTATGCTTTAAGATTCCAACCTTTTCACACAGATACTTCTTTGCTCTTCCATCCACTCAAATGTCCTTGAGCCTGTGGTTCTCACAGCCTTCAACTGCACTCAACAAGAGTCTTGGAATTAAGAGGGTTTTTTTAATTAAGCTGTTAGAACAGCAACCTGTGGTACAACCTGTCTACTTTTACATCTGTTATATTAAAAAGTGTTGTTTTACTGCACCTTCAACTTAAAAAAATCCAAGCAACCACACTGATTAGGAAAAAAAATCAATATAAACCCCTGAACTAAGTAAGGTTCATTTTTTTATCATGCACAGCAAAAGAGAAAAAAAAAAAAAAAAAAAAAAGAAGTCCCATTATGGAAGATACACATTATGTGCCTTTCCACTCACCAAAAAGGGTTGTTCAGTTAAAAATGAGTAATAAAGTATCTTAAAATGTTAGACTGTCTATTTTTCTCTCTCTTGCTGTCATTCTCTTCTTTCCTTAAATTACTGCTTAATTTCTAGAACTGTTCATGGAAAGACACATTTGTTGGCAGATAAAAAAAGACACTGCAAGTGAAACACATCTGCTGCATGTGAAAGCTGAACAGATATGTCAATTGATAGCACTAGGAATGGTAGCAAATTCTGTTGTAGCTGCATTACCAAAAGATCCTCTGACTAGATTTACTCATGAGTATTTCTTGCACAAGACCCAAATTGTTTGTTTTCTCATTTGTACCTCTGTCATGGCTGATTCTAACTCATTTCTGAAGAAATGACTTTAGAACCTATTTCTGGCCATCCAAAGGCAGACTTGCACGGGTGACATTCAGTCAGAGGCCTGATGCTTACTGTGAACGCCGACAACAGGGTACCCTGCTCTGGAGTGGGTATTAATGTCACCATTTCACCCACCTGAGCCCAAACAAATGACCTGGGAGTCATGACACCTCGGAATATATATTCCATGACAGCTTTCTCACATGAGGTTCAACCCTCAGGAAAACGTCTGTGTATTCTGACCCAGTTTCGCCGCAGTTTCACAAAACACGTCCTCTTCCCTGAAAAGGTTTCGGGAACTGATCATGGCTACTGCCCCAGCTAGTTCCACATGCAAAGATTTTCATATTCCCTTCTCCAAAACTCACACCTTAATAAGATGGCTAGACACAGATTACCTGCAACCAACCTTACAGTTTCCATGTCCTACATTCACTTCTGATCCTACCTACAAAACCAAACCGGTTCCCAAATGTTTCCCCAGTAAACAGGAGGGGTACAGAACAGCTCCTGGCGGTTCCCTATGAAGTCACTGCCTTTGTTGTTTTAAACATGCAATTTAAAGAGAATGACACAATCTAGAATATGAGAGAGATTATCCTGCGGTCTGCGGAGGTGTCGATTGCTAGGAGATAAAAAGCCAATGAAACCTACGCTATTTCTCATCACCGGCCAACAGATTTATCCTTCATTTCTGCTCCTCCGAAAACGTTAATGAGGAAAAAGTTTCCTCTCTGTTAACAGGTCCGAGGGCTGAGGGGGCTGCTTTGTTTAGCTGGCGTAGGCAAACCCAAGCCCTTCTCGGCCGGCAGAGCGTGTCCCGCTGCTGCCGAGCGCCCAGCCGACCCCACGGGACCCGGGCTGGAAGTCCCGGTGGGAGCACTCATCCCCCCGCCGCTGCTCGCGGCCTTTCTTCACCTCTCCCACACCCCGCGGCCGGCCCCGCCGCGATCCGAGAAGCGAAGCCAGGCGCTCACACGCCCACCGGCGGCCATCCCTCCGGGAGAGCCCCTATCCCTCCGGGAAGCGCCGCTCGGCGGAGGCCGCCGCGGGATCGCTGCCCCGCTCGCAGCGGCAGCCGCGCACCTACCGCCGCTCTAGAGCCGCCGTCCGCGCTCGCAGGGCGGCGATGGAGCCGAGCAGCGCGGAGCTTCGCCCGGAGCGGCGGCGCAGGGCTGCGCGGGGAGCGCGGAGCAGCATCTCCTCCCCGCCGGCCGCCGGACCCGGCGCGGAGAGGGCGGGAGCGGCGGCGCTCCCCGCCCCGCGGCTCCCTCCTTCCCTCCGCATTCCCTGCCTCCCTCCCGCTGTGCACGGCCGGCCCTCGGCCCGCAGCCGCCCCTGCGAGTGCCCCGGTACCTGCGGGTACGCACCGCGGCCGCCCGGCCCCGCCGGCCCGGCGCTCCCGCTGCCCGCTCCGCGCCGCCGCGCCGGTCGCTGCCCCTCGGGGCCGCCAGCAGCGCGGGGAGGCGGGCGCGCACCGCCCACCGCCCCCACCGCCGCGCCTTCCTCCCTCCCTCCCGCTCGCTCCCTCGGTCTCTCCCTTCCCTCTCTCTCTCTCTCTCTCCCTCCCGCCCCCGGGGCGGCGGGGAAGATGCTGACACACGCCCGGCCCCGCCCGCTCCCTCCGCGCCCCGACGGGCCCCGGCCCCTTCCCGCCCTCAGGGTCCGGCCGGAGCGCCGCAGCGACTTCAGGATTGACTTGGGAGCTGCCTCTCCTGGGGGCGAGCTTCAGCCCTGTTCTTGGCCCCAAAGGCGGTTTTTTGGGTTTCTTTTCTTTTCTTTTTTTTTTTTTTTTTTTTTTTTTTTTCCCTCGGGGATGATCTGGCTGCTCCCAGACCTTGGCTCTTCAGCTGGAAATCTTGGACCGCAAACTTGAACAAAAGCCTTAATGGCAAAGCTTTCAGACACGGCCGATTGTTCATAGCTGTCAGACAAACTTCCGTGAGGGAAAGGTCCACTTGATGAGCTGAAAAGTTGGGGGGTTTTCCTATTTTTTTATTTTTAATTAAGACTTCTTTTTCCACTTCGAAGGTGAAATCCACTGTGGGAGCCCGCTGCCACTTGTGCAGTGGGGTTGGAGCTTCCCCAGTGGCTTTCTCTGGAGTTTTTGTAGCAGCTCCCTCCCTCCTTTGTGGCTACAGAAAAATAGCGTTTATAATCGCAGAGAATAATACCACCAGAGATGTAGCCCCAAATTCAGGCTGCACGAAAATGAACTTTCAGAATGATAATCTGAAAGAGGAATTGCTGTTTGAAAAAAAAAAAAGAAATTAAAAAGTTGTGAATATAGTTGCTTTAGAGTAAATAAAAATGTTTGAGTGTAATTATTTCCTAGTGAAACACCAATTGCTTTGTATTAACTCAAGTATTAAGGACTCAGCAGAAAAGTCAGTCTGCCATAACTATTAGTGTCAGGGACTTTGTGTAAGTCATAACAAAATAAAGATGAGTAGTAAAACTAATTTACTTAGTAAGAGGCTGCAGTAATCTGAGAGGTTGTTAGTTATGTAATTTAAATATAATTTTCTTGTAATACAAGTTCTTTAAGTTGATAAGAATCTACTTACATTTTAAGGTGAACTGACTATATGGGTATTCACATTTCCAAAAGGAGCTCATTTTGGTCCCTGTACATTTATAAATTCTATGGCACCTCCTCTTTCTACAGGTTACTGTCTCATTGAAAAGAATTTTTTTAGGTGTTAATGATCCGTAGTCGATTTTGTCCTAAAACTCTGCTTCCACACTTCAGATCAATTCATAGTGGCCCTAGCCCATGCCACTATATATTCTGTCTTCAGTATATTTGAACATAGGCCACAGAAAGAATTCTTTGTAGGAATATGATTTTTTGAAAAGGTGCATTATTAATTCAAGGAAACGGAATGAGTGAAGAGGGACTTGGGGATATGTTAAAACCCAGCCTAGATAACGAGGCAATATTGTATACTTGTACTAGAATATGCCTCTGAATACAGAAGTCTCCTCCCCAGAGAGTCACCTCTCTTAAAAGACTGTAAATTTGATTGTAATTTAGTTTCCTCAAAAGAAGATTTAGTTCCTTGTTCTTCATTCTCCTAATGAGCATCTGTTTGGGACAGCATTTTCCTTGGCCTTGTAAATGTATGTGAATGCCTTAGTGATTATCTCATTAGACTATTTGATTATATTTTTAATTAAACATCTTCAACAAGGAAACTTGGAGCCTAGGATCAATGAAAAATATAATTACCATCTTCACCTACTGTGCATTTTACAGGGATGCAAATACATGGAAAACATTGCCATAACTTTAGAAACTTCTTACATCATTGCCTATAAGAAAGACATAGTATGTTGTGCACAAAGGCTGATGCCTTGAAATTCTTCCACTGTGGAAAAATGAAATGGCATTTGTCAGTGCAGTGCATCTGGATTTGTTGCGGATTTGTGAGCACAACACATTTACTGCAAAGATTGATGTTCCAGCACTTAAGAGATTCCGAGTGTGACTTTTTCCTTAGCTGTTCAGACAAAGTTTCCATGCTAACCAGAGTTGCAAAGATTAAATTTTCCTCTGAAGAGATTGTCTGGCAAATAAATGTACTCCAATTAATCCACCATCAAAATCTTGCATCATTTACTTACAGCTAATGTTTAATGTAGTGCACCTTTGCTTAAAAAAAAAAAAAAAGCCAATTTATATTATCTACTGTTCCTGTTGAAACTTCCTTAATAAAAAGTTGTGTCTCTATCTGTGCCTAAACTGGGAGATTCAAGAGCACCTCCAAGTTCCTGGTTTGTGTCTGGCCACACCTTGACTGTGTATTAGGACAAAACCTGTATGTAAACTGGACAGAACCATCCCTTAAGCCCAAGACTGTGGGAAACTGAGAACCAAAAATTGTGTGGCCTGCTGCAGCATTTGCAACTTGGCAGCTAAGGAAAACCATAAAAAAAATTATTAAAAAAAAAATCTCCACATGGGTGCATCTTACAGTAATTCACACTCTTGGCCCACAATGCACCTTCTGTTTGTCTGTTTTAGGTGTTGTCCTTGTATTATCTAAAAGATCCTAGGAAAATTACATGAGTGGCTCAAAAAGAAGCAGCAAAAGGAAATTGCTACCACAAAGATTAAATCTCTGGAAAATATTAAGGCAGTAGAGTGGCTGTCTGGGATTTTCAAAAGCAACAATTAATTTTGGGTGTTTCTCAGTTCTGGTGCACAAATGGGGACCTTATTTTCAAAAAGTACAGAACAAGTGGCATCTGAACCTTGGCAGCTTGATTCACAGATTCCTTTAGAACTAATGACCATTTTATATTCTTTGGCTAAATGACGATCAAGGGACAGGAAAAACATTGCCTACAAACATTTGATGAGGCTCAATGCCAGTGGGAGGAAGAATTTTCAGTCCTCATTTGCAATGAAATCCATTTGTAGGCTAATGCCAGTGAAGTCTGTCTTGCTCTTGTTCGCCCTATATCAGTACAGTTGCAAAAAAGAGGCCTGAGATATATTTGGGAGTTGAGGATAATCTTCAAGAAAATCTAATTTACAGGAGCTAATTAGCTCTAGATACTTAAAACCAGACTGCTTGAAATAGTCGTAAATATACAGTAGAGAACAATCTTGCCCAGACAGAAACTACTTGTTCAAACTGGTCCTTTCTGCATTTAACTTTGGAGTCTATCTTAATGAAGGTTTTGTTTAGGAATATTACAGTGAAGAGTTAAATCAGAGCAGCGGAAGAGAGACATTAAGATGTGTAGGGAGAGTAGGAGAAAAGGACTAGTTTTCATTTGAGATTTGAAATGAGATGAAGGGTCACTGAGGCTGAGAAACACACAAAGGCTGTCCCAGACTGCAGAATGTTTGGAAGAAAAGGCTCTCACATCAACAGTAGCTAGATTGTATGGAAGGACAGACCAAAGGCTAGATAAGTTGCCAGGGGGACAAGGGGGCACAGAGAAAAAAGATATTTTTTTTCCAAAATTGTAGTGTTTCTATAATTTCTATAATTATATAATTGATGACTCTTTGCTGACCAAATTGTAAAGGCCAAGCATTGAGGATTTTGAATATTCTTTTGTTGTAGCTATCCAGCATCTACAAGCATTGTGTTTGTCTTCAATTAATTCATTCCTCTTACTACAATGAAATTTAGCATCATCCTGTGTGCAAGTGAGAGCATAACTTCTGCTGAACACGGTGAGAGCTTCATATTCCCTCAAACAGAGAAGGAGCTGACGTGTACAAATGGCAGCTTTATATTTGGCCATGCTCTTCAGTACTCACAGGTCAACAAGAAATGCTGCTTATCTAGTGGTGATTTGGGGGTTTTCCGTTATTTTTTGGTTTGGTTTCATGCAACAAAAGTTGCACAATGTCAGTTTCAGTAGGTGGATGTCTGCAGGCAAACAATCCAACAGGTAGTTCCAGCATTTACAGCATGTGCACTGCTCTATTACACTTCCCAAGCTGTTGAAATTCCTCAGGCTACTCACGTGAATTTTTTCTGCTTGATCGAATCCCACTTTGCCAAGGTGATAGAAATGACTGGGAACTAAGTTGTTCATATTCATCTTTAAGGACTGCATGATTTTGCTATTTTTGACTAGCAAATATGTGCATATTCAGATGGGTGATCTTGAACCTAACTGGGAGGGATGGGAGCTGAATGTAGTAATTGCAGTGCTTTTCCTTAAAAAGTAGTAAACCCAGGAAAAGTTAGCAAACCAAATTAACATAACCCAACCTTCTTTTTCCTAACTTTTTTTACCACTGGTTGTAGCAACGGTGCAACAAACTCTTGGGTCCTGAAAATTGTGCTCAATATTTTCTTTATGCTTTTTTTATGTTCCCAGTGCCATCTTTACAGGGACAATATGAGGGTCCTTGCATTTCCTAGTAGCAGCCAAAGGTATATAAACAAATATCTGACATTACAGATGATGAAATATTTCAGTAAAGGTTAAAATATCTATGGATGAAGAGTGATTAAATACAATGGTGCAAACATGTTTGTTTGAGTCATTAAATGCTTTGGAAAACCAGCAAAAATGTTTGAGGATACACTCCAGGAGAACATAGCAAGAGAAACATAGAATTAAAGAAGCAGAATCCCTGTATAAACTGCTAAAGGAGCATCAAAGAGTCAGAAGAAAACAAAAATAAGAAAATATATCTAAAGACATAGAAATATTGTACTCACTGTAACGGTGCTGGAACTTATTTTCATACTCATAAAAATCTCTTCTGTCTGTCTGCAAATCACTTAAGGGTATCATTCTCCACAAGAGTTCCACCAGAATTATTCCAGAGTAATTACATTGAAATCTGTGGAATTAGTCCAGTTTTACATTGAAGTTACAGTGACCATAGTCTGACTGTAGGTGACAATTACTGTGACACCTACTTACTCTATAAACCATTGTAATTTACATTTCTATTCATATTTGCCATAAAAAGTTGTGAACTAATTTGAGCAAAAAGCTGTCTTGTGTCCTATGTAATAATAAGGATTATTTAAATATACTTCTTTAATGTTACTGTACAAAACTGTGATTTTAAAAGCTATGTGCTAGGATATCTGATGATAAGTCTGGTTTGACAAGGTAAAAATCTATTTTGTCATACTGAAGGGACTGAGTTCTACCCTAGAAGTTAACCTTTTCAAACAGTTGCATCCACCGAAGTGGATTGCTTTTTATTTTATTGGAATAATAAGCAATACTAAGTATGTGCTTTTGCATTTGCGCAAGCAATTTTTCAGGAATTTATCATTATTTCTTAATTGCTTATTAACACCAAGCTTTCATAGTAATTTTAATTTTTTTTTTTTTGCAATTCGTTATCAATTAGTTTTGCTCTAGTGGATTTTAAATCAAATATCTTTAAAACAGAAACAGATATTTACTTTTGAAGAAGAGAACTCCTGCCACAGAGTGAGTGGCATCCCTTTATCCTGGTAAATCTTATCTCTAGTAATACATAGGCCAGCCACTCTAGCTGACTTCTGTGAGAATTGCATGTGAACATCTCGTGAAAGTTTCATGCTTTGCTGATTAAAAAATTATATTGATTAATATAATTACGTAATAAATTTTGGACAATTCTTTCCAACTTCCATTTAGTTGTATCACACTGCTTCTTTTCATAATGTTTTACTATGTTAACTGGAAAGTATTTTTGAAGTGTGAAGCAGACGGAGCAGTGTGATGGACAGTCTTCCTCATGCTGCTTTTGTACTTTGTATTTCCACAACTTGAAACATATACAGATTTTCTAAAAGATTTTAGCCCCAAAGAGAAATTTCTTTAGTATCCTCTGGCCATAAATTACTTTTAGAACAAGCAGAGACAGGAAACAATTTGTAACAGAAACACGCCCTTGGAAAAGTTTCTCACTTCTCAGAGACAGGTCATCGTTTAATCCCTGTGAAAGAAACTCTTGACAATTGGGGTGAAGTGTTAATCAATTGCTTAATTTTCAATTCTGCCTTTAAAATCCTAATTATATATTTTTATGCATGCCTGATAATACTTTGGCATCTGTAACGCCTGTCTTTTGAAGCTTTCAAAGGAGGCAGCTCTATGGAATTTGCTAAATCTCACAACACATGGAAGGGTAAAATTATCCACATTTCGAAGAAGAAAAAGCTGAGGCATGGCTTGATAGATTCAGATTTATGCAGGAAACTTGGTGCAAAGTACTGACTTGGTGTAAAGTTTTGACTCCCAGTCCCACACCCTTCCTCCAGAAGAGCTGTTAGTCAGAAGGAATCAGACTCTTGCTCTTCTGGAAGGTTTTCCTCTGGCTACATATAGCAGTATTTAATAGTCTATGTTCACTTTACTCACTTTACTACCTTCCATAATGAGTCCTGCTTTTTTTTTTTTTTTTTTTTTTTTTTTTTTTTTTTTTTTATTTAAAAGCATGCCCTTTTCTCCCTGCAACTGTGGAGATTGTTCAGTAGAAGACTATCTTATTTAAATTTCAAAGGGCTCCTTTGTAAAATACTTCCTCGTGGTGGAACCACTAGTTTATGCTTTTAAATAAAATCTTTACTCAGCACATTTAAAAATTACAGGTCATTGCACACAAGGAGCATTTCAGGCTACATTTGCAAGCAAATTTAGTGTGTACTAATGCAGTCAGAGCATAAGAATGTTGTGATCTTTTGAGTAACTTCCGCTGTTCTGAGGTTGCCACTCATTGGCTCGACACTACCTAATGTAGAAGAACCACCTAAAAATCAAAGAAACTGTGTCTCATTCTTTTTGCTTGGCAAAAAGGGTTCTTATTTTTAAGAACCCAAGCACAAAATGTACCATGGATTCTTACTTAACGCATGACTAATTACAGTCCAGCTACTTTACACTCAGGGAATGCATCTTATTATGTCAATTACAATCAGGCATCTTCAGATGCACACAACTTTGGCTGAATCCATTAACAGGAGAAATGCAGGGTGAACTGAAGCCACAGAATGTGGTACCTGTCTCTTCATAGCACCATTAAACCACCAAGCACTTCAAACACCTTCTTTTCAAAGTTAGCCCCAGCACTCCCTGTCATCAGTGAACAGGGACAGAAGTGCACAGTTGGAAAGAGGACAGTCTGCTCATTCCAGTGTTTGCTCTGTGTCTGGACAGGACAATCTGCGACATGGTATTTGAGTGATGAGAAAACACAGCCACCTGTGAGACATTCTCTTTTATCACCACCAGTGTTAAGGATAATCTAACTCTAAAATAAAAGAAGTTTTTTAAAAGTGTTTCATTTCCATTTATGTGGGAAACACATAATTTTTTTTTTCTGCTTCTTGAGCTATTTTAAGCTATTTTTCTGTTTCCTGACTGTATTGTCCACATCTCAATGTAATTTATCCCATTGCATAGAAAGAGAAAATAATGGTGCTCTAGGGAAGGCACACTTACCATGAATGCGAAATATGTTGAAGGAATATGTCCAAATCATACAGCATGCCATGACAGCAAATCATAACCACATTACCAATTTAAGGTGGAGGAAAAAAAAATAAGGAGTTGTCATTAACAGAGTGCTTTTATTACTTGGATTGTACTATTATGCTATTGCACAACTACAAATAACACTTGGTCTACTGTGATACATATCATAGTCAATCTGCCTGAGGTCAGGATTGGGAAACTGCCATTGCTTACGGAGAAAAAAATAGGCATGTGTTTGTCCACAGCATATTTTTTGACCCTCACGTACCAAAAGTCCATAGAGATGTATACCCTGACAACTTCAAGAACAGCAGACCATAGAAAAAAAGAAATAAAATTCAAGGGAATGCACCCAAATGCAGTGTGACCAAATCTATCTCTAATTTACCTGGTTTGTATGAGAGTTTGAAAGGAAGCTTAAAATAAGAGGGTCATCCTGTACTATTGGACCAAACCTTAGCTGAATGTGACTGGGGAGAAGCCTCTCTTCTATTACAGGAAACTCTCTGGCATCAATTGTTTCCTTTACAACTTTTAAATAGGCTCATTGTCTCTAAGACTTATCAGGCAGAGATTTAAACAAGCAAACTTAGCCATATGTTCGGCACATTCAGGAAAGAGAATATGAATAAATATATTTTTCATTTTTAATTTTATTCTTAGTGAAATTATCATTACTAGATGACTATGTGAATATGTTAGGTATGAAATCACCAGAAGAACAAAACCATATTTTTTAAGCCGTATAATAGTGGGAGTAAAAACATAACTTATTGAAATTTATTTTCTCTGAAGATCACTGAAAATTTGCAGAATTTATCTGTTCCACGAGAAAAATATTAGTATTTTTAAAAATAGTCTTTAAGATTTATACTCCCTACTGGTATGGCTGCCTTATTCCAATATGAACAGTGTATTTTCTCTAAGAAAGCCTGACAGGTTCCAATATTGACATTTTTCTTTATTCTAAAGAGAAGGTGACATGACATTACTCAGTCTTAATATTAATCAAAGGTTTTCTTTTGACAGTAGGCTGATCAGTGTCACAATGTCCAACTTACCTGGGTAGTGGAACAAGGCTGAGAATTGACATTATTCCAGCAGACCAAGTGACTACAAAACCAAGCCAAATGTAGTGGTTGCTCTTCCATGAGCAGGCAGCCCAAATTTGGGAGGTAAAAGTACATGTAGATGGAAAGTAAGAAACCCCAAGATTTTCTTGCTTGTTGGGCCCTAAATTTGAGTCCTTTGACTGTCACTATGCATAAAATGTTACTGAGTAGTACTTAACAAAAGAAGACCAGAGAGGACCAGAGCAGTCTATGATGTAGTTTGAAAAAGGGAAAAAAAGGAATAATTTTCAAAATTCTACTCTGTGTGCAGGTATTTTTTAATTCTCAAATCCTTTGTGATTGAGAGTTATCCTTTCTCTTTCTCAAGCAAAAATTAAGAAACAAAGCAACTTGTATGGGGATCTTAAACACTAAATACATGAGCCATCAGCAAATCAGCAGTCATTCGAGTTGTACACATTAACTTCCTCTCAACTCTCTCCAACCTAGAGCAGGGGTTTCCTGTTACATCTCTTCACCTCTGTCTCCTTCCCTGGTGTAAATTGATATGGTGCAGGAGACTTCGCTGGAGATAAAGAACTAGCTGTGCCCCACATGCAACATCCATGTGATCTGCTCTTGGAATTTAACATTCCCAGATCCAGGGAGGTTAGAGTTCTGTTGTCCACACTCTTTCTTCAGGAGTGCAGATGAGATGACTTCACTCTTGGTTGTCTTCTTAGCCATTTCTTTGCCCAAGTAATGCTTGCTGCTCATGGGTGTGTAATTCTCTACAGACTTGTTTCATCTTTTGACTTGAAACATTCTGTACATTTCCATCCACCAGCTCATCTCTTTCCATCTCTTTTCTGTCCTGCTTGGGCTAGGAGTTGCTTTCACCAGTGGTACACACCTGCTTTATTTTATCCAGAGACAATATAATTTTAAAGGATTTTTTTTTTGTTGAAGAGCATTAGTCTACTCCAATGCCAGCATCATTTGTCTTTCTCTCTAATACTTCTGACATTCAAATACATTATGAAGCATAGGAAACATAATAAGAATTATTCTGTTTAGAAGATGTATTTCAATGTGGATTTTCTCTGAAAGGAGACAGTCCAAATAAGTTAATTTACTGATACTGCCACAAATACACTGAGGGCAATGGAGCTATACTGATTAACCATGCTTGCTAAAACTCAGAATGACATCCTTGTTACCATTGGTTGTGTAATTATTACCCAAGAAGGGGCTCAGAGGATATTTTCTATGACACTGCTGGAAAATTTTCTGTTATGGAATGCTAGCAAAGCAGTAATCCAAAAGCAGCTGTCTCAACGTACTTGCCCCCTAGTAACTGGTTTAACACTGCAGGTACTCTTCTGCCTCAGAAACACGCTTTTCTGCAAACCTGTTCCACAGACACTTCTAGTCAAGTAGTTAAATGTTGAAAAAAAGAAATCTGAAACTCTGCTAATTTTGTTCATTTTGTCTTGGGAATGCTGCAGAATGCAGCATGTATTTCTTTACACAAAGAACTGCAGCATCTGATGTGCATCTGTTCCGGTCTGAAGGAAACAGAGCAGCTCCCTTTTCACCCTGTTCATCTTTTTCATTGTTAAAACAAATAATGAGCAAAAGCATATAGTCTCACAAATGCATTTGAAATTAGCATGCTGTTTAATCTTTCAGTCTAATATTTTGCTATCTGCATGACTGGGTGTTAAGTCTGTTTTATATTGTATATAATCTGCTTCAAGTACTTGCAGTGCAGCTGCACTTTGTTGGCACAGGTATTGTACTTTTAACCTGAATGCTGAGACCAAAACCTCGGTCTCCTTCCAACTCCAGAACGGCAGCTTTCTGCAATAACCCATGGTCCTGTAAGGATGTTTAAATGAACAGAAGGGTGTGGCTGAAATTCCAGTACTATTCATACAAAATGTTTTCATGGATGTATTTTGTCTGTACCCTCTTTTACTTTCGTTGTGGCTAAATTTACCCGCAGTCTCTTGCTAGCTCCTGTGTGCTTTAGCATCCATAAATGAGTTAATAACAAATCCCTTACCTCTGTTTCTCCATTCTGCAGGCATGCAAGCTAACTTTTTATAATTTATAATGAGCTGATATCCGACTTTACAGATTTTTAAATGCAGGGACGTCCAGGCAAATTTATTTTGGACTATGTGCAGGATAATAAAAAAATTATTTGCATTATCAGCACAACAAAAGTAGTTTGATGTACATCTTAGTGTTGTTATTTGCAACCCCTTCAACAATCTCTTATTTCTGATAAAAGCAGGTAGGGAAGAGGGAGGTGACTGATTTCCTGCATATGATTTAAGTGGAGTTGTAGCCATCTTGGGAAGTTTAGCTCCAAATGTTGGAGACTAAATTTGCAACTTGTTTAAGATAACGCTCACAGATGGCCTGTTCTGGTTTGCAGCACTTCTAAGAGAAGTAGGGAGTCACAGGATGCTGTGGATAAGAGAGCCATTATGCTAATGTACAACCTTAACTTTGTCATGTTTGCACCAATAATTTTAAAAAATCTGATGCCAATACAGAATGAGTTTCAGATTTCCTCAATAAAATCTGGTTTAATATCCTGGTGGTGTTGAAACTTCAGCCAACTGTTGGAAATTCTAGGCATTTCATTTATATCTAGTACCCTAACCAAAATTACAAGAAAACAATTGACCAAGATAAATTATGAAAGTAACTTCTTTATGAAGAATGTCTGGAGGAAAGACAAAGTGAGTTGCAAATGGATTTCAGTAGTTAAAAAAAAACAGTTGTAATCAAAGCACTGAAGTATGGGCAACATTTTTATATCATTCCTCAATATCAAAGTATTTGGAAATAAACAAAATAGAGTTAACCCCGGCAGTAAATTGTTCTCTTCTACAGTATATTATTCAATCTTCAATTCTCTTGTAAAGAAAGTGGCTGAAAATATGATCTCATGTCAAAGGTTTACTACCACAAGTCAGAGTATTCCCACAGCACAGAAATTGACTATATCCAGTATATCTACATTGGAAGACAAAGTACTTTTTATTTGCTTCACTGTTTTCCAGAGGGCAGTTGCCAAACATGGCTGCACTTCATTTGATTATAATGATACTCTTGAAAAGCAGGGCTTGAGAGGTGAAAGTGCAGGAAGGTCCACACTATGACTGATTTTAAAGACTTACTTTTATTTTAAGTCACATACAGAGTTATTCCTACAGAGAAATTTTAAAATCTCTAGCCTCTTTTCAGTTTTTTTTCTAAAAAAATATAATTAGTTCAGGATGGAAGACACATGTAAGTCATTTCCTGAAATTATTATACTTTTCTGAAAATCAGATGATAGTTGGATTGCAGGCAGCAGAGAAAAACTTGGGGCTGTCAGACTACTGTAGAGAAACAGCATTTAACTCCTTCTCACACCAGAAAAAAAATCAGTCACTATCAGTAAAATGAAAAATGAGCCAAAGCCATTTAAGCTGCTATTTATAGTTACATTATAGAAAATAATTACACTTAAGTCTCAGCAGATAAGGAGTTTCTTTCTCAGCCTTCATCTCTATGTAAGGCTTGACCTCGATTCTGACCTTGTTCAGACAAATCTCCTCTTAGACAGTGAAGGAGGAGTTTTTGTTTGAAGAAGGGATCCTGTGTGAATGGTGTTAGTGAAGGAGAATGTACACATGAGCTCTGAGGTGCAGAAATGACTGCAGCAAGTGCCTGAATTTCCCTTTAGCTCTATTCTGCTGTGGCATCTATGACTGAGGTGAGGAGGAGACTGTAACGTATCTCTCTAGTGAATTCTGCTCCTACAACATTTTGTCCTGAAAGGGTAAGACAAGAATTTAGTGTGTCAAGAACATGGTGGGAAAGAGTTAAACTTTAAAGGGTACTTTATAGGATACACCTCCCATACTTTCTCACTGTCACATTAGTCCTGTCACATTGCTATTTTAAGTCCTGCTCAGTTGAGGAGTAGCAATTTTCTTGCCAGCCTTAAGAGCTGCCTGCCTTAGTCTTTGAATTCTGAAACTCTCTGAATAGGAAGGTCAGAACCATGTGACTTTGTTAGAAGAGGCCTCCCACAGGCAAACCATAGACTAGTTCTTAGCCTGTGTGACAATAAACATTCTAGTTCCCACTACTGAACCTCAGGGAAAATATTATGTACCAACTGAAACAAAACCTACAAGTCAAATTATTTGGCATCAAAGGCCACAACCCCCAAACCAACGATTGTTCTCAGAGCACCAAACAGAATCAGAGAACTCCTCCTGGCATGGAGAGGAATGATGGGGAATCCACTGTCTCTCTGCAGTGCAGAACATCACACCTGTAGTCACACAGTGGGACAATGTGTTGGCCACTCCCAGCTCTCCCTTTTTCTCTACCCTGATGTGCATTCTTATGTGCAGGTGTTTTAGGGGTAATCTTACACATGGTCACAAAAGCCTAAAGCTCCAAAAACACATGTGGCATTTAACCAGCTTTTGACCTGGGCTGAAGGTGAAGTCTGATTTGGTGTTATTAACAACCATTTGCCTACAGGGAGACTGTTTCCCATTAGCTGGTGTTGTTTCATTCCATTATGCTCATTATACTTGGTATTTCCTAAAAGGGTGATGACTGAAACCAGCGTGGCTGTCAGGTATTCATTCATCAGTTCAAAATGCTGAACACAGCATCAACAACCAATTTGCCTGTAATGTCAGAGCTGTTTCAACCAGCTGCTCATCAATCCAGTAGTGTATTCATTTGGGTTGATTATTGAAAAAAAAAAAAAATTGCCACTGTGGTAGATTAATTTGTTAATACTACTGAGACAATTGTGCTCCTTGGCAGTTAAAAAGAGTGGAAGAAAGGCAACATTAAATATCCCCTGCATTGCAGTGACCTGGGGGCAAGTCTACACCCTTATTTCAGTGTTACATTGTAAGAAAAAAAAATTAAAAGCAAAAGCTGTTGTGCCAAAATGTTTCCAGGGATATTTTCTCCAAACACCACACTAATTGTAATGAACTGCTGCCTACATGCAATGCCATTTACTTTCCTAACTTGCCTTTGAACATACTAAGCACTGTGATATGACTAACTCACACACACATAGCTCAGATAAGAGGTAATTCCTGCTTAAAGAAACACCTGACAGAAACTCACTGCCTGAGACAGGCCTTGCTGGATTCTATTTTCCAAAAAATTTGGTAAGGAAATATTTTTCATTTGGCTCATTGAATGAATTGCACTTTTCCAGTTAGTGGCTATGTCAGTATTACTCTGACTGTTCTTCCTCTTAATGTTCTTCTGTAAAGAAGAAAAGAGACTGCTCTTGTGTGCATTTACTGTGTTATGTACCTGTTCCTGCAAATTAACTCTAGACCATCTCAAACATCAAATCAATGATGATATGAATTTCTTGCATGGACTTCACTAGTTAGTGCAAATCATTAGCTCCTCACAGCAAAATTGCAATGTTGATGCTGTAGCATTTTTTTCTTTACTTGTAATACACTTACAGGCAACGTAGCAGGAATTTGCATGTGATCATCATTTCAAATGGCTTCTCTGACATGGTGAAATGAGGGATGTGATAATTACTGAATGCTATTATCTTGAAGAGAACTCATTTCCTGAGCTGATGGAGTAGCCCCTAATAAATAAATGCACTAGAGCATAAAACAGAAGATTAAAAGCTGTATCATTTGGCAAGACGTGTGTTTTTTAAAATGTCGCAATGTTTGCTCTACGTGGGAGCAGCAGGTTCAATTGTACAGATCTAAATGAAAGTTTAGCCTATTACTAGTAGTCATTGGCTGTTTCCACTGCTAAAGAAGCTGTTATAGAGGTAAGGAATAATGAATAATTAATTAATATTAGGATAAGGTTGATCTCTATAGTTTGGTCATACTGGTGAGACCCCACCTGGAGTGCTGCACCCACCTTGGGAGTCCTCAGTGCAGAACCTGTTGGAGTGAATCCAGGGGAGACCATGAAGGTGATCAGAGGGCTGGAGCACCCCTCCTATGGAGACAGGCTGAGGGAGCTGGAGTTGTTCAGCCCGGAGAAGGCACTGGGGAGACCTTAGAGCCTCTTCCAGTACCTAAAGAAGCCAACAAAAGAGTTGGAGAGGGACTTTTTACAAGGTAATACAGTGACAGGGCAAGGGGGAATGGCTTTAAACTGGAAAAGGGCATGTTTATAACAGATATTGGGAAGAAATCCTTTACATTGGGGGTGACGAGGCACTGGCACAAATTGCCAGAGAATGCCTTTGTGTTAAAGTGCTCTTAAAAACTAAAAAGAAAACAAATAGAGTTAATTTGAAAATAACTCAACACAAAGGAATCTCCCAAAATGGTAGCCCTGTCCAACTGTCCTGCTGTCTGATGGCTGAACTATCTAAAAGGAAGAGGAATATGCTAACATATGCTGTCTATTTGGATATGGCTTTGCATGCTCTGTTGGAAGACGTTTCCACTATGTAATTTCTAGTTGGTTACAGATCAGAGAGTTAAAAATTCATAAAAGGTAATTGTCTGAATTCTTTTTGGCCTCTTACTTTCAGGACTCCAAACAGTTTTGAAGAGAGACTGAGGGTGGCTAAATTTACCCACACCCCCAACTGGTTTAGCACCATTCTTATACCCTCAGTTCTGCTCACTTGACCATCTTTCTTGTTATCCCCTGTGCTACATGAAGCTCTTTACACTTGACCACACAGAAAAACTATTAACAAGGGAAGAAAAAATAACAAATACTTACTGAAAAAGTAGAATTATACTTTGCCCCTAATTCTGGCGCACCTAAGAAATGCTCCAGACCATTAGGTACACGATGAACTGTCTAGAGTCCGTCTGGCTGGAGAAGATATCCAATAAGCAGATGATTTATAGGCTGAGGAGCTCGTTGAAGTTTGCCCTTGCTGGAACCTTGAGCACATTTGTGCCTTTAGGTGTCACTGTTCACCTGTACCGTGCATCCTCCTCGCTGAAGGGAGCTGAGTCTGTGTCACACCAGCCGAGAGAAGAAACTTTCCAAGGCTGCTCTGTTGCTACAGCTCTGCAATATCACATTTAGAGGAGCAAGACGAGTGCAACATTAACCTGAGATGGGAGTTCTGATCTAACACGGAGCAGAAGCTGGGACAACCAAGCTGGTTGTCTTCTTCAGTAACACTGCACATTCTGATTTTTAAATTATTTTTCCCCCTCCCCAGTTGCTGGATGCTCCTGTGAATTGGTTGCAAGACAGTGCAAACTTGATGTACAGTCACAGTCCTGCTGGATTTAGTGTCACACAAGAGTGGTAGTAAATTTTTTGCAATATATGTGTGTGTGATAACTGCTTAGAAATCAAACACTGAAAGTGATGGACAACTTGATGGTCCTGTCAGTTTGTTCATGCTCATAATTATGGCCAAGAAGGGAAATTAAAACAGCCTTCATGTATTTCAGAAATCACTTGAGAATGTTGATAGATGAATTATTTTAGCAATTCATGCTGTAATTTGTTGTGTCCACTAATGCTTGTGCTTGTACAAAATGTCAGCAAGCTAAAATTGATGAGTACAACTGTGCTGAAACTTGACCAGCACTGTCCCACTGACCCACCTGCAGTCAGCAGCACGGTATTGTGCTGCACTGTTGTTCAAGATGCTACTTTTCTCCTTTCTGACTAAAAACATGTTCTGCATTTTGTTAAAAAATAGTGTTTTCCTTTATGTAGAGAATCATAATAATCCTCCAACCAACTGCCATTCCAGAAAGCCACACTCTAAACCCTCAGAGTACTCCGGCTTTGAGAATATAAGTGTACTTTCTGATCAGTTACATGGCATTAGGGTTTTAAAAACGAATTTGGACAATGTTCTGACTGCTTGGAACCCTGAAATCAGTGGTATTCAGACATTAGGTTTGATCCCTGGACTATTTCTCATAATGCTTTTTTATTTTAAAACCAAAGCTGCATCCTTTAGTCCACTCAGTGACATGCTGGACCCTACAGTACTTCCAATTTTGCTGAAGTGAGCTTTTGCTCATACTCTGAATTTATCTGTGTTCAAACCCTGTTAAGTCTGAACTGAGGCTGACATTAAGAAAGAGTCTCCATTCCACCTGAACACCCATATCCATAAATCTTTCCCTGAAAGGCAAACTGTTCCCTGGAAAACAGATGTGGGGAAGGCACATTTAACAGCACTCTGTGGTGAGCTACCTCCAGGATTTTCACTATTAGGGCACCTTGGATAATTATTAATATTAAAAAAAAAAAAGAAGAAAACAAAAAAATGAACATTTATTCTAGCTGTGATTTAGCATTCTGATGATACACTTAAAACATATCCTTTTCTTTCTAAGATGATGTAACTGAACTGAAAAGATAAGATTATTCCAAGAGCAGGGATATCATCTAGAGACTGCTGAGGATAAACCCCAAAAAAACATAGGCATTAATGTATCTTCCAAGGCAAAAAATTCCAGAGGTAATCTTTCTGAACATTTGTTGATGGCAAATCAAGACTCAAAGACATTTTTAAAGGATCTGCCATCAATTTGTTAATTACTATCAGCTTAATCTTGTAACATCAGACATGTCTTTACCCAGGTGGCATTAATAGCAGAAAGGGGTCTTTGTACAAAGCTTTTTGCCTCATCTACACCTTAAGCCATTAACTGTTCTGGAAAGTAGAAAGAGTATTTTGTTGCATTGGCTACTTCTTTGGAAGTATGATTCTTCCTCATGGGTTTGTAACTATAAAAAATAATTTCCCTTCTTTTCCACAGGTAGATGTGGAGTAGAGTAGAGAATAACTTCACACATTATAAATTTATCCTGGAGGAAAATTAAATGCCCCATTGTTAGTACCAGGTTTATGATGCAAGAAGGGCTAAAATCTTCCAGACAGCAACAATCTACCATTCCCCATAACAGAACTTTCTTAACAAAAGCCCCAGTCTATCCATTAAATAAATATTCAGAAAGAAAGCTATTTTATCTAATTCCTAATTATTAATATGTAAGTGATCCTGGACTGGGGCAGAACATCATATAAAAGCATCAGGAGACAAACAACACTTCTTACCAGCAGTCAATTTCAAAATAAGACAATTAATTACCAGCTGGAATTAATTTACCAGCTAAACTTTCTCTCTGGCTTCTTCCATTGTTACAGGAGATTATGTTTTCTTGGAGGCTGAGCAGTTTTGCAATTCAGTCTCCAAGTTATGCCATTAGCAGAGGGGCTGGGAGAGCATGCTGAAAAGCAACAGAAGTCTCTGTATGTTCTTGAAGAGAGTCCCAGCCAAGGAGCAGTGGATGGGGAATCATTGCTTATCTAAGCATCAGCACATAGAAACAGCAAGAGCTGAACAGCCTTCGGCAGAGGGCTCTGCAGGAGAAGCAGAACTCCACCTGTGCCATCAAAGCAGGGGGCGAGTGCCACGTGCGGGTCACGCAGCCCCACTTACCGTGGGTGGGCTGGCCTCAGGCACCAGGGGCCTCACAGCACCACGGGAAACCTTCATGGCTGGCACACTGGTCACTGACCTTCATCCCCTTGGTTTGCCTCAAGCAGAGAGGGAGGGGGCCTTTAGCAGAGGCACTCTGATCTCCTTCCGCACCGACAATTCCATCGATCCGCCGCAGGCCCTGGCGCGCGGCACCGCACACGGGGTGCTCGAGCTTGTGGGGAGCTACATCACAGCTGCAGCTTCAGACCTGGACTCAACGATGTATAAGTCACTGAAATGTGGCCGTAAAAGCTGTGACTACTGAAAGGGGCAAACCTCTCAAAAAAAACCCCCGACCCTTAATTGTTTTAAGGGTACCCAGTAAAACAAAAAAAGCTGGTCCCTATATGAAATAGGTCCCCCCATTTTGCAGCAAGAATCACAAAACTAAAATTCTCCAGCCACTGAAAATCATATTAGATTGGTGCAGCTTGGACAATCTCTGCACATACAAAGTGGGAGAAGAATAGCAAGTCAAAACAACAGTACTACTGTGCATAGTAGGCTTGAAACCACATTTGAGTACCAACCACTATAAGAATTTCTTTCCTTACAGTTCTTACAAGGTGCTTTAATTCATCCTTTTCTGCAGCTCCCTCTTTCAAATTGTCTTGGCAGAAAGTTGTTTGGGATTTTAATTTTCATCTCTATACAAGATAAATCTAAACATAAAAATGTCATTTGTGTATTATTCTTTGTGTGTTATTTTATTTGCTTGGAAATGTTATGGACATAGCTAGCTTGTGCAAGAATTGAAAAATCAGCAATGTTTTCCAAATGATAGCATATCTCTCCTATTTGTTCTTTTTCTCATCTAGGTGACCTGTATTCAAATTTGTGAAAAATCAGTCTGCAAATAGTAACTGCAATTGGTATGGGGGTTTGGGGATTGGGTTTTTTTGGTTGGTTTTCTTCTGAGTTTATTGGTTTTGGCTTGATTTTGGTTTACATTTCCAATGGGGGAAGAGCTGGGAGAGGGACTAAGTTTTACTTGTCAGATTTTCTTCATTCTGACCAGTCGTGTCAGAACAACATTTACCCCACCCTCTTCAATATTTTCAGGCAGTCAGCCAGAGGAAGAGACTGCAAAACTACTTAAAGACAAAACGTCTGAGTCTATTTAAGGTAAGGTATTTAAGATATCTTTACATTTCTGTAGTGCTTCTTAAATAAAGCCCACCCAAAGCAGCACTGAATTCAGTAATCCTGGCAACGTCCATGTGTTTACTTCTTTATCTGTGTCCCTAGAAAGGGTTAAAGGAAAACAAACAAGAAGCCAGGAGAGCTGCAGGAGCATTCTTTCCACCTTCTTCATTGATACCCTTCATGCCATTCAAATAGACTCCGGAATACACTACTTTAATTAGCAAAGCTTGTTTTAAAGTAAACAACACAAACACTCCTTATAGGACAGTCACAGTCTCCCCTCCTAGACATACAGGCTTTTTGGCAAGATCACATTCAAACAGCATGAAATTCACCCATGGGCACGGTCCCAAGAAGGCCCTTGCACCTCTTTAACTTCCATTTAGCTGCTCTGGATAGGAGCGAGTGGTTTGTGGGATAAGGACAGTTTTCCTCCAAAAAAAAAAAAAAAGATGGTCCAAATCCACATCTGTAAAGATCTTCAGTTTTACCACTATAAGGTCATAAAGGTGTAATATAGGCGTCATGCATAGAGTACATACCATATTTCAGTTGAGTCCTGTCCCTGAGTGACTTTGAGCTCCTGTGAAAGTACAATGCACAACACGCCTGCAATGAAACCCTTGGTTGCTGTCTCTGTTGCGTTGTGCTCTTTCCTGGGAACACTGCAAAGTCATTCAACAGACAGGAGTCAAGACAGCAGTGAGAAGAGTATCCTCATGAGGAAGCTCTGACAGGATTCCTTTTGACACATGGGAGAACATGAGAGTCCCGTCTTTGGGACAGTAATTGCTAAACAAACAGAAATTGGAAATCATTAATGCAACATTGACCCATAAAACACTGATCACTGAGGCCCTGTTCTCCCCTGTGCCACACACAGGGAACAACAGATGCTCCAAGTAAACAGGTTAAGAACAAAACAGTATGGAAATAATGTTGGTTCCTTAACAAATGTCTTACTGTAGTCCATTTATGCTGACTGACACAAGTTGTTCTTTTCAGTTATAACTGCGCAACAAAATCAGACATGTCTCATCTTCCAGTCTTGATACTGAGCTGTTGCTGTTGTTGATTTTCTTTTGTTGGTCAAGTTATTTAATTTTTCTTTTCTTTTTCTTTTTTTTTTTTCTTTTTCTTTTTTTTTTTTTTTTCCTTGTTTACATCTATGTTTATCAACACTGATACATTACAGATCTTGTTAGTTATACTTTGAAGTCTGATCATGCAGAACTACAGGCAGGTGCAACTTAGATCTTATTACAGGATGGACATGGCAAGGTGAACAGTTGTTTTTGCTAGTTAAGATCTGGAGCTTTGTTACTGTTGTGGCTTAATGTATACTGGCCATAAGTCCCACTTACCCAATTTACTAAATATACATGATTTTATATGTACACTGAAACTTCCAGCACCTTCCTTTGTCAGCATGTGACTGACTCAGGAGAAGGTCAGAGGTCAACCATATTTAGGCAAACAGCAGCCTTATTGTAAAAGTTTTTAACAGAAATAGCGTGTTGGATTATTACATATTAGTTACAGAGGAAGGAAAAAAATAAATCCATACAACTATTTACATTATAAATATCTTGCTTTCCAGAAGACAAGAATGGCCCTGTTCAGTGAAAATTAGCAAAAGAGACCTGTCTGAAATGATAAGCATGGTAAAGATAAATTTATTTCCCAAATTGACTGTGTCTTCCTTCAATATGTGCTTTTCAGCTTTTCCCTCTCAGGTAAAAAGGCACCATTAGCCTCAGTTGAAGTTTTTCAACATTCTTTTGTCAAATCAAACCCACTTTAAAACTTAAACTTGCCATAGGTCAATGAGCCTGAACATGCATTAAACATTTCACTTCTTGCAATCAATAGTTGATTTATAAAAAACAAAACAAACTGACAACAAAAATGAAAGAAAAATCAGGCCACACTGGCAAGTTCCTAATACACTAAGCAGATTCCACTAAATTCCACTGGACAGGTTGGTTTTCCAGCTCATTGGTGAAGATGACACATTCACCATTCCCCTGCATACCTCAAGCATCTTACTAATTAAGACAATTATATATAGTCATGTAATATTCAAACCTACTGCACAATGATTTTCTTTAGTGTGTGTGTGTATTTGTGTGTGAAAAATATCACTCTGAGCTTGCAATTAGTTAACTGTGTCCTTTGTAAAGTGGTGGAAGTTCAAATAAGCACAGCCATCAGATTCTTGAAGATGTGTGATTATGTTACAATTCCTCTCTTTATCCACACAGGGAACTTGGATCAAGCACGAGTGGAACAGAGTCCTAAAAATCCATTATGTACACCCCCTCTTCCCTACACACGCATACAGAAGCAAGGAAAAGAAAAGTCTAAACATAAATTGAACCACTAGCTCAGACTTGTAAAAGAAAACTAATTGGTCCCCACAGGTTTTCTTTCATATTGCTCTCCCTGGAAGCACAGAGTTTGTTGCAAAATGCCTTTTTTGGGTTATTGTTTTTGCATGTTTAAAACACAAAATTTTAAACTCTCAATAAGCATGAAGGAAGGAATATAAATAGATCTGAATAGAAATAGATCTGAAACTAAAATAGTTTTTGATCCTTTGAACTACTGTGAAACCTGCAATATATATGAGCTACCATTGGTTACTAGAAATAACTTTGAATTAAAATATTCCAATTCCATTTTACAATTCCATCATATTCAAAACACTTTTTTAATAAAAAATTAGGGAGATTTTATAAAAGTGACTCTCTCAGGCAGTTCTAAAAGTTACCATTAGCATGTTTTTTATGAGAAAATAAATTTGTGGAAAAGAAATCACCGGTGCTCACTGACAAATTTAGAATACAATCCAAATCAGTGAAGTAGTACTAATTTGGAAAATTCCCTAAAGGCACTGCAACGGATCTAATTTCTTCAGTATTGTTATCCCAGAATCAGAAAGTAAAGCAATATATATCAAGATAAAGGAATGTATATGAAGCAAATTGCTTATAAATTTGGAAGAGTGACATAGTGAGATGATCATCTGTCTCATGTAACCTTCAGAGGCCAATGCTATGCAGGAACTGGTGATTCCCAGAGGAAAACTATCAGTGCATTAGGGCTTAGAAAACCTGACCAGGCTTTCTGTAGCTTTGTTGTTCGGGTTTTTTGTGGATTTTTTGACACACTACCATACTTGCACTCCAATTTAGATTTGTTTTATGTAATGCAAACTTGCTATGATTCATGGATCTATTTGTGCCATGGAATTCTAGATAGGAGGGGGGGGAACATCAACCACAATACAATTCGCATGAATCACAGTGATCGACTCAAATAGCTGAACTCTCTGAAGATATATTGTAATGAAATATAGTCAAAACTCACAAAATACTCTTGCAGCTACCAAGTCAGTATCTGAAGACTGTTTTCAAAAATTACCAAAAATTTTGGACTGAAAACATATATAACCTTGCATCAACTTGTAATAAATCAATGCCTCATCCTCAGCTTAAACTCAGCAGTGAGAAAGAAAATGGAGGGAGGGTCTTTTAAGAGCTGTGCTAACTTACCTCTTTTTTTTTTATTTTTTTCCCTCATACCACATTCCCGAAGTTGTCTGTCTGAAAAAAAAAGCAGGGATGCTTTGCAGCAACCTTCCTCTCTACCATCTCAATGCAGCTAGTCCTCTGAGCAGTCACTGACATAATGCTCGTGCCATCCTCCTCACCCTGCTGATGCCTATATACATGATTTAGGTGAGCCACCTGGGACAGAATTTCCTTGGGTATTGAGGCACTTATGATACCAAGAGGCTCTTAGGCATATTTTCAGAAATGCCAAGGTGTCCATCATTCAGGATGATGCAGGTTATGCCACTTCTGCCACAGGCTCTCTGATTGCCCCTTTGGTGCCTAAATACCTTGGAACATCTGTCAGAGATCTTTGGCTTCCCAATTTCCTTCACTTCTGCAGTGGTGGCAATAATGCTTTACAACTGCAAATCTCAGAGAATTAAGTGAAAATTGTTGCCAAAGTACTATATCTAGTAACATGTTAAGCAGAAGTAGGTTTAAAGATCAGTGGAAAAATTAAGGAAATCAGCTATCATTATCAAGCTGAACAAAATTTAGGAATAAAGGGGAACAGACTTTAAGAGGACAGTATCAAAATTTCTAGAATCAGAAAAAAAAAGTGTTTTCCCTTAAAACAGCCTCAGAACATCATCACTACAATCCTTTATTCAAGAATACACATGTTATTGTAAGCTACTAGCTGACAGCACCAAATTCCTGGCACAAAGCAAAACAAAGGATGCTATTCCTGCTTGATGGTCACTACTTCAGTTTGGACATATGAGAGCCAGAATTGTAAAGAAATTATGCTTTTCTACATTGATGGCTTTTTTTTTCTAGTGTCCAATGTGGACAGCTCCAAGTGTCCTCCCCAGACAGAGCTTCTCATGAAGGAGACTAATCTGAGGACAAAAAGAGATGCAGTAATTCTTTCAGGCCCCATTGTAGCAAGGCACTTGAGCACATGCTGATGTCGATCACTGCTGAGCAAAGGACAAAAGCACACGCTAGTTAAATTTTTGTAAGCATCCTACAGTCTCCATGAGATGTTTGAACAAGCACTGGTGCTTAGCAGAATCAGGGAATAAAGGTGATTACATAACTCCTGTGTGGTGCGTCCATTCAGCGCGACCTAAGGACACCTTCTCTGGTGACTGCTTCTCCACCCTGCCCTCATGAACCCAAACAGGACTGAATTATACCATGGAGCTAAGGTTTGCCTCCAGGAGATGAAGCATGGGAGGTCTCCAAGTCTCCTTCTACTATAAATGGCTTCTCTGCTATTGCCTATGCCGCATCTCCATAATATCACTGGTAATGTACTGGGATTACTCCAAGTTTCTGCAGTCTACACTGGTGATATTTTTGCAGTTTTGCCTCAATGAGACTTAGTCTAGTCTTGTTTAAATAACACACCCAAATGGTGCACACTAAGGAATGTAAAGCAGATACTAGTTATCTGAATATTATTAATATGTATCTATGGTGAATTAAATCTGGAGGTGATACATTTAATTATTGCTAAGAAGTCACCCTTGGTGTTATTGCCTACATACCTACAGAGCTTTGCTGTTACCTTTCAATAATTTATGATCATTGGCTTTGGAGTGAGAGTTACATCACTCAGTAATTACCTGATGTTTCATGGCTTAAGAGAGAATATTGCTAAATATATTTAGCAGTAGTAAATTATTGCTTTTAAAATTACTGCTCTGAGTTTTAGAACATTAACAACCTAATTTTATTCTCAAAAAAATTTTTGATAAAAATCTACCAAAAATACAATCTGGGAAAGACCCCCACTTCCTACAGCAATTCTGATACTGCTCAGACTTACCAAGTCTGATTTTATTTTATATCCTCTTAATTTTTTATCTCCCCTCCTCCCTGCCCGTGAGAGAAGTTTTTTTCTTCCCTTTCTTACTGTAGAACAAAATCTGATTTGATACTAATATTTTTTTTCTTACCATAGAAGGCAGGCTTGTAAGCCACCCAATGGAACAGTCCTACTTTGGTAGAGTTTTGAATACAAAAAAATTAGTGAATTTAAAATATCCACTAACATAGTATAAACAGTTTCTCTCTCTGGCATTTGGAAAAGCATTAAAGTAGGATTTAACTCATTTCAATTTACATGGCATGCTTTGGTAAAAGGAGAGATGACTTGGATTTTAGTTAATTTTCAACTCAGATAATGATGATCTTGCAGTGGAAAATGCTGTTTTGGCTGGAACAATATTTGGTTGTTCTAAAATTCTGTGTGGAATTCTGTCATTCTCTACTAAAAACACTTGCTGTTACTTACCATGGGAAATCCTCTGCTTTATTACCTGGCAAATTCAATTTGATATTCAGTCACTGTTGGGTTCTTCAGAACTTGACCAAACTACCCAAGACCCCTGGCTGCAGCCCCTCCAGCCCAGCGCACGAACTGATTGATAACCTTGGCTGTTAGAATATAGGAAAACTAGACCCATGCACTCTGTGGTTCTTTTCTGTGTTACACAGATGTTAAAACTTCCTGGGGAGTCTAATGATTTGTCATGAGAAAATGAACTGCCAAAAGCACCCAGAGAATGCCTGTTCTCTGGGTAGCAGAAGTGCCTGCAAGGGAATGATGAAAAGTGAAAACAATCTCTAAGCTGCAAACAGACACTGAGGGAGAGCGGGCTGCAAATATCCTTTCTCAAGCTTACCTAATAAAGATCTAGACATAAAATAAAAACAAGTTGGTGCATGTCCTTTTGATCATAGTCTGCTCATCCAACCCTGTCATATCCTCTAATTTACAAACATACATGTACTTCAAAATGGCGAGCCTATCTATGACCTAAGATGATAACTCACTTAACATTGACAGAAAAAGTTGCTTACTGAAACCTTTCTGGGCTTAGACATGCATAAAACCCCTTCATTCTTGTTCCCTGTAGCCTGCAAAGATACATGTGCTTCCTTCTAACCCAGTCTTATCTTGGCATATTTGCTCTAAAAATCAGAAAAACGAGTCTTAACATTCACAAACTAGCATTTTTCTATGAAGCTCTGTGACTTCTTCTTTCAATAAAACTGGTTATTATTTCAAAATATATATACAACTCTCAGCAGAAATTTGGTGCTACATCTTCAAGTGTCTGAGGGAGCCACAGTTCTATGTGGTTATTTACACTTCCACAAGTCCTCATACAGTATATGCAACCTCATCAATGAGCAAACAGATAGACTATGTACTGTAAGATCCCATATGTAGTTAAGTAGTTCACCTGGAATGGGCCATTTATAGTTGTGGAGTGCACACTAAGTACCTGTGCAGAAGTGCAGGCACACGGCTGCATGCACTGCCAGGATTCTGTTGGCACGTGTGTGTATGTGCGGTTTGTGTGTGAGGAAAAAATGCACGGAGATCCCTGCCTGCCTCTCTGGGCAGACGGCAGAACAGAGAGTGAAGGCAGACACTCGTATGGTGGAGCGTGGCTACTGCACACCTTGTCATGCCAGTGTGAAAAAGACAGTTGCAGGTTGCTGGTTTTGCAGCCATTCATTTTACATCTTGTGGGGAGGGGGGTAAAAAAAGGATTTTTTCAGTTCCTTTTTCCTTCCCCCGCCCCAGTAAGCATCACTGGAAGAAGACCAAAGCAGAGCAACTATAAGTTAAATACACACTTGAGCTTAGCTGCATTACATAACTCTGTAGGAGAAGCAGGCTGAAAAGATTTTTTTGTTTGTTTGTTTCTTTGTTTGTTTCACTTAAATCTTGGTATTTTATTTCTCTTTCTTTTCATCTCTTAGCTCCCATAATTTTTTCCTCCTAGGTTCCATCATCCTCTGAAGAACGCTGGGTTTCGCAGGCAGGCGGCTAGTCACCTGCAACAACCGAGGGGTCCCGCAGAAGCTTCCAGGCTGCTGTCCGTGTCAGACGCCAGGGTTTGATCCGTGGACATGGATGAGATGTCGTTGACAGATGAGGATGGAGGGAGGCTCTCACTGCTGTTCACTGCTGCACCTGTGCTACGAAAACGAACACCAATGTGATTAAACCCGAAACTCAGGAGGTGTCACGCACTAAAAGGCAAAGGGTGCTTACCTGGTGGCACTCAGAGCATTTTATACAGTGGCAAACCTCAGCAGAAATTGGGCCATACAAACTTTACACATTGGATAATATTAAATATCTAACCAGGAAATTCTGCCCCTCACCAGTCTGCTTTGAAAAGTTTCAGCTCTTACAGTGTTTGTCACCCCACTTTGTTCTAGCCCCCTTGGAGTTCCAAAACACCCAACAGTCAGAGGCATGCCAGGATCATATAGTGTGTGATCAAAACAAAACCAGACTCCACCTATTGCTCCATATTCTTCTCATAAAATTCCAGTTTTCTTAGTGGCAATATAATAGAGTAGGTGGGATCAAATCACCCAGTAGAAATACAGAGTGGTCTCTTGCTCTTAGCTAAGGATTAGGTGACTAAGCCTGGGATTTCAGCTGCGACTGTATTTTTGTACATCCAAGTTTACCTTGCCTCTCTAAAATGCTGATGGTACCAGATATTATGCAAAAAATCACTTTTTTGATTTCTGAAATGAAGAATGAACCCTCCTGAGATTATCATTAATGCAACTGAACATTTACCACATCCCTGAATATTATCAGAAAATATCTGTCATATAAATTCAGAGAACTGAACGACAAATACACAACCTTGTAAAGAATGCAGTTATTGTGTACCTATGACTGCTCAACTGTTACTGCTCATTAACCTCAGCTCAAACTGATGTTCTCAGAGAAGCAAAAACCTGTTTGATAGGTATTTTTTTTTCCCACTGAACTTACAGGTGATGTTTTATTTTGCTCTTTATACTAAAATTATCATTGTCTTCACTTTGAGAGGGATACATTAATTTCTATTAACTATTCATGACAATAAAATGTATAATTTTGTACGATCTTGCATAATAGAAATTACAGCTAGGCAGGTGACACGGTCTTTGTTCTCAAGATAGATGCCATTTCATTCTTCTGACTGAAAAGTTTGCTCAGCCAACTTTTACAGATTTTCATTTCCACCAAATGGCTAGAAATGAACATCCATTATCTAGTAAAACTACCCAATGATATATTCCTAATACAGAGATTAAAAAGTTATCTCTACAGCCTAGGCAAAATATATGCTGTTATTGGCAAAAGTAAAGGATTCTTGTCAGTTTCCAGTTTGCAATAAAAACATTACTTTGAGAAAACAAGCCACCATACCATACCTCCAACCACTATTCTATATCCCCAACTTTTTCTTCCCTTTATACATATCCAGTGTAAATATGCACAGAACATAGACAGATATACTCGCATTTTGAGCTCCAGATGGGAACTGCTTTCTGCTGTTCTAATAGTACATTATGGCAGCAGAGCCAACCTTAAATTTATTTACTCTTCAGATAAATTTGGAAAATAAATAGTTAATTTTTTAAGTGCTGCAAAAAGAGAAATCTTAATGAAGTCTGACTGTGACTGCAGACAGCAATCATTCATCTTTCTGTCAGAAAACGTGTTTTTCAAAGGGCTATTTACATGTACTTCATCATGCAGTACAATACTGTTACTTCATGTTACATGTTTTTTCATCATGTGACATTTATGAAAATACTAATCAGTCAAGACAAGTGAATTTATGTGTAGTCCAAATATGAATGAATTCATTCATATTAATGACTAAACAATGTATTACCCTTCCATGTTTACCACGCTGGGCAGAAGCCTGCCATTAAGTCATGGATATTGCCCTAAGAATAAAATGGAAAGAATTCCAGTAGGTTCTGTCGACTTCTGATCAAACTGTTGCTGTGCCACTTTCTTTGATGAACATGCACTCAACTTAGCTAGGCAAAATAACTGAAGAAATACCTACAGAAACTGTACAGGTGAAGACTTTGTTACACTCTGTCTGATTCAGCACCATTGAATTCAGTAAATCCTGCTATGATCTTCTCAGCAAGTATCAGTGCATCCCACAAGTTTCTGGAAATTGCATTTTTATGGCTATTCCTAGCTTTCAGCACAATTCCACATGACACAACATATAGACATTATAGTTCTTGGTGCAGCCCCAAAGCACCCAGACTCACAAAGTATCCACAAAAATGGATGAAACCACACTAAACCTCAACGACAGAATTAAAGAGCTCAGCAGCACAAAGCAGTACTTGGGCAGTAACACTCAGAAGCCCAAATAAAGCCACCCCAGTAAGTAAGGAATGCTCCATTTGCTGTGCTCAGCACCTGCCTGGTGCTTACTCCTGGAGGGATGTGTGCCAGGTGAGACTGTGGATATAATGGAGGCGCACTTGAAAGAGAAAAAGAGCCTCATTTATGAAGTTGCTGTTTGGCAGGAAGCTTCTCACTGGCTGCAGGATAGAGGAAAAGTGATAAAGGTTAGAGCAGGTGAGAAACAGAACCTGGGATCTGCTCCTGGCTCTGCTATTGCCTTGACAGCTTCTCTTTCAAGGCACACATCAGCTTTTGTGCTGTAAAAAAGGGATTTCTTCCTCAGAGGGCTCCAGGGAAGTGCTATTAAATAGCACAAATGAAGTGCCTCTGAGACTTCAACTGTGAAGTGATACAGATTTGTGAGTAAAAAACTGAAAGGATCACTGCAGCTTTTGCAGTTTCCAAAAAAGCCCAGTGTCTGTCTTGGGAATCTGCTCAGCTTCTCATAAATTGTGTAAACAGCAACTCTTGGTACCGAGTGTCGCAGTGCTTGGCAAGTCCATCAGCTGCTTAATTTAGAGTCTGCACATGACAGAAGAGGGCTGGTAAAGGTGCCCAGTGGTTCCTGGGTGATTGCACCAAAACTGTCCAAATCAGACAGCAAGAAAAAGCCAGGAAAGGAAGCAAAAAAGATCCATTTTCACCTAGAAAGGGAAGGCTAAAAATAAGCTCCACTAAGATCTGTGCTATTTACTATATTCCATACCCATAAAGGACAAGACAGTTGAAAATGTTATGTATAAAACTACAGCTGGGTAGCGAAGGCTAGGGGAGAGCATGAGAGGAGGTTAGATAGGATGGACAGAACTTAAGTTTAATTCTGAATAATCTACAGCCTTGTATTAAATGGTTTATTTTTAAATGCTGCTCTTTGATAAAAACAGAAACACTTTTTTTGAACAGGCAGAAGTAGCCTCTGCTGGGAACAATTTTTGACACTGTTGATTTTGTTAATTGAACACAAGCATGAGGGGTAGGTACTTGAGTTTCCAAGCTGATATGTTTTACTAACCAATTTTTCACAGAAAAGAAATTGACACTGATACACAGGCTCTGTCAATGGGTAATTATTATCCCTGCTGCTGTCAGCTTCAGCAGTCTCCCCCAAAACTCCGATCAAGTAATCATGGAAAGTAATCTCCAGCTTGCTTGCCATGATTATTGATAGGGCAGTAAATCTCAGCTTTCTGAATTTTTGCCAAGAACACCAACCAATGAGTAGAGTCTCTCTCATTTTCCTAATTCTCAGAACTGGTGTTTTACCTCTTTCTTCCATTATTTCATTCCACTGAAAATTTAAGTCAGAACACAAAGTGAAGAAAACCAGGAAATCTACTGTTTCATGAAACGGCCTTATCTGAGAGCAGTTTTAAAATATTTTCTGAAATTGTTGGTGCCTAACATTCAAAGAACAGTCAAAGGAAAAGAGCAGAAGAAATACTAGGTAAAAAAATAATTATTTTGTATGTTTGAAAATGTTTTACATAAACAATAAAAACCTTCTATATAGCAAAACCAGAATATGAAATAGATAAAGAAGTCCCATGATAGTTAATTCCTGAAACAAGGAATGACAGTGTTTCTTGATCATAAATTAACTTGCAACCACAATTCTGCAAGGGAGAAAAAATTAAGAATGAGGATTTATCAGATAATTTTTAGGGTCCCAGATTTCTTCTCAGTGATGACACCATAAAAATGCCCAATTTAGTAAATAAATCTGCAAGTTCTGTTCTTTGTTTGCTACTTGGCAAGAACACAGGGGATTGTTTCCAATATATTACTTGATCCATATCAAAATCCAGGTGCAGGACAGGTGCTCCAACATCACCATCCAGCACTTTAATAACACCCTGCATTATTGCCATATTTCCCCTTGTCCTGTCAGTTACTAGAGTTGCATTGTTGTTCTAACATTACTTGGGCTCAGCAGCAAGTGAAAAATGAGAGTGCAAAAAAAAATAATCTCTGAAAATATGCAGAGAACACTGAGTTTAATGATTACACTTTGAAGAAAGGCAGTTTTATTTATAAATACTGCTGGAACACAGGGCTCAAAATCTGGGCACTTCAAGTTTGCCAGTGAAACTGGACCTTCACGAATATGTATTTCTGTGTACTGGCAGTACACACAAAAGACTGCTGATGTGAATTTTACTCTGAAAAAATTTAGTTGTGATTTTTTTGTGACAGGACTTAAAAGAGTCAGTGTTTGAAGACAACTTTCCCTTCTCACTGAAGTGTCACCAAACCTTGTCAGCCAGCTGTTCTAATGTGATTGGACTTCTGAGAGGAACCCCCTACATCGGGCTGGAGTGGGGGTCAGGTATGCAGTGTTGTGTGCCCAACAGATTGAAGTGTGCTAACCACCAATTCTGCTTGTTTCAACTAGTGAAATATTGGTTCAGTTATCCACCCATAAGCAGTATGAAAATACTAGTATGAAAGAAACCTCCACACTCAGAAGAATATAATCTGTAAACACAACACAACTCTCTCTCAAATAGCAAGATGACCATTTTTTAAGTATTATATTAACATGACACTGGTATACAATTAATAAAGGTAAACCCATTAGAAGCACTGGATTTCACAAAAACAACTTCATTGGTCTACATAACTGCAAGTGTAGCCTAAGGGCTTCAGCAATCTCCATTCTCTCCTTGCCAGCACAGAACACATGTCAGAGTTATTCAATGGGGCTGAGTACCTGAAGGAGAAGGCTGTCCTTTTACTACGCCATTTTTAGTCTTTTCTTCAGAATTCATTACTTCTTTGTAGATGAGTTCTGGAAGAGAGAATTGTGACAGTTACTGACAGGGGCCAGTGCCTCTGACCAGGAACAAAACAACTCCTGTAGCCCTGAGCTGCCTAAGTCTGCCCTGCCTTGTCTTCCACAGTCTGACAGCTCTACTCACCTAAGACCTCTCTTCCATTCCTCTCCTCTCCTTCTGGAGCTGAATTGAGACAAATGGGATTCAGTAGAATTGTTTAATGCTGCACTATCTAGGAAAGAAGCAGCACAATAATACTGCACCTTTTACTGTGCAGTAAAATTAATTTAAAATTTAAAATTCTGATGTATTGCCCTGCTGAACAGTATTCTGTTCTACAGGCGATATCCTCGGATTTCAGTGAAGCACTGGAACCCACACCTCCTGTGTTAACATTAACCTATGTAGATAATGATAGCCCTCAGAACATTTTCTATGTTTTTTTTTGCTATGTTTTTGCCATTTTGCCACTAAAATACCCCTTCCCATGCAATTCTAAACTGCAATTACCTTTCCATTCCTCAATTGTATGTTCCCTTTCATCCAGCTGTTTATCATATATCTGAGGAGGAGGCTGCAGGAAAGAAACACAGCTGTTTAGTCAATTGTCTGTTATATTGTAAATAATTAGGAGTAATTACTTAATTAAAGATAATTTCTCCTCTCCCTCTCTGCAATCTATCCTGTACATGCAGAACCATCTGAAACACACTTGAATATTAAGGGGATTAGCACTTCTGGAAGTGTTAATTTTCTTCAACTCTTTCTATAGAAGACATAACACACTTCTCTGTTTTCCTTTCTTAAAAAGGAGGCATAGCTGCAGCTGAAATAAAACCCAGGTCAACAATGTCATTGTGCTTCTACTGAGCTCAGAAACCCCCCACAAAAATAGTTTGTATAGCAGTGATGTATTGTCAGAACACCAAACAAATATCAATCTTGATAAATTAGTAGTAACATTAACATATTAGTTTTTAAGTTGCTCTTTAGATTTGCTATATACAGACTTCCCAAAATAATTCTAATTTTTAACTAAGTCTCCCTGCCACAGTTTCTAATCCATATTCCAAATTACCAAAATTTACAGTATACATGTATTTTAAGCAACTTTACTTAGGACAAAAACATTTTTTAAAAATTGTGTTTCATTTAGTTGATGGGAATGCCAGAGAACTGGCAAATCCTGGAATTTACTAAGACAAAGGCAGCCAGAGTTTCAGAGAGCCTGAACACCTTCTTTTGTTGGGCAACGAAGCCATGTGTTCATTGCCTCTCCTGATGTTAGCTGCCAAACACAGCAGCCAAGGAAAGCAGAAGACTCTCCCCTCCTTCCTGCTACCAAGAAGCTCCAGCATCTGAGGTAAGAGTAGCTAATGAAGATGAAAACAAGATCCACAACACTTTTCTTGCTCATATGTACTTTCTCTGACTTGCCATTGTGTCCCCTTCAAAACATTCTCCTATTACATGCATATTTACCAAGCTGTTCTCTTGAATCACTAAGAATTTAGAATTTTTCTCTCAGGACTCCATTAATCCATTTGCATGCTACAAATACAACTGAAAAAGTAAAAGCTCAGTGACATTATATAGATCAGGAAAGTTATATGACAGTTTAACTGGACAAGTCCACTGAAAACAATGGAAGTTTCCCCAGAGTGACGTTTGTACAGGGCTGAAGATAAGGGGATTAGGTGAAATCATGGATTGCCAAGTCTCATACCTGAGAAGGTACTGAGGAAACACATGTCATGAATTAGAGTGCCAGGCCTCAGCACGGGTACCCGAGGTTTTCTTATATCAGCAAGGTAAGCGCCATGGTTTAACAAAGTCTGGCTTTAAGTAAGGGGTGTGGTTCCCTGTAGGGACCTGATGGAGCCAATCAGCTGGCTAGGTTTGAAGATTGACACCTGGTTAAACCACTGAAAGGAGCTGAACATGCCTCCGTGGCAAAGCACGTTTAGAATCGAACAAAGCCTGGAAAGGTCTCTTGGCTTCCACCCTTTGGACTGATGCCTTGTGGAGCTAGAACAGAGGCGAGACAGAGTTAAGAAGAATAAAGGCATTAGTTATTAAGGTGCCTTCAAGGCCACACCCTGGCAGTGCCACAACCATGGCCCTGCCAGATGGCTCCAAGGTGGAAGCAAAGAGGGCTTGGTTACGGGATCTCACATTTTTACATGTTTTAGTTCATTTGCATACAGGAGTCAACTGTCCAATTAGTAGTCTCAAACCATGAAGTTTCATCCTCCTTGCCTACTTGCCCGCCCTCCTCCCTTCACATTGTTTATGCTCTTGGCCAGAAGTTTAGAGAGATTGCCCTCGAGTGCCTAACTAAGATTACTGTGTCTTCACCACCCTGTGAAACGATCTTAGTAACCCTTAATATAAAACTAAAAGCTGCACACCAATGCAGAATGGAAAACTCAAAACTTGAGGCATCATTACGGCCCAGTCGGCGTGTGGCCCGGCTGATTTCTGTCGCTGCCTCCAGGCCATGGCACCAGAATTATCCCAACACCACGAGCAGCCATGTGGCCGGGACTGCTCAGCCGGAATTGGCACAGCTGGGGCAGCACCACATGGCCACAGCTATCTTGGCATGGCTCACCAATGAGCTCTGGTTACTTTGGGACTGGTGCTGGGAATAGCCCCAGGGCCGGGAGTGGCCACTGCCAGCCCGGTCCGGGAGCAGCCATGCGGCTGGGACTGCGTGGCCGAAATCAGCATGACTGGGACAACGGTGTGTGGCCATGGCTGTCTCGGCCACTTGTTTGTTTAGCTGCTTTTAGCCAGCCATGCTGTGACAGAAGGACAAAAATGGCAGCAGCAGCTTTTCTTGGTTTTGGCGCTCTGCATGAAGAAGAGGGCTGAGCAGAGCTGGCGGCCAGCACAGTTTGCACGGTGTCAGCGGAGACCGAGTGACCAGCAGCGAACGGCACGGCGAGCGATTTCCCCCATGAAGAGCCTGGGTGGGATCAACCTCTCAGCGCTGCAGAAATCTATAAAAACTGTTTCAGTTGATAAAGCTTGAGAACAACTGAACCTACGAACACACAATTCTCTCCTGAATCAGGAGAAGGAAAGGGTGAAAACATGTAGGGAAAACAAGATGGGACACTGAGATCAGTAAAGAAGGAGTACATTCTAAATGGGAGGGGATTGAGGAGATGCCTTAGTCTTGGGCTGAAATTCCTGGTAGAGATATATTTTTGGTATATCAGACTTCATTTTTTCCCTGCAATTCATGAAGTTCATGGGGGGATGCAGCATTCACCCACAGCTCAAGAGAAAAGGGCACTCGTGCTGGAGCATGTGGATGCTGAAAAGCTGTAATCCAAAGAGAAGCTTTAACAGAAAGATGAGAAACTTTTCCCCAAGGACAGAAGAAAAGCCTCTGTTCCCAGAGATAAAAGAACTTTTGTTTTTTATGCTTGAAGAGTTATCCTCAAAATAGTACTGCATGAGTTGACATGGCCCATGAAAGCAGCTTGGGAAAGCTGCAAGGCATGGTAGGGACTTTCACACTGTGAACAGATTTTCCTTTCCTGGGTGGCTGATCTGCTGTGACATTGAAGCCACGAGAAAACTGTTTCTCTCTTATGGAGAAGTCTCCATGGCATGGCAAGAGAGATTCCTCTCCCTAAGTGGACTGAATAAAGATTATTATTTTAGAGGTGGCAAACTGACTGGAATTCGAGGTTTGGTCTCTTTATGTTGTCAGTGTGAAAGAAAAGATGGTGTGGGGGAAAGAGGAGTGTTCTGAAAGTTTATTCTGATTTTCTTAGCATTTTTCTTTTAATTCTGATAATAAAGTTTTCTTTATACTCTTTAAAGTTTTGAGCCTGTTTTGCTCTCCCCCTCCTAATCCATATCTCACAGCAGGAAATGAGTAAGTAATTTCCAGTGGTTGGCTGGGGTTTGGCCAGCACTAGACCCACTACAGTAAGACCCAACCCTGTAAGAGTCTGAGTCCCAACCAATGCAGCTGTTCTCTTATTCAGCCTAACAACCCTTCTCATTCCTTTCCAGTGCACCCTGGTGCCACCAAGATCAATGCAGCCTCTGTGGGCATTCTGTGTTCCTGCTGATGGAGTTGTCAGAGCTGGATGCTACAAGAGTACAGGTGATCCTCACCACTGACCAGTGGGGTGGGATAAACAAGCACTCCTCCAGCTGAGCCTGCTGGGCTCCTGCTCAGCCACTCATGTGGAGCATGCATTCCCTGCTGGAAAAAGCAGAGAAAGCTGGCCAAGCCAAGAAAATTGAGGGGTTAGGAGTTTACAGGAGCAGCAAAGGAAGCTGAACCCCAGTGACAGAACCACCTCTTCTTTGCCAGGTGCAAAGGGAACAGGCAAACCAAATTGGACAAGAATATCCTGAAAGTAGCTTTCTCAAAGCTTCAGGGAGAAGCCAACAAAAAGCATAAGTAGGGATAAAATTGCTTCTACCAAGAATAAACACTCTTTTTACACCTTCCATAGAAAAACTTGTATTTCTTCCCCCAACAGAAATAAAATGATAAATTCCTTCACTACTTTAATTCCCAAACACAAATTGCAGAATCAAAAGGGACAAGTGATCAGATGCACATACTTTTTGTCAATTCACACAACCACAGAATCTTTGGCTTATTTCTCTTCTAATTTATTTCAACTACATCTTAAGCTGAGGTAATTGGCTAATAAGCAACAAGAAAATCAGCAGTAATCATTGCCTAGATTAATACACTCTGGAAATAAAGGCATTTTCCAGGGAGAGAGCCCAGAATAATCACTCATTACCAAGCTCCTATTTTTCTATGGAGTCAAACAAGGGAGAGCAACCAAACTGTCCTTCACACACTGCAGGATGCCAGAAGCTGCACCTGCACAGCATTCTACTGCTCTGCCAGTGCTTACATTGCAGAATTTTTACTTGTGAGTTAGCAGAACCCACAGCTATGAAACATGGCTCTTGGCAGGCATGAGGGAGCCAAGGGTAACCAATATTCAGCTGGACAGTCACAGAGGCAGGGTCTGTAACCTCTTCAGCCTGTGCAGAGAGCATAGTTGAATGGAGCTCTGCTGAGCGGCCAGCCCAGCACTTCACACTGGGAGAAGTGAAGCTTTCCCATCAAAATTCACTGAGTCCTCACCTTTAAATAGATTCAAGGCACGGAGATGAGCTGAAAACACCAAAGCTATTTAAAAATTTATTTTTGTTAATTGTTATGAGAACCACAAAGCTTAATACACTTCTATCAATAAATTGTAATCCCCTTCAGGCTTCAGGATTACCACCCCTTTTCTGCTAACTTGTTTGTTTTGTGGCTCTTTTAAAAAACAATTTCTAAAATTAGAGGGAGGTTGGGAGGTTATTAAAGATAATATACAAGTATTGTCACAGTAATGGAACAATCAGAGCAGCTGCCATACCCACGTCCTCCTGGGCACCTGATTTTAGTCTTGGTGCAAAGCTTTGCCTAAAACTGACTTTGCTGCCTAAATCAAACATCTTAGAGAATGACTGAGTTCATAATCATTAACTTTCCATGTGGATGCAGCTGCAGTGTTATAAGCATTCTTATAAAGCCTTCATACTGCACATGCCAACTGAGAGTTACATAGTTTACTTTCTTTAGGTGTTTAAAAAAAGACTGGATGTGGCACTCAGTGCCATGGTTTAGTTGATAAGGTGGTGTTAGGTCATAGGTTGGAGTTGATGATCTCCAATCTAGTTGATTCTGTGATTCTGTAAGTATCAGAAAAAGTATAGAGTTCAAGTAGCATTAAATCAAGGCAGGGTGTGGATCAATCCTATGGGTGGCAGCATCTAGCTTCAGTTTAAGGCAGCCATTTTCTCCCCAAAACAGATTGATTTGCAAGCAGTTGCATTGGCAACAATAACAAAGAATAGAATCTATTTTTTGATGCGGAAGCGAAGGAATGAATTATATTTTCCTTGTAGATACCAAAAACCCCCCTGTTGTTTCAATGGGTCTTGGCTTTTCCGTTTTCCAAATTGATTTTCAAAATATTTTTGCATTAAACATAACATTCATTGGACATAATAAAAATTACAAAAAAAACCCCCAAAAAACCAAAACAACAGAAAATATCCACATGGGTCTCTTTTGGAAAAAAAAAAAAAGCAAAAAAAAAAGCAACCAACCAAACAAATACACAAAACCAATCAAAAAACAAACCATAAATCAAAATACACAAAAGACAAGGGGGGGTTTATGTGGTCAGATAAACAGCAGGAGACTAGCAGGATTTGTTAAATACCATTCTAATATCCAGAGAGGGGAAGCTTTTCACTAGAGAAAGAAGAAAAACATATGTTGAAACTGATGTATTCTCACTTTCCCAAAGCAACACAGATTGCTTTGTATGCTGCTGCTAGAAAGCAAGGGAATGGGGTGAAGCTAGCACTTGAGCAAATCCTGCCATCTCTGTCCCTGCCTCTGCAGAGCTAGTGCCAGCAGAGTGGAGACCTTGGGATGAGCTGTTTTTAGAAAGCTTGGCAGAGCAAGGCCTGAGTCTGCATCTGTTCCCAGAATTACAGGGTCTGGGGCAGCAGTTGTGGAGCAGCACAACAAGGCAGCGATGGAATTAGCAAGATAATGCAGATAAAACAGGGACTGGAGGATGCAAAAATTAATGGTGTGAGGATAAACATTTTGTTAAATAGCTTAGATCCTCATAACAAGTGAACATAAAAATTCCTTGGTGCTTTGCTACAACCTAAATTGTGTTACTGATACCATTCACATATTTATTTTTGCAGCGCAAGCCCAAGTACACCAGCGTGCTTGTCACCAGAGATCTGGCATCTCTTTATCTACAAAGTGCTTGGAATTTCACCCTCTATTGCCAAGGGATTCCACATTGGGCTAGGGATGATCTCAGCTATGGATATGGAAGAAGAGATGTCTCTGGGCCTATTTGTTTCTTGGAGTTTCTGCAGAGGCTTTTAGAAAACTCCACACATAATGTGCATCAATGAAATTGTAGACTGAGCTGTTTCTGAACAGCTGGACAGTAAGGATGCCATGCAGCAGGAGTCAAGATTACTCAGCTACACACAGATGACTGAACAGCTTGAAGATACAACAAGCAAGCTGGAAAAAGATTAAGTTTGGTTTAAAAAGGAAAAAAGAAGAAAAAAAATGCCTCTTTCTTCTTGAATCACTCCTCCTCACTGACATTAACAAAGATTTTTGTAGAAACTGTATTCAGCTTCCGTAATCAATCAGTTATGAACGGATAGATGTTGTTGACTAGAGGAAATATCTGTGCTTGTACACAAAGCAGAGCTGCACACGTCTTTTGTGAGACAACAGATGCACGTCATCAATCTCTAAGCAGAAAACCAAGCCCTGTAACTGAGAGCTAAAAAATGTGGCAGCTCATTCAAGACTTTCTATACAACATCTATACACACAGAGCTGAGAAAAGAACAAGAAGAAAAGAACAGCAGAAAAGATGCACAACCTGACAGCCTTGCTTTTGTCATGCAGGAAAGGTGACACCTTCTTTAAAGTGTGTTTGCCAAGGCTGCAGAATTCTCCAAAGTACTTCTCCATCATAATGGATGCTTAGCACTCACAGGTAAAAGAAGAGGTGGGTGAATTTTTGTTTTTTATTCTGACACACTATGAATCTTAAAATTAATTTAAAAAAATTGTATTTAACAGCTGGTCATAGTTTATATAGGGCTAAAATAATACAGAAACAGTTTCTGTCCTGGACTTCACACTGAGAACCATAAACCAAGTTGTTTTCAGTAGCAACACTGGAAGCAGCATCACTTTAAGAGAAGGTAACACAGATTGGCATGCACAGAAAAATGGATGATAATTCACAACTCAGCCCCTGTGGATGGTCCTAGATGCAGAAATACTCCAGTGAAATATAAATCCTATGAAAGGATATGTTTGAAAGGAATATTTTTAACCCTTGATCTTTCTGCTTCATAGAAATCTCTCTTCTAATGGATGGCACATATCAGATAACAAGCGATAACTGCAGGTACAGGAAAATTCAAGACATATTTTGAAACCAGCTAACAGAAAACATCACATAATAATCTACAGCAAATTTTGCTTCTAGATTTGTTCCCATGAAATGGAACAAGTTTTCCCAAGTAGGAATCAATATGAGATCACACATACTTTCAAAAGGTTCCAAAATGGAATCTAATATGACATGAATGGTTTCTTTGAATATATCAATAACAAAAGGAAGAACTTTATTGTGCTAAAGAAATGTGAAGGAATCCATTTTGTTCACGATTTTATCATTTTGGGATAAAACCCAGTGACCTGCAAATAGGCATAAACATTAGGGTAGATATGAAAAATTAAATACTAGGTTTGGGATGTATTCACAAATCATCTCAATGAAGGGTGAGAATGTATATAGCAGCTGCAAAAAAAAGGCAGCTGGGTAATTGAAAACAGTCTCAAGCACAGCATTTTCAGACAGGAAAATAGAGAAGCTAATATGTCATCAGGGAGATACTGAGATTATCTACAATAAACAGGATATTCTGAATGTAGAGGCAAGAGATAGTGGAAGCCTCTTCTTTCCTAAAAGTAGAACATGAGCAATTTGAGGAAGAAAAGGTATCGTGTGTATCATTTATTCACATAATAGTCCAAATGCTGTTATATAGGTAAATATCCTAACATGAAAGTAATAAATATAGTATTTATTTAAAAGCAAATCTGAGACAGTTTCTGAAAAAAAGATTTCCGTGAGAGTCTTGAACTGAAGAATAAAACAGAGAAGTAAGGTCTATAAATTCCTATTCTGATTTTATAATAGATTTCCTGCGTAATATTAGTAAATAATAATTTTTCCCTGTGAAATGTTTCCCTTCATTTAAATTAGGTATGAAGACTGGTAACAGAGTTCAGCATTTGGGAATTCCACACAACCCAAGCCATACATTATCTGAATGTTCTCATATTTTTAAAAAACACATATTTTAGTTGTCATTGGCTCAATACAGAAATTATCTTAACCGTAATGCTATTTAAAATAATTTCAGAACAATGGTGAATGCTCTGGGGAACCTAACACTGTGACTTTCTTATTAGAGATATTGTGCCAAGCTTCATGTGCTTAAAAGAACCTGGTAAACTACCTATGTTAGACACAAGGATTTCCTGTAAATCCAAAATGCACAGGTAAGCTCAAAAGCTGTGCAAGGCCTGTTTCTAGCTGTGAGGATGATGCTATTTCAGAGCTGATGAGGGCTTTGGCTGTGGTTTGTTTCATGCAGAAGTTCTGTGGGAGAGCCACAGCACTGTTTGAGTAACCTCCTGTGGTTGGTGAGTAGCAAGTCCCACATCTAATAACAGCTTGTCTTCCTCTCCGTGTCAGGGAATCACACTTGGCATTTAGGGCAACCCAGAAGAGTTTAGTGCTGTGACACATTGCAGGGGAAAGGGTATTGCATTCCTAGCGCTTCCCATTTGTGCACAGTGTTTGCCCATTAGACTGAGACATGAATAGTTTTATTGCCCCCACACAGTCTCAGAAAGACCATAAACTTATAATAGACTTATAAAAAGGGACTGTAACTGTCTCACTAGTCTGCTTTTTAACTGGGTAGGGCTCTTTTATCTGTTTCCCTCACATTTATCATGCTGTAAAACTGAGCAGACACGGAGGGTTGTTACCTCCAGGTTAAACTTTGACACCAAATTCTCTGCTTATTCCCTGAGCTGGCTTCAGTGCTCTGCATTGTCTACTCCAGCACACACTGACATTTAACGACACTGCAACAGCTCACTTCAAAATTCCTGCCACATTAAATGCTTTCAGTTACCTGTCCTCTCAAGCTTCTGAATGAAATGGGCACTGTACAACAGATGCCTGGCTGCTTTTGATGAAGCCATTTATGCGGAGAAGGAGGAATCTAACTAGACAGCAGAAGTTACCTAATTCCCCCCTCTCCAGTACTATACTGGCTGAAAATGTCATCTTGTTTAAATACCTCTGTATCCTAATTTCTGTTATCCCTACTGTACAGGATTACTGATCGTGGGAGGGATCCTGTCTCATGTTACAGTATGGGATGAGAACTTAAACCCAAAACATCCCACTACCAAATATTTAGCTATGTGATGAAAGACTTCTGTGTAAAAATTCTTATCAAGTATTACAAAAAAAAAAAGAGTGCAGTGAACATGGGCAGATGCAACACACTGCAGGCTTCTAAATCCCAGTGGGGAAACCAGGAAAAATAGTGGGAAGTTAAGCATTATGCAGGTTGACCAAGCATAGCTCTGTCACTAGTTTTCCCATTGCTTTCTTGTCAGGTTCCCTGGTTGCACATTTGTAGGACAGTCTGTGAAAAAGCAGGGTTGCCTCATAGAGCCTCATCATGCTGCAAATCCAACATTAACGAGCCACATGGCCATTTTTAGGCTTTGAAATGTCATTCAAATACTACTCCTTTGTTCAGTTGTACCCTATTATAACTTCTGTAGTTTTGTTCAGAATAGTCAAATTCACAGAGTCAGATTATTAAGTGAATGAGCAAAAGTATCAACCTCTCAAACAGCTAATTTGTTGGATGTTTTTAGATGCCTTCTAAGACCTACCCCTGCTATAAACTTGGCAAGATCTAACAGAAATCATGAGATGAGTCTTTTCCCCATGTTTAATGTATGGCATTGGGAAACATTTACTGATTTTGATCCTAACTCTTCTGCAACTGTAATAGAGTAGATATCTCAGTGGAGTACTTGCTGGAGAACACTCTTCTGAGCAAAAACAGAAAACCACCAGTATCCCACAAATATTTTTTTTTTGTAATTTTTCTCCAGAAAATAATTAGTAAATTACTTATAGCTAACCACTGAAGGTGTGTCAGCATGAACAGATGGATATTTATAATTTAATAAACTGTTCATTGCAAAAAGGAAGTCTTCCAATTTAACTTACCCTCTGAAAATAAGACTGGCAAAATGAAGCCCTATAAAGTATTCCTAAATAACACCCTCAGAAAAAATCCCATGTGCTGGAAATTTGATGAAGGTTTGAATACTTACTTTTGAAGTTTACTGCACTTTGAAGAAAACAGACCAAATTGGAACATATCACTAAAGAGCAGTGATTTAATTTTACACAGTCTTTGTTTCCTGTGGTGGTTAAGTATGATTTCTAAACCTGTTTTCACACATTTCACACAGAATATTACAGAGCATCTCTCTGAGTTTATACCTGTACCCATTATACCATACCTTTTATACCATGTCACTGAAGTGCTGACAGATTGCACTTATCCCTGTTAACACCAGCCTCACCAAGGCTCACAGAGGTGTCTAGAGCATGACAGGATTATAAGAAAAATCCATTTCTGTTTGTACACAGTGTACATGATACTGTACATTGAATCATAGCCCAGGAAAACATGTGAGCCCCTGCTTCATTTTATGGAAGAATTTATGTACTGCTAAGATTTTTATGAATTCTGAGTTTAGGACTTTTTTTTTCTGAATCCCAGATATTGTTTTGCTTAATCCTCATCTTTTCTATGTATCTCTTTGAACAGAAACAGAAAAAGTGATGTTTGCTGTTTTCCATAGGGAAAGGTTTGGAAAGAAAGAGAGTAGCTTTTGTCAGATTGAGTTCTATGGCTATAAAGGTAAGCTAGTGGGTTCAAAATCCTTTCTAGAAGAAAGCAGAAAATGGCTTCATAGGCTTGAAGTGTTTTTGTTCCTCCCATCTATTATCAGCTAATCTAATAAAGAAAGCTATCCTGTCCATACAGATCTCATTTCACATCAATCCCCAGACCACCGCAGTCCCAGCATTGTTTCTTTACAGCATGTTCATTATCTGCTGCTGTAAATCAGCAGGAGTCTCTGAATCACATTTGTGTTTGGCATTCTGAAGGAAGGAGTGCTGCCTCAACTTACCGCCTCCACCTCTGCTGGGTCGTACCAGACATTAATGTATGGATGCTGTAAGGCTTCATCTACTGATATCCTCTTGGCTGGATCAATGACCAGCATCTTTGATAAGAGGTCCCTGGCTTGGCTGGCTGGAACAAGGAAAGCAGAGAAACAGAGTGTTAGTACAAGAAAACCACTGCCTCCAGAGGAGGGTTAGTAGGGGTAGGAAAGTAGCAGTGGCACAACCCTTTTAGAGATTGGTTGTGTATGTACTTCTGCTCCCCTGCCCCCTCATAGCAAGAGCTCTTCAGTAATCACCAGATTCACTAAAAAGGTGACAAAATCAGGGCTGACACCATAAGTTTCCTAACAAGCTTTAGTGACATTTTACATGTGTGCAGATTCCACGCAGAGGGCTGAATAATATACCCAAGAAAAATGTGCTTGATGTATCTATGATTATAACCAGGATCAGAGTACAAAACTTCACATAAAGAAGTCTAAAAGCATGGCATTACTAAATCAAAGCTTACAGGCACTCTTAGACTGGCTCAGAAAAACATCCACACTTCTCTGGATGTTTTAAAGTTTCCCACATAACCTGCTGTGAGGCATTAAAGATTTTAATGAGGCATAGAGACTAGGCTAATCTTAAGGCATGCCCTTAGAAGCAATAATTTCAAATCTGCACCCTTGGCACCATAGTGATATGGAAGTGTTTTGAAATTGCTTGAGTTTTGTTTGTCCCACATAATGAAGTTTAAATCAGTGGGGCACATCATCCTCTACTACATATATATACATATATATACTCACACACATTGAATTTTACATTGCAGCATTGATTTATTTTATCTGATATTGTGCCTATGAGGCAAACAATACCACAACAAAGCCAAAAACTCAGCTTTATATTACCCAAATGGATTTCTCCTAGTTGGAGTTTTAAAAACATAATACCATCTCAACCCCCACAAAAAATTATAACAACATCTATTTCTATTTCTATTTTTATTTCTATTATTATTATTAACCATGTAGTGTTCTAAGCTCTTGGATGCCAAAAATATTTGCTGTGTAAGTGAAGAAGATAATGAAAGAAAAAAGTTGCAAAGAGCAGTAAGTGCAAAAATATTAGGTATCTCATCATACATGGGTGAGTATCTAATTGAACCATTAAGATTACATTATGGTGAAATATTTAGGCAGGGCATAGGATGATACAATGCTGCACAAGTAGGGATTTCTGAATGCACTGTTTCTTGCTTCATGACTATATCTTCTAAACTGGCATTCAGGATGCTCAAATGTATGTGCTTTCTGTATTCAAAAGATAACAGCGCTGTTTGACAGTCATTTCTATTCATTAGCTGCAAATGCAGGAAAATTTCATTATTCAGTTGTGTTGTAGTAGGAGTATAAAATTCTGTGCATCTGAAAGCATCTACTCAAACCTTTCCCTGTACTCCCATAGCCAGGACAGCAGCTTGGCTACAAAGCAGTTGTTAACTGGAAGAAAATTCTGGGTCATAAGCAAGTTGTGAGCAATTGAAAACCATTAGATGCCTCTGTGGTTAGTGGCTCCAAAGACTGGAGTGGTGCATAGCCAATACACAGCACAGGTCAGCAGGAGCTCCAGGGCTGTGTACTAAACACACAAAAATCACTCCCATTGAAGGTCAATGGCCTGTTCAAGTGAAAAAAGACTAAAATACATGATTAAAATCATGGCAGTTTTTCTTCTACAGGGGGATATCTAGTCACGCTGTAATTAAGTTAGTTTTCTACTTCACATATCTCAAGTGACCCACAGGATTTTTCAAAAGAAGAAATCCACCTGGGTGGATATTAAACCTCAGCTACTTCATTTTGCCTGATATTAATAATATATTTGTATTTTCTAGAAAACGTAGAGCTATGAGGCAGGCATTTGGCTGAACTGGTATTTTTCACCTAAAAAGATAACCAGTGCAAGTGCTGAGATCTCCCAATGGAAGTTCCACTGTTCCTTTGTGTTACAAGTTCAAGAATAAGAGTAAGGAAACCCCTTAGTTGCTTGTGGCACAGGATTATCACATGGAACACCATGGGAATATTCTCAATGCATCAGTGATTATATTCCCTTGGCTGACCAAGCACCAGCATCTCCAAAAACCATTTCCAAAGCCTGCCTCTCAGCTGAACAAAACCCATGCAGTCACTGGTCTGCAACTAACTGCATTACATGGAGTGCAACTAGAGAGAAGAAAGATTGCAAAGGCTTCCACTGCAGCGGCTGTGCACTTTGTCAAACATACCTTTGAGTTTGTTGTGTTCTGAGTCCGCTGGGAAGAGAGAGTCTGGAAAAAGTTTGGGGAAGGTGAGGCCAGCATACTTGGGTCTGTTCTCAACATAGTTCCGTACTGTTGGCTGCAGCTTCTTCATGAATTCTGGACAGGGTGTTCCCAGCTGCTCAATAACTTTATTCCACTGATCAATATCTGAACACCAGTAGTTAAGGGAAACAAAATGCAACCCCCCATGTAGCCTCCTGACATTTCTGCTTGTGTTCTCTGAGAACCCTCAGAGGTATTTAACTCCCTTCATAGACATCTTTACAGTCACTATCTTCTCTTCTCACTATTCCTCCAGGTCCTACAGCCTGCAAAAGGAAAAAACTCTCTCACACAACTTCAGGACATTGTGCAGGTCTAAAACCATTACCACCACAGAAGAATACACAGATTCTTTCTCTTTGTGTCAACACTTGTTACCACCTTTTTTTTTAAACTTGAAATCCAATGACTTGCACTCCCTTGTTTTACATGCAGATAATTGTCACTATGTCAGCTTGGAAGAACAACATGTGCACCTGCCTCTCTATTCAGTCTGTGGAGAGGAAGACCTAGCTGTCTTAAAGAAGCTCTGCACAGGACGAAAACTTCCACTCATCTGCTCTGCATTTTACTCTCTCCAATAACTTGATGCTAATTTTTCCAATATCAGCCAACAAGCAACCCCTCAAAAACAATTTGTTTGATTTTATAAGAACACACTGGGACTCATTTTCTATAGACGAGTGATGCACAGGTGTAGGCAGATGTTTCTCTTTAACTGAAAAGGTGACAGCTACATTACTAAACTGATACTGACTAATGAGAAACAGGCTATAATGCTTAAAAAGTATTACAGGCATTTCACACTAAGCTTTTTATTTCTTGAGGTGTCAATATTTTAGTTTTCTTGTGCTAACACTTAGGCTCCTCATAGGTGATCTGTAGCTCTTTCAGACATGTTCAGAACAATACACTGTGCCAACAAAAAAAGCAAATTATCAGCAGCATCTCTACATCACACTAGTTCACAGAGCTAAGAACCTGATTACTACATGGGGAAAAAAACCAGGAGGATTACATGCAGCCATGGGTACATTGATACTAAGAAATATGATGAAGGGAGTTTTGCAAAGAACACACTGGAAAGAAAAGGCTTTTAAAAGACAAAACATTCAAAGCATTTCAGCACAGAGATTTCTTTTAAAAAAAGTAATCTTTTAAGTTATTATTGTCATAAGTGTGGAAGAGTTTTCCAAATATTAAGACAGTAACAGAAAAATAATAGTCAAGCAAAACCCAGTTCTTGGTTGCAGTAGCAATTTCAGATTTTAAAAAAGTATTTTACTTTAGAGAAATGGAAACAGTCTTTTCACATACCTTGGAAAGTAAAGACAGATTAAATTTGGATTTACCTGCACTATCTTATTTGAACAAAAAAAGAGCAAATAATCAAAAAATTATAGGTTTACTAATCAAAAGTGTTTAAAGAAATGATAATCATTTAAAACAATGCTTTAAGAATTCTAAAACACGTGTTTTGAGTGGTTTAATTCTCAGCTGAAAAAGGTTGCTAGAAATAGCAGCAGTCTGGAAAGATTTTTCTGAATACCTCTTATTTTTTAAACTAAAGTGAAGATTTATGTAGAAAAGCCCCTCCCACACACACACCCTGTAGGTTGGATGTAGCTTATTTTGTGTTGTCCATGAAAAATATATTTTTCTCAACAGAAAACTGACCAATTACAACAACAGCAAAGTTATCTAAGACTATAGCTGCTCAAAGAGTAGCCTGAATATTTCATTAGAAATAAAGTGGCTTGACATTTTAAACTTGTGTTCAAGTCAAAACACCTCAGTGATTGCTGGCTGAACCTCTTCAGAAGCAGGTCTCTCTAAGGAACTTGAGGATACAGAGTCTGTAAATGCTTTGCAGAGGACAGAGAGTACAGAAATGAAGATGCTGTTAGTTGTGCTGAGAGAAGCTAAATGGGTGAGAGAGCCAAGCACTAAAAACATCACTGGAAGCATTACCTGTTCATGTTGAGTGAAGTGTTTGATAAACAGGGAGGGCCAAACACCGGACTTGCTTCAAAGGAGGTCAGCCCTGTACAGAGCAGGTGAACCATCTCCCAGGCATTTAGTGAAGGCCAAAGGAAAAATGATCTTTGGGATTACAGAATTATGTGGGACTTGGACACACTGAGAGGGAAGATGTAAGATGCCCTAAACATGAGCAATAAGGGAAAAGGGGTACAAGAAGTTCCCAAATAGGGCCTAGGTGATGGGAACCACTGTCAGTGATGATGGAGAAAGAAGGAAAATCCACAGACGACAGGTCAGCTCCCACTGCACACATTTCTTCTAACTGACAGAAAGGCTCTCACTAAGAGACAACACACAAGCAGACTACCACCCACGACTGGGACATTTTGAGATTGAGTCATCTGCAAAAATGAAAGTCAAAGGCAATGGAAGTGGCAGAGCCACCATGTTCTGCTCCTTGACTGGACTTCATTTGCAGGATAGCACAGGACCTTTTGCAGCCCTGCTCTTACCAAGAGCCAAAAGGTCAGGCTTTTTGTCACAGCAACCTCAGGGACTGGATTTGAGTAATGAATGATCTGAATGGGCAATTGTACTTCTGTACTGTATTTTTTCTGACTTACGTTGTTTGTATACTGCCAAAACCCTTAAATAAAATACATTCATTTGCTCTTTAGATACATTTACATGCACACACACACACACACACACTACAACACACAAACTGACATAATGGAGCACTCAGGACCATTTTTGTCCTGATAACAGCAGTAACAAAACCATGCTAAGTGAAAGCAGTTAGATAACATTTTAGTCAGATGGACACACACATTTTCTCTCTAGTAATGGTTTTTGCCTTACCTAGACCTTAAAACAACTGGATTATATTCTGAGGTCCAATACATGAAAATGTGCAAGAATGTAATAAAGTTCTTGCAGAGTGCTGGTCCAGCTCCATTTCACTGTAATGTTTTATGCAGTTACCATGTGTGATGCATGTGTGATGCACCTGATGATGAGAAGTTGCACCTATCATGATATGAGATAAAAAAAAAAAACTTTGAAAAATTATGAGGTCTACACATCAAAGCAAAGAAACAGCTTTTTCTAGCTGCCAGTCAGCATTAGCTTCAGCAATTCTGCAGGAAGCAAATGTTACTACAGGAGAGTTCCAATGTGAATCAAAATCTATAGTAGGTTACATTAATCGATTAAGCATTGTAACTATTGATCTTATTGAAAAAATGGTACTAAAAGTTAGTGATCACATAACTCTGACAGAAGTCTTCCAGGAAAAAAAAAGGGAAAAAAATCCCTTGAAGAATTAAAAAAGAGGACCCTGTTTTTCCCCTTGAAATTAAGCAAATGTTAGACAGACTGATAGAAAGAATTCCAACCCAAAGCTCTGGAAAATGATGCAATGTCTGCTTAAAAGCTATTTGAATCAGTTCAGCTATCCATTGCCCCAAGCAGGATCGAGGAAAACGTGTCAACTATTCACAACAGCATCTGTATGATTTAAGACTGAAGAAGAGATCTTAACCTGAATTTATCAGCTTGCCTCTGGCACAAACAATATGGCATTTAGTAACATTAAGATGGCCATACAGAGTTACAACAAAGATTTAAGAAAATTGATCTAAAATGTGTTATCTTCTGAATGAAGATTTATCACTGCTGCCTCAGGTTGCCTCAAGCTCACCCACCACCTTTTCTGTTTGCAGCTTTATACTCTCCTAAGAATTGTTCTCCTTTGCTTTCTAAATACTTGGCTATTTATTTGGAAAACAACATGAAGCTGAACTGCAGATGAAGCAATTTATCTTTCTAAAGCAAAGGCATAAAAATTCTAATGTAATAATAATATTGTGAAAGAACAATGAAGTGTTTCATTTGAAAAAATCAGATTCTGTAGTAAAGTCATCTATTTAGAGGCACAGGCTGAAAGTGTACCTGTATTTATTTTTTCTGTGTGCATTGATGCAATATAGTTCAAAAGTGTTTTGTTCATTCAGTTGGCCTGTAAACCTCAGGTAATTAAATTCCTGCAAATTTCCAAACAGCTATAATGAAATTGAGTTTGGCTATAAGAGAAAATTTTCGATACTTCTCTGTCTCAATCAGAAAATATTAATAGCATTCTACAGTGTACAAAGTCATAGCTTGTAACTGAAAAAACAATTTAGACAACAAATTATTGTCTTCCTATCTAGCCTCAAAATCACAACAATTTTTCTTTTTCCTTCTCATGATGTGTCATGATGTGTAAATCACATTCCTTTTTTGAGCAAAGAATTGTATTTTATTAAGTTCAACAGCAAGGTTTTGCAGGAGGATTTACTTTACTGTTTGCTTTAGGATGTTTCAGATGTACTGCAATACAAATAACTTAATCTCTCATGTTTGCTCACCTGAAAGAGGACCCTTTTTCTAAAATCCTCCTCAAGCACTATCTATGGATTGTGATGTGGGAGACACGAGTAATCCTGCCAGAATGCCTGTTTATAGGAGCGCTGTTGGACTTGTGCTGGGCAGTGTGGTGCTGATGGGAATCGTGCTCCCCTGCCCGGCACACGGGGCTGCACTTTCTCCACCTTGCAGCAGCACCTCTTACCAGCTTCGCTGTACAGGAGCAGGATTTGCTCTTTCTGGATAAATGTGCTGGAGATAATTAAAATTAGAACATGTCAAATCTTGCTTTTCTTAAGGTAGGCACAACAAAACCAAAAAAGACACACGGTGTTTTGTTTGTAACAGACAGACATCTCATCTGTCTGTAATGACAGACAGAAGATCATCTCTTTTCAATCTCAAAATCTTGAGGGAACCACCTTTCTAATTGTTTTCTCCTTAAGTCTGCATATTCCATCAACAAAAAGTAACTGCTCCACTTCAGGCAATTTTGTAATGCTTGTAATTTGTTAACTTTAGAATAATTACTATGAATGGCTCTGCAGTTCCCTCCCCAACACCAAATTGTGGCAACAACTGCAAAGTTGATAGACCCACTTTTTCTTTAACTATTATTATTTTTTTAATTGGACCTTTCTTTTTAAAATAAATCTGCTAAAAAAGACACTAGCTAGCTTCACTGTGGAGACATCAGTGTCACATTCATATTTTTTCCACAGTCCCACATTTTACACATTGATGCCAACAGAGTTTACAAAAAAAACCCCACACAAATGGAATTGAAAATGCTACCATCTGACAAGACAGTAACTATAAAGCATTTTCTGTTCCAAGGTGAACACTTTGAGAAGATTGTGGCATTTGTAAAAATTAGACTGCAACAGAAAATACTGTGCAATGTTCAGAATAATAATTGCTATTTATATGGAATAACAGAATGTGGTGATAACAAAAACTAACATGTAGCACAAAAAATTACTTCAAAAGATTACCATTGATCATTCAGGAGTTAGGAGATAGCATTGCTCATTGTGTAGATGTCATTAACATTTTGGATGCCCATCTGTGACTTCTTAACTAAAATTTTAAAATACTATTTTTTAGCTGGCATGTCATTCAGTTGCTGAGCATTTCTGCTTACACAGCATCAAGGAAATAATAAAGTAATAGAATGGTTTGGGCTGGAAGGGACCTTAAAGATCATCTCATTCCAAGTCCCCTGCCATGGGTAGGGACAGCTTTCACTAGGCCAGGTTGCTCAAAGCCCCATCCAACCTGGCCTTGAGCACTTCAGGGATGGGGCAGACACAGGTATTACACCACGAACATGTTACAAGTGTTTATAAAAGCCACCTAGGAGTGTGCATAGGAAGTAGGATGTCCTAGGGTGGTTTGTATCCCTATTTGTGTGTTCTGCTATGTTGGATGTTATGTTCTGTGCCTGTGAGACTGGCTCTGAAGGATAAATGTTTTGTTTTGGTTCTGTTATCAGCCTGCTCCCCCCACGACTGGCGGGACACAGAGACGGGGCAGTACATAGTGTGGCTGTTTTTTGCTGGTCTCTTTTTTCCTTGACTCTAGCTCTGGCTGCTGCTTTTGCTCCTGCTTCTGCTTTGCTTTGCTCTTGCTTTGTTTTTTTTTTTTTTTTCTTTCTTGTAACTACTGGAACCTGCTCCGGACTGGGACCTGAGAACACCTTGTGTCTGCAGCAGCCATCCCCAGCGCCGGAGGGAGTGACAACAGGGCGACCACCCCCAAGAGAGACTCGCTGCATTTGTCATCTTTTTTTCAGAGCTGTGAAAGAGTGTTGTCATCTGGTATTGTTCATTTTGTGTACTGGGGGGGCTGTGCCTGTTAAATAAACAGGTTCTTTCCACTTCTCTCCGAGGAATCATTCCCGAACCGGCTGGGGGGAGGGGCGGTGTGGGTTTGCTCTCCGGAGGGATCGTCCTTTGGAGGTTTTCTTCCAGATTTGCCCTAAACTAGGACATAGGATCTTAGTGATACAGCACAGTCCTAAAATGTTTCTGTTTTTCCTGTCAGTGAAGTTGGTATGGGCTCAGTTTTCTCCTTTATCTCAGGTGTACCTGCAACAACTTAGATAAGAAATCAAGAATAGACTCCTCCAGCTCAAAACAGAAAACAAATTTGTGGAAACTGTAGGGTTTCTCCTCTTCCTGAATCAGGAGAAAACAGAACCATTCTGTGTTTTCAGCTCCTTTTGCGCTTTATGAGTGAGTTTTACAACAGTTAACAGTTACTCAACTTCCCAGTGCTTAAGGAAAGACAAATTTTGGCCTTGAAGTTCAAGAATATTCAATGTACACCACTCTATAAATCCATGCATCTATCAGTATATATCAGTTGAGCCACCTCCAGCAACCCTCAGCTCACTAATATTTCAGGAATCTTTTCCATCAGTTCTTTCTCTACATTTCCTCTGACTTCCAAGAAGCAGAAGCTGCACACATCACTCAAAGGATGGGAAGTCAGCAAAGAGAAAAGGCTAAATAAAGTGAGAAATAAAAAATCTTCATGAGAAAATATAATAAATATGCAATAGAGCAGTTGTAAAAATGTATGAACTGAGTTGTATTATTGGATAGGAGCATGTGTTCTCATTTTCCTTGTATTTACACACAGATGACAGGTTTTCCAAGATAAAATTATAAGCTTTTTGCACACTGTCAAAGTTCAAACAATTTGTGCTTAGTAAAAACATTTCTAAAAGAGTTACATCGCTGTATTGAAAATAATTAAGTAGGCAATGGGTAACCTTTTATCCATTTAAAAGTGCTGGGAGTGGTTTTTCACAGCCTAGGCACTCATTTTTTGGTGGTTTATCCACAGACATCATTGTTTCCATGGAACCACTGCTCATTCAGCATTGATGCTCACAGAAAAACACACCAAAAAAATTACTTTTCAAACAGAGTATAGTTCTCATCTCAGATTTAAAGCAGAATTAATTTATTGTGCAAATATGCAAAGCTGCTTTTCCTAAGGAGTTTATGATTTGTAACTGCCAATAATACCCTGAAAATCAAAAAATGCTGATCTGCTTATTGTTGTAACCATTAAATCTATACTTGTTTTAACAGGTAAGGCCACAGTAGACTTCTGTGCAAAATTTCTGCAGTCTCTGTGTCTTTTTCCATCAGTTCAGATTTTCTGACAAAGAAAAGGTAGAAAAAATTAGTTCTTAGAAGGTTTGCTGGAAGTTTCCAATAACCTGTTCTCTTATGTTGTCAGAACAGTCCCTGCATCTTCTGCATAAAGCAGAGAAAGTCTCAGAGCAGTTATTGATCTCTAATGCCTGCAAAAATAATTTTGCCACTAATCCTAGAAAGAACAAATCTATCTGTTAAAAAAAGATTATGGTCAGTGCTATAATGATGTACAGCTATTACTGGACTTTGTAGATCCTTCTGCCTCAATACAGCAGCATTTGTTTATAGAACCTAGACAAAGTTATTAAGCAAAATATGTTTATTGAAAAGTATTTTCAGAAGCTACCTTTGTTTTTCTGCTCTGCACTTCACTAGAAATTCAGATCAATTTGATGTGAAGTTTGTAAATAAATTAACTCTATGCCTGAAAAGAATCTATCAAAAGGTGAAACTATTGTTTCAGAACATGAGTCTTGAAAAACATAGTTTTGTTTTTGTTGAAATGAAATGACCTGAAGTGTGAATTTACAAAAGGAGGTCCTTCAAACATATTGATGACTTACATGTATTTCTATCTATTTTCTTCATCTCACGCTGGTTGTGTTCTTCAATTTCTGAGCACTGAGCCTCAGCACATGGTTTAAAGGAGTGTTTTAACTCTGTCAGAATCTTTAACGATCTTGGTTATCTTCTGAAATTCGGTTGTCCTTCCTGAGCTCAAAAAGGCCCTGTTTATCTCCTGAATTCCACAATATGGCTTTGAAGCTCTGCCCAGCATTTTTTCAGCAGCTCAGCTGAAGTATAAGCTCATCAAATCTGTTGATGGCTGGAGAACTTCCTCTACAAACACATCTGCTGCCGCACCTGGCACTGGCTGAAGATTTCAAAAGCTTTGAGAAGACTGATGCCTAACAACTTTGGGCAGAAATTTCATATCATCCTAGAACTGTTTATGTTGGAAAAGACCTTTAGGATCATGGAGCCCAGCTGTTAACCCAGCACTGACAAGACACCACTAAACTCCACTGAAGGCTGGCTGGGCTGTAGCGATCATGAACTTGTGGAGTTTGCAGTCCTGAGGGATATGGGTCAGGTGAAGAGTAAAGTCATGACCCTGAATTTTTGGAAAGCAAAGTTCCAGCTGTTCAAGGAGTCAGGCAATAGGACCCCATGAGAAACTGCCCTCAGGGACAAGGGAGCAGAACAGAGCTGGCACATATTTAAGGACTCTTTCCACAGAGCACAAGAGCCAGCAATCCCCTTATACTCCAATCCCTACAACATGCATGACATGATGGCAGTTGTAGAATAAGGTAGAATAAGGCTGCATAAGCTTGTGCAGATGTACACTAAGAGCAGCTGACAATCTCTCTACTGAATATATATTTGTCTCCCTGAGCTTGTCCAAGTACAGGATTTTAAGGCACATTCATCCTTGTGTGCCCAAAATGCCTGCAGCAGCTAAAAAAAATGTGTAATTACACTTTCACAGCTCACCAGAGAACTAAGGTACCTTCTTCATTCTTCCAGATCATTTATGCAGCAATGAGAAAAAGTCTCTCTCATGAAATCTTGAGGAGAACACGTGGAAAAAGAGTCAGACTTATAGATACAGCCAGCTTGTCTCATTGCTCCTGAGGTAACAAAACATACCATGTCCTTGCTCAAGGTCCAGTTAGGTGCAAGCTTCATGCTTATTGCTTTTTGAAAGCAGAACTAGTGCTGTCAACATTGAAATGAAGTTTTCATATAAAATTTAAAAAAATTAAAAGTTAAAAAAGGAAAAGCTTTAGCACACAATTAAGTGCATCACATGCATACACCAAAAATGGTAAAGAAATAGTAAAATTTTAAGGATCAGTAAAGACCATGAGGATTTTGGACAGTGCAAATCATTCTTCACAACTGGGAGATTAAAAGAGAATAGAAGTGGGTTCTGTTCTCAGCTTCATCCCAGTGATTTCAGTGAATTCAGATGAATTACAGGAGTGGGACAAAGCAGCAGCCTAGCTAAGCACTCCACTCTGCACTTACTCAGAGGCATTTTCTGCTTCTGAATTTTCCTACTGAAATTTTTAAAGTTAGCTGAATGGACTATTTAGTTGTGTAAACAGTAACAGCATCAAATGACCTACACTCAACCACTGGAAAATGGCAAATAGTAAACTTTGCAGACAAATATATGACTGACAGTGCATTTCTCATGAATATTCAATCTTTCAGCTTCAAGACTGCTTTTCATGGTTATTTATGCATAAAAATTGACACAAATTAGTATTAAATACTCTTCAAATCACAGTGTGGATGTGAAATGAAGCACTGCCTGTTAAGAAAAAACTGCTGATAGCAGATTCTGGTACACTGCCATGCTTAACCCATTTTATGTCAAAGAGGAAACTTTTTTAAAGAAATGGATGTTTAATTACTCTTGCTCTTGCACTTAAACACATCCTTAAGTATGCTGCCCTTGAGCTCTGAGGGCTTATAGTGCCTGCTGATGGAATTATCCAGCTGCCCAACTTCATCACTCGTCTGAAGAAATAATCTTTTTTACAGCAATGCTAAGCATTTTCTGTGCAGGTTTAAGGCAGAGGATGCCACGAGGTCATGAATCTCAGCAGGCTGGGTTGGAGCTTGCAGCTTCCCGACTAGTTTTCAGCTGCACAGACAGGCAGGAGAGCCAGAAGTGCTGAACCCCTGCTTGTGGCTGCTCAGCAGCAGGGAAGGGGTGTGGGGGATGGATATGGAGAAGAGGTGGCTTTGAGGAGCAGCCTGAAAGAAAGCAGGCATCGTTTCAGTCCATGGAATAGGCACCCATGGAACAGCATAAGAAAAGCAGAGAGGTACAGGAAACACAGAGCAAGTTTAGCAATAATAATGAAGAATTAATTCATTATATTATAAATAATAATGAAGAATGTGAAATCAATTGCAGGCCAATCCCAAAGAAATCAGCAGCTGGTAAATGACAATTTCTGTGGAGTTATTGCAATAATAGATGGAACACAATGGTTTAATTATAGAGGCTTTGTGCAAGTTCTTTTTAATAAGCGTGCAGCTGTGTTAAAGAAACCAGTTTTTGAAGCGCTATTTAAGACTATTCAATTATTTTGGAACTCATTTGGGGATATCTTTAAATGTTAGCTTATAAAATGTAGGTCTATGAACATAAACCCAATTCTGACTACAACACTGAGGGTGCTCACCCCTACACTCAAATGTTTGACTCCACATTGACAGGAAGCACAAGCACAGCATTCTGGAGCACAAATCGGTGCTAATGATTTCCATTAACACACTGAAGGGAAACGTTCACTTTCACACAGGCAGAGGAGATGTGCTCCAGATCACACAAAGACATATGGAAAGTGTATTGCTCAATTCAGTAAGGGTATGCTCACCCAGCATTTTGAACAAAGCACTAATTAGAATCTTACTAGGCAAGGCTGTGAAAATATTAATGATATGATTACCTACTTTCATCTCTTTAATGCTCTTCAGATGATACTTTTTCCACATTTTGATCAACATGTTGAACCCTTTAAAATGTAAATGAGGTTGGAAGTGCTGATGTGAACTGGTAACTACATGTTTATACACACAAGTATACATGTACACCTACTCAGAGAAAGTTACATACATGCCTGGAAACTCCTCCAAGTACGGAATTTAAAAAAGAAGGAAAACTTGTACACAGACCATGTCTATTTCTCATATTCATGATCCTATGGACAGTAAAAGGCTGGAATTAAATCAAGCATGTACTGATCTCAGTTTATTTAAAAAAGCTTCTGTTATACACAAGAAAGTGTTCCGCAATCTGATAAATACTAAAGTGCTTTAATAAAGCATGGAACAAAATAAGAAATATGGCTGCCTCAGCCCTGAGTGTAGAATGGTCTCTAAGGAAAGCAAATATATTCCTAGTCTGCTTGTCCACTGATTTAGTGCGTTTATCTGTAAATCACTTCGTGTTGATGTCAAGAATTTATTCTGCTTTCACATAATAGTTCCACGTACTTAAATAAAAGATGGCAGACCCAAGTCGATTGCAACAGTTTCCCAAGAAACATCCAGACTTCTGAGTCATTAAACTACTACCAAGCAATAATTTTAGTCTTGGGAAGAAGTAGTGCCCGAACTGAAACCATTTCCTACTTTTGTACTTTACCACTTGAAGAGCAACCAAACAAAGCAAATAAGCAATTCTATGAGTCTATAACAAATAATCATTTCTGTTATCTATGTCTGAGTTAATCAGAGATGCAGAAATGCACGTGAAACACAGAACCTCTTACATCTCACCCTGAGGTAAGCAGTGACTTGTGCCTACCCTTCTATCACCTTTTTAAAACCCCCTCATTTGTGAAACACTCCCCTCCCAAACGCCACCAAGTTAATAAAGAGACATTCATAACAACAAAACTGTGGTTACTGGCTGCAGAACGTGATTCTGATGAACCATGTGGGATGTTGTTTTCCATCTCCTCATGCTGAACTTGCTGCAGTTTTTACCTAAGGCCTTTGCTGAGAGGCAGTAATGGTTTGTTGACATTTTGGCTTGCAGGGATTTTGCAATGGGACTTAGCTCCTTAGGTACAGAACAGAGGTATGTCAGCACTAGTCTACTGGGAAGGGGCTGGAAGGTGAGGGGGTTGGAAGTACCTACTGGGGCCAGAATGGCTGCTAGGAAGGATACGATCTGTGCCAGGAAACAACACAGCACCTTTAATCATTTCTCCCATGATGCACCCTACTGACCACATGTCAACTGAAAACAAAAATGAAATGAAGGTAAACAAGAAAACAGGAACAGAACAACAAATAAATGAGAAGACTTATCCAATCATGCTATAGCACAGCGCCTGCAGACACAGACCTGCCTCTGGCTCTCGGCGGCTGCTTCTCTGCCTGAGTACACGATTTTCATGACAACAGAGCAGGTCTGGGAAAAATCGACTCCAACAGTTTCCTTTACCCCAGTGTGATGAAAGACAATGCAATTAAATACAGAAACCCAACTGAGACCCACAGCTGGCTACTGTGTCATAATACAACTTTGTAATTAAAATTTACCAATTAATTTTGTCTTTTTCAAGTTTTCATTTGTATTCATTACCTAGGTTTATGATGCTTTGTCTTGTAAATGAATGCTGGTCTCTGTATTCAATAAGGATATGCAAAGTGCTATTCCTTTATCATTCCAGCTACCAGAGATCCATGCATATTTTCACAAACTGAAGTGCCAGAAGCCACAAAAGGAACTTGGGTCCTTGTGAACACATATCCACCACTGATTCAGGGTTGTGAATAGAATTTTTGAAATCATTCAACTCCAACAATGCTTTCTTTAGTGCCTGTTGGCTCACTTCCACTGAATCTCAGTGAAGCCAGCAGTCTCCATCACAGGGATCTTGAGAATCTCATAAGATTTCCATTTTCCATGATAGGAAATGGTGATTTCTAAATAGGCCAGTTGAGACACAGAAGTGCTAAGCTGTACCTTCTGCACTGAAATTCAGAGAAAACCAGGGGCCTATTTACCTCCTACAGGGAAGAGCAGTTCAGCTGCGTCAAACAAAGCTCACCACAATTTACACTGGAGCGCAAGATGAAAATCAGACTCCTTATATCCAGCACAGGATTAAGGTGGCATTTTACCCCATATTGATTCCATGTAACCACATTACCTCTGCTGTCCTTGCTCTATGATAAGTCATAGGGCATGAAAGCAAGCATAGGTGTCTCAGGGCCAGAAAATGGGGAAAAAATATGAAAGCATCATGCTGCTTTGCTAAATTGACTCTTACGATTTCATATTTAGCAACAGTTTAAAGTGCATTTGACTTTGAAGGCAAATGTCTTATCTGTGGAAATCTTAACATGCCTGGGTCTAAGGTTCCCTGTTGCTTTATTTAGCAGGTGAAAGGCTTCAACACTACACAATAAATAAATCAATAAACAAAAAACAAAGAACTAAAGAAAAGGCTACTTGTTTGGAAGCAATAAGCAGACCTAGGGATGCAAATTATTGCTGCTTTCATCACAAGCTCAATGGCATGCAAAATATCAGGAAAAGATAGAGCAAGCAGTTGTTTGTTCGTCTGTTATTAATTCCCTTTTATTTTCAGAGGCTGCCTCCTGACATCACTGCTCTATGCTATGCTCTAGAGGGCACACACACAAGTTGAACTAGTGCCTTACTAAACTGCAAACTGTGTAAAATCAGAGAGGATTATTCCCCTCTATGCCTGAGGTTTTGGGAAGGAAGCTCTTTGAAAATTTCCAAATCAGAAGGAGGAAAAAGATAAACCTAAATATAACCAACGTCCCTCTTTTTCACCTCCTGAGGCAACTAGAAATAAATCAAAGTGGAATGAGGATTTGGCTGCATGTTAGAAGTAGTTAGTTGGAGGTTAAGAATTTCAGCACATACAGCAGCAGCTGTCAGAGACCAGAAGACCCAGTCAAGGCACTGAGACTTGTGCAAAGCTCCAGAAAGGACTGCAGAACAGAGATCTATGCCTTGATCCTCTGCTTCATTTAGTCCAATATCAATCCAGATGTTGCAGTCCAAGTAATTTCACTTGTACAAGCATCAGAAAAAAACAAGCACACCACAATCTCTAAAACACCTGCCTTCAGCTCCAAAGCACTGAAATCTACACGAGGTAAAAGACTTTTTTTTCCAAATGTGAGATAATCACAAATGCTGGCATTGCTACATCAACACATGGAACATCCCTAAGCTTTAATCAAAGGCAGGCTAACTTCTATGACAGACCTCTGCATGATTCAAGGTAAAGCTTCAGTTTAGCAGCTATTTGCCTTGACGTTTTTAAGATCACGTGAAAGAGGGTTAAGGAATTTAACCTATGGCTTTTCAAGACTCTCTGAAGTGAAACTGTTCAGATTTGTGTAGCCCTTGATGGGAAACCCACTTGCCATTGGAATATCCAGGTGCTGGATTACTAGGAGTAGGGGATTTTTAATGTGTTCAGAATCTCCACAAACCAGATTACTGCACACTCTGGAACACATTCTTGAATGTGTACACATACTTCAGAATATGAGTAAACTTGCCAAGGACACCAAATGCCACCCTGGCATAGCCAGCCTGAACAAGTGCTCACCAGAAACCACATGCACATGTATTCCTGAACAAAGAAAACATTTTAACTGTACTGAAAATCTCTGGGCCACCTCCTTGTTCTGATTCCCCACCAAACAGGTACTTCCTGACCCAAATGAGTGCTTGCTCATCCTTCCATCCATCTTCAGCAGAGATGCAGAGGGTCAGGAATTGTAGAACTATCCAAAGATATTTCTATATGGAGAGGACCCAAGTCAACCTTTTGTAGACACCTCCCTGGTAAATCTACATTCTCCTCCTGATAAACTGCAGATTCTCTGGGACGTCACAAAACAATGACAGGGAGACCACAGGGAAAACCTGTAACTGCCCTTGCTCAAACTCCCACTGAAGTAGCATTTCAGTCTTGCACTCAGTAAGATCCAGCTGCCATTCAATGAAAATTGTGACATTCAAATTAAAACTCATTAAACACAAGCCACAGGACACTCCAGAGACCAGAGATATATCCAGAGATATAGGCACAGCTGAATGAGCTTTGCTATCTTTTCCAACCTCGTGGGCTGGTCCATATTTTCTTCCCAGAGCACTCGTGAGAATACCAAACATTTACATTTGCAATAGCTCCTGCTTCAGTGGTGCAGAAATCACCCCTCGGCCAGATGAAAAGAGATGTGCATCTCCTCAAAACTAACTGAAGAAGATAATGACAGACATATTAATGAAGCAAATCATGATACCTGATTTTACTTGTGTAACAGTAGGCTAAAATATTTAGCACACAACTCTGCTTGCCAATGGCTAAGGTGCAAACTCCAGTAAAATGTTAAGGCAGCTGAATATGCCTGTGATAACTGAGCTTCTCTCTCCAAATTCTACTAAAATGGACAGATACTTTGCTGGGCAGGACCTCTCTTTCCCATCATCTCTGTTTTGAGTACTCCTGCAGATCTGTATGGATGTCTGCCCTGAAGAGCCATTTCTAGGCCCTTACTTGAATTTCCAGAATGAAAAGTACAGTAGCCTGTATTGGAAGCTGTAGCTTGTTTTTAAAGGTTTTTCTGTTATTTCTATGCAATAAAAAAAAAGGGCATGGTTTATAAAAGAACATGGAAATTCTCAGTAATTCATGGGCAAAGCTATTTTTTTTTTCCATATGCTCCAGATACCACAGCTACAAAGGCTCCAGACTTGCCAATGCCAAGGATAGTCTGTGATGTGTGGCATTCCCAATAACGATTGTGGAGATGGCTCAAACTCTTGAAAAGGATTAAAACCCTCCCCAAACCACCAACCCCTTATCTCCCTCAATTCTGGCTAAGTCATGGCAAACTCCCAGTTTTGTGACATTCTGATCTTCTTGCTGAGATACCAAAACCCTTTCCTTTGTGCTTTGTGTATTTGTTATATGCTTGAATTCCAACATGTTTTAACAAGGGCTTGATCAGCACAGTACCAGGTCAATCATTAAGATTTCCTGAGAAAGTTTTTCCTTTCTAATTTGAAACACTGTTTTCCACATGATGTTACGAAAACCTTAATATTTCTCCATAACAGTAGTAAGGTTCCTAGGTGTTTGAATAATCGCCTTAGTGACTTCTAATTTTCTTCCTGCCAAACACCATGAATACAGGTGCTCTCCTGAGAGATGCTATATGGAACTAAAAGGGAACTGCCACCATTTTACAAGGGTGAGGCTTCAAAACAATCTATGAATTTGTCTTTTTTTTAAAACTTTCTGTGACCCAGTGGGAAGCCTGCACTGGAGAAGGCACTTGCCTCTTAGGCTGCAGTGCCAAACAAGTGCTAAAAAAATGACTGTTAAAAAATTACTGAAAAAGCCACTGAAATCCTGAGCAGAAAGCTCAAGAACAAGTGGTGGCACAAGGGAAGACTCACACCCTTCCCTTTCTTCCATTTTCTTTTGCAAGTAACTATATAAAAAAGCCATCACATTAAGAAAAACCTACAGATAATCTTGCCAAGAAATGTGAAACACACCACGCTGTGTCTAACAGACCCTAGCATTGAAAACCCGTTTTGTAGATCCTGCGTTTCCTAGCTTCAGGTCCTCTTTTTAACTTCTTTTACATTCTGATTTTGAAGTATCTTTTCTCAGGTCTTAAAGAGTATTCAAGTACATACACTTGTGTTACTTCTTCCAGCAGGAAACCCATGGGTTGTCTCTCTTGCTACAATACAAACAGATTAGCAGATCATTTGAGGACACTTCTATGTTTTCATGTCTGGAACAGGAATCACAGAATAGAATCACAGAATATGCTGAGTTGGAAGGAACCCATTAGGATCATGGAGTCCAACTCCTGGCCCTGCTCAGCACAACCCAGGGGTCACACCATGTGCCTGAGAGCTTTGTCCAAACACTCCTTGAACTCTGTCAGGTTGGTGCTGTGACCACTGCCCTGTTCTGGTGCCCAATCATCCTGTAGGTGAAAAATGATATCCAGCCTATACCTCTCCTGACCCAGCTTCATGTAATTTTGAATGTGTTCCAGTTTTTTATTGTGATCCCATCCAAATACCTCCATGCTCTTGACAAAAGGCACTTCAGTACTGTTTTGTCCACAAGTTCTAAATTCTCCGCTCAACTGTTCCAGTCTATCTCAGCTCAATTTAGCACAGCTGCCATCAAGAAAAAGCTGATGATTACCACAGGAAAAAACCCAAAACATTTGAGACCATCCAATACTCATAGGTGCCAGAAAACGCAATTAAAACTTGCCTTGGTTGAAATTCATACAAGGCAGCAGTGCGTTCTGAAAATCTTTAAGGTGAGTGATGGGAAACAAGCAGTGGATTATCTTCACTGTAGCACCTGGGATCCAGTCCCTGAACCACACAGATGACAGACAGCATGGGGGTTTCATGCTAAGTGCAAATTACACTCTAAACTGTTGGAGTATGCATATCTGAATTTAAGAAAAAAAAAAAAAAAGAGAAAAATGGCAACAGTCAAATCATCCTCACGTCTACTCTGAGACCTCTTTGAAACAGGCCTTGCCTCATATGAGGAAACTTTAAGACAAATCCTGAGTCCAAAACCAAATACCCAGGGAAGAATAATCCAGGGCAACAAAATCCAAACTTAGGAAAAATGCCATCATAGCTACAACACACTTAAGCAGCAGACTAACATGAACCAGCTGATCCTACCTGGAAAGCCAGGCCAGTTACATTTAACAGTATCTTTTAAATAATACTGATGCTAGTTGCTAGTTTTGATTTTAAGACAAAGCAAGCCTTAAGAAAATACTACCTGGAACAAGAAAAACAACAAACTGCACTTAACAAAAGTGCAGAAGTTTTTATTATACTGTAGTTTAAGAAACACCCAAAAATGCCCTCAAAATACTTGAATTATGCCTATTAATCAATGCAGATCAAATGCAAAGGTAAATTCTGCTTATGAGTGGTGGAAAGACAACACCTTTTTCTAAAAGACTTTCTTGATGCAAACTTTACCCCTTAGGCAATAGAACAGTTTCTGTCAGATGTCAGAGAATATATCTCTTAATTCCACCACTCTCAAAGACAACTGGTGGGCAAAGGAAATTTTGAAAATCTGGCCACAGAAAACATTAACTGTATCTGTTAATGCTGACTTCTCTTCACAATTCCTTTTGGATGTTCATAATTACATAGAAGAAAGTTGGAATTTTTTTCTCTTCCTTTTTGAATGATATTTTCACTTTTGACTGTCTTAGACTTTAAGCTACTTGCAGTAGGAATTCTGCTCTCCATAATTACAGTGGAAATTCAGGCCTAGCCAAATTAGGACACTTGGCTATTGCCTCAATATATTTCTATGGCTAAATCACTGTTTTCCTTTGATCTGCTGAAGGATTCACATGTGAAATTGCTATAGTACCATGCCTCCTTCTTTTCAGTACTAAAAATAAATGCTTTAATCACTTTATTTTCCCCACTAAGTCACGTGTGCCTGTAGGACATCACTGTGGACTTGGCAGCTCAGTCTCACCTGAAAGCATCCATTTTAAGTTTTCACTTCTCTTCAAATAAAACACCAAAAATACATTCCCAATCCTTAAATTGAAATCTTATGAGATTTTGAAGATGTTATTACCTAGAAGTGAACCAGCTTTGGGGAAAGCCCTGGGGTCTTCTAACATATTTCCAGTGGCATCCAAGAGTTTGGGCAGTTTTTAGCTGCTCACATTCTTTCTGATTTAACAAAAGTGGAATAAGCATCAAAGAAACGCTGAGCAAGAAACTCAGAAGTGGACTACAAAAGCTTACCAGAACTTGCTATGAATATTTTGGTTTGCAAATCCATCTGGAAATGGATCGAAAGGTGGATTTCTTCTTGAGAGGGTCTAATTTCTGACAAGGAAGTTTTCCCTGACAGTATTTTGAAATGTCTGCCTTAGCTGAATGAAAAGGAGAGAGGGTACCTGCCAGGCATTTTTTACCCAGTACTCTCCAGGACACTGGAGGCTGTTCTTCCTTGTTTGAAAACCAGCTGTATCTATCCTGATTCCAGAGCTTTCTCATAGCAGCTTGAGAGAGTTTCTTGTTTATGTAGATGAGAGGTTCTGAAATTAATCTCCTCCATATTTTAATTCCCACAAAGACTTTAAAAATGAAATTTCATTTCATGTCAACAGCACCTGAGTGCAGTGGTAACTCATGGGATGGTTTAGGTGAGATTCAATTTTAAAATATTTTCTTTCCATAATACATGGCAGAAGCTGTGAATTTTTTCTTAAGACGTATAATGTGCCATACACAAATGTTCCTACTCCAGACTAGAAATGAGTAAGCTCATAGTAATAGCAAGTGCATACAGCAGACAGACTTTTGAATGATTAAAAAGAAGTGATATTTTTTATTTCTATATAGACTTGCCTCTTTCAGCTAGAAAACTCTCTGCTGGAAAGCCTTAAGTAGCCCAAGGGAGGTATGTAATGTGCTTCTGTGAAGTTTACCTGCAGCTGCACAAATGCTTCTCCAGCTCTTCCTGCACCTAGGAGGGAAACTAGATCTGCTCATCAACAGCCATGGAGGGGTGGGAAATCATATGTACCCATATACAAAACAGCCTTTCCAACACTGACAACTTGTTCATGGGATCAAACTGGTTAACAATTGAGTACTGACTTGGAAATGAATGTAGAGATTTAATTTTTTCTTTCTCTCTCTCTTTTTTTTTCTTTTTTTTTTTTTTTTAACTTCCCACTCACCTGAATAAACCCACCGTTAAAGCACAGTAGTAAATGAGACCTGGCCCACATACATTCTATTTCAGGATACGGGCTTTCCAATCCTTTAAAAAGTAGGACTATCCCACAATTAACACAACATTTGCTGCATTTATTCAAAAATTCAATTGTTATTTTCAACTGATGCTGAAATGTTAAAAGATATTTAAAAAATATTTTACTGCTATCCCTGAACACGCTGTCATAAGACACCGTTTCCACAGTCAGACAGAAGAAAAGTAATTCTCATGTTTGAATGATTTTTTAAAGCTACATTGTTTAAAGTATATTGTATTAACTTTTTTTCTAGACATAAGCAAAAGAACATTTCTCCTAATTTGCTGTTGACAAAGGAGAGCAACCCATTAACCACGTTACTATGCTTTTATCCCAAAACCATTCTTTGTAAGAATTGTAGCTGTTTATCAACTAAAATCTCAGACTTCTCTCAGAAACAATTAAATGGAAATATCCTCAGTATCTACAGCTGAACCTCAAGTGTATCATAGATAGTTTAATTTTTCTTTGATTTTATGTTTGGGAGTTTTGGGTTTTTTGCTTTGTTTTTGGGTTTTTTTTTTTTTTTTTTTGTTTGTTTTTTGGTTTTGTTTTTAAGAGGAAAAGAGTGTGTTGTTTGGAGGAAGAGTTATGATGGTGTTTCTGATGTGGTGTTACCACTGAAACACAGACTAACAGGTCTGTTATTCACAAACACACTGTAAATTACACTGAATTACAGGTCTTGGGAATGTTGGGAGCTGCTCTGCACTTTGAGGTTACAGCTGAAGGTGGGTGTGCAGCCAGCTCCTCATGCTACAGGGACAGCACCTTTAAGCATCTCAAAGCTACCTACTAATTAAAAAAAATTATCATTTTAAGCTCTCTGCCTTGTTTTGCATTCAATAACTTTCCAGCCCCTCTTCCTATAAGACTGGAGGCAATACAGTGCTGCTGTCACCCCCTCAGCAAACAGGAGGTACCTGCTGTCCCTCCACCTCCCTGTTAGTGAAATAGAACTGCTTCTTCACTGGGCTGCCAAGCAGAGCTCAGCTTACAGAGAAAGTTGACAGAGCTGTGAAATCAGGACAGGCAGGACCTAACTTTGACAAACATGACAAGAATTATTCAAAAGTCAGCAAAAAAAAGAATTGCTTCCATGGCTTCATGTCTGTGAAAGCTGGTTTTTCTTCACACCAACTGCCAGAGGCTGCCGATGCCAGATTTATGTGGTGCCTTTCTGCCAACTAGCTGAAAATAATATGCCTTTTTGTTTCCAAAAGTGAAGATATGTTATGGTGCCTCATTTTGTTCTGATGGGCAAAACACCCTTCCTTACATTTCCAAGCCAGCACAGGCAGGGTTAGCCTGTGATAAACAGGAGGCTAAGTAGACACCTCCTCTTTTGTTTTCATTTTCTAATATTGCTTTCACCACCTTGGAAGGGGTAAAAATAATATCACCCAAGACAAGAAGAACAAGATGGGAGGGAAATACAGTTTAATTGACGACACAGACCTCATGCAAGTAAAGGGAAATTAATTTTTAAATCAAGAGAATCTGATTTCAGGCCAATTTGGAAACCAGAGCAGATCAATGGTTGCCTTAAACTGGATGAGTCAAATTCTTCATTTTGTTTTAAAGAAAAAAAAAATGTTGTATTGACTCAACACTGAGCCCATACAGCATTGAGATGAATCCAAAACCATGATGCATTAGCAAGCAAAAGATTATGATGTCACCACAAATGTTATGAAGTCAATATTTCCAAAACATAAAAGCAGAAAAACAGATTTACAGGAATGAGATGGGCCAAGTTAGAACTTTTATCTTTTTTTCTTATTTTTCCTTTGAAGAATAGTAAATAAATCTGTCCAATTTGCCATCAAAATGCTTGTTTTCTATATTGCTTATTGACATAACATAAAGAGTATATAAAATGGAATGATTACAGGTTTTAGAGTAATTTACTTGACTGTAATAATTCTGTGCATCTGTTTTTCATTTTCAATTTTGTGCGTATCAGTAGTGTGCTATTTTCATTTAGCTGTACCTCTGGGATACAACTTTCTGCTTCTATCTTTAGTCCTGGTATAGTCATTTTATGGTAAAAGGGATGGGGTGGAGGGGAGGAACAAATAATAGGTGAAGCTGCAGCAAATGGCACAAGGATACAGTCCCTTCCTGGAAAGAGGATTTTGTGGCGAACCATTTCTCCCATAATGCATCCCACAGACCATATATCCACTAGAACAGCAGAGACAGGGAAGTGAAGAAGGAGGAAAAAAAAGCAGTTAACTACAACATTTCACTCCTAAAGGAGGGGAAAAAGAGCAGGTTGATCAGAACAGTACAGTTTGTTTTGTGGTTTTCTTGGGTTTCTTTTACAAGTCTCACCAAAAGCTAAAATAAGTAACTAAATAAATAAAAGCTGTGTCAGTCAACTCAACAGCAGTTAGTAACAACAGTGGAAAAAGTTTAAAATTAACATTTTGGGTAAAGGTCTAGAGCTAGCAAGTAAAGATCAAGTAACAACTGCACAGACCCATGTTATATACTGAATGTATGGCTAAAAACCAACTCCTTCTTTTTTTTTTTTTTTTTTTTTTTAGGAAAAAACTCAAAACAACCAGATAATGATAGTCTGGAATAAAACCTACTTGCACAGTTTCACAGTTTCTAGGCTTTGTTCTCCATCACTGAGTCTCTCTGCAGCAGCTGACAAGAGGTTCCAAATGGAACTGCTCATACAAGTAAAGGCCATATGGACAAATACCACTCTTAAAGGTTATTTAAAACTCCTCTTCCAGGATCTGTACCTATGTCCTATCTATAGGTACCGATCTAGGTGTATCTGCCTGTACCTCCATACCTGGAGAGCGTGACCTGAGTGGACTCTGTTTTGTGCTGTGTAGGTAGTCAAAATAAATGCTATAACAAAAGCTCCAAAGGACAAATATCAACAAGACTAAGAGCATTTCCTATTCCAAATCCTGCCTTCAGCTTTTAGATGAAATATGCACAGTTACCTTAACTGCTTGACTTGAATAGGTTTGTTTTTTTTTTTCCTTTAAGTCTTTAAAGAAAAAATGCTGGATAGATAGTGACACAGTACTCACAGAAAAAAAAAATGAACAAACCTGTCTTCCATGTGAAGAGGAAAAAACTGTTTTGAAATGCTTTAAAAGACTATGTTGTTTCTGAGCCTGAAATACTTATTTTCTGGTCATGTTTGACCTACACAACCAGTTTTCTCCTCTTTTTCTTTCCCTTTCTTAACCTTCAAAGCAATCCAAAACAAACCAAAGAAACAAACAAACAACTCATTTCTTGGTAAAACAAAATAAAAGTGAAATGTTCCATTTGGGAAAAGGAGGGTACAGGTATCAGGGGCATGGGACAGCAAAAGCATGCCTGAGGCAGTGGCAGAGTTTTCTTCCTAGTGACAGTTTTGGGACCTTCCATAGAAGTGCAGCAAACTGGTGATGCATCTTTAGCCAACCAAGTGCAGAAAGAAAATGAAAGCAGTGAACAGTCCTTATTCAGGCAGTGTATGTAGTCAGAGGGGAAAAAAGTCATGGAGCTTCAGTAATGTGGCAGCATAGGCCAGAGCAGGGAAGCAAAGAACAACCCTTCCTGTTGACTTCCTTGGGAGCTGGGTCAGAGCCTCCAAGCAGAGCAGCTCCTCTGACAGCTGAGCTTCATTTTTAAACATTTTGTTTTCTTCCTGCCTTTATTTTGGCTTTGTGCAAGTAAGACAGGATCATTCATCTTAAGCCAGATTCATTGCCCAGGGAAGTCAAAGGAAGTCTCTCTGTTAACTTCAATGGGCATTTGATCAGGACCCTTGGATGTGGCAAACATTAGAACTTTCCCAGCTGTGTACTTCATCACAAAAGTGTCTCTAACTTTTTCTTGGTGCAGTTTTAATCATGTGAAAAGAAAATGCTCTCTCTGTCCTTTCATGGACAATAACAACAACAGTAATCCTAATCATCTGCTAAATGTCTGGAGGGGAAAAAAACCAACAAAAGATTTCATTTGACAATAGAAGAATTCTGGATATTGACTAAAGAACTATCTAAAGAGTGCTAGTTCAAATTTCTAATGGCACTTAGCAAAAATTTCAAATAAAATACTTTAAGGAATATTCCTTTTTTTTCCAAAATTATTCTCTAAGCTAAGAATATTTGTAATAATAATATAATAATAATATTATAATAATAATAATAATAATAATAATAATAATAATAATAAAACAACACAACAACAACAACAACAACAACACTTATTTTTAGACTTTGTATTAAAATTTATACTTTAAACTCATAAACATTATAAATAATTCATACAGGGACTTGCTAATTTCAGAAAAGGTTGTGTGATGATGTTTTTAGTAGAGCTGAAGTCATGGAATCAGCTCCCAAAATCAGTTTCACTGCCCTTTACAGGATGCAGTTGGCTGTTAGCAAATATTCTGCAGGTCAGCTAACGTCCTCAACATAAATCAAGTAGGACACTTTCTAATAAATTCCTGGTCATGTCACATTTGCTGTATTTGCCATCAGAAAGTCTCCTCAAACAGAAAAATAATAGCTTTGACTGCAACATCTGAGCACAGAATATTCCCTCCTTCCCTGCCTGGTTTACTTGGCACTCAGATGCAATTCTCAGTTTTGTAACAAAAGGAGAACAACTTAAAAAGTTTTCCCTTAGCTTAGCAAGCACCCCCACCTGCTTTTCACAATGTTTCCAGGAACCAAGATCTCTCTCAGACAATTCAGAGGAATATCCTATTTACTTCTAGGGACATTACATACAAATTATATGTTTTGTTTCAGGGGTTTGTTTTTGTTTTTTTTTCAGTTTCAGCTTTTTCCTCTTCTCTGCAATTCTACTTTCCCTTAAAAAAAAACCACAACAAACTCAAGCAGCAGAATTTATGCCTAGATCTTGACAAGATGAAACCTGTCAGCAAAATCTGGGACTTTGTCAAATTTATCATGAAGAAGGAATTAATTCCTGAAATTCAGATCTAGCTCTGGATTTAGTGAAATTCTGAAAGGGCTAGGATTTGCTATTTCAGCTTGAATTTCTTGTTCCTTCAAACAATTCAGAGATCCAGACTCAAATTCAGAACACATCACTCATTTAGCAGTTCCTGTGGTTCCCAAATTGTTTCACGGCCACAGAAGAAAATTATATTCTGGCCAAAACGAGCTGACTGTAGTTGTAACTTCAAGCATCACTAAGAATCACTAAGTTTCCTGTTATTCTGCAATCCCACCCTGGTAAGTTCACCAGCAGAGCATCCCAAAGACATTCTGTAGCTGCAGTTCGCAACAAGGAGGAACTGCTCTAAATCCAGGTGTCATTTCCCGTCATTTCCCATTACATTTCCTGTCCCTCCTCTGGGTCTCCCTTAGAGTGGTGGAAGCAGAGCCTGCCCTAGAGGGGCAGTGACACTGCAGCCCTACCGTTCTCCTTGTAGCCCATTCCCAGGATGACCTCCGGGGCTCTGTAGTAACGTGTCACCACATACGGGGTCATCATGAAGCTAGTGCCTGCAGTCCTGGCCAGGCCAAAATCCAGAATCTTCAATGTGCAGTCAGATTTTACTACAATGTTACTTGGTTTTAAATCCTGCAAAAGACAGTGAAAAAACCCCATGTGAGTGTCCTTTATAAAGCCAGGCAAAGCTGTGATACAGACAGGTACTTTAGGTCACTTTTCAAATACTCTTTCCCTCTTCTAACCCAGTTACTATCAGAAATACTTGGAAATATACAGCAAACCCTTACTATTGTTTCTCTAGCAAACTATTCTGGAAGTTGTTCTACCTCAGCATACTGTGGGGCTTTACCTGGAAAACAGGAGACTACTGGCATTAAATTAATTGCATTTAGCAGATCAAGAAACCAGGATTAGTATCTGAGTGCTGTTTTGATTAGATTATTTTCCCTTAATGCTGTGAACCTGATCAAGACATTCCAACTGCACATGTGGAAATACCTTAATGCTTCATTTATAATAATTAAACTCATCCTTTGCTGGATGACTATCTGGTAGCCATATCTATAACCCTCTGCTAAACACAGGACATGCCAAGAAAGGAGAATTTTGTAGAACAACATCCACTTTGTAACCTACTTTATCAGCCTTTCTTTTCTTTAGGAAAACTTTTTTTTTTTTTTTTTTTTAATGTGGAAATTCCATATTAGTAAAACCACTTTTCAATAAAGACGTTAAGTCAGGATATTTTCAATCCATTGAGAATTCCCTCCTGCTCAAAGTGACAGGACCTGTTCCCCCCCTGCTATCAACTATCACACACCCACAGCCAGGTACCACATCCTTACCAGGCACAGCACTGATGTAGAAAAGCAAAATGAGAGGATGCATTTAATACAGACTCAGCAGCCTTTCCATTTGTTTCAGCACATATAAATGATGGCAAATGCCAATCCCATATCCCCTGACCTCCAACTGTGGCTCTTATGTTTATATTCAGTGTACTGGGAGACAGGGCTTTGATCCACAGTACACAAGAGAGTCAACTAGCATTTAAAGTCTTCACAATCATTTCATATGCTGCCTTAAGTTTTAAGCCAAAGGCCCCTTACCCTGTGAATTATCCCTGCAGAGTGAAGATGCTTGATTCCACAGAGCATTTGGTACAGAAGGTAAGACATTCGCTCATGGTCCAGCTCCATCTGAATGACCTGGCACAGGTTGGCATCCATTAACTCCATTACCAAGTAACTGAATGGAAAAGAAAAGCCACAGAGTTACTTTTTTGTGTTGGAGAAAAATCACAGCATCATCTCAAATAAGTAACAACACCTTTTTTTGCTTCAAAGTTCACTTTATTTCTGATGACTGGGAGTAACACAGCTGGAGACTGGGCCCACTAACCACAGACACCATTCTTTTAGCACACCAGTAAAACTGGTGGATTATTTGCCCTTTTTTGGGGTGTTCCCCATGACAGAGACTATACCCTATACAGGCAATATATCAGGCAGCACCACACAGAAATGCAAAAAACCCAAAAGACCCACAGCCACCAAATGATGTAACTGCTCAGCCTTCAACCACTGCAAAGATGGCTGCCACAGTACACACAGGAATCTGAGATAAACAGGTGTCTGAGAGGGTAAAATATGCATCCCCATTGCAAAACTCCTCCAAAAATCCTCATAAGCTTGCACGGCTTCACAAAATTCTCATTAATTGGTTACTGCTGGTATTAGACTGCAGAATAGGAACACATTTGCATGCAATGTATATTAATATATAATGTATAGGAAGATGAAAGGAGAGCAACAATATGAAACAGAGAATACTTAAAATTTCATTCACAGCAGGTTTGTACTAGGCACAGTAGTGGTTATGATGCCTTAAGTTTTAGCTTTTATATTTTTTAGATTCTGTGCTGGTTTAGTGGGTAGTTCTGGGTTTCATATTAAGTGCTACAAAGCTCTTCACAGAGTAGGTAGACAGAACAACTCCTTTTCTAGCCTGGGACCAAGGACAACCAATACAAATTTCAGGCCCAAGAACAAAACCAACGGTGAAGTGAAAAGAAAAAACAAGGATGGAGCTTCATAACCTGAAACTGTAATTGGACAATTGTCTCCAATATGCTAATGGACCAGAACTTATCAAAGTGTGAGACCTTGTTACTGGTTGTCCATTTTGATGCATCTTGGGTGTGGCCCAGCTGGGCTCTTGTGCTGCCCACGTGTGTCCATTGAGGCCTTTCAATAAGTACCTACTTTATCCTTTTGCTCTGTCTGGTCTCTGTTCCAGGTCAGCCTCTAGAAGGCATCAGTTGTCCAGCAGGGCAAGGTTCCAACAAAGATGCTGATTGTCTTCTACCCCTACCCCTAGTTCCCCAGGCAAATAACATTATGGAGACAAAAGTCATATCACCACAAATATGAAACCTGGTGTTTTTCACCCTAAGTTGTCAAAAGAGCTCTCAATATGGGAATCCAGAATATTTTTCTACCCACTAGACTCACACTACCTTTTTTAGAGGGGGCTATAACCTTTGTATTTTGCTGAGTTACTGCAATCAAGGTACACCATAATGCCCTACACATCCCTAAAGTGTTAGTTTAATTACCACCCCTGTTACTTACACATCCTGGAACTCCTCCAGAGATTTTTGTGGCGTGAAGACATTTAATAAACTGATAATCTGAAAAGCAAAGTAAGACAAAAGAATAAAGAAGTGATCTACATAATCAGTTGAATCTATTTTGAAGTGTGTTAAAGGATAAATTTTTTTCACTGCTCTTATAACATTTAACACTGCTCATATTAACATTCACACTTTATGGATCAGTAAAAAATTGGTAACATTCAAAATAAAATACAGTGGATCTCTCAGATTTCTCTAGGTGCACTTGAAATCATCTGAAAGAAGGATAACCAGTGACAAAGCAAAGTGCAAAGGGTGAGACATTCCTCTCACGTTTGGAGTTACAGGCTTGAAGACCAACTTCAGCTCAACCTAGCACAGCAGGTCTTTGTGCTACAGCCAGAATTTTCTTATTTATGAGGAATGCTAATTTGAGGGGACAAATAATCAGGGACCATCCTATTAAACAGTAGTCCTTCCTTCTCTCTGACATGGCCTCAGTTCCTTTGAGGGCACATACATGCACATGCTGGCTAACACAAATTCCATCAAGAGAGGCACAACTTTTCAGTAGAAAGAAGCACTTTGAAACAGAGACACCCTGAGCAAAGACATCTTGCATACTTCAACTCCTTTTGTCCTCTCTCTTATTTGGTTAGCATTATTGTTTCATTGCAAATAGGCTGGGCTGCTGAAAGACACTGGTAAGAATGTGTGAAAAAGAATAGAGGAAACAACGTGACTTCACAGATCTGGATTTCCCATTTTCCCTCTGTACAGGTAACAGAGGTAGATTACACCAGCACTTTTTCTACAAAGGCAACATCTGAAGGTCTCCCTTCCCACCTCCATCACCTCTTTAGCCTTTCTAACAGAAATTGTTCAACATTCTTTCTCTTTACTCCACATATTATGATTGAATCTTACCTCTGCAAAGGTGCCTTTACAATCCCCTCCCTCCTTTGCACTTCTCTGTACAGACAGATTAAAGCTCTAACCCAATCCGTGTGGTGCTTTTAGCAGCTCTAATGCACCACGTTTAAAATTATGTATTTAAATAATAATAGACAGCTACTACTGCCCCTCTGCTTTTTCCAGTCCATTAAGAAACTTCCCACTCATCCCTGTATTTTTAAATCCCCCTGCACTGGGCTGGCTGAGGGTAACTTCCACCAAGTCAACAGGGAAGAGACAGGAAAGTCTGGATCAACACAGTGGGAATGCAAGGAAAAAATCACTGCTCAGAAGTGAGGCAGAGGACACCATAGCATCAAGTCCTCTGGTTTACCATCTTAGGGTCAGTCCTTTTCACTTTCCATGTGATTAAGAACAAGTGTAAAATGTCCCCTTACATCACATTTTTTTTAAGCTCATTTATTCTTTGCATAAGGAGAAAGAGTCATTGAAAGGTCTGAGGGATGCATAAACACTGCAAACATGAAAAGAAGGGGGCACACAGATATGGCAGCAGGAAATCTAGAAGGTGGAGGAAAATTAAATCCCTGGGACAGCCCTTTACAATGCAACGTGGCAAGCCTACATATTTCACTACAAAAAAGCAAGTTGATACAGTGTCAGGCAGATAGTTCTAACAGATCATGGTTAAAAGTAACATACAGCCCTGGAATAACACTCCTGGTGCAGCACAGGAATATTTTCATTCATTATGGATACTAAATGATATACAGTAGTGTGGTAGCTAACACCTGGTCTGGAAGCCTCACAGTTATAAATAATCTTAATTATAATTTTATAACTGAAATATAACTGATTATATAACTGCTTTAATTATATAACTCAACCAGTCTGGGCTGTTGGGGAGCAGGTCTAGGTCGTTGGGGACACAGGCAGCTGCTGGCTGGTTGGTCTGGTGGAAACTAGTTCAGGCAATCAGGACTGACTGCAGGGATCTTCAAAGCTGTGTAAGGAGAAGAGCACTCAATAAAAGTTGGCTGTTGTCCCATGGACCTCAGTGTGTTCAGCCATGTGCCTGTCTCAGAAACTGTGAGACAGTAGATGGTGCAAGAAGCAGGAAAGTCTAGAACAATCCCAGTTTGGCACAGCTTTTAAATAGGCACATGGAATACTCTCAGTCCCTCCTGTGGGCATCTAGTACCAGACAGAGAGTAACCCTTGAGCATAATTTACTTCTAATTTCTTCCATTTAAAAAGGAACACAACAAAACAATTTCCTTTCTAACACAGCAATGCACATGCCATTTCTCCTGCTGAAAACTTACATTTTTATGATTCACACACTTCATGAGGACCAGCTCCCTGTAAGCTCTCTTGGCATGAGTTTGGTTCTGAAATGGTCTGCTGAGCTTCTTAATGGCCACGTTTCTGTCAAGGACGGCATCATATGCAGCACTGCAGTGATGACAAACACAGGGGTTATACATCCAGCACTTCTCAAGGCAAGTTCCTGAACCTCAGGTCTACCATTTCTTATTTTTTTTTACTGAGAAAAATACTGGGAGAAAAGGAGAGAGTTTCTAGTAAAAAAAAAAAAAAAAGAGGAAGCGATCAAAAGAAAACGTAGCACCACATCAGCAGAAGACAACATACACCACTACTTCTGAACTCCAGTTCCACTGGAAATTAACACTTATTTCAAGGGGTGAGGGGAAAAATTAAGCAATTTCGGATAAAAATACAATAAAAACTGGATGAGAAAGAAGTTGTTTCATAAAGCAACTCTGTGCCTGGCTACAGCAGAAAAGGCTCTTGCTTTTTCTGTCGCAGTTAAGAACATTTTAACAATGTGGCTCAATGACCAAGTACCTACTCATCTAAAATGAAGTTTATGTTTTCTTTATGATATTTCTAATGGAATAAAGTTATTTAGTCATTCTTTGAGACCATATAATCCAATTCCAGTAACATACCAAGAAACAGAACCATTTCACAAGGTTTTTTTACTGATTACTGGTAACAAAAAAATTTGCTACATATGACAGTTACAACCTTTCAAAATGAAGAAATACATTTATTGCAAAATGAACTTTTAAAGCTGGGGCCCTAAAATGCTCCTTAGACTTTTAAAAGATTTTTAAAACCTTTATAACCCTTTTTTTGGTGTTACATTATATGTATTTGAAACACTTATTTTGGTGGTTCAAATCTGACTGCATAAATTCTGACTTCTAAATATGACAAAGCACACTGAGTTCTAGAAGCATTCCCAAAGGGACAGCATCCTCAGACCCTCTTCCTGATTTTTCCTTTTACCAAGAAAGAGGAAAGGCATGGCATGAGTTTTCTGCTAGTCCATGAAAAGTAACAGTGATAAATCAAGAGGAAGAGATAAATCAAACCAACCATTGTTCTAAAAATTGTTTTTTTAACCATAAAGTAAATATTTGGAATCCTGGAATCCTTCAAGTTTTTTTCTCATTAACTCTTCTTTAACTAACTGCAGATATTCAGTGACAGAGGCTAATTATCCAAGTTGAGCAGAAAGCACACAAGCATCAGAAGCTTAGTCACAAAGCCAACAAAAATGTACAGCTGTTCAAAATAGGTATGAAAATGTTGGCAATGTTTGTCTGGGAAACCATACAAGAAGAGAAGAATGAGAAATATTGAATTCCCTCTACATCTGCATAAATAACACACCAAATGCACCCCACAAATAAGAACAATTGTTTGCTAAAGGTGATGAGGAGTTTTGCAAAGATTACTTTTAGGACTCATTTAGGAAGTCTTCTATGGGTGGGTCTAAGGAAGTGATCTTTCCATGGCCGCATCTGGAATTCTGGGTTGTACTCCAGGCTCCCCAGTATAAGAAAGATAAAGGCAGGTGCAAGGCCACTGATGAGCCATGTTTATTAGGGACTGGAACATCTGTCATACAGGGAGCTGCTGAATGAATTAGAGTTGTTTAGCCTGGAGAAGGCTTAGGGTGGATCTTATAAATTTTCTTAAGTATCTGCTGGGAGGAGTAAAGAAGATGAAGCCAGAGTCTTCTAGTGGTCCTGAGCAATCTGTTCTAGCTGACTCTGGGCTGGACCAGGTGTGCTCCAACATCATCCATTCCATCAGTTGGTAACAATTCTTTACTCTCCTACTCGTGAATAAGGCATGTAACTTTCATGACCCAGCTAATACCCTGCTAGTCACATGCACAAAGATACTGCACTCACCAGCTGAACAGCTTAGGTGACAAGGCTATCAGAGAGCCAGCCTGACTTGATTTCTCTCTAGCCACAGAATTTCACCCATCTAAACCTTTTGTTAGGAGGAACGTGATGTGTGATTTACAGCCTAACAGCATGTAGCAGAAAGCAAACCTCCTGTAGCAGCTGTGAGAATCGTGTCTCTCATTCTGATGTAGTTCAGCCACAACAGAGCATCATAGAGGCCACAACTAAAACTCCCCTTTAATTCTATTAAGAAAGAATTGAACGAAATAAAATGCAAAGTCCAAGGATTTAAAAAACCACGATCTTTCAACAGTTATATATTTTGTCTCTATTATTCATGGGTATATACTGCAAATATACTTCAGCAGCTCAGCTAATCCATATTAACTTGATCACCCAACTCCTTTTAGGATAAGAGGTCTATGTAAGACTCATCTGAGCTGTGTAAGAGTACTGTGAATCATTTTAATAATTTTTTTTTTCATATTTTATTCTCATTAAATACATGAGAAAATTACTGACTAAAAGTTAGAAAACAGTGAAAGTTTGTCTGGGCAAACATTTTCCTCAGCTTCTGATCTCTGTTTGCTTTTCTGAATTTTCTCACTCTGTCAAAGCAACAGACAAAACATCAACCTAAAATCAGAAAACCAAAGGCTTCTTAAACACTTGGCTTTTATGATCAATTCCTGGTCCTTTGAATACCACAGAAGAACTGAAGTAATCCTTTGTAGAGAGATATTTACTTTGAGACACAGGGATCTTGACTGTAATTCTATCATGGTCTGCTATCAAACAGAAGGAGTCCAACTACTTGACAAATTCAATACATAAATTCATTGCACTGGGTAAATCCACAGTCCTGATGTTTTTTTTCTGTGTTCACCAGAAAGAAGCTTTTGTTTACAGCCAGCCAGCTCTGCTCTTCACTACAATGAAATTACAGATACCAGATGTAGGTCCTCTCTCTGCTATTGCTGCACAAAATCCTCACCTTGGAACACCAAGGTTAGCATTGATGATAAGCCTTCTTTAGACAAACTTCAATCACTGGCAGAAGAGTGGCTGTATAAACACATGGCTCCAGGGATCAGGAATAAGAGAGAGAGTAATGAGTGTCTGCGAACTGTGATGGAAAGGCTGAGTATGAAAGTCACTCTAAATCTCAAATAAGAGACTGGACTTGCATCTAAAAGAGTTTCTCTGGAAACTCTATCATAACACCTCTCACTCAACTGTGAATTTATTTTTTAATTTATACAGTTTCTGGGTTTTTTAGCAAGGAGTCTAAATTACCCCAGTCTTATAAAAAAATGATAGCTTTACTGCAACATGAGCTCAGAAAAATCCTCAAAGTTTACTACCATGTCTCTGACAGCCTGTACAGACAAAAAAGGCAGTAAATAAACTCTTTCCCTATAAATTCTCTTTACAGTTAGTTTGACATGGTAAATGTTAGTATTAAAAATGCCTTTTAAAACTGTAAATAATTTGAAACAAACCTATTTAGCAGAGATTAAAAAAAATAGTGAATGTAAATTCATGACTACCAGGAGATATATGTAATTACACCTATTTAACAAGGCTTTTTGCTGACTTCGGCAGGGAAAAAAATTAAACTCATCCTAGTCAGATTTACACAAACCCAGGTCATCATTTACCATTAATATTCTGTGTGAGCTGAATGATGTAATGATGATGGATGATCTGCTGTCAGGCGTTCATTTTAATACCTATTTTGAAAATAAATGGAAAACATTCTAGTTTCATGTCTAAGTTCCTATTTCAACAGACACTTACCGAAATAAATACTTGAAAATATTCTCTCATCTTTTCATCAATAGGGAAACTTAACATTTATCAATTCCATTTTAGTCTACCCCAGAACAGACTGTTAAACCCACAGAAAATGTATATTTTTTAAAGTCAGCTCTTAGAGATGGGTTCTTAGGATAATAAAGGACAACTTGAAAATCATATTTAACAAGAATTCTAATGATGGCTCATCTTCAAACATCACCAATATATGGAGCAGACCACCTTCCAATAGAAATGCTCAGATACACATCTAAATTTATATGCACAGATAGATAAAAAAAGAGCATAGATGGATGTATATATAAATCCTTTCCACAGTAATTTCTCTGTCTTCAAAGCCCTTGGTTTCATTTAACTATCAATATTGCAGTTTCTGTAGAAGTCATGTATAGGCACAAGAGCCAAATCTTTTTCCTGTATCAAACAAAATTTCTGTAAACATGGTTTATGAAGCTTTAACCATAAATTGTTTCAAGTGCTTTACCTTCTCTCTACTTGCAGTCCCCTTTCAGCCAAGTACTCCAACAAAAAAAGAGTGAAAATGTTATTTTGCTTTAAGCAAACTTTTCTAAGTGTTTTCTGGTTGGGTTTTTTGGTGGGTTTGGTTGCTCCTTACAGTGCCCTTATGTAACAGTCCAAATTTTAGAATGAAATTAGACTTTCTCATTCTTAACTTTTTTTTCTGCTCTTCACATATAACTTATGATTTTCTAAAGGTAGACATTCATGCAAAAAGTGTGTATTCTTCTCTTCAATAGTTAATTTTAAACAGAAAAAAGTAATTTCTGTGAAAATTTCTCTCCAGAAAATACATTTAAATATCGTGAATATTTAACAATAGACCAGTCAAAAAAGAAAAGAATTCCATACATGCAGCAGGATGCAGAAAATTTGCCCCAAGCAGTACAAGCAAAGACCACTGTAACAAAAAGCCTTTAAATGTCCTTATTAGGCTTGGAAGCAACCCTTTGTGCTAAAAGTCTAAAAAATATCCTATATGACAGTACCAAAGAGTTGCAGACCTGTTGTCAGGAATGGCTACTTTACTCTGGATCAGCTCTATTCCCTCTGAAAATGCAAAGAAATTGAGACCATACTCAGAGCTGATGCCAAAGAAGACCAAGACAGCTTCATAATGGATGACTGCTGCGCTTCTGTTGTTACCAGTTATGGTCCCAGCTTGGTTTTTGTGTGTTTCCATGAGCTCACAGCTTCTTGCAAGCCAGTGGAAACAGCTAGATTAGAAAATACTACCAAGCTGCCTCCCCAGCTGCAACACATGACAAGATTTTTTTACTATCACCAGATTCCAGTTTCACAGAATAAATAAATCAGTTGCCAAGGTTTTCCATGAAGTTCCTCATCACTGCAGATTTTACTCACTGGGCTCAAAATGTTTCTTCCTGCATTGCACAGAAACATGCGATCTATTATCCTGTGTTGGAATGAAGTAACGGGATAGAGGACTGAAGTCCCTGAATTGTTTAGGATTATCATCCCAGTCCTTGAATGTAAATTCAGCATTGCTGTCAAGATTAATAGTGAATTCTGGAGTGCTTAAACTTCAAAGATGTGCCATTAAAACTGGAGAATTTTTAGAAAAAAGTTCAAAATCCATGGCTCTATTTTTATATTTCAGCATTTTATCAGGAAAGACAGTTTGTCTCACTCATCCCCTCCCTAGCCCTGTTGCCCACACCACTTTGGATGCAGCCCAGGATGTGTTTGGCTTTCTGGGCTGGCAGTGCACTTGACTGGATCATGTCCAGCCTCTCATCCACCAGCACCCCCAAGTCCTTCTGGGCAGGGCTGCTCTGGATCTGTTCATCCCCCAGCCTGTGCTGGTCCCAGGATTGCCCCAGCCCAGGTGCAGCACCTTGTACTTGGCCTTGTTAAAGGTCAAAAGGTCATAAACCTGCAAATTTGCTGAGATGTACTTATCTCTTTGTCATTAATGAAGATATTAAACAACCCTGGTCCCAGTATGGACCTCTGAGGGGCACCACGTGTCACTGATGTCCATCAGGACTCTGACCTGCTGACCACGACCCTCTGTGTGCACAAAGGCTTTACAGAAGCCCAGACAAATTACATGTGAAACACTTCCCTTGGCCACTGATGGAGTCACTCCATCACAGAAGGCCATAGGGTTGGTCAGGCAGGACTTGTTCTTGGTGAATCCGTGTGGCTGTCCTGAATCACCTTCATTTCCTACATGTGCCTCAGCACAGCTTCAAGGAGGATCTGTTCCATGACCTTCCCAGGTAAAGAGGTGAGGCTGACAGTTCTCAGGGTCCTCTTTTTTATAATTTTTAAAGACAGGTACAAAGTTTCCCTTTTTCCAGTCACCTGGGACTTTACCTGACTGCCATGGATTTTCAAATACCATGGAGAGTGGCTTGGCAACTGCATCAGCCAATTCCCACAGTGCTCTGGGATGGCTCTCTTTGGGTCCCATGGACACATGTACATTCAGGTTCCCCAGTGGTCATAAACCTGATCTTTATTTACAGTGGGAGGGACTTTGCTCCCCCAACCTCCATCCAGCTGTCCCTCCACTGGAGAGGTGTGGGAAGAGATGTTGTCCCTGAAGACTGAGGGAAATGTTGAGTACCTCAGTCGTCTTCTGTCTGATAGGGGTGTCTATTACCTGTATCTTACATGCAAACACAAAGTCCAAGGGATTAGACAGTGTCATTGTCATATCCATAAAAGTCCAATTTTGAATCTGTATTGCTCATTCTTTTCCAACTACTACAGTCATTGCCTAAAATGTCAAAGCCAGCAGCCCTTTACGGGAAAGATAAACTTGGAAGCAGAATTCATTCATAATTCTAAGGATAGCTAGATCTGAAAAGCTCTCTGTGAAATCTATTTCACAATTCAGTCATGCTGAGAAAGCTCTTATCTGCCAAAATTTCAGATGGGAGGGTCTGAAGAAAGGTGTTTGTGCCATCACATATAAGACAATAAAAGAAGCGGCAGGGATAAAAAAGGATGGAACACTTATTTTAATAAACATATTTTCAAAAAAAGTTACTTATCTTTCTAATTGCATAAGCTGGTGATGCCCTAACAAGAACCATTTTGTAACCCACCAGATACCAGTTGTGCATATTGATGCAAGATAAAACTCTTCCCATAGTCATTTTCTCTCACAAAGACAGTGGGGATACAGGGATACAGTGGGAAAGGCAATGTGGAAACAGCTATAAAGTTCACACATTGCCTGGCACACTACTCAATGGGCTCCGGTTCAGTTTGCCAGGAGACTAAAATATTCATGAGGATGCTGAGTATGGAGCATGTTTACATTCTTCTCATCTGCATGTGCTCTGCTAATTCTTTGTGCTTGGCTCTGAAAGCCACTCACTCGCCTGTTTAATACTTTTCTGAACAGACTTGTAAAACCAGTACATTTTGGTCCTGAATGTCTCTTGTCACTAACTCACTACACCACTGCTAGCTGCCAGTAGCTTTTGTTAGCTGCCAGCCTAGAAAATTCAACCTGGCCAGCAAAAGGAGCCAAGTTTCTTTTCCATCCTGCTTCACAAGGACTCTAGACCAATACACTTTCTTTTACACACGAAGCATGTAAGAGATGACAACCTTATGGTTTCCAGAGTATCCTACACTACTCACTCTTGGCATGCTCAAGGACTTACCAAAGCCAGAGCAAAGTAAAAAACTGAAAAATGGACCAGAGCTGAGGGTGCCTATCAATATTCAGTAGCAGGAACCACATGGGCAAAAGAAGCTTCAGTGTGATTTGCAGGTAACCCGTATTAAGTAGATGTTTGCCCCACATCTGGAGAATGAGTATAAGACACTGAATTTGGCAAGAGATCTGACATTTACTGCTCTGAATTCAGCAGGAAATGTAAACTTTGGACAGTTTTCAAGTTTGTTCAACAGCACAGCCAGAATAAGTCGAGTTGCCTTTATCAACAATTTGTAAGACAGTGGCACTGAGGCAGTCTACGTACCTGGCAGAAGCTGAGTATCTACCACATTCAAACTGTCAGTCACATGATAAACCTAAACGTTTTGGACCTACAAGCTGGAATAGAAACCAGCTACTATCTTACTATTACCCCCTCACAACCATAAATCAAAAGACTTGCTGGCTTGCCTGACAAAAGCTCTCCCTTGGAAGAATAGGAAACGCTATTTCATGTTTCTTTCAGCATTTCTCAAATGATTAAAAACAAAAATTCAAGTGTGGTATTAAAGTCCAGACTACCAAATCTTCACCTACAATGTGATAATCATGGGACAAAAAAAGCAAGAAGTTTAACCCTAAAAGGCTATTCAAATTCTTGCTTCCCCAAACTAACCCTGCAATCTCTACAAGGCTATTCTAAGCAGACTAAACCAGCATATTTTACCTGCTGCATAACAAGCCAAAGTGTCTTTTTCCAATGGGAACAAAATGAAAAAAATTAAGTGTTGCATATAGGTAAAACCTTACAAAGGGAAGGCTTTATAAAATTCTGGCTCAGGCCTGCTACTTGGGCTGAGTAGAAAAGGACTGAGAAAAAGAGACTCAGCTGAATTAGAGGTAAAAAACCAAGTTTGCAACCATCACGTGTTCCCGTCGTAGTGTATGGTGGTTGGTGGAATTATGTTTATTATGCTTTATATATATGTAACTGGCTAACTGCTAGAAAAGCCCTGTTTTTTGCAATAAAGCAGTTCTCCTTTGCACCTGCCTGGGGACCCTGCTTCACTATGGACCCTCGCTCCACAATTAGGTCTTTGAGTTGCCAGGTTACACCAGAAATTTCAAGACATAGATGTGTAGATAGAATTTCAAAACACTATACTTGAAGCCAGAAAAGAAAAAAAGATAAAACACCAACCAACCATGCCCCCCCCCAAATAAATCCATACAAATAATACCTACAAACAAACAAACAAACTCCTCAATGTCCTATTTTTGACTGGCACAGGGACTCCTGTATTTGTGTCTTTCTACTTTCTGCTTCACTTTCTGTCTCCATTGCAGACTCTTGCCCATTCTGCTGAGTCTTCCCACTCATATCATGCCAGACAAGCCTTGAATTGTTCACAAACTTCACCCAGCCTTCACACAGAATACCTTGTTTCATATTGTCTTTCCATCTTGCACAACTTCTGCTAAGTTTATTGGGCTGTCACTGGCTCTTATGATTGTCTAAGGACAGGTCTTGGAACAAAGCACAATATGTTACTTTCTGTAAAGCACTGTGAAAATCTGTAGATGACATTAATATCAGAGAATAAATACCAACAATACATGTTGACAAAGAAAATTGAATTATCTGAGCTACATTTCTTTCTAGACTGGCTCTAGCTTTTTTGTTTCTGGCTCCATTGCTTCCTTGTTTTGATGCCTGCCCTTTTATTGAGGTGCTCTGCCCTATTGCCTTACCTCCCTGCTTCCATGTGGCCACAGCCATTCTCCTGTTACAGGAGAAACCCTTTGGTCCCAAGAGGGAACAGAAGTGTTTTATGCAATTGGTCTCATGTGCAACATATGGTGATCAGTGATGATGATGCAATGGTGTTCACTTCAGTGGGGACAGGATTTCAGGTGAATGACATGGAAGGATAGGCCTGAAGTCTGTTAAGGAGCAGCTACAAGGCACTGCCAGTAGTTAATGCCAAACTTGGTTTTCCAGGAGGAGAAAAGAGTATCTTGGAAAAAAAATCTGTCCATTAAGTTGCATCATAGCACTGACCCAGCACGAATGTGAGAAAAGGGAGCTCTGTCAAGTGACCAAAAGGAAGCTTTTGATAATGTAGGAACAGATAAGTACCTGACAGTCTCAAAGAGGGTTTGAAAACATCACTGTCTGATAGCAAAAAGTGTAAATTAAATGGTGTTTCTAACCAACCAACGCAGAAAGAGCTTAAATTTCAAAATCATCAGTTACTTCCCTGAAGACACAGAATTTTGTGTGGAATAGATTTTGCCTGCTTAACTGTTGTAGTCATGGAAACCATACAGGTTCTTTAAGGAGAAAGGATTCAAAAAAGGACATAGAAATATAGGCAGTGTATTTTAGAGACAGAGGACATGATTTCTTTGCTAGAAAAGAATGCTCTGGCACATTTTATTACATACCATTTGTGATTACCATTACATTTTAAATTTTAGATTTCTCTAAAAAAAGAGAAATTGTTAGATTTCTCTAAAAAAAGAGAAAAGTTCATTTTGCAAGGGAAGCAAAGAGAAATGAAACAAAAGAAGACAAACATGAAATACATGGTGACTCCCTGCCTACCAGGAATCTCTGCATTCTGATAGAAAAAGGACATTCAAAAAAAAAAAAAAAAAAAAAAAAAGGAAGAAATCAAGAAATATTTTTTTATATAACCCTTTTTAAAATGTTTTGCTTTTTTTCTCACTTATAGATAGTCCTAGTAGATAGAAGAAGTTGCAAGAATCAAAGCAAACAAGGACTCAAACACTATCCATCTGTCTTATTTTTCAGATGTAATGCATAGTTTGTCACATGGCAGCAGCTCTCTATGATCCTAACAGCACTTCCTCCAATACACAAGCTCAGTTCTTTGCTGCAAGAGCACTCCATCCAGTACATGGCCTCTTCCTCTCACTCCATATGCAAACAAACTGTCTCTGGATATGTTTTAATATGCAAACTCTAATGAACCAGCTTAAGAAACACAAATCTGCCCAACTTAAATAAGCACCTCCACTCAATATTCTGGAGGTCAAATATGAGAGATACTCAGCCTTTGCTGTACCCATTGGAATCTCTCAGCACCTTAAAATTTACATGCTGATGATCCAGATTCCTAATACAACTGGGAAATTATCTGTCTCTCTCAAGAATCAAGGCATAGATACATCAGAACTACAAAGCAAAGTGTGCTATTTAAGATATACACCATATCAATGGGCAACCAAATACAGTTTTTGGTGTTTCAGAGCAACAACATGCTAAAAAATCCAAACAATACCACAGTGTAATGGCAAACTGGGAGCTGGGGAAAAATCCTGCAATGTACAAATGAATGAGTGAGGTTTGAAGCTTGCTGTGAGATTGCCTTCTGGTATTTCGACAAGAAATTCCCAAAATTTAAAAAAAAAAAATAAATCTGGAAATCACTTAAACTACTTGTTCCTAGAAGAAAAAAAAAAAATCACCATGTGTTGCCATTGCATGACATGATATTAGCACTGGGAAACATGTGAGGATTTGTTAATACTGGAACACTTATTTCACTATCAGTACAGCAACAGTTCCCAGTGCTAAGTGACAGCTATTTCCTACATTTCCCTTGCAAAACACACTTGTAAAACTCTAAAAGTTGTATTCAAAAACCTCCTCGGGAGCAGGATGTCAAAGTACATCAGCAAAGCACACAACAATGTGAGGAAGAGAACACTGGCTGAACTAATGGACACAATTTGAAGAATCTACACCAGCACCAGATCAATCTGCAGCACTAGCCAACATAACGATAAGCATTAAAAGCCTGCAAGATGTAACTGCATAACTGGAATGAAAGTAACCAAACTCACAACATATACTCAGTTCTGACTCACACGAGAGGCTGGGACTGACAAAATTAATGCTGCCACTCCCTTCAGGGCCACGGAAATTCTAGGCATATCCAAATATATTGGTCACTCCATTTTGCCTCTGAATGACATGTATTTTTTGTTCTCCTCTTCTCAGGAAATTTGTGATTGTCTTAGGTTGCAGTGCAAGATGTAACCAGAGGTCTGTACTCTACCACCATCTGTTGATACCAGGTGGAGCAGTGTTCTTTATCTCCTCCATGACCCATCCCTCATATCTCCAGGGGGGTTATCCTCTGTTGATGGACCAGCTGTTAAAGTCAGGTAGGGCAGGTTTTTTATCTCTTCCACAAACCATCCTCTTTCCAGGGAGATACCTTCTGCTAAGGGACCATTGAGTCTCATTTCATGACTGATAAACTTACATCATCCCATTGGGAGATGCTCCACCCAGGGGGAGGAGCCAAGCATTCCTACCTGGATATAACCTGACATTTGGAACACTGCAGTAGCCTTTCCACTGGATTCTCAGAAAAGGACCAGGCCCATCCATCACCACCACTGGGACCTTCAGAGGAAAACTACACCCCTCTGCAGGGTCATTGTTTTAACAGAACCACATCTGTCATTCCAGGAGGGCTGCAGCCACCATTTGATCAGACTGCAGCCAACACCCTGACCCACAGGGTGTCAGGTTGGATTCTGACTCTGTCAGTGGGGTTTGGTTTTTGTATTACTGCATTTTTATTTTAATTCTCCTAATGAAGAACTGTTATTTCTAACCCCATATCTTTACCTGAGAGGCCCTTAATTTCAAAATTACAATAATTTGGAGATAGGAGGTTTACATTTTCCCTTTCAAGGGAGGCTTCTATCTTCTGTAGCAGACACCTGTCTTTTCAAATCAAGACAGTGACTAATCCCACAAAGAGAATGCCTCTGAACTTCAATGGAACTATGCCAGTTTATACACGCACAAATGTTGATCTCTGTCAAGGAATACAGTATTCAAAGAAATCAAAACAGTATTACTGGGATAGCAGGACCACAATGGAGAAAAATATTCATGTCTCAAGAACTTGAATACACCAGCATCCAGCTAAACAGCATAAATAAAATCATGTATTAGATGTAAGACACTGCTTTGACCGCTATTCTCTGTGGTTTTCCCACTGCACTATAGCAAAAGTATGAGCTTGGAATTGATTATGGTCAGAAGCATCAACTGCTCTTTTCTATGGCTTTTACCATTATTCCCATTGCAATATCCCTTGAGATCCTTATACTCAGCCCAGGAGTCAATGGTGCTACACAAAACCAGAACTGAAGAACAATCATTGTACAAAAGAGCTCAAGTGTTTCTGTATCTTGTAGTGGACAATACCTGTCTCATTTTTCCTCCAGCCTCTCAACACTCTTGGAAGTGGTTGAGTCAACAACAAGTGCCATCATCACCACAGGCTGATCTGAAAGAACTCTGCACTCCATAAGATACAACCACCAAATTACAATTAAATCAGCAAAAGAGAACCTATCATAATATTGGGCAACACAGCAAGCTATTTATTGTCTTGCTGGCTCTACCTATTACAGGGAACACTAAAAGACTCTGTTATCCCCTTTAGGTTCAGGCTCAAAAGTATTATCAAACCACTAAGTCAAAGAAAGATATCTGCAGCATATTTCCCAATTTACTACTTCAGGAATATATTTAGTCTCCTCTATATCCGCAGATGAGGTGTCTTTCTAAATTTATAATGCATTCACTGAAAAGCTCTCATAAAAGCCTAATTCCCTCTCCCATATCCTCCACTCAAATATTACTCACACAGAAACTTCCTGCATCAACGAGACAGAATAAAGCCCTTCCCAGCAAACCCCCTCGAGTCCAGCTGACACATCATTAGACCACATCTCAACATCATGCAGCATGAAAGCTTGTGCTCAATTTTAAGAAAAGACACAGATAAAGGAGTTCAGCTGAAAGGCATCATCAGACCCGTTTATTTGATGTTCACCCAGACAACTTTGTTTTCAAGTTTCTCACCTTTCTCCTGATAACACACACAGGTATACCCATCGTGTGGTCATAAACTAGGCCAAATGTCTTCATAAGATACTGCTAAGATTTTAATTACTTGTGTCCTCAAGCCTGTAAGTGATGTCTTCCCTGTCTGCCTGGGAAACCTGGACTTCACCCTTGCTTCAGTCATAAATTCAAAAACTGTCAGAGACCCTTCAAATTGCTTTTGAAATATTTCTGTGTAACACCATTTTTCTAGACATCACAGACAGTATCAAAAATATCACAGGCAACATAAAAATGATACTTTGCAAGACACAGCAGAAAACCTACAGATCAATTACCTTGCTTCCAGGCAAAAAGCCTTCATCTAAAACATAATGAAACACCCACTCCCAACATCAGCATATTTCTGTTGATTTTATGGAACATGAGAATTCCTCTCCATCCACCATCATCCACAATTCACAACCCAAGCTGCAAGTGACCTGTCTCTCTTTCTCAGCCACTTGCAAAATAAGGTAGGTGTCAACTCCCTTCTAACATTGCAGAGGGCTATCAGCTACTTCTTCTCTCAGCAGTTTAAGTGGCACATATCTAATTAAACTCAGAAAACCGTTTTCTGTATCTATGACAGACTCAAAGATTAACTCATGTGGTTACAAGCCTGTATAGTTTTTATAACTTCAGCTTGGTCTAATAAACTCCAAGCTGTGTTTCAGTGATGCCCCATCGTCATCACACCTGTAATAACAATATGATAATGATATGCAAACACACCCTTAATAGGCTTTCTCACAGATGTCAGTGTGATGTACAGTGAGAAAACAGCCTACACTTTCATAAAGAGCAGTGTTTGCAGGTGAAGAGGAGCTTCCCTGCCAAAGAAATTCCAAGCAGCTTCTCTTCTTTCCCTCTTTCGGTTGCTACAATAATGTTGTGAACATAGTTAACACAAAACCCACTGAAAGAGCCCGAAGATTAATTTCCAGAGATTCTGTATGTACTATGTCAGTGGAAATACTATCTCTTTACTGGGTTTATAATTACTTCACATGGGCACAATTATAACAATCACACCATATGGTTTTCTCTTTCTCATATAATTTACTAAATTATCATCTCCTGAAGATGTGTTTATTGCTTCCAAGAAAATATTTTTTTCTTTGATGTAATTTTCATTACAATCCAGTGAAATCAAGTCCCTACTTCTTTCATAACCACATTCCCTGCTTCCCGTGCCTGCTTCTGTTCCACTTTATAAATTTTTTTCCACTGACATTCTCCTGCTTATGTGAAACATAGAACTGTATGACAAAGATTTCAGTACTCTGTGGCTTTGCCTAGGAATCCTGCAACACCTTCCAGAGCCTGAAAAATATCAGGCCTCTCCTCCTAAAAGGAGGTAGCATTCAGCAGTCATGCTCCATCACTCCATAAACCAAGTGTCACTGTTTACCAAAGCTGTCTTCAGTCAGCTGGGCAGTCAGTTATTCCACTCAATAAGAGGTAGTGTCCTTACCCACAGTTATCCTGTAAAATCACCCATTTGGCTTCTATGCTTCTCCTAATTCTGGCAGCAAGGGACAGAACTGCATCCCAGATCTGTGACACTTTTTAAACAAGGAATTGAGTACAAACAGAGCCATTGAATCTGAAAGTAACTATGACCTAGGTTTTCCCACTATCTTCATGGAGGCACTCCTCGTGGCTATTCTTTGCAAAGAACAAGACAAGCAGGGCAAATTGTTTCCCCCACCAGAGCAAGCTGGGCTGCATAAATAGGCAGGTTTTCAGTATTTTTTAAACGTAATTAGCTTTTCTAGATGTAACTCTGTTTCCATGAAAATACTTCTAAATAAAGTTTCTACAGTAGAAACTTATTCTAATAAAGTTTACTTTGTAAACTTATTATAAACATTAAGGAGTAAGGAGAAACTCACACAACTGAAGATATTTCTCATCATGTATTGTTTTCTCTTAGCAAAACTACAAATATTTATCTCCCCATTGTTTTTCACTTCACCATTGATTCTTCATGCTTTGCTGATGGATGATTTGTTGTATTTCTAGCAAATTACAACAGGCAGTTTACAAACTAAGGAAAAAAATGCTCATTATCTTCCCCATCTATTGTGTAATATTTCTATATCTGTATCATCAAAAAGGCCTTTTATGGCCTCTCCATGCTACTCACCATTTCAGGGGATTTGTGTTAACTTTCACTTGAACTTGCTTGTTTTCTGATTTGATTTTCTTCCCTAAGAAATTCTTAATTTTTGCTGTCAACTCTTAGTATGAAAGTAAAATTCACAGAATGCTTTTCATTTTATTTAGCTTAATTTCTTTAGTTTTTGCTGCTCACAATTGATCATTACAGCAATTCACTTGCAGAGTGGTTCAACAAAAACTGATTTTCCTCTGAAAGAAATAGAGGACAGTAAGGAGGAAGAAAAAACCATCTTTGTTTTTTATGGAATTGAACAAATAGTGCAAAATTAATTGCAGTCATACTGAACCCAAAATACGCCTCTTTCCCAAAGCTGATTTAAAAGCAACCCTGAGTTCTTTTGTGTTTAAGATAAGGAATATGGTACTTGGTCATTTAGGTCAATCTTTGGGCTTGCATGGTCTCAAAGTATACTAAACACTGGAAGTGACAGACTGAGACCTAAGGATGTGCTGTCAGTGTTGTTACACTGTCAATTATAATGCCAATGCAAACAACCCATGGAAAAAACATTTGCCACTGGGTTAAAGGAACTTTCTTTACCACTGCCTCCACCTATAAAGTAACACACATTATATCAAATTCTGACAAAAACCCCAACAACAGTGACAGAGGTGACAGAGGGAATTAAGACTTCACCTCTGATCAAGTTACAGACAAAAGATTGTTTTAGTTACCCAAATGCCTCATAATTACACAGATAACAAATGACTGCACAGAGACGTTTAAATACACACCACAGATATTTAAAAGCCATGACTAAAAACGCAGAGGCAAAAGCCAGGATTCCACAACTTTTCAACATGCTAAATTCAAATTGCATTGTTTAGGACAGCTACTGAATTTGTCTTTTGTTCACATTATTCACATCACTGAAACGTCACTTTTAAGTAATATAGGAAACAAAGCAGTTACCTCGATTCAAAAGGCTTCCACCCTGAATATTTGAGAATGCTATGGGATGTGACAAGTTTCTGTATTGCTCTCAGTGATGTTTACTGTACAAAGACTAAAATTACAGTGTTTACTTGGGATATTATTTGCACTGCCTCTGGAAATAGTTGTCAATTATTATAAGATCTCTCTCCTGCTTTCTTGGTAGTTCCACTTTGCTGTGTAGAGAAACAAACCCAGTGCTATCACTCTCACCAGCCAGGGGATTTATTAGCAAACCACTGGGCTCCTTCTGCCTCAGGATGTCTGTTGCCTGACTGCTATTTTTGTAATTTTAGACAACAGCTGTGGCTGGCAAACTGTGAAGAGATGCAAAACGCCAATTCTGTTTCAAAGCATCAGAAGAGAAACTGCTGATACTCACCAAACTATTCCCTGAGCCCCAGAGCCAATAGGTTTCAAGTTCTGGTAGCGTTTGAGGACTGTGAAGGTCGAGTCACCTACTTCCACGCTGTAGAACTGGTTGTCAACTTTGCTTTTGCTCATGTTGTAATGTTTGGCAATATATGACACATCCACTTGTTTCCCAAATCCCTGTCGTACAGAAGAAGGGAAGGGGAGAGGAATTAGGAAAAAAAGAGAAACCAAGGCTGGTAAAATATTAGAATACTGATAAAGCACTGTCAGCCTGATTTTTCAATATAAATTCTTAATATAATTTTCGGCTCATTTTCATAAACACTGTATCAAACCTTCTTTCATGCAGGAAGTTATCATAAAAAGGCACTGATTAAAGAAAACCAGTGAATTCTCCAGCTGATGTTTGTGACACAGTTACTGCCAACTACTGGTCTCTGCCTGCCATCACTCCTGCTTCATGACTACTGGATTATGAGCTCATGCTGCTTCTGCCCTCGTTTGTTTTGCAATTTATTTAAAATAAGATTACTTTTATCAGTGTGGAAGTGGGACAAGAGACACAGGAATCAGGCTCTTTCTTGTGGATCAGACAAAGCAAGCAAATGTATTCCTGTGAGTGCTAAAACTTTCCCTGAAGATGTGATAAAAGCCTTGAGACCCTTTCAAAAGGGGTTGCAAAAGAAACGGAGCAGTTAATGAGACAGACTGTGACCCAATACGGCTCAGTATAGGAGATTTATTCAGAAGCTCTGGAGGTCTTCAAGAGTTCTGGGTTCCTAAGGATAGGAGGGAGAGATGCTCTCATGACCTAACAAATGCAGCAAACACCAATTTTCATGACACAAAACCAAGCACTGTAGCTAGCAGTCCACAGCAGTGTTCCTCCCAAAAACTGTAAAATTAAAACCCAATAATTTTTACAAGACTTAAATTTGTAAAATTACAATGCAGCAAGTTACATTATAACCACTGTATGATTACTGCTGAGCTCAGTTCCCTATGGACTATGGAGCAAATTTATAGCAATTTGAGATAAAAATCAGAATTAAGTTCTTGTAATTTAGGATTATATAGTACATGATGCTGAACACAAAGCTCAACATATTATAACAGATCTGCCCTTAAAGAGTTGACAGTTCAGTTATAGAAGTCAAGATATGCCCAAATGCCTTCTAGAAAGGAAAGCCAAAAACCAGCTATGCCTCTGTCTATGCATTTTTTTCAGTGCTCCCAAATACAGCTTATAAATTTTCTTATTTGCTCTATTATAAATTTCTTTCTCTCCAAAAAGTCTGACTGATCAAATGCATTATGTGTTTATGTACTACTAAGTTGAAATTTAACGGAGCTGGGAAAAAAGTAAAGTTGATTTTGATTACTCTTTCAATTATTAAAAAAATCATTCCAGTGTTCCAGAAATCTGGCCATTAAAAACAGATTACTGACCTTGCAAAAACTTGGATTTTAAGGTTTGCTTGGAAAAATTATTATTATTTTTCTGTCAGTTATCTCACTGGAAGGCCCTTTGGCACTGGACAGCATCATCCTAAACACCTCATTTAGAGATTTTGAAACATTTTAATAAATGCAGCTCTTCATTCAAACACAAAGTCTCATCTCAGAAGACCAAGTGGAAACTTTACATTAACCTGTTCATCAAACACTGTGAGGGGGAGAGCAGGGGAGGCCTTGCCCTAATACAAAAAATGAGAGATTCATGGATACTGACACAGTGCTAAATTGAAGCTTCCAGAGAGTGAAATGATTCCAAAAGAGGTTTGAATTTTTCTCACTGGAAGACAAACAGGCTGTATCTGATTCACACTGTGTAGACTTAATCTTAAAACTCATCCATTCACTGAAGAGAGATGCATAAATTTGGCTATTCAGCTCAGGTATTCATACCAGACCTGGAATTCAGAGGTATTTTGAGTTTTTTAAATAACATGCTCCTGATTGACAGGAGTTTCACAGCTCCCTCTGGCTAGACCAACACATTCGGAACATGTTTTTCCTGATGTCATTATCAGAACAATGCAGGACATATTCAGCATTAACACCCATTACTCTGAAATCTATGTTTATTTATAAAACGTCAGCATAAAAATTGCATTCCTGAGTGAGCCTGACTCATAGCCAGCTCCTCTGGAAGTACAGAGAGAGTGAATTTTTAAAACAAATTGAATGACTGTATTAAGACTTTGATGAGCCAGGCCTGCCACAAGTTGTTTGTGTCTTCACTCCCAAGCTACCTGACAGCTCGTTGAGTGGTATGGAGCTACATGGGAGCACATATTTTATCACTCTATATCTAGAATAAAAACTACATGTTTTTAAGTTAGCCTGACATTGTGAACTACTAGCTTCAGGAAACTTATGCTGCATACAGTAGCATTTCTGAACTGCTGCGGTTCCAGCCTCTGGTTCTTTTAAATCTAGAAATGTCTTAAAAATCAATTAAAACAGCTCAGAACAACCACTCTGTAGTACCTCCGTTATATGGATAATTAATCATATCCAATTGCTTCAGTTAACAGCGATTAAAGTTGAGGACCCAGAAGACCACAATGATAAGAAGATACAATGTCCTGATGAGCACCTCTCCTCTGCACAATACAGACCATTCCTACCACAATCTGTTCCTATGACAATCTGCTCCTAACTGTGTGTGAAAGAGAAAGGTAAAGACTTTTATTTTTCATGGAATAATTTTTTCTTTTTAGATTAATATCTTTATCCCTACCTAAAATTTGTGCCTCATTAAGTTTTTGATGGGAAACAAACAACAAGCGTTACTTCTAAAATTCAAGGCAGGCTGATTTAGTTTGAAGTTTACTTCAACCAGAATACCTCCTCTGAGTGACAAAAACTTCAGCTTTGTGGACAGGCCAAGGTCCAGGTCATCTACTAAATTGTCTCCTCACTTTAAACACACACTACAATTTTTGATAAAAAACTACACCCCCCCCCACCACACACACACACACTCTGTATTTTCCAATTTTTCCAAAGCCTAAATAAGCAAAACAAAAGCATAGTAAGGTTACTAAAGCCCAATGCACTGCTTACGTTCATAACAACAGGAGATGAATGACATAACTAACATCATCATGATGCTGACTTAAATCAAATCCCTAAGTCACTGAATTAACCGCATTATTGGATTAATCACATTTGATCAGATCCCCAAGCAAAGCTGACACATAATCAAGAACCATCTCTGGTTGATTCAACAGCCACTTCCTAATGATGACAAGGAAATGGCAGTTTTGTTTCACTCCAAAATTAAGGTTAAAAATATTTTCCCTTTAGCAAGGAAATTCATAGTCTTTATAGAGCATGTCAATGTTAGTTTTAGTTTCAAACCCTGATGAAAAGGTTCTTCTCCAAATCTTCAAATTCACATAGCTCATCTTAAAGAAATCTACACACTACATTTTGCTCCTCTCCTGTTCATCCTCAGTGCTCATTTAAACCCCTTTCAGAGGCCTTGGTGTTGTTACAGATACTAATATTCCCCAGATGCCCCCTTGTACACCACTAAGCTATTTCACATTCAGATTTTACTGCACAATGCTTACAAGTCCTGTACAGACAGCTTAAGTTAAAGCTTTGATTATGTGGCATCAAAAAGGAATACAGGGCAAGGAATTTCCAGTGTACACCCTTCTGTAGATGTACCTAACCACAAACTCTTTTCAAAATGTGATTGAGACCAACATCGTAAGAAACCAGGAATTAGTACTTCATTAAGAAATAGATGGGGGAAGGCAGTTTATAGATCCATATTGCAATCAGATTATCACAGTAAAAATGTACAGTAAAATAGTAAAAATGTACTAAAAATAGTAAAGTGAATTCCAGGGAGTTAATAAATTTTCAGGTGAACTTCAAATGAACTTGGGCAAGCTACAATACTGAGGCTGTAGATTAACAGTAAACATTGCAGGTGGGAAACTTCGAACAAAACATCTGAGTTTATCAGATGTCTGTGTAAGATGAAAGATTATTCCTCAGAGACAAAGTATGCACGAAAATGCCATTTGTTCTTAGTTTCCATAAACACCTGGACAATGAAATTACATTATTTCAACACTGACAGGAACTTAGCTTTCATTTTATATGTACAAAAATGCATGAACCATTATTTTCTCCTTTCAGTACCTAATTGAAAACTTCTAATGCACACTCCCCAATGCCATTCTCTTTCCTCCACACTGAGAAATTCAAGAGTAAGAGAAGTGAAAGTTTCTCAGCCCTGAAAACCTAACTATCCTTGTTAGCTCACTTGAGCCACATTTGCAATGATGTTCATTTAGTAACCTGACAAGTGAGAAAGAGAAAAGAAAATAAACTGTCAAGACTCAAGCATTTGAGATGAAAGAAAAAGATACTCTCACCATTACTGTTTAGAGAGCATATATTTTGCTTTCAAAGGACAAGTACTTAAAAATTCAGTGGAACTGAAATTGCTTACTGCCTCACACAGAGCTACAAATGGTAATCTTTTCCTCTCTTTCAGAGTATAGAGAGTAAAAGAGTTTAAAAGCCCAACAGATATAAAATTATGTTATTTTCTATATGATAAGGTGAATTGCTTCCTAATATCCCATTTTATTTGTCCATTTCTACCTACAAAATAACTATACTTATTATATTTTACTGACAGACCTTTGTTTCTGAACACCATTCCTTCTATTATTGATGAGCCTAAAACACAGCAATTCCTTGCAGCCCAGCATCTCATACATTTCAGCTTTTATAAATACGAACCATGCTAGCGGCAATTTAAGGCAAATTGCTCTCCTTTGCATCTCCAAGACAGTGAGCACTGCCACAGATTCCGCTGGCAGCATCAGCAGAGGGGAAACTACCTCGGTTCCTATCCTTCCCTGACTGCCCACAGAAATCCTGGCAGGAATAACAGTTCAAGGGTGTCATGATGCAGGACAGAAATCAATTAAATGACAGAAATCAATTAAAGCCCTCCAAGCGTAAATGCAGGTGAGAGAAAGAATCAAATGGAAGACTGAAAGGCTGACTCCCAATTTGCAGCTGGCACAGAGCCCAGAGCAGGATGGAGCAGAGGGTGTTCTGAGCCAGACATCCCTATGTCTCCCCAGTGGCCCCACATCCTCACCCCACCTCAGACAAAGAGACTGGTATGGACCACAGCACATTTCACAGGTGGGTGCCTTGGGTTCTCTCAGGATACAGAAGGATAATATCCTAAAGCTACAATTTAACCTTTAAAGTCAAATGTCAAGGTGGTACAGACTGAAATTCACAAGTTTGCTAAAACCTTGAGCCTTCTGGCCAGCTGTAAAAATGTGCAATGTGTGGAAGCGCTGCTCGCCTGGGTGCATCTGTTAAGCCAACAGCACTATGAATTTAATGGCTATCCTCCCACTTGCACAGCTCTAATTCTCACAGAAGTTTCAAGCGCCAGAATTCTGGCATGAACATGAATTTGCTGAGCCCTCTGCTTCGAATTTAATGGTCACAGGTTTTGCTGTGTAAATTTGAATGGCCACAGAAGCTATCACTTGGGAAATACAGAGTATCTTTGCATAGAAAGATCTACTAAATTAATTTAAATTGTGTATTCTATATATGACACATTTATGGCAGAAATTTTATCTATTTTCTTCTCCATAAAGCCAGACTTCTCACTTATGTTGGCTCTCCCTGAACTCAAAAGTCCATAAACAATGATCCAATTTCCTACACAGGGTTTCATCTTGTCTGTGTGTGGTTGGATGTAATATTACAGATTTCGGTCTTGCCAACCACATCACACCACAGCTTTCCATTCTTCCACCTCATTCTCCTCCTGTGAGGCTTGTATTAGTCAACCAGTCTTCCTGATTTCAGTGTGTTTTGAGTGGGATTTAAAAGCTGATTTCCATCCTCCTTTTAATTTCTTTCCAGCTGCCTACCTTGCCCCTTAGACAAGGGGCTTTCTGCATTTAGCCTTTCAAGCAGACAACTGACTCCTGCAAACAACACAGCCTTGATTTATCAGTGATTGATATTTTTACATTTGCTTTATTCACTCTATTTCAACACATCATATTAAAGCATTTTATTAAATGTAGTACAATATTTCTAAGTGCTGGTTGGTTTTTGGTTTTTTTTGTTAGGTTGGTTGTTTTTTTCTTTTTGGTAGCTGTGTTTTTTTGTTGATTTGTTTAAACACTGTCCTTGTTTAACCTCTTCTAACTGAGAAACCAAAAACCCATCAGTTTACCTAGCTCTTACCTAGTTTTGATTACACACAAAGCAGCAAATCTGTCTCTTCCTTTTCAATTGTATCTACTCAAAACATGAAGCAAAACACTATTTACTTATTCTTCTCTTGTCCTCCACATGTTCACTGAGCTCTAAGTACTTTTAATTTCTTCCTTCTTACCAAATTTTTATAGCTCATTTATAGCTGTGGTATCCTGTATTGCTCAGAAGTCACTGTGTCCCAGAGGTGTGTCCTTCATTCCTGGCCAGACTCCTACAGATGAGCAATCTGCGAGTATCCCTACAAGAAAACTCTACTTCAAATGATTCCTCATCTCCCTGGTGCCTGAAGAGCTCAATGCTGACACACAGGTGACATCCAGCCCTTTTGGTCATCACACCAAAGAAGGTTGAAAGAACTGATCAGGAAACACCAAAAGCAAAGGCTCCTTGAGACTGAGGTCTCTTTATAGAGAGGAACTAATCAGCGTAAATCAGTGAGATCCAAATGAAAAATGTAGCCAAAGATACGGGAGAGAAAGTAGCTTTCTCAACAGAACTACATAATTACAGTATTTGATGTGAAGACAATAGCTAATGAAAGGATTCTCCCTTTTATGAATAAAAATTGCATGAAGCTAAATAATCACACCTTTAGCCAGAAATAGACAGCTTTTGACCCTATGAAGTATTATTTTATTAATATAAATCTAATATATCAATTGTTGATAACTTTTGAATACCAACCAATCTCCCATTGGATAGAAGCCATAATCATAGGACACACTACATTTAGAATTATATTCTAGATAAGTGTTTCCCATATACCTACAGCTCAGGGAACTGAAAATTCTGACAGACCATACTGTCTTGATATCGATTAAACAAAAAGATACTGAAACACTAAATGGAGAAAAATATGGATGAAGATGTCAGTATTCTTTTGGAATTGTTAGATTTTTTAATACATTAGTATTAAAATTTAATGTCCTAGTCTACTCATGATACACTACTCTGCATTACCTTGTGCTACAATAAAAATGTGTAGGGTCCTACAGGGGCTACAAAAGTTTGTTGGTGATACCAGCCTTACAGAAGTCTAATGAAATTCTATAGGCCTTCTTACCCTACCTTTCTATTATGATAGAAAAGCAGAAGTTTTTAAGGATTTTCCTCAGCCTTAAAAAAGGTGGCTGTTTCAGAACATGAATTGGCTACCCATCTCCAGTAAATCCGGGCTTGTGTGTTTTTACACTGCAAACAGGGTGCAGGGGTGGGGAGGTATATATTTACCCTACTTATGCTGCCGAGTATTTCTCAGGAAGGACTGTTCTTATTTTTCCTTAAGTTGGAAATCCTTAAAATTCTATTCCTGCTGAATTAGCATTTCATCGTACAAAACTGGTATGGCTCAGTGTCATAAGCTCTATGTCAAAGAGAAAAACCTGTAATTATGTTTATGTCATTATGCTTTCCTTCAGAGCACATAAAGCTATGCCTTTTAGGCCACAAATATATATTACAAGAAAAATACACACCCCAGTACCAAAAATAATGGGGGTTCTCTTCAGTATTGGAGCTTTAGGAAAGGCACTTCAGCACAAACACTTTGGAGAAAGTCTGCAGTGAGGCATAAATTTCAAATGGAAGGAGGAATAAGAATGGAATAAACAGTATTACCACCTGGACACTATTCCTAGTCTCTAAATAAAGATCTTGATGCTTGGACCAAGGACAGAGATATAACCCCCATGTTGTAGTTTGGAAAAAAATGAGTTTTTTCTGAACTTCAGTGGTCAAACCAATGAGTGCTTAGGTTTAAAGACTGGCACCTGGTGTGGCCACTGAGGACAAGGATCTGTCTCTGAGAATACAAGGGGTTAAAAGCAGAGGGCTCCCCGGAAAGCTCTCTCTCGGTTCCGGTCCTTGAGGACGGAGGGATCTCCCCTGCCCAGCGGCTGGCTGGGCGGGGGAGGGGAAGCCATGCGGCCTGGGTGAGGTAGGGCCGGAACCTCGGGCACAGAGGGGGAGAAGAAAAAATCCTGTAGGATGGAAGGGTGGCAGACAGCCTTCTTTTCCCTTTCCCTCCCCCCTTTCCCCCCCCGGAGGGAGACTGAGAAACTGTGTGTGTGATCTTCGTCACCTTGAAATTTGATATCAACAACTAGACAGCACGGCCGAAGGAGTATGGGGGGGGTGGCGTGAGAAGAGTGCCCAACAACAAAGATACCGTGAGAGTTCTGGGGAAACAAAACCCAAGATTTTAACCCTTTGCGTAAATGATGGAAACTTTATAAATGCTAATCCTCCTGAATTTGAAGAAAAAAGATAGAAAGAATTAAGCAAAGATGATAGAGTACGAATGCTGAAAAGAATCCTAAGTAGGAGGAGATGATAGAGTGGCTTTGGCTGGACTCTTTTGTATAACCATAGACGGACTCATTTTTTTTTCTATAACATAGAAGCTGTATCTGGAGAGAGGCATTGGCTTAAAGCCAAGAGTAGACAGTAGTGTGAACAGAGATGAAAAGTGTCCCCAAAATTTGAGAGGCTGTCGTTTCTTAGAACTAACCAAAGCATCTTTAAAAAGAGAAACCCTAGAAACAGCTCTGGTCCATGCACAGTGGTGAGAACACTGGACATGGAAGAAGAGGCCACAATATGGTACAAGAAAGACTCCTATCTCTCCTCAACGAGCTGAATACTGATTATCAGAAGGGTAGTAATAGACTGAAGATTAATTATCTAAAAAGTAGTAACGTAATAAAGAATTTTCAGTTTGTTTTGTTAAGTTGAGAACTGGTGGGGGGGGGGGAGGAAGAGTGTTTTTTTAAAGTTTCCATGTTCTTCTGTATGTGTCTTCTTTACCTATTATAAGTAATAAAGTTTTTTTCCTTTTACTTTCTAAATTAAACACTGTTTTACTCTGTTTTTGGTCACATCTCACAAAAAATACCAAAGACAGTATATCGTTATAAAGGCACTGACCTTATACCAACGTCAAACCTTTGACACCCCATCACACTTTAAACAATACAAATGAACCACATCAAAGACAGGTCTTAATGCAACCAGACACTTAATTTAGAGACTATTCTTGCACATAGTTCTAGATGTTATTTGGATCAGGGCCTATCTTTACAGAGAGAATAAATTAACATGAAGCTTAAACCAGTTTTCATCCTCAAGAGAATCGATCTGAAGACCTTGAAAAGTTTGATAAGTGCTTGAAGGATGGAATTCTATGCCCTACAATGTCAGGATAGTATCTTTTTGTATGTACTTAATGGATGACGCCATTCTGGGTACCTGCTGCAGCATTAAATAGGAATTCATCTCACTCAGTGATAAAAATGCATCCAAAATGGTCTAAATAAAAAGGAGAACTATGCAAAAAACATCTATTTCAGTGAAAGTATTTTTTCATCAATAATACTTTTCTCATACAAGCTGAGAAAAATGTTTTGCAATCTTTGCAATTTTTTCTTTTTTGGAAGCAAACTCTGTCAAAACATTACAAAAATACTATGTTTGACAAAGTTGCCAGTGGAAGAATTAAGCCAGTTAAATATGCACATGAAGGATGGGCAATAAAAAAGAAAACACAGTTAAGCAGATTATCAAACTGAATATCCAAGACCCTTCCCAGAGCTGATGATTCCTAAGCCAATATTTGATGTTCTCAGCAGAATATATATTTAGTGTCCCTGAGTCAAAAAACACAAAGCTTTCCAACACCTGTCACTGTTTCGTGTTAAATGCTTAACACAAGTAATAGCCCTTTCTTTTTTACAATCATGCTTTCACTTGGACTCCACATGTAATATAAAAGAAAAAAAAAGTTTATCATAAATTTATTTCTAATAGTGCAGCATTGTTCTCAGCCTCAAAAAGTGAGAATGTCCCTAGTATCTCTTCAGTTAGTTAGATTACTGATGTCCCATCTCACAAAAAAACTTAAAACTATGAAGAGACAGAATTCAAGCACAAAACACTGTTCAGAAGTGAGAAAAAAAGTCATCTTTCATTCACAAGGGAAAATTATGCACACAGATTTGTAACTATATATGTTAACTAAATTAACCTAGAGCATCAAAAACTGGATAAATCAATAAGCTTTTTCTTTGCATCAGAGATTTAGTTTCAGCTTTGTGGGCTTCCATGCATTGTGACCAAACAATTTCAAGGGTGATGCAGAAATACAGAATTGGCTTTAGTGCAGTCTCATGGCTGCAGGACCTCAATTGCACGTGGTGTTCAATGGAAGATAAGACAAACACAGCAATTTTAATTACGCTTCCTTCACTTCCAGTACAGGTCAACAGAAAATTATAGGCACAGGCTACAACGTAAAACGCTCTGTCTTGGAAGAACAAAGACTAAGACAAAATAGTTTTAATTTGTAGTTTTTCTGTTTGAAAACAATGCCATTATTTTTCACTAAAAACCCTCATAATATTAACTGATAGTTTATCAAAACAAAATAAAAAATCGTTAAGACCAAATTACAAAATAAACTTGAGGGAAAATAGAAAAGTAATTTTTTTGTGATGCATTTCTCTATATTTTTTGTATTTTTCTCATTTTTATAACCAGTTACTTGCAGTAAGCTCCTAAAACTCACTTCTATTTTTCTCTTATTATAGCACGTATTGCAAAAATGAAGTACAAGTATATACTGTACCTTGTTTTACCTGTAAGGAACACACACCTGACAAAAGGCAATCTTCACATCCAGAGTAGGTTCACCAAAATAATACAAGAAATGGCGGCTCATAAATACCTGCAATTAAAGAAAAGTAGACATAGAACTCTTGTCTGGCTGCTGATGTGCAAGTATGATGCAGCTCTAGCTTCATTTGGATTGTAAACTCAACCTCATTTGTTACCCAGCTTGTGAAAAACAGAAGTGTTGTAACACTGAACTGTTAAAAAACTTTAAATTATTTCCAGTGCCTGTCAAGGTTATGGCCCCAAATATGACTTGGTTACATCTGGAAAAACTTTAGAGTAACTGGTGCCATTAATTCAAAGTTTATCGTGTCACTTGCATATTCCTACACCAACACCAACAATCAGGTCAATAATGTTCTAAACAATGTGGGAATAGGAGACACTTATTATTATGGGGAGCGAAAAAAACTATAAAACCTAAAAATTCCTAAGTTGACAAGTATTAGGAAAGTTGTAGAATTGGAAAGACTAGTTACATCACTCTGTAAATTCACCCACTTTGTGAACTTCCCATGCAGTTCTGGTTCTGGTCTTAACATTCTACCACTAGAAAAGGGCAGTAAGCAGGGTCCAAAGCAGAGATTCCTTACATGAAAAAACTGGGGAGTTCTTTTTTAGCCTAGAAAGGAACTGTCTGAGTGGAAATATGCTGGAGATACATAAAATGAATGGCATACTGAAAAATGAAAAAGAAAACATATTTCCACATTTTTTTTCAAATTAAAAAAATGCATCAAGTTATGTTATCATAGTTAGAATAAACAACAGGAAATAATTCTTCATACAGTTTTGTCACAGTGAAACTCTTTGTCTCATGTTGCTGTGGAAGCCAGAAGTCAACATAAGCAGTAATTTGATTAGGCAAATTCACATAAGAAATCTGCTGAAGGCTATTAACCTCACAAATATCACCCCTAACTCAAGACACCCCTGAGTCACAGTCTGCCACTCCATGCTCAGCCTATTTCTGGATTTCCCAGGCATCTGATACTGGCCTAGGGAGCCACAGACTAGACTAGACAGGCCTTCCTGTGCACCCCTTTACAGCTGTTTCAATTTGGTTCCACAGCACCACATCCAGCTCTGCCTAGCCAGCCTTGTCCTAGCTACATTCCAGCATGGTACATCAATGACAAACACCCACAGCAGTGTTACCAGGCTGAGATAGGCAGCTGTGTCACAGGACTTTGGAGCACATCGATTCTTCTGCATGACTCCAAAACGCACAAAAAACACAGCCAAACACACAAAACAACAACAAAAACCTATTAACAGTACAATAAAAAGCTAGCAACTTCTGGCTAAAATGAGATAAATTATATAGAACTTCACGTTTTTCTGTTAAACATAAGCTCATTGTAAAGACTTAAAATTGAAAACAAAACAACCATCCAACCATTACTCCATAAAGTTATGATTCTGAAACACTAGGTAGCTGCTTATGGTACTTGTCTTCAGTAGGAACAACTAACTAATTTCAAGTGTGTCACTAAATAAGGCAAGATTTAATTTGGAGTAATTTCAACTCACACCAATCAGGTGATCAGGACTAAAGAAACTACAAGAAAATATTCACCAATACTTGCCAACTTCAATGCATCATGTGTTCCCACATGTGTTTAATTTTTAATGAATGAATAAATGAATAATCCTGTTATGAAAGCAAGTTTATGACCTTTTCTGCATCACATTACAGTGTCTGAGATTGCTGTCTCACTGCCCTCTGAGTCATTACCAGAGTCTCATATTCCACAGAGAGTTTATAATAGGATATATTAAAACAAAAAAGAAGAAATGAAGAATTAAAAAAAAAAATAAAGAAAAAAAAATTAAAATCTTTTAACATTAGTCATATTGCCAATGATTTCTGGAAAGCCAGCAGGTAATTACACTGTCGTGCTGCAGATACACTCACTGGCTGTATGTATTACACTGCCATAATAATCAATGACTGAAATGTCAATAGCTATGACATACGACATTCAAGACAGAGCTTAATAGTGGAAAGTGAAGAAAGAAAAGGAAGAAAATTGGGGGAATTTGGTTTCTCCCTGAATTTGCAGTGCACGTCTATTGAGATTACGTACTTTGTATTATGTATGCATTACTAGTCATACCCAGCTCCTCAGCTGTCCACAGGAATTACTGTGACTGTTAATAGTCACCCTGGGCAGAACAAGAGACTGGTGAGTTTTATGAACTGGAATACATTCTAGAATTTATGATGTTGTCCTTGTGTGCAGTTAATGCTTATAAAATAATAGAAGGTAGAATAAAAGGTATGTTTTAATGGCCTAGATCAATACTCATATTCCTCTGTACGTGAGATATACTGAATGAATCACTATGGAGCTGAGTTCCTCCAATTGTACAATGGGAATGAATGCCACCTTCCCATGGCACAGAAAGGTGTACCCAGGAGGAAACAGACTTGACCTCATGTTTTAAAGTGATTATTGAATTCATACAAGGTTCTCTTTGGTGCCCTGTAAGTAATCACGCACATTTGTAACTTCTAATTCCTTCAGGCAGTAAAGAGATTCACACTCAGCTGCGCAGATCTCCTTGATCACGTCTCCTCTGGTGCGAGCTGACACCACATCACTAGAGATGTTTAAGAAGTGTCAGAATAAAGAAATAGCCTGATGCTGAGATAATTGTGTTACAACATAAAGCAGTTATAAAACAAGAAGCTACTGAGACAAACAGCATCACTCACCAGGGACTGGAGCTTTACGTGAGAGCATAAGCATCCAATATTTCTTCGCCCCATTTCTGACACTTTGCCTTATCAATATTGAGTGAAATCACCCAAGGGGGGAAGAACTGGGAGAACAAAACATTGTGATAGAATAAAATACTCTGGGAAGCCAGAGACTGAAGCAGCATCACAGTGAAAAAAAACTGTCTGTGAAACACCAAAGCCACACTTGGATCCCAAATCTTCATCATGATCAAGCCATCTGTATGCCAGAGCCCTTAAAAATATATAAGACTCAGCAGCAAACACTTGGTCTAATATCAGGCAAAACAAAATTAGGAGGCACTAAAACTGGGAGAAAGAAAGCGGCCATGAAGGCAAGATAAAGAAAATCCTGAAAATCCTCTGAGCTGCAGCACAGCCCCCAAGAGAACTGCTGACTGATTCCACTGAGGCTTGGCCTCGACCTAGCCTGCTGCTTTGCCATCCTCTTCTTCACTCCACTCTTCCTTCCTTATGGAAAGCTGTTCTTCAAAACAGAGTGAGGACTAAAGACATGCCCAAATTTCAGGCATGATCTTCTCTTTACCTGCAGTGCTCCTATCAAATCTTCCTTTTCTGTACAAGGAATTTTTACTTTTAATAATGGTTACTTATTTTACTTTTTTACTTTTAATAATGGTTATCTGTCTCTCCAGGGGTCAGGAGGATTATCTAATTATTATTCAAGCAGCTCTTTGAAGACTGAAAGGATTAAATCAATATGATTAGTATAATTACTGAGAGCAGAGAAGAAACCATGCAATGAGAGCAGTTAAAACAGACTAGGAAACCAACAGTAGCTGAAGTTCTCAAACACAGCCTCCTGCAGTAAAGCTTTCTGCTCATCCTTGAATTCTTTCCTTACCCTCAGTGCTGTATGATATTGGTACCCAAGGAATGTCCAGAGTAAATCTGGTCTAGGAGTGTTGTTTTCTACCCAGGCTGCACTATCCTTCATGGAAGTGGCTCCTGGATCATGGACAGGGAGACTGTGCTTGCCTTAAGCTTAAGAGATGCAAACCAAGTCTGAGGGCTCTGGGTTGTTGCTGTGTTGGTCCAAGGAGAACCTAAGCACTTGTACCCACCATGTTGAGCTCTTTTATCTGGAAAAAAGCATCACAGTCACTCTCTTTTGAGAAAGTACCTTCATGATGGTTCCTCATCCCTGCATCCCTTAATCAACAGGTAAGTCCCTCGTGCCCAATGGATGTCTGTCACAGTATATTTAAAGCCTTTTGTGAAAGTTCAGAAGACCAATGTCAGGCCTCAAGAAAGTTCCATGTAACTTTTTAGTTCAGAGGGATGAAGGAGCCAGCTGCCCTGCTGCAATACTGCTTTCTTCATCACAGTCCAGGCAGGCAGGGCTGCTCATCTCACTCCACAGCACAACCATCTGTGTCAAATGCACTGATCCAGGGCTGAAACAAGGCTCTTCATGAGGAAAAACTGCAGCAGCTGTTTGCCCTATATTTAAATTCACTGAAAATGAATATCCCAAACTAGCCCTGGTGCTGATCTCACCACCTCCCATGCTCCTGACACTATACTCCGAGAGGTATTTATATGCCCTACAACAAAACAAAATGGAAACAAATGCTTAAATTCCTAATTTAAAAAGGAGCTCCACATGGAATTGAAAAAAAAAAAATTAGAAGTGCAAGTTCCAATTTAAACGGGAATCAAATGGCAGCTGGAGATAAAGTAGAAAGAACTACTTGTATGTAAAACTTTGCTAGATTTAAACCTGGCATAGCATGGCTGCAAACTGGAAGGTTGTGAAAGAATCACAGGATGTCCACCAATATCTATGCCAAGCCCCATCAATTATGATAATCTCAATAAGAAGGGAAAGCAATATATATTCATATCAAGTAATCAAATACAGCATTTCTGCTTATTTGGTATTACCACCCAAATACATGCTATGTGCACTATGGGTACAGTGAATGTGCTCCCTATCTTCACCTATTTGTTGTCTACTTGTTCTACAAAAGGAGAATTAAAGTATTTATTACTACCTCATTATGTTTCATTCATGAACATAAAGATTCAGGGCATGAAAAAAATTAATGAAATAACACCATCACTTAGAGTTATTTTAAAAACCCATCCTGTCCTAATTCAATAAGAGGGGGCAATTGATCAATTCAGTTGTCATTTAAAAACCTTCTTTAAAAACACTAATGTTCAAAGAGTAACATTTATTAATTATTAATGCTTCCTGTTTCAAAAATGTGTTTGAATAATTTCATGCATTTCCAGTACTGGAATTCCTCTCTCATTCATCTGAAAATACATATGCTGACCACAGTATTAGCTCTTTGAAGCTTTCAGTAATGTTCTAACTCCTGTAACTATATTTTTCCTTTACTAAAACTTGACTATTCTGTTCTGTGTAAACAAGGGTGGAGGAAATAATGAAGACCTGAACAAATTCACACAGCATGACAAAGTGTGCCAGCAGAGAATGGCAATGTCTGATCCCCAAACTCCTACAGAATTTCAAACGTGGTCTCTGACATCTTTAACATGCTGGATCAAGAAAGAAGTCCTGCAATTCGCCCACATTTTTTATATAATTGCTGTCAGTTATATTAGGGATATACATGTTCAAATATCCTATCAAATTGGTCTTCACTTCAGAGACCAAATCTTTAGGCTTATCAGCTTTTTTGATGTAACTTTTTTCTTTCAGATCTAATGTGCAACAGGAGACCCACTGCTTAACAAGAAGCTTCAAGACACCTCAGAGGATAAATATGAATCAAATTTTGCATGTGGATTAATAATAGTCAAGGAGAGTGTTTCTACTGCAAAAGAGTGCTTTCCTGTTGTGTCTATGTTCCCATTTTAATTATTCTTGGAACAACCAGGGAAAGCAGTGCTGTGAACAATGTAATTATTAAGGCTATATCCCAGCAGAAACAGACTGTCTTCCACTGGGAAGAGAAGCGATGGCATGTTAAAATTCACAAGAATCATGCAAGTAGCCCTAAAACAGCTGCTGGAACAGAAAAGACAGTGAAAAGGAAAGAAAATTTTGGAATAGAACTGAAAAAGAAATATATGTGAAACAAAAATGAACAAACAAACTGGAAAGGCAAGGGACTGAAAAGCAGATATTCATAATGATCAAAGCTCACATGCAGAAGTCAGGAATAAATGAGCTCTAAGTCTGGTCTTGCTACCAGCTTCTCATTCTTTCTCCAGCCAGTTATTACGAGACAGAATTCCTCACTTGACTATATTTGGTCTAAATGCTGAAGTTATACAGCCCAAGATAGCACATCTAGAGGTCATACTTGCTGTTATGAACAGGTATTATGAGGAAAAGAGCCTACTCCTGCAAGATGCTGCAGCAGATTAATTAGTCGAAGTTTATGATGATCGTGTCATAAACTCTCATACCATCTTTTCATTTGCAGCTGAATATCTTCATTCCCTGAATAAATCCTAGTCACTTCCTAGAGTCATAAAATTAAACTTTGATGTTAGAAGCAGCTCCGAATTTGCATAGGATGAACCTGGAGTAGTAAGTATGCAAGACCGTGGCTACTACTGTCAGCAAAAAGAAAAAGAAGAAAATCTAATTGGAAGAAATGAGCACAGTAAAACACTGCCTGCCTCACATAGATAACCTTTACCAAAATGGTGAAAGCAAGATTTTTTAAATTTTTGTTGTTGTTTTATGCATTTTTCCTGATCTGGCTCTTGATTTTAATCTGCTATCTCTTTCTGAGGAAAAAAGAAAAAGATAAAAAATTGAGGTAACTGTCTCAGCACAGTTGACTGAAAATTCTGCCCTCTTGGAAATTTGTTTTCCTCTATTAAAAAAATAAAATCAATATAAAGCTGTTCCTTAGACAAATGTCAGTGCAAATCTGCCTGAAGATATTTACTGAATCATATCAAAACTATTTTTAATACAGTCCCAAGTCAACCTCCAAACCGAATTCAAATTCAGTTACATTTGCCTTCAACACAGACATCCCTAGCACTTTATGACTGGTGAAAATGACCTATATTTTATGGAATACATAGAGAAAAATACTTAATTGCTGTCTGCATCAAGCAGCATCAAGAAAATTATTAGATTTGAATAAAACATATATTTTAAGTTTGAATAGCTTGGAATTAATTTCTGATTAGTTGAGCTGTATGCCATTTGATCTGATTCTTACAAGCTGCTCTGTTACACATGTTAACCACCCCATTAATGAAGGGTGTTTGTGAAAAGAATTAATATCCCAGCCAAAAGCAAAATTCTGACTTTGGGACAAATGTATGAAAGGCCAGGGCACTTAGATCCTGTTTTTGATCCTGTTTCAAGGTACCTTAATTATGTGGCACCATAATAAATGGCAATTTCTGCCAATTTCATTCAATTTAGGGGGAAAATTGACAGGTTTGTGCACTTAAGAGGAAAAAAATTTACAACCAAAATACTATTTAGCCATGCTTTTACTTATTTGATAAAAGTTTTCTTACATTCTAACAATGCTCATCTTTCTTGTTTCAAAGTATGCATAATGGAGATATGAAAAGCTGTTCATGACTGTGGAATAACTTGCTCAGCTGCAACATCTGTATTTATCATCACAACTTAATTCAGTGGCTGTGTAATTGGCCACTGAACTGAGCCAGCTAATTCACACCTCAAGGTTATTCAGGAACAGAGCCAAAAAATCACTCACCTTGGAAGGGACCTTAGGACACCTATAATCCAAACTTTCTAATCAAAACAAGGGCAGTTGCTTCATTTATTTGCAAAGTTAGGGTGCTCAATCCCTGCTTTGGCTTGTATTTACATATTAATACGGTAGCCACACAACTAAAACCACTCTTACTCTAAGAAATGTAAGCAGCTTAGTTATGGAGTGCAAGGCTGTGGCCATGAGCAGATTACACCATAAATTCTGCAGCTACAAACCAGTTTATTTCTAGAAAAACTAAAATACAGATTCATTTGCTTCTGAAAAGCTCTTTCCCCTTCTAAGCTTTAACATTTGCAAATTTTAATTACTCTCATAACAAAACACTACTAGAAAAACTCATCTGCAGGATGCAAGCAGGATTTACTGCAAAATTTCTGCAAGCTGTTAATATTAAATGGCAGTTACATATTGTTTTACAAAACACAGAAATATTTTGATACTTTCTGGCTTCTTTTGATTAAAACCCTAAACACATGAGAAAAAAGAAATTCTTAATGGAGTAAGAAAATACCCTGTGTTTCTGATGATCAATAACTGAGTGGAAAGAACAGCTTGTCTGCTGCTGGACTGTAGCCATTCACTTATGCTGCTGTTGTTTAGAATGTGCCATGCTAGTGCAGAAAGAAACCCCCTTTGATTTAGGCAGATACAAACCCAGCAAAAGTGGGTGTTTCTTTGCTCCAGTCTAGCTGTAGATAATGCTGGGTAAAAGTTCTTCAAAGCATAAAGGACAATAATGATGATTATTTATGCACTGAAGATGGTTAAAGTTCCAGAGTATCACAAAACAATAGGAGATGAACTATTTAAAGCAAGCATATCTGCTGCTGCCAAGGGGTGTTGCTGCAAGTGCCACTTGCTCTTCCATATGCAAAACCAGAAATACAGTAGGTGATTAATGCATAAATACAGAATCATGAAGGCTATTGTTAGTTTCCTATTATACAGATAACTGCAAACTAGCAAAAAAAATTACAGTTTTGTGAACTTAGACTGGACAGGTAACGAGTGATCAAAACCAAGTCATGTTCCTTTAAAGTTCTTATATAAAGGTAAAACAAGGAAAAACATGTTAAAACACAAAAGGCAATCACCACAAGAAAGTAATTTCTTTTCTTTGGTTGTCTTTGTTCTGTAGCATTGGAACAAAGTGACTTTGATAAAGTCAGGGGATAGGAATTTCTTCAGTAAGGAAAAAAAGGAGCCAAAGAGGCAAAGTCTGCAATTTTCTAGACAAACCCTTTGGGAAAAGAAAAAGCTGAAACCAAAACAGGCCATTTCATAATTCCTCTCTCCTCATGCCTCTAAGACACAGAGACACTAGCTCATACATCTTTCTGACTGCAGGGAAAGTCTCCCAGCTATGGGTAAAAACAATTTGGAATTGATTTTTCCAGGCAGAGGCCAACAGCACCACTTCAAAGCATGGGTGCATTCAGAGTTACACAGAAATGCTGTAACAGATTAAAGCAGAGCCAAAGCACAGATGTTTTAGACAAACAGGTGACTCTGCCTCTCCTATTCTTGGGTTGCTGAGGAAAGTTTTCAGAAATATTTGACTCTGCTGAGGAACAAAGGTTCAGAGACAAGGATAAAAAGGTTTTCAAAATCTGCACAAACATGCAAGGTCCAGCACCTCATATGAAATCACAACTTCCACAGCTACTGAATGGAACTCAAATGTGACAAGACATTTGAAAGTCTATTCTTTCTTGTATCCCAGCTCCCCTCAGAGACGGGAAAAGGGGTAAACAGTAACAAGTATGAGTATCTGGCCCAGCAAGGGAAGGGGGCTATGGACAATAAAGGAACGAGTTTAATTTACCTGGGTACACCAGATGGAATCGGGACTCTCCCCCCCAAAACCCTACCATTAATAAGGTGAACAAGCCCAGCAAGAAGAAGCTTAGCATCCTTGAGATGGTCTTTGCAACCAGAACTCTGTGGTGAGTAATGCAAGGAAGCACTAGGGAAAGAAAGACCAAAGGAAAACTTAAATGACATTTAAATGAAACTTAAATTTGAAAGCATTTGGACTGGACTACCCAAGATGAGTATCACAAAGTATATTGACATGAAAAGGGTAAACACATATTTTACATGAATACGTATATGAAAGAATTTAAGAAGTACTGTGGTGTTGAAGAAGGGATTACAAGCAACCTCACCCCTGATAAATCAGTTGTACTAATTACCAAAGAAGAGGAACAGCCTTGCTCTTAATACATCACAGCTGAGACTGATAAAGATAGGTGTGATAAAGTCAGTTGGGTTAGCTGGTTAAGGGAGCCTTTTGATGAAGAGAGTCTTGAGGAGGTAGAGGAGCCCTGAGGGAAAAGGAAAGATACAGGGAGACGCAAAGAAGAACGAAACAAAGAAGAGAGCTACTAGTGGCAGCCCAATCTTCTGTGAGATCAGTCTGGGTCTGGTGGAATTGGAGCCTGCAGTCATAGTTGAGCTGGTCAAAGCCTGCATTCAGAGTCTGCATGCTAGTATTTGCAGACACAGTACACCAGGAGATAACCAGCAGTCTACAGTTGGACCCTACTGTAGGAGCTTGCTGTAATCAGAGTCAGGATAGCCAAGTTATAAAGAAAAATAAACAAGAACCCTTCTCATGTTGTTAAATGTCTGTGTTTTGCCTCATTTCTACCCTTAATGAGAGGTCTACTGCAACAAAGTAAAAGAACACAACCATTTCCTACTTTTGATTCCCTAAATGTAAATGCAAGAATACTTCTCAGGCTCTTTCCTTTAGAACCTTCTTAAGTAATTTTTAAAATGCTACGATACATAGCTTGCTCTTCCTGTGATTTTGGCTTCTTTTTCAGCTGTGACTCAATTACCAGAGCTCCTCCACAGCTAGAAACCTTCTGATGTCTGAAGTGCCAAGCCTTCTTTAGGCTCACAAGAAAATAGCAAGATAAATACTCTTCGTTTTGTCCAGCCTTTCACACTTGATTAATTCTATTCCCTATAAATCATTAACCCATCTGCCTGATACCCATGCCAGTCAGATGACAAGCTTGGAGTGCACAAACACTGCACTTTCTGCAAAGCTTTGTGCACACAAGCTATCAGATGAGTAGCAATCATAATCACACCCCTTACCATGTGTTCATAAAGCCCATGGTCATCTGAAGAAGGGAGATGTGAACTCAAATGACCTTTGTGTTCTAGGAAAATCCCAACCATTTAGTGTGTGTGCCCAAGGCATAAATGCTTCCTAGAGCTCCTATGGGAACAGTGCAGCTTTGCATTAGTCTCAGGAAGCCCATGCCCATAAAGCATAACACAGCCCTTGCACAATCCCACTGGAGCTCTGGCATTCACCGTACTAAACTAGAAATGTAAACATGAATGGAAAAAAAAGTAGAACTCGGTCATATGCCAGAGCTCTAGAGTTTGGGATTAAGGTTTCAGGGCTTTACCATATTTTTTGGGGGGTGTGGGGAGGGGATGGCAGCCTTTATCAAGGGCTCAGCAGGGGATCATTTTCTGTCTCTGAAACATCTGTCGGCCACTAAAATCTCAATTACACATTACACTTAGCTCTTTTCTTGCAGTAGGCAAGGAATTATACACCACAAAGGCAATTGCAGTTTGAGTGAGTGACAGATCAGCAAACGCAAGGGTAGCTGGGGTCACTTCCTAGTGCTGTCATCCTTCAACTAGAAATATAAACTCTCCTGAACTAGGCAAAAGGTACAGCACCTTGCTTGTTTAAACTATCTTCCAGACTTCTAAACAGGTATGAAATATTATTAAAAACATGCATACATAAAATAGACGAGTATATAATATGTATTAATACATTTCCTTGTTCTCTTGAACCTCACAAAGGCCACATGTCCAGAAAGAACAACCAGCCAGCTCTGCTGCCTGCTTTTCAGTGCCAAGCTGAAAACACTGCACTGAAAGACACTGGCTCCCTGTATGATAAGTTAGTTTGAGCCTGCTTCCTAAATAAGAAGAGATGCTCAGAGAACCAGATACGACTGGCCCGAAGTGTTTTCTGATATCATTTCCAGCTCCCGTAGACACTAAACATATGATAAATTAACTTAAATCCAACTGACCTGACATCATTTGCAAGGAATTATCCCACTGTGAAACAGCTGATTGATTCCTCTTCTCCATTTCAAAACGGTAGTGTGAGCTACTGCAACATGTGAAATGAATGCCACAAAGCTGCTCTGCACAAAAATTGCTCTCTATCCCTAAAAAAGAGCTGAATTTAGACAAGAAATTTCTTCATGTGGCTTCCAGCCTCCTGTGGACTACAGGATAATTTTCACACACTATGCTACATAAACCCCTTGCAATAATGTGCATAGTAAATGTATTTCCAAGGTAATTGACTGTTTACTGCAAAACTGGTGATAAAACCACACATTTTAGAACTCTCCTATCTTCAAATATAGTGCACCATGCAAAAGCAGGATCTAGATGTTCTACAAAAATATGATCTTTTGTAAAGACCTCAGGAGTTCCTCTACACACATTTGACAGATAATAAAACAAATGCACTAGAAAATAAATTATATGTTCACTCAGTCAGGAATAGTGGCTTGGAAGCCTGGCCTTAATCCCCCTACTGAAATTTAATATAAATAAGAAAGGTCAAATTCCTAAACAAAACAAAAGTTAAGGAAGATTGTGTTGCTGTGAAGGAAGACTTAAGAGAAACCTATCCTTGTTTCCCAGAAACAAAGGAACAAAATCCAATTTTGCTGGCATAGCCAAGCGCTTTATTTTTTTGCATTTCCTTTTTGAATCCAAACATATTGGACTAGAAATGAGCATCTGAATAAACTGATATATTTGTCTGTGAAATCTTGTATTTTTATAATATTTTTTCCCCTTTTTTCTTCCTACAACGTGTTTCTGGGTTTTGGAGTGAAACCAAACAGATACATGAATAATAACAGATTTCATGTTCTTTTGAATGACAGAGAGTTTTAAGTTAGGCTGGCAGAAACTTGTGCATGATGATGGGATACAGGAAAAGGAACATGACATTTCTTAAGCAGGTGAGACTTTTTACAGACACCCTGTAAGTGTGGCTATTAAAGTAACCATGCCCCTACCTCTTCATGACTGCAAAGACTTTCTATCGGTCGTTCTGTGCCCCCCCTGATCCCCTCTGTCCTCAATACTCTGTTCTTTAGGGAATGACAAAGAAGGCAGCTTAGATTTTGTGTAATTTAAGTACCTACAAATACCAACACACAAGCTAGAGTCTTAAAAACAAACAAAAGATAAAATCTTACACCAGATTTGGACCTCACAAGGAGGTGTTTTATAATACTGGATTTAAAAAAAATTTTAATCTCAATAGCTCAGCTTGAATAGCAATCTTGCAAAACGCATTGTTTATCAAAGCAAATGCCACTTCCATAATATATGGGTTTTTTTATATATTTCCTTTGGGTTTTGTTTGAAGTCTGAGGGTTTTGTTTAGGTTTTAGTTGTGGCTAACATTAAAAGAGTCTTCTGGCTTTTTTTGGCCTGAGTTGACCACCACAAATAAATCTGCTTAAAAGTAGAGTTTTAAATGTATGCCACACACAGCTTTGTATAGCAGAAATGAGTCCACTGAAGGAAAAATCCACCTTTATTAGGCCCGTTTGCATTATGAAAAGATCTTTAATATAATAACACTTTGGGATACTTACAACAATAAATAAGAACTGGCCAGACTGGTCACCATAAGATGCTTGAAATCTGGTTAACTATCACTGCTATTTTCTTGTTCCAAACTTTATATTCGGCTGCCATTTGTTACCTAACAAACCCTTTTGTGAGTCGTACCAGTGCAGTTTCAGCCCTCCTGCCTTACAGTAGAGCACATCTGAAAGGTGCCACATTAAACCACTGCAATTCCAGTGAATGGTACCTGTGGGTGACTGTCAACACACTGTGAACTGGAGAGGCTGAGACAGCTCCTGTCCTGCAGCATCTCAGGTTAAACTCTGCCATTTCTGCAGACATTGCTAAGCAGGATGAAAGTTTTAGCTTTTTTTTCCCACCCCTAATGGAAGAAAGCTTGTCTGTTTGTCCTTCAACATTGAATCGCTTTTGGAAATGTAATCAGGAGCAAGAAACACAGAGAAAATCAGGTTCTAGTAGTTTAACTTTCATTAATTCATTTGAGTGAATTTATGGGTGTCTGGTCCTCTATGATATTTAACGAGTCCAACAAATTCAGTGTAGTAGACATCTAGTGAAACACAACGTTATAAAACATTTCATCCCTGATTTACACAAAAGGGGTGAAAACTGAAGGCTGGCATTTTATACCATTATTGATTTTCCAGAAATATACATAGATACGTGCATTATACACAATATAAACAAAACTGTTCAGACACTTCCCAAAACTGAAACTTGATCTGCAGAAATGCCACTTATTGACCTCAAGAGAATAGCAGGGAAAATGCTGCCCTGTTTTCCTTCTCATGATTCTGGCCTGTTTCTCTAAATTACAGGACCAAACCTCTGCAATAAAGAAGCATCACTATTAATCCCTTGTTCCAGCTGTCTTAGCTCACAGAGGGGCTCAGAGTCCTATGCTATGTAATTTAAATGAAACACGTTATTTGAAAGAACAAGAGGGAATCATTTCAGCAAATTACTCTGAGTTGCAACTGATCCTACCTCAGTCCTATCCAAAAACTCTGTTCAATTTCAGTTTCCTCTCTCAATCTCTCAGGCTCTCTGATTAACAGCAACATTTTATCTGCAGGTAGCATGTCTTCATAATTTACAGCTGAAGATACTAACTTTGAAAAGAAGGAGATTCAAGAGTATTGTTATATTTTGACCATGTAAATTTGTGTCTCAAGAAACACCAAAACCTTCTAAACTGAATGGAGCAGGTTTATCTAGCAGACTAGATATGTGAAATAGATACATTTTGTGAATGACAGGATTTCAGTATCCAGTATAGAATATTGAAAATGTTCCTGTGCTGAAGTGTGCTGTTTTTCTTCTGTTCTAATACATAAAGAATTTGTGCAGCTTCTGCACACTCTAAAATATTCTGAGTCACGTATGGTAAGAACTTCAGTGGTTTTTTACACCTAAGCTATGTAAATACTGACTTCCTTGGAAGTGTAAACCCTGTATGTCTAGCCAACAGAGACTATGGTCTCAGAGAAGAGGACTCCTTTTTTTTTTTTTTCATTAAGCACATAGTAACTACCAAAAATGCACAAGAAATTAGTTTTGGGGAGGCATGGAACCTGCATGCTTCAGCCTTAATCCTCCTGCCTTTAGCCATAAACTGCCAGCTCCACCATTTCAGTGACTACTTGCTGTTGGTTTGTTGCTGAGAATGTTAAAGTACCCTGGTACTGAGGAAGGTTTCACTACACACAAAGTGAAAAGGGAACAAAGTTTTCTTTCTTGTACGAACCTAGTCAGAACATGGAAGGCTTAATAAGCTCATCCTGGATCTGTCATGCATTTTAAGTTGCCATCAACTCTTTCACAACACTGATTCATGAGTAGGTCGTCTCTTCTCTAGTAGACAGGTATAAACAGACACTATCATGACAATGCTGTTCCCATCAAAATTAATCCTGGTACAGGCTCTGCTGTGGTGTTCCCAAGCTGACCTGAGAGGGATGCCAGGCAGAACAGCTGGAACAGCATCAACACCTCCTCTCCAACAGTAGCCAAGCATTTTTAATGGCAGGTCATTTTAACATGACATACCAGGGATCCAGAAATGAAAATAGAGTCACAGAATCATTAGGGTTGGAAAAGAGCTTTAACTTCAAACACTAAAATCCTCGTTTATTCAAATTTACTGTGCATTCACTTAACATGCAGCCAAAGTTGTACCTCCAGTAGGATCAGTTCCTAGGAAACTGAGTATACCCAGTCACATCCTATCATGATTCTAATTGACTATGTTTATTAAACTAAAAGAACCACAAAGAAAAAAACAAGTTAAACTAAGTAAACCACTCACCGAGAGGGAAAAAAAAAAGTAGGCTACATGAGATACAAGAATGCTTTGTGATTTTCTGCAGCTGTTCTCAGCATTGCCTAGCAAATTAATTTAACACAGAATGTCATTCAGAACTATCTTTAGTCCCTCTTAGTGTTTTAGCACATTATAACAATTAATCATCTTTTATTAATTCATGGGCACTCAAAGATGACCTAAGAACAGTCACATTGTACTGGATACTGCTAACTCATCTTTTATATTAACATTTACACTATTATTCTTCTTAATACTACACATTCATACTACACAGAGAATTTTACAAGCATATTGAGACCTTGATGTTGGAAAAAAAATTAAATACAGGCCTAAAGGGAATATGATCATTGCAATATTCTCTAGGCCATAGAGGAAAATACGTGCATAAGGCTTTGCATAGGCTCAACAGCTGCACAGTCATTCTTACAGAATAAAAATAATAGAATTAGATTTTAGTGGTGAAACTTCACTGTAAGATATTCAGCTAAATTGGTCAGGTCTACCTCCCCATGCTGTCCATGCTCCCCAGAGCTGTCATCTGTACCTCATTTTCATTCAGTATTTTTTCCAGGATTCATTGACTGGACAAATCAAAACCTGCTCTGTCATAACACATACAGGAATTTTCATAAATGAATCTATGGTCACAACCAGTTCTCCCTCAGAGGAGGCAGACTAAAAATAATGTCTGAAACCAACAAACAGAACACCGTTAGAAACCATTTATTTTCCTGCACTAGTTTTCTTCCTATTACTTTGCATGCAATTTTTACAGTATGCTCATCACAGCCCAGTACAAACATTTCACAAACACATAACTTCTCCTAGTAGTCCCCTTATTTTACTGGCTATTTTCCTTTTTATTAAGCTTGTTTTCATCAGTAATTATGTGGCCTTAGATGCCTTACCAGGGATAGGATAGTCTGAGAGCGAAGTTTTACATTTTGTCCAGGTGACACACTTGTAACTGTTCTGAGGTCTTCCTGGGGAGAGCTGCAAATCTGGGGACCACTGCTCAACAAACACGGTCTGTCGAAGTTTCACCTCTGTCCCACTGGAAGACAGCTGTCAAAGGAGTTAAAGACAGGCAGGGTTAAAGAAGCCTGAGCTGGTTGATTTGGGACAGTTAGCTCATTTTGGGACTGTTTGCTCCATTTTACCATGCTCCAAGTCAAAACAGCACAGATACCAAGTGGCTCATTTTCTCTCATTAGTGTAGCTGGGGTTTTTTAATCCCTCTGCAATTTTTCTAAGGTCAGTCCTTTCATGCACTGCCTGTTGGATTAAAAAAGCCAGGAGATCACTACAATGTCTGGTGATAGTCAGAGACTGCAGTACCTGTCAGAGACAGAGAACATTTATGTTGCTATGGGCCTTTAGGTACAGAGAACTCTCTGAAAGGCAAATAAACAAGAAACACATTATTCCTTAAATGTGCCATTAGACAAGTTTAAGGAGTCCACATCTTGGATCTTCTTTCTGCACAGACTTGAAGGTTTATATGAAAAGGAAAACTCCTGATCTGGAGAAATAAAGAAACTTTCTGAAGAGAGGTAAATTAAAACTACCAAAACTTTAGTGTTGAAGTAATCAGGAATAGAAATTTAAGGAGGAAATCAATTTAATCTTATTAGCTGCATATCTGTGAGGGAAGGGTACATTAGAAAGATGTATTGCTGTCCACTCTTTAAGAATAATACTGACACTTCAATTTCTACCAATCTCATGAAATTACAAGAGCTGTTTACCAACCTACCTGCCAACTATACATTTCCTTCTTTCTCTTTTTCCTTGCTGTCCTTAACAACTGTAGCAGGTCTCATAATCTATAGAACAGGGGAGGGAGGACAAGGGCAATCAATAGCCTTGCAGCTTCTCCCATTCTACAGGATGTTAAATGTCACTTTCATGGACGACTTGGCAAAACACACGCTTCAGACCATCACAGGGCACATTTACCTCCAAGTGTCCTTAGGTTCCTACAAAGGCTTCTACTATGTGCCACATCTGATTTAGAATACAAACTTCAAAAGGAGCAAACTGCTGTTTGAGGCCCTTAAGACAGCCTAAATGATAGTGAAAACCAGGATTTGTACATTCAAGAGCCTCTGCATCTTCAAAAAACTGTATCTATGATCATACTCTGCTTTCTACACAGTCATGCACGAGTAAGCCTGTGCCACAAACCACTGTAAAGTCAAGAATAAAAGATCAATAACCTTGCCTTTCCTTTTTATCCCCCTTACAAGTAATTTTATCACTATTTTGAGTTAGAATCTGATATTCCTGATACCAGCACTATAAAAAACACTGCTGAGGAAGACACCAGTAAATTATCCAATCTATATTCATGCCCGACAGCAGGATCAACTGTAATTATTTCTGACAGATATTTTCATAACTTGTTCTTCACAACAAAACATGCCTTTGCAATTTACATTACAGTCAGTGGAGAACTCCTGTTTACAAAGAATAAAATCCGTAGTATCAGAAGAACAGCATTCAGCAGTATGGAAGGCTCACAAAGATATGCAAGAATTCACAGCACATTTATATACTAATGTAATTGCTGGCAGAAAGGTTAATCAGGATGATGGCCACTCCCATGATGTTTTCCTCCAGAAAGTTTATCTGTTAATGAAGAGCCTGTGTGTTTAGTATCCTCTTGTGTCGGTTGCTTTACGCATACCAAATACCATCTTAAACAGGCACTGCATTTGAATTACCATAATCTGATGGAACAGGTATAATCAGGCTGACCAGAAGAGCTCAATGAAGTTATATAATTTGCCTCTGTTTCTTTTACAATGTGTATTATTATAATTGTAGCTCCTTTTTCTCTGTATAATCCAAACAATGCCTGAAAGCTGCTCAATTAAAACGGTGGTGGTTGACTTTAAACAGAAGTTCCTACCTCAAAGATACACCAAAAAGACAGCTAAATTCATATTTGTGGGTTACTATTCCCACATTATTGCAGAATAACCTAGCCTGTAAGCTGTAAAATGGCCCACTCCTCTATGAGACATACATCCATCTGTCGAATAGAAGAACATACTTTCCCTTGAAATTAACAGCCATGTACCACCAAACAATTTTACTGGGATGCAAAAAAGGCATAAGCTCTGGACTAATCTTAACATTTCAATGAAGTTTAGAAATTAAACCTTTCTCATTTAGTAGAATTGTCTTCAGACATAAAGGACCAGGCAGCATTTGCTGTCAAAATCATGTCTGAAGGTGAAACTCTGAGCACATAGTGCAGTGTTTAGGATTTTGGGGGGCTGGAGTTTTTTGGTACACAGAGCTTACCTGCAGTCCTTGAATGGTTAGAGAAGATCATCAGATCTTTTTATAGTCTAGCCAGCATGTGCTGTTCTATAGCTAATCACCCCTGAACGACATTCAACCATGATGTAAAAAATAAATCTCTCTCCTATTGTTAAGCAGGATGCGATTTATCAGTCTATATATTGAAAGAGATGTACAAATGAAATTCACAGCAGCAGCAATAATGAATTGGATGTTTAAAAAGCAAGATGGATTCTCCAATTCTCATTCAGAAAGGCACATTAAACCAGTCACAGAAAGATGTTTCCATTTCCAACACTTTTTAGTGCATTCATGCCTAATCCCAGCTGCATTTCAATGAAGATAAAAATAAAATTACTTGTACACTACACCAGCTCCACAGTAGAAGCAATTCCATGCCTGGGAACGGAAGAGACAGCTCCTGAAGCAGAACTTCTCAAAGGCACACAGAGTCAGCAGGGCACAAAGCAGCTGTCGCTGCTGACAGGATGGAAACTGAATGTGCAGGAATTCTGCTCTGAGTTGGAAGAGAAGAAGGGAAAAAGGAGAAAAGGTATGTGTCCTGTGCAAGACCACAAAATTTCCTTTCTACAAGTCTTCCTTAGATAAATTTCAAGGCTTTAATGGGAAGGCCAACACTACCAGCAAAGAAGCAGAGTTCTGTTGCAATTATAAATAATGGTCAGCAAAAGAAATGTTTTGATTATTTTCTTAAATCCATAGCATGGTGTAGCCCTTCCAACTTCAGGTGGGTACTGTTCTCCAAAGGACATGATTCACTGCCCAGCATGACCAGACTTTGCTCACTTCTCCTATGCCTACTACAGCCATCGTTGAAAAATCTTACCATGGTATCAAAAGTCCAATGGTATTTGTTGGTTTTCTCAAAGCTTCAGATTGAGAATTTTATCTTTCATTTAAAATACATTTCTCTCCCTCACAGCTGCAGCAAGGCAACAAAGAACATACTCAGTAGCCTCAGAAGGTCAAAAAAGAAAGATCATACAAAGATTTTTCATTTAAAAAAAATGACCCAGCAATTTCTTGTAACTTCAACTCATGATTTCTGAGTACATGGAGACAAAACTCCCACCTTGCAAGTGAAAGGCAGAGCTAGGTATGAGCTTATCTAACCAACATGTAGCCATAAATTCAAATCATTTCTTGTCTTGAAAAGATGCCTTTCTCTAACACCAGTCTCTAAAGGAAACTCTAGCAGTTCCTGCAGTGGGAGGAAAAGCAGGTTCATTGGTGACTGGTGTCAGTCACTGCTAATGAAGGCTGAATCACTGTACAAGAGTCCAAGCAAAGGCATGCCAGCAGCATGGACAATTAATCTGCTGAGAGAAATTACCACTGACATAAAATGCTGCAGCACTAACTAAGGGTAAGTTTGGAGTAATGCAGAGCCAAAACTGACAATATCTCATCTACACTGTGAGCATGAGCACTGCACAGAAAACATTTTTTTAAAATCTTATCAGTGAATAAATCTACTGCAACCTTTATGAATACATACGAATACATATGAATACATGTGTCGGGGTTGTGTACTACTGAAATCTTCTTGGCTTAATTTGAGAAAAAATGCATATGTGAAGGAGAAACTGCAGGGCACTAGCTTATGGAATTTTATTCACCAGAAATTGCCCCAGTGTATCAGTGACAGTCTGTAGCAAGAGATTTCAATGTAATTTTTTTATGCAAACATGACCAAATGACACAGAACACTGAAAAAGTACAAAGACAAGACCTGCATAAAAAGTGTAAACCATTATTCAATAGAAAGTATTGACATCCAGTTTCTCTAGGCAGCTTTTCAGTTGATGGTGCAACAACTGACTAGAATACAACTTGTACACTGTCCGTCTAATTGTCCTCCCAAATGCTGGCCCAAGTCAAGTATCCAAGCAGCTACTGATGTGAAACTTGATGATCGGAATGACTGCTAAACATTTAAGCATGAACCATAGAATCCTTGAATGGTTTGGGTTGGATGGAACCTCTAAAAGTCATCTAGTCCATTCCCCTTGCTGTGGGCCAGGACATCTTTCATTGGGTCAGGTTGCTCAAATTCCCATCCAAGAGCAGCCCTGGTACACTTCATCTGAGCCACAGTTTAACATGAAAACAGGCTGCCTTTCACAAAGATGGTTTCAATGGTGTGTTGAGCTTGTCTTTACACTGTCCTTTTCTACTGAGATTACACAGGAGCTTTTTCTGTACAGTGGGTATTATCCAATCCCTCTGAGTGCAGAATCCCAGTGACTAAAGGAACAGAAGTTATGTTTTGAACCGGAGTAGCAAAACAGACAAAAGAATCCCTTACTAGCCAACATATCTCTCATCAGCCAAGGCACGTGGGTGGAAAACAAACCAGGGGATCCAACCACATGGATTGAACTATGAATATATGCAAAAGCTTAACACCACTGAGGGAAATAAGCTCATTATTGTTTCACTGTTTAATTATGATTTCTTTTCCTCATTGAACTATAGGTATGAATCCATGTTGCCACACTTGCACCTATTATCTCTCAGGTGTACAATAATGTACACCCTCTGCATGAAGTTACTTCTAATGAATCCAAATCAATCACTGCTCACTGAGCAAACACTGAATGACACTTAAGATGAAGACTGGGAAGAGTTTTAACAGCTTATAGCTGGGGCAGAAGGGCAAAAGGGAGAGAGACAAAAAGAGAGAGATGGACTCTTTCAGCTTTATTTCTATGGCATTGGCTAAGTCAGCCTATTTCAAAACACACTGCCTTGAAGCAGTTAAGTACTTCTATCACTATGCAGAGTTTCACAGTAGAACTCTTTTTGTCACAACCATTATGTCTGGTAAAACTACTGCAAAGGAGGTGTCAGATATAAAGCTGAATTGCTCTGACCTAGAGAAACTATGAAGCAGCTGGTAGTGCAGGTCATATAAGAGCTATTAAGAATAAAGATTGAACAAAATGTTTGGAAGGTACTCTTTACAACATCAATAGGTCATGTTTATAAACCAGTACAAGATTTGAATGCAGTAAAAAAAGAGAGCAGTAAAGACTCATTAAAGATTGTATTTAGTTTGATTTCCAAGAGGCAATCACACACCTTAGTTTTGGGCTGAGAATGTGGTCTGGTTTTGGAGAGATGAGTCTTTTAAAAATAATTTAATGACTTTTTTACCAAGGAGGAAAAATAAGGGAAACTGGGGTGGAGAGTTAATTTCTGAAAAAAGTGTATTTTACTACATTTTTTCTTTGGTTGGTTTGTTTGAAGTTTTTAAATAAACTTAAAACAAACATCATAAACCTTGGATTCCTATATGTGCTTTTGAAAAGAATGGCCTGACAGACTGAAGGACCTCACCAGAAGTGAGGGCAGAAAAAAAGAATTATTTTTGGTACTGCCTGTCAGCTTCAGAGGGAAGGAAGGTAAGATCTAAGGACAAAGATCTAAGTACAAAGGACTCAGTATCAGAAAAAATATACATAATCCAAAAATTTGAAATAACTTCAGTGTTCAAGCTGCCTGAAGTCCTATAGGTCAGGACATGTCATTGTCATAGCAGCATAAGCCGTGAGGGTGACAAAACTTTCTAAGATTTCCTATACTCCCACACCTGCAAGGCATGCAATTATGTGCTGAGGAAGGAACATGTTTCCTTTCTGAGTACCAAAATTCTCTCTGCTCTACTAATGAGCCTCTCCTTATGGGCCTGCAGCTGTATTCACAGTCTTAATTATACACCATATTGAATATGGACCGCTGTGTCTTTGCACTTCAGGAACATCCCACTTATAATTATATAGATACTGTGAGTGTCAGAAGTTACAAGTATACAACCTGGGATAAGCTACAATTCTCTCCAGTTCCTTCAGATTTTTCCTCTTACAACATTCACAGCCCAATCAGCGAAGGTCTTATCTTGTAGAAAAACATCTACTGACTGTATTGAGATTCCTTCATTTCTCTTCACACTTAATGAGTTACGAACAGGCAAACTATTCCTCTACAGTTGGCTCCATGTAGGAAAATACTGAGAAAATACTTCTTTCTTTGAGAAAGATGATGCCTTAAGGAGAGAAGGACACCTGATGCATTTAATTACGAATGTGAATGTGGGTTTAGATCAAGAAAACACCACGCTAATGCACTATGTTTCTCATTTCATGTCAATTCTACCTCAGTGTCTACCACTGTGACACTCTTAAGAAATGCCACCCCATAGGCCATTAGGTTTCATTGACAGACAGGTGTTGTCTCTACTTACAGCACCCAGAGTTCTCTTCCATCCTTCATCTGAAAAGAGTTCAGCTCACACGTGCCCACGTGTTGATTTCTTGTCCTTCCTGAAACCCATATTGGCACAAAGTAGCAGCACTACTTGCCAGCAATGGAACATCTGGGATTCCCTAGGCTGGCAAAATGCACCACAAATTCTAAATGTAATTCACATAAAGAAAAGCTCAGATTAGTAGGTGTGCATAGATTCATTAACATGCAGCAGTCCTTGCATGCATGTGTCTCTGTATAGTTACTCAAATTTCTGTAACTGATGAGTGTATGCAATCCCATGCTTGATCCCATCGACCTTCTGTGAAGTGCTGGTTTTCAGACAAGGTATATTCAAGGAGCTCACAGAATGAACAGCCAGGAGATACTGACATCTTTGAAAGAACCTCCAACAACTGGTTATCACCAGCTGCAAATAGGGAAGGCTAAAAATTACAGCATCCAGAGACTGAACTCATATGCAACTCCCTGAAGTAAAGTTCAGAAGCACCACCAGCTCTGGAATACCATCAGTCTCAGCAACATGGAGAGGGGAAGTTGAAGAATGCATCCATGAAATTCTCATTTCTTTACCTACTGTGCAAAATCAAGGAGGTCTATAGGCAGGCTGGAATAACTACTGTAATTGGATAATTTCCATAAACAAACATGTTAGAAACACACTCTGAAAATTTACTGAGTTACACAGGAAGAATTCAGTTAGCATTTTTCTGAGATTTGAAGGGATAGTTATTTTAATACCTTTCCTGGATTTACAGCTACTTCTCTCTCTATACTGCTAGATCACTCATGCTGAAATTGAATCTACAGCTTTTCTTCATTCTCTACAGTGCAAAGAAGCACATCAAACAGCAAGATATCCAGAAACCTCTCTGAGACAGAGAGCAAGCATGGGTCTGTGTCCTGCATCACTTTGTACTGTCAGATATGCACATTCTTGATGCATTTGTGCTCATTAAAAAGTTCAAAACAACACAACTCCCTTCATTAAAATCCTGTCTAAAAACTGCCAGCACTACAATTGTATATGTCATGCTGGAGGACATTGTGAAATTTAGGGACAGATTAATAAGGACATGAGAGACAAACCTCTTTGAAAAGAAAACTCTTTGATGGCTTTGCTCTTTTATTTGTTTTGGACTGGACCTGGACACAAAATCCAAATGCCTTCAGGTCTCAGAGGACGGCAAATTTTTGTTACGAATCCCATGTCTAAAATCAGGTCTCACACTATCTCTTGCAATATCGAAAGCAAGCTTCACTCCCACAATAGGTTCAGCATTCCCACATTAAATTATGAGTAATTTCAGAGCGCTGCAGGTTCACCTTTGAAAAAGACATCCTGAGCACTGCTAATAAATCATGGAATCACAGAATATCCTGACATGGAAGTGACCCACAAGGATCATTACAAGTTCAACTCCTAAAATAGCCATGGTAGCATGCAGTGGGAGCAGCATCAACTCATTTTTAGTGCAGTTCACAGCGAGTTCCACACTGCTGGAACTCTGCTCTTCCCAGCACCCAAATTAGCTGATTTAAGACCAGTTGCATGTGCACTATAAACCTGCACTGACTACAATGTAAATGCACAATTAACAAATACTAAATAAAGGAAATAGACAGTTCAGTACCTCACACAGTCCACCTAAAGTTTGTAGATACTTCACAATAATTTGGTTTTCCCTGCACTTCACAAATGCATAAATAGTTTACATAACTGGCAATTGTGTAAAAAACAAACAAACAGACCAGGAAAAGACAAATATTAAGAATATTAAATATTAAAAAATAGTAAAAGAAAAAATAAGTTAAAATAGGCAAAGTAAGATCAACAAAATCAATGTATCTACAAATTTTGAAATTGAAATGGTATCTGTAATGATTACACACAAAAGAAAATGGGAAAAAAAGACAAATCATTGTTTTAATATTTTACTCTTATCAACACCAAGCTTGTCTAGTCAACAGGAATGTGGCAACATTAAAACATAAATTATCCAATTAGATAAAATATTAATCAGTATAAGATAAAATATTTTCCCAATCAAAGTACTGGATAGAATCTCCATCAAAAAAATCAACACTATAAGCAAGACCAGCACAACAAATGAGCCTGTAAGAATGAAAAGAATGCAACTAAACACAGACAAAGGGAATCAGAGAAGTATGAGGCTTCTCACAACTCCAATAGGAAAAGGGTCTACCTTAGGCTTTCATAGAGGCTACAGTTCAGCATGTTTAGTAAAGAAAGTACAAAATGTGTCACCATGAAACTAAGTTTTCAAACAAAGAAGAGCCAAATAGTACTAAATAAATGGCAAGAAATTAATATCCACAGTCTTAGCCTGGAGAAGGCACAGAACACTTCCCAAAAGGCATTCACACTCAGAAAATATTAGCTAGCAGTGGCTCTAACTAAGACAAATCTTTGTGTATAGACACTGACAGCATTTGTTGACCCCTATTTCCTGAATATCATCTTGGCTCTGGATTGCATCATTTATAAAAACCACAAGATTTCTTACTCTCATAACAGAGAAGCTTTCTATGATTGATACAGATGTTTCAGTCTCAGGAGTAATTTTTTGTGCCAGTTCAATAACTTCATTTCTGATTATACGTATGCAACGCATATGCAATCTCAAAAAAATTACTGCAGTTGACATTTTGCCTGGTAGTAAGTTATTGTAGTCAATAGATATCTTTCCACTGATTTCAGTGGGCTTTGGGTTATTTCATTAAAAGGTGTTCTACTTTATATAAAGGTCTCGAATTTATGGCACCAACCTAATAGCTTTTGGTTATGTTTTACAGTCCAGATGCAGCAAAGTAATTAGTCTGGACCATTCTGCTTCCCTGATGGATATGCTTTAAGGACTCTGTGCAACAAATCCAAGATATCAAATTGAAAATTGCTTAACTCATAAACTGAAATTTAAGCTAAAGCATCCTTATTTCACTACCTCAAAAACATTGTCATTTTTAAGAGGAAAGTATCACCACTTAAATATTACCTAAGATCCAAGATCAACCAACAAATTTTAGTCAAAGCTGTGTAAGATGAAGCAAAAGTAAAATAAATTAGAAACTTCTGGTTAACATGTTAACATAAGTCAGTTTGGCATTACTGAGTGAGCTGCAACACTAGGTCATTGTCCCAGTTAATCACCAGAGAAAAGAAGGAATGCCAAAGAGGAATGGAAAAGTTTTTCAACCCTGGCTCTCCCTACTGCTCTTGTGACACTGTGAATAGATGGAGACTGAGTCCTATTGCTGTGGGAGCAGCCAGCACGCTTCTCTAGGCATCAAGAGCAATGGCAAAGCCACCTGGTGAGCCTCTGTCCTCCAGCATTGATTGTAAGTTGCTGCTGAAAACAGGTCATATTTTTATGGTGCACTATTTTTATTTGCTTACTTATTTCTCCTGAGCCTTTAACTGTCGTCTCAGGACCACAATCTCATCTTTCATTAACTATATATATATATATATATATATTATATTTGCAATAAAGTCATGTAATGAAATAGATAACATAATCTTATTAAGTATATTTATGTACACCTTTGTTTATATTTATATAGACCTTTGACGATATCACAGCTTTAGATTATTATGCTTTATTTAATTTTCTTTCACAGGGTTCTAAAGTTTAAAATGCAAAATAAAACAGTTTGAAACAATTACTGAGAGCAGATGCTGCACAGCACCCATGAGATTATAAGAAACAGCAGCATATTCAATTGCTTTGGATGCCCCCCAAACCAAGACACTAAGCTAGGTTCACCAAGCAGGTTTTTACTGCTGGACATGTGAAGCAAAGCCAAATTCTACATCACTGACCTAATATCCCCAAAAAAGCCCTAAGCCACCAAAAACAAATTGTATACAAGTTAGATAATTTTCAAAGTTGCATTTCTAAGTCACTTTTGCGGTCTCAAAGGAATCTTTCTTAAGTTTATTTCTAATGACTTGAGAGTCTAATAATGAAACTAGACACAGCTAAATACTAGGTCAGCCTCTTGCTGCCAGTGTCTGCATGAAGCATAGGTGGAGAAACATGAATGAACAATAGTGCTTCCTGAAGATCTGTCGCCTCTTCCACCCTTTGAGAAGTTAATTTGCATAAGAAAAGCAGCAGGATATCCAAAAGCTGAAGTATCAAAGTGAATTTACTGGCTCACATTTCATTTAGCTTTGGTCACAATTCTGGTCTCCTCTCAGTTCCTTTCACTGTCTGACTCTCATCTCTCCTTGATGTAGTTAACAGTTTGTGATCTGTGATAACAGATGAAGACTGACTGACATAGAAGCTGCTTTTGTAGATGTGCTGTGACCTTGTACATGCTCAGAAAGATTTGATTCTCACATTTCTTACTGATTTAGAAACAATGAGTGAGTTTTTGGGCATAATTAAAAGAAAGCACTACAGAGCAAGGTTGTTATTTCCACATGGTAGCTCTTTGTTCGAGGGCCTCTCTAAGTCAGTACATGAACTGCCTTAGAACTCATAGGTCACAATCACAGAATGGTTTGGGTTGGGAGGGACCTTAAAGGTTATCTTGTTCCAAACCCCAGCCAGGGCAGGGACACTTTTCACCAGACCAGGTTGTTCAGAGCCCCATCCTGCCTGGCCTTGAGCTCTTCGGGGATGGGGCATCCACAGCTTCTCCGAGCAGCCTCTTCTCTCCAATGTCACAGTCAAGGATCCATAGTGCACATGATCCCATTTTCCCCACCAATTCTCATCCACATGACTTGCAGGCAGGCAAGACACCATGAAATTAGTGCTGGTTACCTACTACCCATTACTGCCAAAATTTCCAAAGGCCATGCCACACATCCAACTGTGCCACTTGGATAGGACCTCTCCCTTGCACCAATGTAACCAAGACCAGAAGAAATGAAGGCCTGAAGGATAGGCTTCTGCCAACTGTAAGGCTAAAATCAGATTGTTTTCTTCAGCCAAGAATTTTGTTTTAGATTGCATTCAAAAAAAAGGACAGGTCAGTCAAAAATATGACTGTTTGCTAGAAACCATGTACATAGTCAGTTATTTTTACATCTTTTTCCATGGGTTAATGTTCCTGGACAAAACTTAACTCATAAGTGTTCTTACAGTTGACATATTTAGACAAAAACCTCTATGCATGACACATTCAATGGGCAGTGTTTATAGTATTTGCACCATCTTTTGCCTGAAAGTACCTAAAAATGCATTTTCACTAGCTTTAAAAAAAAAAAGCTTCTAATTTTCATTTCAAAAATCACACATTACAATGACTGAAGAGAGTTCTGTCTCAGTAATTCCAGTTGGCTCCTCCATCAGCACAACACAAGATGACAGCTTTCACAATGCATCACCTTTCTTAAATATAAACGCTATCTTTCTGAAGTACTGCCAAGAAGTTTGGCACAGTTGCCAGCCTGGATTACATGGAGAAGACCAGTACAGCACTGACTTGCTCAGAACAGAACACTTTTTTGGGAAATACGTACATCCTTTTGCAAAATTAAAAGGCAACGGGTAAAGTACCAGTCACAAGCTAATACAGTACATACAGCAGATAACCTTTGGTGGAAAAACTGTGAGCATCAGCAGTTGATGCTCCAACCTCACTGCCACCAGTGGCAAATTCTACACCAGCAGCTCCTTCTGGAGCCACCACAACCAAAAAGATGGGATCTGTGCCCCACATAGCTGTAGGGCAAAATGGCTTTAAGTTGTACAGCAGTAAAGAACAAACATGAAACAGACAATGACCATAGCAAAAGGCTGAACTATAACTCAGTTGAATCAACAATAGATAAATATACTTTGGTTTTAATGCTTAATTATTGCACAATTGTTATTGGTGTTAATGATACCAACTCCTACTTTTGCCATTAGGAGAAAACATGGGACCTTTCACATGTTTGGAGCTACAAAACTCCCATTTCTTCTCACCCACAAGCCTGTACAAATTCACCATCAGAGCTCCCAACTAAATAAACCAACTGGTTTAACAAGCTGAAGGTCACTAGAAGCAAGATCTCCCCAGCTGCTGCCTTCATAGCAGACACTTTGGCTGGCAAGAGTCACCTGTCAGCCAGAGATATAGCCTGTAACATCAAAACACAGCCATAAATCACAAATACATTGAAATATAAGGTAAATTATGAGGTTTTTCTGTACTGAATACTGTTAAGCTCTCAATGAAGTAGCAGACAAGAAAAAAAGAAGTGTTTTTTTTTTTAAAAAAAAGAACTTTTTCTTTCACAAAAAAACCCAGAAAATGTAAATAATTCTGTGGGGTTTTTTTCAAGAGAAAGTCTCTTCAAGGTCTACTATCAATGAAGATATCAATCTTCTAGACTTAAAAAAAGCAAACGGAAGAATTCTTTAGAGCTCCCTCTATCCCCCTCCCCACCTCTCAAACCTGACTGTTTACCAAACCCTGAGAAAACATTTGTCTCCTTCATGGTACAAGCACATTTTCCAGAAATAACATCTTTCTGTTGCCTGCATCCCCAATTCCCAGATTCTGCATTTCTTTTCCTGCAATGTTTCTTATCGTGCTTCTTTTAACGTACTTTTGTGTGTGTGTTTCAATTACAGCAAATGATACAGCATTTTTTATTTTAAGCAGTTTTCCACCTTCTTGTGTGTTTCTATGAACTATAAAGGAACTTTTGGAGCCACACAGTGTGAAACTGTTAAAATTACCTATTTTGGGCATGCTGATGTATCAACAAATTTATGTACACCAGAAAAACTTCCTGGAAAATGCCTTTATAATCTTTGGGAGAAAAAATACTATCCTTTCATCTAACTGCTGTATGCTCTGGTGTTCTAGGTATATGTAGATGACTATAACCCTCTTTGTGAAAAAAAGCTTTTCTTAATCCTGCTTAAAGATCCCTTTCTATCTCCTTGTTGGCTGCAGCTTTTTCTAGCCTGTTAGCTCTTTTCAGATCACCTAATTTCTGACAATTTCTGTTTGCTGCAGTACAGGAGACTGAGGAATACTCATTCAAATTACAACATGTTCCCACGTGGGCTTTTTAGATCCCATCTCTGTTCCTCCATGATTAGAAACTTCCAGCAACAATCACACTCAACAAGCACCAGTGTGCTCCCTGAGTTTCACCAGTTTTCTGCCCATCCATGAACCCCATCAAGATCCCAAGTCCTCCATGAGGGAAGCATAAGACAATGAAGGTTTTATTTAGTGACTGACTTCAAAAATGCCAGCTGTAAGATGTAGATTTTAACTTATGACATCTGTTTTAATAACTCCATACCTTTTAATAACTTCATAAAAACCTTAGAGAAAAAGTGGTCCATCCTTCTTATTCCTCTCCAGAGAAACTTGGTATACCCATACCACAGGCTTTTTTCCCTAGAGCTCGTTTTCATGAAGCTGCATTATTTTTTACCAGCAATCTGGACCAATGTCCATTTCATGCTGGGTGTTGCACATCTTTGTCCTTCAAGCTTATATTTATCTCCCATTGTTCCCACCACAAACCCTAGAGCAAACAGTAGTCACAAGCCTGCAGTTGTCACAATCCTATAATTTGTCAAAAGCAGTGAAAGCACAATTCTGTACAAGTAGAAAAAAATGAACTGGACTTCTTTCAGTGAACTGTTTATCCTTCAACTTTCCAACAATCTGGGCACTGAATTGAAAGATATCTTCAACAGCTTGAAGAACTGACACTAGAGTAAAAAAATCTGAGTCATCAGGCATGGAAAGCCACACTTCAACATGACTATTAGAAGTAAGAAACGATCAGGAGTAAGAAGTTTTAAACTTGTTCCAAAAAAAGTGAGTTCTCTTCTACTCCCAGCCAGAGGTTATTGAAACCACTTAGAAAATCTTCCAGACGTTGCCAAGTAAGTTTGTAAATTGCAGATGCCAACCCAAATCACTAAAAACTAAAAGAAGAAAGGGAAGCCTTCCAGAAATTATTTAATGACATGTAATTATATCTACAATCACCTCCTTTCTCTGGGATGCACAGCAAGTTGAGCCCTCCTTTGTGTCTGCTTTCTGGAATGGGAGTTCACTGGAGCAGAAATTCCTTTTATATTTGTGTCTTGTGCAGCACAGATAATTCTGCAGTCACCAGTATTCTGCAAATACAGCACTGCAGCAGAACCTCAGCACTAAGCAGCTGATTGTCAAAGTGACTTTATAAATTTAAAACTTTGTTTCTAGAACATGGGACTTTTTTCAAAGCCTGAAACTGATAAAATCTTAAAACAGTATATCTCTAACTCTTCTTGTTCAGAGAAATAATACATCTGGTACAAACAAGCTTTACTTTTGTCCTCTCCTCAGTGTTTAGGAATTTACAGACAGTTCAAGGCTGGCTGGTTTGTTCTTCCATTCTTTTACAATATTACATGCAGTTATTCAAAAGCTATCTAATTAGGAGAAAAATAAAAAGAGCAACTCAACTGCCCTTCTCTACACCTCAAACCTTCTAGAAAACAAATGGGTTTTACTGGCATACCAAAACAATGTATGACCCCAGACTGCATTGGTAAGATCAATCTTTTAGGTTCCCTAAGGAGAATAAAGAGACCACTTGGTATGAAAAAATATCAGGAAGGAAGAAGTTTTAATATCTATGTCTGTAATACCCCTTAACCCATGCTAGCAATTTAATAGAGTGAGGATAATAAAAGGGGGACAATTCCTTTGCCAAACAAAATGCCAAAGACCTAGTGTAAAGTACAAATTAACCAGTTTCATAAGAGGGATGGACAACTTTTTGCATGCTACATTGTTTTAAACGAAATGAACTCTCCTGGGTGTCATAATCTGTTAGTTAATTCTGGAAGTGGCCTGAAGGCCCCGTAACAAACGCGACCTTCAAAAACGGCAGCTCACTTAGTCTAAATGCACATCAAACCAACAAAAGTGGTCAGAATTCAGCAACCCTTAAAGATGAGCTCTGACACAGAACAAATTACCACTTTGAGCCTTGGGACAGGAACATATTCTTAAACTTGGACTTTTTCAGCTCCCTCCTTCTTTGAGATAGTTAAGAATTTAATAAGCTTAAGAAAATGACTGTGAACAGCAGATACTCTTTTACCAGAAAGCAGACCAGAGGATGCAACAACAAAAAAAAAATCGATTTTTCTACTTTTGCACATCACTTTGGTCTACCGAGTCCCAGAGTGAGTTTGTCAGTGTTCCATACCAGAGAGTCAGATATATAACTGTAGCACACTTATTGGACAGAAAACAGCAAATTGTAAGAAGTTAATGGAATACAACAGATAGAGTTTTCCATTGTAGTAAAGCAGTCTGATCAATTGGGGAAAATTATCTGTGAAAAGCCATAACAAGAAGGGAACAAGAATAGAAGGAGAAGGGTATTATTTGCAGTATATTACAACTGAAACAGTTTCTTATCGCCCCGATAAGTGCATTCATCAAAAAACACATCAAATGTCTAAAATGCAGAATGAATGTGAAATGCACAAATAGAGGGTCTTCCTTCAAATACGTTATTTTGGTTTTTTTTTCTTCTTGTCATTCAAGTGTTCACATATAATTTCAGTTTAGAGTATTAAAAAATAGGTGGCAAATATTTTCCATTTCTCAGACTATTGCCCAACTTGTAACCTTTGATGTGCCTTGGCAGATGCTTTAAAGAATTGATTGGCCTGACTTTACTACAGAGCTGTATTCCTGTAGCTGAGCCTGTTTGTTCAACAGTTCATCCTCCCTGGCACTCTTCCTAGATTCTCTTATGTCCATTACAAAAGTAGGCAGACATCCTTTCTTAATGACATTTCTACTTGCATAAAAATATTGAAAGCTTGTCAACCTTTCTCCTAGTCCCAGACAAAGACATCCTATCATGTCCTTAATGATTCCACCTTTATTGGAATGAATTTACAGGAGTTGTTGGTTCTTTCTCTTTAATTGAATTCTGGAAACAAGACTCAAATGACAGGGAGTCACAATACAACTATGAAAATGGCTTTTCACTATTATTAAAATGCAAGGATGTTTTCAATGTATCAAAAAGTAAATTCTTCTTTGTTAACAGGAATAGAAACAGAAATTCTCTGCTTTTCATGTTATTAAAGGATTGGAAGCAAAGGATACTAATTATTTTCAGAACATCCTTTCACTATTTCAGCAGTTATCCTAAGATGATAAATTCTAGCCCGAAAAAAATTAAACTCTTCATACAAGGATGTTTTATTAATCATCCTAAACAAAAGTAGAACTCTGTTTCTATTCCTCTGAAACCTTACCACTGCTCTTCCTTTCCTATTGCCCAGGTTTTTTTACCATTTTTGTCCCAAAGTAACCTCCACTGTCCCAAAATGTAGAATCTTACTAAATGGTAATCATCATTTTAAGGACTGGCTGAAGTTCACAGAATATAAGTTGCTATATTTCACATTTGAGATAAAGGAAATTTGGGGTGTTAAGTTCAGGCATGAGCTTTGGCAAAGGCAAAATAAGCAACTACTTATATTAGCATGGCTCTAGGCACAGTACATTCCCATTGACTCCTCTGCTGAATATGTTTGTGCCCAAGTGCTAGAGAGATTTGTTGCTCCAAACTCCAAAGTTTAACTTAACAAAGTTACACTTAACAGAGTTTAACAAACTCCAAAGCTGTAACTCCCAAGTTAGCATATATGGAGTGAAGGCTACAATGGAAGTGATTCTACAGTGCCTGCTCTCTATGCTCCCCTTCCTCAGCCTGCTCCATCAGCTGCAAGAACAGCAATCCTGTCTTTCCAGAAACCTTGTCCCATCAGTCAGGTCCCATCCCACATAATTCTGGTGACAAAACCTATGTTAATAAACCTTCGGCTACCTTTGACTAAATATTTCAAGAGATCCAACTTTGAGACATTCTTTGAATCTCCTTCCAAATATATCAACCACAGGAACATCACACAGCTTTATATCCTCTCCTATCGAGTCATGTGGAGGCAAAACAGACTCTTTCAGGATGAAGTGCTTCCCCACTGAAGTCTGTACCTGTAGCTTTCTAATAACATTTGAATTTTGTTTTGGTGGTATCTTTACTGAAGGTCTGATCCTGGACTCACTAAAATAAAACATGTTAACATTTTTAGGCAAATGCCTTGCCTTACATATAAGGAAATGTTTGGAATAAAATGGTTTCAGCCTCTGATCTTATACTGCAAAACTTTCTGGTTTTCAAAAGAAAAACTTTGGAGACATTGCCAGAGTATTTTAAGTATTAAAGACAATGAGACCATGAGATATATTTGATAAGTTTTCTAAACAGCTAGAATACTTAAGTAGCAACAAACAACTTGGTGATTCTGGCATAAGTTACATTTACCTTCCACTTAGAAAAAGAACAACTCAAATCATTTCTGTTTCTATAGTCAAAATTCATGCTGCTACTATTACTACCCTCCTCTTTCTTGTCTCCTAATAAGAAACTATCAAAGCCTCCTGTTGTATGCTATTGATAATGTAATACAGGGGTCTCACATTATCAATAGAAAACATATTCCCTATTCCAAGGATGCTTTTCTTTGTCTGCATTGTCTTGATCCAGAAAATTAACAAATGTCTAACTTCAAAGATAACAGTCATTACATTCATTTCCATGGCATCTCTTACATGCTTAGGAACTTGCTAGCGTGCATTGGCCAAGGAGAGCAGCCCACTAAAAACAGAGCAACAATGCATTCCTGATCTGAAATTACTTTGTAAGGAGATTTGATTTTTTAATTAGTTAGTTAAAGTGTCATGGCAAAGAGCACATTGTAGGAGAGGAGATTCAGTGCATAACTTGGAGTACCACCTGGATGTGACAGACTGTAGTGTGATTTTGGAATGAAGTCCTGCTGTTTTGTGACTGTCACGTGTGATAGAATTACAGGCACAGCATACCCTAGCTAGAAGAGTCCAGCCTCTGCTCTTTGTGTGGCACCTTGCCAACCATTATTTGGAAAGCTATGGTTTACTTGCAGTACTGCTGCCTCCATGATCACTTGGTTTGTTTTACTAATTGCTCTCCCTTTTGGGAGTGGTGTCTTAACATCCAGTGACAAGTTTCTTCCTCCTTTAGCTTCAGGCCATACATCATGCCCTAGAATCAACACAAGCATTCACAAAAGTAAACAGGGAACAAAAATCCCAGGCTGGTCTTGTTTCATTATTTTTCAGTCTGTTTTCTGTACAATAGATAGCAGTACTTTGTTGGTACAACACAGAAGGCCTCATTTGGAAGGGCCGTAGGCAACCACAGTTCTGACTGTCTTTAAAATATCATCAGCTGTGCCAAGGGGGAAAAAAGCAGCATATGAATAATATTCCTATACAACAGCATGCTGCATATCTGACTGTTATCCAGGATAAAACTGACCTATCTATATTAAAACATTTACCTGGCCAAGAAGTTTTCATTACAATACCTCTAGTCTTTCTCCTCGCTGCTGTTGACAACAGCAAAATGTCTAGTCTCTGTTCTAAATATAAAGCCATTATTCCTGATATTTTGGAATTCTAGTCACTTTTAAGGTTTTAGACTACAGAAAACCAATTTTGCATCAAAGCCATTGATGACAAAAGAGATGCAAATTTGTTTACTTGGCTACTCTATGATACCTTTGTGTTGCTAGGATAGGATAACGTGAGCAGAACATAGTCTTAATCTGGATAAAGAAATATGAAACTATTACAAATACAGGAAAATTTCTAAATAAAAGCACATCTTACAGAGGAATGGGTGTATTAAAATCTACAGTAAATTTATCCAAATTTATCTTAGCAAGCTTTGCCACAAACTCCACTGTATTAAAAAAACCAAAAAGTACTGATAGTGAAACAAATCAAAATTATTTAAATTAATACAGACTCTATGACATTTTCCATTTCATCTTCCTATGGGCATTATCCTGCAAAATATTATTTCCAAAACATTAGCTAACATCTGCATCTAGTACTGCACTCGGAAGAATTAGGAGACTTAGAAATTATTTCTCAGCATAGGAACATATTAAACTGCAGATGTCAGATAAGGTAGATCTGGCATGTACGATGTCAGTGATTTAATGTGTTAAGGAAAATGCAAACGGAGCTTCAAAAAGCAATTACATCTTCAATCACTTCTTCTGTGTGAAATACAGTCTACCACAAAGACCTTCTACAAACAGATGCATTTTGAAAATATGACATACTGGAGGAAATAAAGTACCGTAGGACAAACAGCTTGAAATATAATTGACCCAGCCTTAGTACCTTTCTTAACAGAACTAAACATGTTCAGAGATTAAATGATCCAACAATCCAGGTGAGGCTGCTTTTACCTGCAGATGCAATGTAAAAATTATAATAATTTGGGACTACTCAGATCATTGGTTCAAGTTATTTTTACATGCATTTCTCAAAAAGGCTATTTTAACCACAGTAAATGAGGCTGGAAATATCAAACATAAATCACAACATCCACATGGATATTGAGAACAGATAAAACAGTCATAATGAAATAAGACATATCCTACTACAGAAAACACACTGAGAAAATAGCACAGGAGAGCTTTCTGCTCACTGAGCGGGCTGACACTGCTCCCACCCTCTGCCTACCTGCTCAACTTTTCCAGGGCTGAGACATTTCCCAACACCTCAAATTCCAGGCAACAAAACCATTTGTGTTGCTATCAAAGCAATTCTGGTGGTATAAAAATGGATGGGCACTTACAATTCACAGGGGGCAGTTAATTTCAGTAATTCTCTTCATCCTGTGTCAAGCTCTGACTATGAGAACTATCTGCAAGAGCAGAAATCTAGAACTAGTAAAAGACACAAATCCAGTGACTTTCCATGGGAGCCTGAGCACATTCAGCTCCAAAGTATTCTTTCTTTGGGAACTCAAAAGTGAGAAATGCTCCAAATCAGTGGAAGCCTTCAGAATCTTACTTTAATTTCTTCATCTGTTTAAAAAAATAAAGGTAGCTTTATATATTTCTCAATAAACTGCTGTGAGGCCTCCTAAATGCCTGCATGCAAACAGTGTTTTTTTAAGAAGATAGGAAAAAGAAAAATTATTTTGTTTTTTAAAAAAGTGCTTTATCCATTGTGTATTAAAGTAGAAAATAAAGATTCTTCTTCCCTATTGTTTCTTCACCCAAAACACAAACTACCCAGTGACCTGAAGCTGATGAAAAACAAAACTGGATTATAAAAACCCCAGAAAGATTGAGAGCTAATTATTTTTCCTTTTCTCCAAGAACAACTCCATAAACTCTTAGCTTTATCACACTAAATAAGACCAGATATACAATGGTGTAAAAGAAACCACAACATGGACCATATGTTCTGTTCATATTAATGTTATTTACATTTCCTAAATCAAGAGCACTTACAAAGCCCACATTTTACTGCACATCTAGCACATACACCAGCTATCTGTACACCATGTACATTTAGCTAGTCAGACTCATTGAACATATGTGGTTCTTTGAACATGGAAGCCTTTTAACTTGGCAGCCAAAGCAACATTTCTTGTCTCCTCTCCTGTCCCTCCCAGTGAACAGCAACACTGTTCTTTACCCCAAAATGGCCAGAAATTCATTTCTCACAGGCTGTATTCCACAAGAAATTTACTCACTGGTCCCTCAGCAGAATGTAGTTTTGTTTTCACAAAGAGCAAACCCTAGGAACTCTCTATAAAATCTAGCCATGTCCCTGCTATTACAGCTTTTAAACTGATGTAAGACATAATTTTAATTTGATGTGTAACACCTGCTCTGTTTTGGGTGCCTTTCGAGTGGGGGCTAGAAGGGGGAATAATTGCAGTTAATGTTTCATATTCCAAGCCTGAACAGCAGGTGTTCAGATGAAAGCTCCAAGACATCAATTTGAAATTAAGTCTGAACATTTTCCACTGCTGACAGTGCAACAGTTGCTGTTCATTTTAATAGTATTGGCAAATCTTCCCATGCCAATAACCATTTATCTTCAACATAAGTGGGGTTGTTTGCTTCAGCTTAGATCCTGAACTCTCTAAACTGCTGATTAATTACAGTTCTCATCCGTGACAAGACACTGAGCAGTCTGTGATTCAGTTTCAGTTCAGCAGGCCATTTGACATGCCAAAATTATTTCAAGCAGAAGTGGAAGATCACTTCTGCTTCACATCCCAGATGTTTTCCATACACAATGACATCACGTGTTGAAACATCACCAAAGTAACTTCCACCCAGAAAACAGGAGTATTCCTTCAGGACATGTGGAGAGCCTCAGGACCTTTCATTGTGTCAAGGTTGTATTGCTCACCAAACAGACAAAATGTTCCTCTGGCTGAGCTAAATGTTTTCCTATGCTTGCTAATATGGGTTTCTGAAATGCAAATTTATCATCGAACCACAACAGAACACAAAGCCCAGGAAGCTCTGAACTCTAACTCTGAGATTTACAATCCTATCATGCATTACCCTCTGCAAAAATTTTTTATGAGCTGTGTCTATTTTGTTCTCAGAATAGTGCAATGAAGTCCAAAGTAGGTATGCATGCTGCTGAAATGCAGAAATGCTGCTGATGAGTGAAATGATCAGTAGAGTGGTCAAGTATTCCAACTTGTAATTCTGCTACTGTCACCTGGTCCAGCTCCATTCACAGACTCAAAAGGAATTAGACTTTAACAGAGCAGTTACATTTTCACCCTCATTAAGAATATTAGAATTCATCAATCAAACTATTAATACATGATTAAAGATCCAACACAAACGTAACAGTTTGAATTGCTTGCAAGTTGCATTTTGTACATCCAAGCACAGGTCATGTTGGGAAGTTATGGAAGGCCTCCATCCCTTGACAGAGATGTACAAGAAGTGGTGTAAGCTGCTGTTTCCTCTCTTTAATGACCCAAGCCAGCACCTCCCTGCAGACTTCATAATGGGACACAGTCTGGAAGTCACCATCTTACCAATGCCATTAACAACAGCAGTAATACAGGCAGTGAACAGCAGTCACTGCTAAAAACCAACAGAGCTTGCATTATTAATCACCCTAGCACTCCATCTATCAACTGCCTTTACTTGAGAGACACCACCAGCCATGTCACAAAAAAGGGCACAAAGTCTTGCAAAACTTTTCCAGAAGATCCTGAAATGAAGGTCTAATTTTCTCATGGTGAAAAAAGACCTAATTTACATCCAGAATCTAAATTAAAGATTCTTCAGAATTCTTTGGTCTTGTTTATCTTCTATACTAATTTAAAGCTATTCTTATCTCATTTTTATTTGATCTCAAGACACTGAATTCAAAACCAAATATGTCTCACACAATAACATTTTTTTTCCATTATTTCCACATTTGGTTTCATTGACTTCTGTCTCTGGAGCCAAGAAACAAACAAACACACATGACAGCAGGTGTAAATACATAAAGCCCAGGTGTATGTCTAACTACTTCATCTTCTGCTCATTATTAACGTTGCAGAAGCAAACAGTGCTTGGATGCACTGCACTGAGCATAATAATCAGCATCAGGCCAAGAGGTCAGGTCTCACTCAGCAGCATTTCACAACATTTGAACGTTTCATCCATGACAAGAATACGAATGAGCTCTGTGCCACAAGCACATGCTTTCAGAGGGACAGGCAAAACATATTTCTGTCACCTGTGCTGTCAGACACTGCCTCGAAGCAGCAGCACATCTCTTGACAGATACCAAAGAGGGGGTGAAAAAGTGCAAAGGAAAAAAGAGATACAAACTGGACAGTTTTCACATGTTTACCTTTACAAAAGCCAAAGATAAAATCACTGCTTTGGACTGGTCTCATAAAGATATGTTTCTCCAGCAGCACGTGGTGACTGACTGCCTTGGGAGTTACAGCAGTAGCCAGCAGAGCTCACTTCTACCCTCATCAACAGGGGTTTAATTCGTGGGAGGAACAAGGAGAAAACCCATAAAATTACCAGCCCTGTTGCTGACACAAAACAAACCACAGACCCACATCAATTGCTGGCAACAGCTGCCATTCCTCTGGAGGGACTGTAAGCCACCAGAGTGAAGAATCAGTGCATGGAACACAAACAGAGGCTGACTGAAAATGCCACAGGAAGACAGAGGAGACAAAGGGAATCATCAATCTGAAATACTTAGAGAAAAAGGCTTTGGGGGGAAGCACAGAATTCAGACAGGGGATGGTATCTTTCTTCACCAATTTCACTCCTGAACTTGCTTACTGCCTCACAATTTAATGCATTCCTTCTTTTAAGTATATTTTTTCCTTTGTGCCTCATTTTTTTTCTTTTTCTTGGTTTTCTTTTTACTACACCTTTTACAATTTCCTATTTTTGCTTTTTCTTCCCATACTGCCTACCCTTTTCTAGTCTATGTGATGTGTCCCATGTTAAGTTACCCTGGAAACAGGGATTTGGATATTTAAATTCCTAATATTTCAGAGTACGTCTGTGAACTTCACACACAATTTGAGGCACAACCTCAGCAGGCAAATAAAACAAAAAGAACAAAAAAATAGTAAGTTTTCATACACTGGTAAAACCAACAAATGGTCAAATCATCCCAAAGTCATTTAGTGCATCTAAACTTGAAATAGCTCCACACAACTATTTCCAGAAAACCCAAGACCAGGTTTTTGTGTTTAATTATGACACTGATTAAGGTATCATTAGTGTCCCCAATCCTCCAAGTTTAATAATGAAAAACAAACTCTTAAAATTTACTCCATTGGATCAACCACCTGCCAGAAAACATGGACAAGATCTCTCAGTATAGAAGCAAACAGTGCTCCTTGGGAAACTGACTTTACACAGCTGTTCTTTCTCAGATTTGTGAGGAAATTCATAAGAATACAATCACATAATCCCCTGAACTCAGAATGCCCATATTAACAGCCTGCCAGAGTTTGGAGATGCAGGGACAGTTAAAGGCAGCTGAGATTTTTCATTCCATTTCCTTAATAAAGAGCAACAGTGACTAATTTTGGTTTTACTTCTCAGATAAAATTAAAAAAATGTAGGTGCAAAGTCAATTAAGACCTGGTAACATTCTATATTCATTTCAGAAATTACCATACACCAAATAACCTGATAACAGCCCCATTTTGATCAGGGACACACAGGATTTTAAAACCCATGACACATGACAGCTGTCATCATTCCAACTCATCTAATCCTCAGTTGCCTCCCATAAGACAGTCCATTTCTGCATCTCCAACTACCCCAAAAGGAAAGCAAAATGTTTCTGAATGCCTTAGCATCTATATTCTCCACCTTTGCCTAAAACAGCTCTAGGAGACAGGGAACAGAACAGTGCAGATTTCAGCTTCCCACCAGATTCCTAAGGCTGCAGGAAGAAGCGTGGTCCGCCTCTGCCATTCTCTCCTTGGTCCTCAAGTTTCCAGTTTAGGATGAAGGAAGAACAGGCCAAGATAAAGACAAGGCACAAGATAAGCCAGGTCACATAAAGGAAGTGAAACAGAACACAGTGCTGATGGCACTAGGCCACGTGAATTTATCCCTTACAAAACTAACAAAAAAAAAAAAGGATACTGAGAGTACTGAGAGGGTTGAGACTCAGAAAAAGCACTGTAAACAAGAAACATTTTAGATACTTGCAAAGAGATTTTCATCTTTCAATACTGACAGAGTCAAAATATGTCCCTGCAGCTTATAGCTGAAGAAAATAAAATGGGAAAAAAAAGTATCAGTTAATTCTCTGACTGTTTGAGCTTTTCTTTAGAAAACTTTGATTTGAAATTTACAGCAGTTCACACTAGTGATAAGGTAGATTTAAAAGCAAAATCTTTCCTATGGTTAGAAAGTGCCTCACATTAATTAACCCTGAAGAACAGTACAGCAGAAAGATGCTGCTGACTGTTCATGGAAACAAACACAAATTTTCTTTTCTCCTACAAAGTTCCCTCTCAACCTGCCTCAGTCCCTCTTAAAATTTCCCATCAAGTATGGCATCAAAGGATTAGCCCTCATATCAGCCCAGTGTCCATCACCCTGCAATCCTCATGCTCACTCTAATGTTACCTGCACTAACCTCCAAATGTCTGCTGAACAACTTCAGCTCATTCCTTAAGCCAGCAATTTTCCTGAACATATGTAAAGAAAAGCAAGAAAGACCATAAAGCCATGGGAAGTGCCATAACTTCCACATTTTTTTCTTTTCTTCCAAGGAGAAACCAGGAAGACTGGTCAGATTTTAATCTAGGCCAGATGATTTTTCCAGAGCTCTCAAAATACAATTATGGCAACTCCACCAGGCATGGGGAAAGGCCATAATAAGTTGACAGGGCCCATGGAGAGTTACAGAAGTGCAGATGTAAAAGGGTGATGCCCATACTGTCAGCAGTAATGAATTACTGCTAATTTGTGCTCTAATAATTCTTTACTCAGGCAATGGTGAGGTTATTATTTTTTAACAGGTATAATTATTTGGTTACTCATGGGTAAGGTAGATGCTATCTGAGCTAAGTCAGGGAGGCTTCTGGACAAAACCAGGGAGGAGGTACGGATGCACTGTTCAATTTAGCAACTGTTGCCATGGAAATCTTTTTTACTGACTGCTGATGATTATCTCATGATTGAAATGTGATTTATGCACATTCTATGCAAGAGTAGAGAAGCATATTTATAAATGAGCAAGCCATGGTTATTCCAAGATTAAAATGCAGTGTCCTTCATGTACTTTTCGGAAATAAATAATTTGCCAAAACAGATTATTAATCATGAAAATGTATTGGTCTTCTGCAGTATATAACCCAATTACCAGAGTAAAGCAGAAGCCCTTTCCAGATACAAAATTAGTAAGAACAGGAAACATAATGCAATTCCCATTTTCTTCCTCTTATCTTCTCACAGGAAAGGACAGGGAGTGAGCCAGAGAGACTATCTGGTGCAGCAGCTGATATTGTTATGAATTTACAAATGCACAGGCTGCATGAAGACATATTCAGCTTCCTGCTGCAGGATTTTTGTCAGTTTTCTTCATATTGGCCTTTGTGTCTAAAGCTAGATTTTAGAATCAAGGTTTCTCCACAAGCTTAAACATATTTTTTAATCTGCTCTGTACTGATACTTGCCTGCCAACAATCTCTCAGTCCACACACTTTTTTCTATTTCGGCTACATCAAACAGAGACTCCATGGAATGATTCACTTATTTATGTGTGTGTGTGTGTGTGTGTGTAAAGCAAGCTGAGAGATGCCAAAATATACCTCTATTACTTCTGACAACCTCTTGAAATGGTCAGAAGTGAGGGTTTCTTTACCACTAGCAACAAAAGACAGTGAATGAAACTAGCAAGGAGGATCAAAATGGATGGTGGTGACAAAAATAGCCTCAAATGTAGGAAATAAATGTTTCTAGTTGCAGACTGACAGAACAAAATACCAGGTCCTGTGAGGAAGTCCCAGAAGTTCCAGCAATAGCTAACAAAACAAAATTAGGAGGTATTGAAAGTCCCTGCTTTAAGGTGCAAAAAGCAATGTATAATTGCAGAGTCTCAGAGAACTGAGACTTCTTGTATTAACCATCCTGCACAAAAGTATTTTCAAGGTAAAGAAAGCAAGAACTGGACCAGTGAAAGTAAACAGAACAACAGGTCACACAAATTGAAAGGACACTGAAAAAGCCACACAAAATATGATCAGTACTTGAAGCACCAGCAAAAATGCAGAAAATTAAATGCCTCATCTCCCATGCAAATAAACAAAAATTAGTCATTCAAGGCCTCCAAATGGTTTACTGAAGCCAGATGTGATCAAGCTGGTTTTGTGTGTAAGACCTCACAGATGAAGGGTGAAAAATCTTTGCATGAAAACGCCCAAAGTGCAGACATGTTGCATCAAGGCAATGATAGTTATTAGTCAGGCTCCTCGTGAGTATTAGGTCTTGTTTCTGAGCCATACTGGGAAAGGAACCCTGCTAGTTCAGTGGAAGACTGGAGTTCAACTGTACTTCGTTCAGCGTGAATGCAATATACCCACACATTTCAACTTCAGTACTGCAGCTAAAGTTCATCTACTACCTTGCATTTGAAAAAGGTACTTAAAAAACAACCTGAATTTTAGTTTTGTAACATATGGAGATCAGAGAACAGTTGGTAGTGAAATCCTCAATTTCAAGAATAAGGCCACTCTTCAGTTCTCCACTTCTATTTTAAAGTCAACTGGATAAATATAAAGTCACAGTTAGCATGCATTATAATCTTATTATAAACAGAGACACAACATCAAAAAAGAGCTGATTACACAATACCCAGAAATTTGATGAAGCACAGGAGTTCTTGAATAAGCCCAATTAACACATCAACTGTTGAGTGACAACCATCATATGTGGGTGCAGAAATAGGTTCCTTGCAATGACAGAGCTGGTAAATGGAGGGACTCACAGCTGAAGCCCACTCTGCATGAGCCTGGCCAAATTTAAGAGAGATATGGCAAGAATAGAATCCACCTCTACTTCAGTTATCTTAGAAAGGCTATAGAGAGACAGCATTCCTCAGTTCCCATAGCAGACACTCAGTACAGCCACATCGCTAAAAACATACTTAGTCATCCATACAGATACTGACAAATCTGATCAGAAAATCAACTGTCTGAAGCACATACTTGGAAGGAATGGGGGAGAAGAAGGGAAAAAAATGATTTTTCATTCTTCTTATTTCTGGGAATTAAATAAGCTGACAAAGTATTTTTGCTAATGAGCACAAAAAAACCTGAAGGTGTTGCCAGCACATAATAGCTAATGACAGCACAAGAGCATCAGTTCAGGGAGACTGAAGCCAGAGACAGCAAAGGCACTAGCAAAAAATTTTAAGGTCAGTCCAGGTAAAATTCAGTTTGTAATAAAAGAAGACATGAGCAACCTACGCTTAACTGACAGAACCCAGCCAGTGAATTCAAACTCACTTCTAAACCCAAAATTGTATAGATTGTTTCAGAAGATCCAGTTGCAGAATGCGCCAGATGAAACCTATCTTGCCCACTGCAGCAACTGCTACATGACAGCAGATCAGAAACCAGGAGCAGCAGGACAGAACTCCTGGGAGTATTTGAGCCAAGTCACCTGCTCTGGTCAAGACTGTGCCCACACGATGAGCACTGGTGCCCAGCACTGCAGACTGAGCCATCAGCAGAGCATCAGGGCAGCGTGAATGGGAAGCACCTAACACTGTGCCATATCTACAGCACACTTATTTACCCTTAAAGAACAGCAGCCACCACCACTGACATTTGCACCAGCGATTAGAACTGCCACCACCATCGTTAGAGAGGCACTTCATACAAGACATGTCAGTAAACAAATAAACAAGTGGGAATGGGTTATGCATCCTTGCTTGACAGTGACATGTGTGACAGCCCCACTCCAGCTCTGCATGAAGAAACAGGCTCAGAGAGTAATAAAGATTGAGCTTTGACCAGTTAAGTGTTAATAATATCTGACACACATGGATGAGGATTAATCAGGGAGTTGTCAGGACTGTTATAATAATAGCTGCTTGAAATGCTGTTCAGTGGGAGGGATTCTAATAATGAGAATACATTCACTTAATATATTGCAGAGCTTACTTTAAAATTAATCATGAATAATCATTAGAAGGCTTCTGGTTGGAGGGAGGGAGTATTTCACATGACCCAGATGCTGGCTGTACATCTCCACAGATGGGATTATAGCTGTCTGGTATCTAATAATGAGAGCTCTGTTTCAGCCTTGTGCCTTTTATTTCACTCTTGGTCTAACTGCAGTGGCAGTGAGAAAGTTCATCAATTTCAGCCAATAAAAATGCTGATACTGCTAGGGTTGAATAAAACTGTGATGTACATGCAACTGTGGGAGGTTGTCAGAGACGTACACTGGAGACAAAACTGACTTCTGCCTGTGGAACCTTTTTTTTTTCTGCTGTGTTATAATTCTGTTTTCTGCATTCAAACATAATGCAGTAATGTTCTTAGTGCTATGCTTAATTTTAAGTACCTAGATAGTCTGAAGGCACTGTTCAACTGCTTAAAGTTGGATTTGTTAGGATGATTCAGTTGCTTAAAATTAAGTTATGCATACTATTATCCCAGTAAAGAGCTTTCTCTTTCTCAGTCCTGTGGGTAATACTGCATCCAGAAATGCTATTGATAATAACAATAAAGCATCCAAAAATGACAGAATGCAGCTGAATACTTTTTTTCATAACAAAAATTCAGTGGTCGATGAATACTGTTACATCTCAAATCAAGGTTAAACAAAACTGCAGGCTAAAAATGCAGAGGGGTATCCCAAATTTTTATTTTCTTCCATTTTGACTCTAGTATCCTGATTACATTGCTTATTTGGTTCTTTATAAGACCTCCTAGAGACAGACTAGATTTACTTCCAGTCTGCTACTAACACCAACAATGTAGCAAAAGGATTATATTCTTTCTTATTAGAAAATAAAACTTCCTTATGATAGCAGCTCACTCCTAAAAATGAACAAAGAGACAGGACTATTTCAATTTTAGCTCTGTCTGTTGTAGTCAGGTACCAACTAACTCATTGCCCCTTTTATCTGTGGGTATGTATCAATATTCATGAATGCAACTTCTATTTAATAATTAATTTAAGGACAAATACTGCTTAGATATGCTAAGTACTTCAACTTCTAATATGCACCAAGGTTAAATACTTGTCAGAAACAGCTTATGTTCTCATATCTCAATTATCTCTCAGGAAATAGAAAGAAAAAAAATTTTCAGTCATATCAAAACGTGTTGCCTATAAACTTGCAATACTGAATTTACAATAGACAGGTTTCCATATGCTATAGAACAATGTATATGCATTGTTATACACAATATGTTATATGGCCTTTTCAACCACAGGAATGTAAGTTGTTCAATGTAAATGGCATTAACTTCTGTATTTGTGAACTTTACACATGCTACAGAGGTACAGCGATGGTATCTCTGAAAAATATCAGTAACCAACACCAGAGTGTAATTTAAGCTAGAAGCCAACTGCAGTCTTTGGCCACACTGAATTTCTACATCTCCCCAAAAGGAGGGCTTGTAATTTCCAGGTGGCTTCATCACTATTTATGATGGTTTGATTCTTTTTTTTTTTTCTTTTTTTTTTCTTCTGAAGGAAGGAATGTTTTCTATTCCTAGCCTGCTGTGGTATGCCTTCCATTTAAGGACTGTAATTTAGTCTGCATTTCCTGCTATGGTGCAGGTGAGGATCTATTTCGGGAAGTGGCAGAAAAGTCAGCTTTAATTCAGTCTAATTTTACAGTATTAGGTTTTTTATTCATGAAATTTGTCTTGACCATAGCCCACCAATCAGTTACCCAAAAGAAATGGAAGGCATCCCTATGAGAACATGCTACTGACCTTAGACTGCTTTCTTTTTCTGTTTACACAGATTATTGAGAGGTTACAAAGTCTTTGCTTGGAAGATACTGGACAGACTTCAAAGAACTGGGGTAACACACAAGACCCTTCAAATCCAGCTTGGGCTGGGCATTTTGTCAAGAAATGGATCAAAGTCCTGTAACCCAGCCAAGATTCAGGATGTTCATGTTTGCACAAGTGAGCTGTGAAATGACAGACTGACCACGATGCTTTGCTCAGAGGATGTTCATGGGTTGCTTTTGTGGTCACCCACTCCAGGATGCCCTCCTTGGCTCCTCATCTCCATGGCAGCAGAGAGCACAGAGACCTCCCCCCTTGCCCAGGGTGGTGCACCACAGACCTGTTTTTTCCACCAGAATCTCAGACCCACATTTTCTGCCACGATGCATGTTATTTACACGGTTTTCCATCTACATTAAGCATTGCTGAGGTTGTTTTTTTGTTATTAAGCCTCAATAGTCAAGGATCTACCCTGATATCTGCACTTTAACACTGAGGTTCACAGAGCTGTAAGGGTATCCAGGAGGTGCCCTTTGCAGGATTTGTGACTTCAGACTAAATCACTTACCCTCAATTATGTTTACCCAACTATAAAATAGGGGCAATAATACTTATTTTTCAAAAATGATATGAGGCTTATTAATGCTTGTTTAAGTGCTTTGTTATGCTTGAATGGAAAAGGAAATTATTATTATAATTTTAAGTGAAGCTTAATTATAAAACTGTTAACATAAGCGTATTAGAAAAATGAATTCTGAATCACAAGCCAGCAATTGCTCACTCTTATAACAGTGTGAAATGATTTTATATGCAACTTGCTATCACTAATCCCCTCTTCTCTAAATCCTCCGTTTGTTTTCCATATTACAGCCTAAGAAGAGGCAACATGCAAATTAAATTTAGTGTATAATCAAGCAAGAAACAAATAACATAGTTATATATAGCAACATAGTAGCATATAACCAGTAATCTAGTAACATATTTGGTGATCTGTCAACACTAGAAGCCTGATTAATATTAAAAAAAACCCTAAAACACCTCCATACAAACCCATTCTGTTTGCTATATAGTAAAACAAGCTACACATACGATTGTCACTGGAACAATTTCTAACCTGGAAAAAAGGCTAGATTACCTCTCCTTCGAAGGCAGGCTGAGAGCTGAGTGTTTTCAGCCTGGAGAAGGGAGGGCTCCCTGGAACATTCTGTACCTAAAGGGGCTTCAAGAAAGCTGGAGCCTTTTGGAGCTGGAGTATACAACCTTTTTACATGGGTGTATAGCAACAGAACAAAGGGAATTGCCTTAAACTGCAGAAGGTAGGTTTAGATGAGATATGAGAAACAAATTCTTTATTATGAGGGTGAGGTTCTGGCACAGGCTGCCAACATCCCAGGCTGAATGGGGCCCCTGAGCAACCTGGTCTGCTGGAGGCGTGGAACTGGATGATCTTTAAGGTCCCTTCCAGCCCAAACCATTCTATGATTTTATGAAGATCAAGTCACCAAGCTACCACGATACGTAAAATTTGCAATAGGATTCTCTCACAAATTTGCTACCACGATAACGTAAAATTTGCAATAGGATTCTCTCACAAACTTGCAAATCCTGGACAGCACAGTTCTTCCTTTAATGAAACAACAATAAGAAATCCTTTAAGTGGCTTGCTTAGAAGACAACTCAAGACTTACAAAAGTATATAACACTGAAGATTATACAGTACAGAAAGAATTGAGCAAAATAATTTGCTTTTACCTGCATTAACCTATTTGTCAAAACAAATATCACTTCAAATCTTCTGCAAATGTGCTCTATAAGCTTAAACTCTGACACTTACACAATGTATACAAATAAACGCAGAACTCCAGGATAATTTCCAGACAATAAACAAAAAGAAAATAATCTCACTCCATTTCCTCCAGCCCTGTCACCAATTTGTACTTCAGAGGCTCACCAGAAGAGGTAAATAAACATAAAATCTGTTTAGATAAGGCACTGCTCATAAAGCTTTCAAAAAGAGGATAAGTATTTGATGCTAAAATGAAGCGCCTTTAAAAAAGCTCCTCTAGAGCTGAGGGCTTGGGCTGCTCCCTGCCCAGAATTTCTGTGTCTGGGAATTCAATGGTAGTTTTCCATGATCACACAAAGAAAAAGACACTTCATGCTGGGGAGGGGTGTGTGGATAGGTGCTGTGTGAAGCAACAACAACAAAAACCAAAACAAGACAACAAAAAATCCCCTGCAAAACAGAAACAACCCGAAAATGAATATCTAGCAAAAGCCAAGACTTGAAATGAAGAGAGGCATCCAATATTGTCCAATGTTGGCAAACATTGACGCAAACCAAACGTCTGTATGAACAAACAGGATTTCAGCAGAACTGAAGGAGACATTAATTCTTCACTGATCACCAACAGGACTATTTAATCTAAATTAAATTCTGTAAGGTTAAAAAACAAGTCTTTAAGGAAACAGCTCTCCAGATTTTCAGCAGGAGTTGAAAACTGTCAGTAAGAAAACTGTCATTAAAATCAAGAGATTTCAGTCAGCTGTAGCCATCATGTGTTGCTGGACCTTGTGTGGAAGGAGTGTCACCAGTATTCCCTCCCCACTGCAGCACTCTTGGAGCATCACCTCATGTGCCACTCCCAACAGCCCTCCCCAAGCACAAGATGAGAGAAGATGGGAGAGTAAATACACCAGAAATATTTGTTAGAACAGCCTATTTGATGCCTTCTAGCAAAGGGAAATTAGAACAGTTGCAACAGTAAAGCCTCAGTACCAACAGGCCTCTGGTGGACCAGTGAGCATGAACAATGTCACGGAGCCACAGCAGACTGCTGCTACTGAAACCACCAAGAAATCTCACAGTTAAGGACCAGCACGTGCCTGGCTCTCTCTGTACCTGTGGTTTGTCTCCTCCCCTTGATGATATTCCAGCCACAATCAATTCAGAGAGCCTCAAGGTTTTCCACTGGGTTGCTGGTTCCTCCCTCCTGCATGTGGGCATGGTATCCTTGGAACAACTCCCCATCTTCAAGACAACTCAGCTGAAGGCAAAAGTTTTGCCAATTTGGAACTACCACCAGTGTCAGACACTTAATTATATTTTCCTACTACTAACTTTAGTAACAGATTCAAGTCCTAATCTGGGTGAATAATTCAAATGCTGGTAACTAATTTCACTTGTTCCCTTGGTAGATTTCTCCCCGGCACTTGCTTGTCCTACCAACCAACTCCAATGACAAAGCCTTAATGTCATATTAGCAGCAGGCTTTTTCTGCTCTCTTATGGAAACACCCTTTGCATTATCCTCCTTTTTTCTAGGCTGCAGGTTCTGCAAACATAGCACACTTGTCAACTGGACTTATTGAACGTTTAACAAACCCTCACTGGCTGTGTGAAAGTCTCCTGCAAAACAACTGCAGGATGTCACGTACAGCAACCAAATCTGGGTTCCAAGAACAACTGTTTCAAAGTTGCTGTCCTTTGTCCCACACTATCTTCACTTTCCCTTCTTGTTTTTTAATCCTTCAGTTAAAATATCTCTCAACAGCAAGCATGGTACTCTGCAAACAAACACACTTACCATATGCAAGGACAAATCAACTCATTCACTGAATTTTAATTCTGAAAAGCCAGTTATGATTTACTACATATTCTATTTATTTAAAAAAACAAGACTTTAAAAAGACAAGCCAATGCAAATATGCAATGCTGATGATGCACTTTGCTAGACAATTAAGCCATAATATTCTATTGCACTGAAAATAGCACAAAATACCACATGAACAAAGGGGCTAGGTTCTGTATCCTGAGGAAATAGCTTTGCATTCCATAAATTTACAGCATTTTATAGCTTACAAAAATAATTGCAGTAAACCCCAGCATTGAAGGTTCCCACCCCCAATCACCATTGTATGTGTTATATGGAAGCCATCACTAAAAGACTGATATTTAGCATGAAAAGATAACTGAGTATAGACTAAGTGCCAAAACAGAAGCGCAATACCATTTTCTGATGGTAAATTTGAGCAATTTAACGGCAGCATCTGCTCTTTTTGATAAAGAGGCAGATGTATTTTGGGCTTCACCCTAAGTGAATGAAAATGCTTACATCATTTACTAAAAAGCAATATTTTACATAAACTCATAATACCAAACCTACAATGAAAATCTTATTAATTCTGATGATTTACTAGCCTAGCAGAAGCTTTGAGCCCAAATATTTCTTTTTCTATAGGAAAAAAGTGATTCTCTGCATGAATTTCATGTTATCCATCTGCAGAATAACACAGTATTGGAGATGGAACACTGGATTAAATCTCTCTTGACACCATGTTTTATTTTCCTTCATGGTAATAAAAAGCAGAAAGTTTTATTAATGTAGAACCATGAAATGTACCAAGAGATACTCTAATACTATTCGCCATGAATATAGATTAACATTTTAGGTTTATGGCTAGTTATATATTCATTAAAGTTACTGTAAACAATATCAGATGGAGACGAAATAAACATGAAAAATCTCTCCATGGGTTTAGGTATATTCAACATCACAAAGCTCCTCATGCACTCATTAAGTGCAATGATGTAACAGATATAAATCCAACATAATGACATAGTAAAACATAAGTCTTCCTTTGTTTAAAACTCATTCTGCCTCTATCTTGCTGCATCTATCCCATTCTGCCTCTATCTGGCTGCTGAGCCAGTTATCTTTACATATGCTTGTCCTTCAGAGCAGTGATACACAGTCCTTCCAAACTGCAGCTCATTGCTCCAATATAGAATTCCTGGAGAACAGAAACATTCTTCTCACAGACAAACAGAAGGCATTCACAGCACTCTCTCCCTCAGATAACTCTCAGCTCCAAGTGGAAGCTCTGCACTAGAACATAAGGATTGAAAATAAATAACATAAATTCAAAGTGTCAAAAGCAAGCGCCTCACAGAGGAAAAGAAATCAGCAAGATAAATCCTGCAGAACAAAAGGTACACTGCTTTTTTGCTGTTTGTTCTTCCCCTTTCCCATCCAGAGACAAAGTGCCCAGTGAAATAACTCAAACAGACACTGATTTCTGGTCTGGATTTACTGATTGATTGATTGAATAAAGGAGCATCCCAAGCAAGGAAATATATTTCTTTACCAGCATGGCTGCTAAACAGTCTCATCACAACCAAGCTTTTCCAGGTACAGACTTGCTTGTCTGAACTTGCTCTATATGTTTAAGCTGATTTTTTCTTTCAAAGTTGAATTTTTATGGCATTGTTTTGAAGACATAATTTAATATTCTTTCAAGTTTTTAACATCACATTTACTTATCACCTTGAGCCGTACTAGACACCAAAACAAGCCTGCAGATGTAACCCAAAATCATGCAGTTGCTCTTCTGAGCATTCCATATGTATTACTGTGACCATCTATTTTGGGAAACACCAACAAACCTTTACAAGGAATTTCTAACAGAGAGTTGGCAAAAGATGAAACTACAAAGCAATGCATATGAAGAAGAATGGATACTGAAAAGAAACATGTGGTAGATGCAGAGGAGGTACAATGGTTTTGTCAGTAAGGCTCAGAAATAAGAATAACTTGATTCTGGAATCTGCTCTTATTACAAGCAGGTTCTAAAGCAAAATACTGGCAATCCTGATGGCTGAAATAAAAAGAGCAAGCTTCCTTCTCTACATCTTTCCAAAAGTTCTGAATGGAATCCAAACCATAGTTGTGCTGACCGCTGCAGAAAGATCCAGCATGCAGAGAACCATGATAGTTGTGAAAATGACATGTATTTTAACACAGTGCTTAAATTGCAACACTAAAAAAGAAGCAGTGTTTATCTAGAGCAGCAAGAAATGGAGTAGGTGGTGGAACAGAAGTAGCTCACATCACAAGATCAAAGCAATTGGGCTTTGTAACCCAGCAGGATGGGCAGGAAAAACCTGAGGCTTGATGACCCCAAATTCTGTATGAGGCATCACTGGAGAAGGAAAGAAATGTGCAGGGCTAGGTCAGGCTCCTCAATAGACACAGCCACTGTGAAATAGCATTAGGCCACTTCAGAGCTCTTGGTTTATCTATTGAGCCAAGCTTTTATTTTCTTTCATTTTGATTTGAAGGAACCTTTTAAAGGTCATCTAGTCCAATCTCTTGCAATGAGCAAGGACATCTTCAACCAGATCAGGTTGCTGAGATGCCTATCCAGACTGATCCTGAATGTTTCCAGAGATAGGACATCAATCACCTCTAGGCAATCTGCTTCAGTATCTCAATACCCTCATTATAAAAAAACCCCCACAAATTCTTCCTTATATCTGCTCTAAATTGACCCTCCTTCAGCTGAAAACCATTACCACTTGTTCTGTTGCTACAGCCCCTACCATAAAGCACCCCCATCTTTCTTAGAAGTTCCTTTTCAGTACTGGAAGGCTCTTCCCTTGGACCCTTCTTTTTCCAGGCTGAAGCACCAGTATCTCAGCCTTTCCTCATAGGAGAAGTGCTCCAGCCCGCTGATGATCTTTTTGGCCCTTCTCTGTGCCTGCCCCAACAGGTCCATGTTTATCATGTACTGAGGACTCCAGAGCTGCATGCAGTACTCCAGGTGAAGCCTCATCAGAGAGGAGCAGGCTTGCTAATTAAACTGACATGTGGTTGCAGATGATTAAATGCTGGGATTCAAGAGAGGGGGACAACTGACTGATGATCAGAAGCTGGTTTATTGGGCCCAACATGGTGTTTACATAGGACCTTTTAACACTACAGTCATCCAGTGACCTTAAACATTGCCCTATATGGTAACACACTGTTCTTCTTGCTTAAACAATAACATCACAGTTCACCATAGATGGATATCCCTACCTTATCTTTACCTGAGTTACTGTTTGCTTAAATCTGCACTGGTCATCTGCTAACACACCCTGCTCCTTTTCTCCTGTGTGTCCCATCCTCTATCCTGCTTCCACAGCCTGCATCCACATCTAAAATTAGATCACTGAGCAATATAAAGTTTCTTTGCAATATTTCCAGGTGTGAGGTCCGAGGTCAAATTCATTTTAGTAATCACCATTACATTGGATTTTGTTGCTAACAGTCAAATCCTGACAGAAGACATAGAATATATTAAATGTTGTCCTCTCTTTTATACTAAGAGCCCAATAAAAATCATTGTAATGTACAAGCAGCTATTGTTTGATTTGTGTGCTCTGTGGTCCTTAGGGAGTAATTCTATGCATAATACTTTTTGTTGTTTTAAAAACTGTCCCTATTACCTTCAGCCTGTTAAAGAAGCATCTACCTCCACCACAATCTACCTACACATTGTTTCCATGACCCCACCAAGTTCTACTTGGTTTTACATCTTTTTGATTTTCAGAGTAAGCCTTAACAATGAGACCCAAAGGTGGCCTACAAGCCCACAAAATCAAAATAAACCAGTTTGAAGCGTGAAGGTTTCACTGTAGGCTTTTGAATACTTCAGTTCTGACAATGTTGCTCCCAGTTGGAGCTTCATGATCTCTTGACAGCCACACATGTAACCTCAACTAACAATTACCACATCTGCCCAAAGAAGACAAAACCAAGCAGATACCCTTGTCTATTTTTTCCAAATTCTCAAAAGAAAAGCAGAGAATTGCACTACTGGTTTGTTACATTGAGGGTGCTATATACCACCTTCAAAACACTTTATGAAAGGGTTTATAGATCATTGCTGTTTTACAACCATGTGGGTATTTTTTGAAAGTATTGTGTCATGGAAGATATTCATGAGATTCTCTTTGCACAGCTTGGCAGATAAAAAAATTACTTTTAAGTACAACAGCAAATCAAGCATTCATAATGCCATAACAACATTCATCTACATGCTGATGACTGAAATCTAACATAAAATTAATGCATGCATTTAAGCAGTATTATGATTCACATTTAAGCTATGCAGAACTTTTTCAGGAACATCTCACAGAGAATTTTTTGTTTCAAGAATATCAGCATTAAAGTGCAATTTTCTCTTTTACTTGCCTTTTCAGTTCTTGTTTTAAGAGTTGGAGTCAATTTTTAAACACTGAATTTTCAGTGGTGAATCACATATATAGTGTTCATACTGATTTAAACTAGGTATGAAGTAGTGAAGTTAAAAATTATGATATACACAGTATCCACTTATGATCAGAGAAACTGCTTTGAGAATACAGGGGCAGGAACATTTGGGTACTATTTTAGGTCATTATTTCGCCTGGTTCTGATGTGCAACCGAGAAAAACCACCATGTCCACTCTATGAAGCACAGGGTAGCTAATTCCACCCTGCCTTCTCTTGTGTGCTCTATTTCAATCCTAACAGACTATAAATCAGGAAAATCCTCCCATTCATGGCTTCTTTCATGCACTGTTGGCAGGCCAGAATAGAGAGCACCGACACCTGCTCCAAGGAAAGTAGCCCCACTAGCTGGATACCTAACTGGAGTTAGATTTTAAACAAAGGCAGTAAGGACACAAATCAGAAAGTCTCTGTAACCCCAGTGAAAAAAGGCCCTGCCTTCCAAAGTCCCTTCAACCCAAACCCTTGTATTGCTATACCTGCAGCACCAGTCTAGATAAACAGCTTGGGCTAGTACCCATGCTAACACAAAATAAATTACTCCAGAGCCTGCTGTATAAATATTACCTTTTGCCATGATTTCCTATCTGCTAGGAACAGAATACCTTATTAGTGTTCCATTATACATTTATAGTATTTTTAAAGCCCATGCATTTTTATAGTGGGTTCACACAAGAAATGTTTGGGGTTTTTTTTTCCCAGAATAGGGGAAATATGTACGCTCAATATCACTTTTTTAAAAAAATAAAATCCCAGCATTTTCAGTGCAACCAGAACTGGATAATTGTATTGAATATCTAGAAAAGATCTCATAAAACAAATTTTGGGCAGAAAAGGTGAATTAGGAATGAGAACTTTAAGACAAATAAATAACTTCTATCCCTAAAATAAGTCAGACTGCGAGAATACAGGAGGACACAACAACAGAACCACTGATGATTGCTTGCCTTGCCCTTACTTTTCTTCTCCAAATATTTAGCTAATGGCCACTGAGGACAGAAGCCTTTTCTAGATTGATTTTTCCTGTAAGACTACTGGCTGTTCTTATATTCTTACTCTTCTTTAAAGTGATTAAAAACTGTAAGCCTCAGCAACTCTGATTTTTATAAAACTAATCCAGAGCTTTTCAACATCCATCAGCTCAGGAATGCCTACTTAATAATTACATCTCCTCGAACTCCTTACTGGTGAATTGCTCCTATTAATTCTACCAGGAATTTGAACACATTAAGAATGCACAAGTACTGCACTGGGCCTGCAGTGTTCCCTCTCTCCTTGCCAACCTTCAGTCTGCATCCAATGCGGAGGGACGTGCTGTACGTGAGGCTGTGGATGTACAATGAGTTGGAATGACCTCTGGATAACATCTCATTCTTCTGGACAACCTTCCACTGTGCATTCTTGCCTTTGTGCTGTCACTTGTCTGCCACTCTCCATCCCAACAACGACAGTTAAGAGAGAAGGAACATGACATTTATGTCATACTTGCTGCATTGCACTGATAACCCCATACACACCTTTGGCTTCTCTCACTCCCTTTTGCAGCTGGGAAATGACTGCCCAAGAGCTTAAAGCTGCTCACCCAATGACTGTACAGCAGTTGGCACACCTAGCTTTGAGCCAACTCCACCTAAATCCTCGTGCAGGGAGCAGGGATGCAGTAGCTGTTGCTGCCTGCATTGTGTGTGCTCCTCTCTGCAAGAGCAACGACCCTCCACCCACAGTCAGTGCTCCCCAATCTTTCCAACACACACCCCAGCAGAGGAGAAGCTGGCAGTACTGCTCCTGACACACTGTGAGAAGGCACATTTGATAAGGACAGGCCACAAAGAAACAGGCACAGACACCCACCACACTGACAAGCCTTGAAGAGGAAGCAGGCAAAACCTTTCACCCTGTGGTCACTTCCCACCCCTTTATATAAAATGGTTTGTGTGCCATACCCATTGGCAGAGCTGAATTTACTGCTGTCTTGGTCTCTTTTACACCTTTCTGCTGGCACCATTCTGGGTGTTTTTGTTATTGATTTGGCATTTCCATTTATTCTTCTCCAGGCTATTAAAATTATTTTAGTACAGCTCATGAGAATCACACTGGAAAACTACTCAAAGGTTCAGAAGGTATTTGTCTGACACTCTACTCCCATATTCCACAGCAACAGTCCTGGATATTCTCCATAAGGTTGGAAGAGGAGCCTGCCAAATACTGAACTAGCCTGGCAGGTGGTTCAGAGCTATTTTTTTCCACCAGGAACTCAAAAAATACAGCAGACAAATATTTCATGGGATACATTCACAGGTCACGCCTGACACAGGAAAGCATTAAGCTCATAAATTAAGCTCACTCCTCTTCAGTAAGCTCAGGCTGACGTGTGGAAGAATAAAAGCATTTGGTCTAGCAGTATTCCAGAGCAAAATTATACAACTGGACATCCCTCAAAGACAGACCACAGGCACTTTTTAGAATTTTTTAGATAAATTTCTTTTTTTGCTTTTTAAATATGCAAATAGCTTGACCTTTGCTGGGCCAGTTCAACTTCTGGGGAAATACAGACATAGATAAAACACAATATCTTTGCAAGCATTAGAAAGACAGCAAATATTCACTTTCCAAATAAATAAAAAATATTTTTGTTAAGACTATCTGCCTCAAACGTCTAAGACCCATGTTATATGCTCTCAAAATTCCAATGTACCACTAGAGAATAATCTTGGTGTGAAGGCTGTGCATTTTTGAAGCCTCACTCTTTCACATACTCAACCTTCATTTTTTTAGTAATATAAATAAAAAGCCTACATTTTGTTGAAGGAAAGCTCATAGTTTCTCACATGTATGTAATATTTAGCCCAAGGAATTAAAAAAACCCCAAATACTGCATGAGTTGACAATGCTATATTTCAATATAATTTAATTTAAATACTAATTTTAGGGCTGTAGGAATATCTAAACACAAACCAAGGATGGAGGGAGAAGTGTTATGAATCAGAACAAGAACTAATAGCATAAACCCACATAATGTTATCTGAGTTTAAAGGGCAGTGAAAACTCTCTGCAAAACAATTATCATGAGGACACACACACACAAAAAAAAAATCTATATAATGGAAGAAAAGATAATCAACTACAACAAAAAATGCAAAGGCAGGAAAACTTCCTTTATGGGTATTTCCAGTGAGGTTTATTGAACTAAAACGTGATCAAGTGGTTCCATTCAAAGTCTATAATCCAAAGTGAAGATCCCAGCACTTTCTGGAAAAAATCCAGCCTCCTTGAAAAGTAGAGAAGGTAAGCAGCTGAAGTGTTGAATATTAGAGGTCACTTCTGGAAAACCTTTGCATGTAGCTGATCACATTGCAAATAGCTTTTGGAAATAGGCTCAGACAACAATTACCAAGGGGAAATGTGTTGCGCATTACATTGCCATCATCAGTAACAGATAATAAGTTTTTACATTTATCATATAGAGCAAATTAATATAAACTTTTTTTTTTTTTTTTTTTTTAATCAGGGAGAGGAGCAGAACACAAGTTTCTCAGAGAAAAGTGTTTTGAGTTTCTCTGATTTTCCCTCATGCACTTAACACCTGTGATGAACATAAGACAAACCAACAAGTTTCAAAAAATGTGTGACTGTAGTAGCAAGATACCAAGCCGAGACACTACAAAATAGATCCTCAAATGCTTTTTCAAGCACTTAAAAAAACCCCAGAATTCCTTTATCCCAGGTACTTTGCTTCCCTGCACAGATATATCAAAGACTTTCTCTCACCTGATTTCTAATAAAATTACTAACTCAGCTTTAAAAAATGTCCATCACCCACGGCACTAACATTAGTTTTTGTTGAACAGACCATCCAAGTTTTTTCCTTGCTTGTTCTTTTCTGTGATGAATATTGATATGTACTTTTGTTCTCCAAATGCCACTTTTCCTGACCATTTTAAAAAGATTTTGACAATTACTTCAACTTCACTAATTACATGCTGATTTTTTATTGTGGTTTTTGATTTCACATACAATTTCTACAGTTGCAAAGCTTGTGTTTTCATCAACAGAAATTGCTGAATGCAAAATAAAGCTATATGATCAAACTGCCTGCCTTAATGAGCAATATTAACTGGAGAGAGCCTGCACAGAGGGCATAAGCCCCAGGTTTTAAACAGCATTTGCTACACACACATTTACAGAAGTGCATGCCTAATTCCTAGACAAAGCTTTAAATCCATGCTGAAGGGCTTTATTAAATGCTTGAAGACACCTACAGATGTTTTTTTGTAGAGCTTTAGCCTCACAACAAGACCTTACAGTCCTTCATTTCTGTTAAACATATTTAACTAATTTTGCCTATTAATGCTCTGTCATCTGGGAGGAAACCTCTCAAGCAACTCTCTCCTGATGACATCTCTGAGTTCTTTTGACACATTTCATATGCTGAAAACCTGGTATTTGCACTGATTACCCACACTAAAATCTAAATTGGGAAGAGCAGAGCTGGAGGAGGTGACTTAGATGTGCACTTAACTCGGAAAGTAATCTGAACAGAGCCATTGGTAAATACTTGAAATACCACACAGCAAATATCAATAGTTGCAACATTAAGATAAAGATATCTTGGTGACCTGGAGGATAAATGATCAAGTCACACTGCTTGTAGACAGCAGTACTACTGTGTTCCAAAATTAGCACTACATATACTACTAAATGCAAAATCACCAAGGGTGGGAATTATTATCAGCCAGCTTCTTAAGAATGATTTTTCTACTTACACAGCAATTTTAATAATGTTCCTGGTGAGACAAACTGAGCTGCCATGACCATCAGCTAATTGCATTAACATGTACAAAACACCATAAAAATTTCATGCAACGTCTGTTTAGCAACCGTTCATCATGGACATGTTAACAAATCCCTTTATTTGCACCACTCCATCAACTACCATAAATCATACATACGTTGCTGCTGCCAGCTTATTTAAAATTCTCATTATCTACAACTAGCAGGTTATCTGTATGCTCCTAAACACAGAACTAAAGCAAAATAATATTAATTAAAAAAAAAAAAAAAAGGTTTCAGGCCTCATTGTAAATTCATAAGTCACCCAGACCCATTCATATACAAAAGGCTCAGTGTCACAGTTTCTAAAGCCCAGACATTAATCCAAGATGAAGGCTGTCTCGTTAACCAGAATTAACTTAGGACAACAGGCCCTAAAAACCATAAGAAGTTAAAAAAATCATAGTAATAAAAAAGAGAGGTTAATAAGTTCTGCACAAAAATACTGCTTACACTGGAAGTCCACAAGTCAAGGATATGAGTATCCAGACTGTGGCTCCTCATGCCACAAATTGCTCCTCCTGTCCAGTGTTTGTCTCCTCCCCTGGGGAACTCCTCTAGATTCCAACAGAACACAAATTCTCTCAGTGGCACTCTAGCAGGCACTGTTTTCTGTTACTCATCTCACTGCAAAGCAGTCAAATATATTTAACTGGCACTTGTTTAATTTTTTTCCATCAGCTTCATCATGGATGAAAGCATCACCAGAGTGTTCATTTCATCACCCTTAACATTACACACATGCCACATCTACAAGTAAGAGCAGACACTTCTCACATACTAACTTTCTGAAAGTAATTGAAGCTTCCAGATTTCTTGTACCAGGTGAACTTACAGTTACACACTATACACACAGCTCCTACCTAGCAGCCACTTCTATGACCTAATTGTTCTCTTTGAGGGAATAGCAGCAAAATCGCATTATAGAGCTACTGTATAATTGACTTAGAAAAATTGAGAGGTCTTTAACATCCATCTAGTTTTTAATGAAAAGAATTTTATGGGGATGTCTCCCTTCAAAAACTTTTCAGTGACTTGGAGCTATACCTTATTGAAGTAACAGTTACAATTTTTGACAACAATTCTATTGAGATTATATGAGAAATCTGAAAACAATTCATCATCTCCCGAAGGTACACCAAAACCATCCTAAAGAAATTATCAGAATAAAAATAATTTATTATGTATGAAATACGCATTGAAATTATTAGCAGACTTAAGATAGTTAAAGCTACATAGTATTTTTAAGAAGTCTACTTGATTTTCACCACTGTTCTCACTATTTTCCTGGCCAAGGATAAAGAGATACATGTAAAAAAAAAAAATCTGTGATGATTCCCACAATCTTCTTCAGACATCTCAAAGAGAAACAAAACAACCTCTCCGCTCCCTCCACACCAAATCCAAGAGATGGAAAATATTCATTACAAAAATCAGTTCAAAATTGTGGATTTTGCAGTAGTGAAACAGATTTTTCTATTTTAAATATGCTCAGAACACTGCATGCATAGGGTCTTTTTTTAAATTATTTTTTTTATATTAACACTTCCTCTGAAACCACATTCTGAATGTGCTCCATCTGATAACTGGGCAATGCAGAAATTATACACTTGGAAAACTCATTATAAGATGACAGCATTATGTTATTGTGTACTAAAAATTACTACAAGTTGTAAATTCAATTTTCCCTGCCTCCTCCCCCCTACCAAAACCAATAAAAATTAAAAATACTAAAAAAATAAATTAAAAAAAAAAAAAAAAAAAAAAAAAAAGGAAAAAAATCTGCATGCACTTTGGCATTAAGCATCTTTTGGCGTTTGGCTTTTTTTTCCCCAAGAAGTATGATTTAATAAAATAATACATTGTTGACTCACCACAGCATGTGCTATGTCTCTCATCTATAGGAAATAGTTCAAAGGCATCAACTTCATGCATGGGTTGCCATAGCTGATATTTGAGTCTGGCCTGCTGTTGGTACAGGTTTCTAATACTAGCCCTAAGCACAAAAAAAAAAGAGAAAGAAATATTTGGGATTTGTTTTCCAAGTCTGATCACACAGAAAATTTCAGAAAACTAAATTAATTTGGAATATCAATATCTGCACATCATATAACAAAGACTTAAGATTTTCCTCTGATAATACCATAATGCATCCCGTTCAGGCAGTATCTGTACCATAAATTTCCTTTCTTCCACACAAAGAAGAAAGGCAGGAGACAGAAAATAATGCAGATAAAGTGCTGTTTAAGTGGGAGAAGTGTGTCACAGTTATCCCCCTACCAGCAGAAAAAAAGGAAAAAAACCATCAACGTCTTAGTGCTCAAGAGCACATGTTCAAGACTATTCAAATTGAAACAGATGGCACAAAAAGAAAATCATAAAACTGATCTAAAATAATTATTTTTATTTCTACATGATCTATCTTTCTCAGGCCAGATCTTCAAATTTTTCTTTGGAATAAGGAAGAGCAGAAACTTTACCTATAAAAAGCTGAGATATGGACACAGTCACCTGCCACCGATACCTGTGGACGGAAATTAAATTTGACTCATGACATTATTAACAGCTTTAAAAACTGTGTGATATGGATACATATAGGCATCAGGAAAAGCCTGTAAATTACAGCTGTTTATCAAATTAGCGCCCTCTTAAAAACAAATAAAGTATGTGACAAAAAATTCAACTGACAAGGTAGATGCAGCCAAAAAACTTACAAACAAGATAAAGAACTGTAGGAAAAAGCAAATGCTGTGGTATTAAATAGTGAATAAGAGAAGGAACAATAATACATGGTGTTCTGGTACCTAAACACTGAACAAAATTAAGTGATTACTATTAAGTCTAAGGTTTGAGCAACATTGACTTACCCCTGTATCCTAATGTGCTTTCAAGTATCTCAGAAGAGAACTAAAGCTTTGTACTAAGAATAGAAAATGAAAAATCCTCATGAGAAAACAACTACTTAACAAAAAAGGGCCCAACTCAAGTGCCTGAAATCCCACCCTCAAATTAGAGTTCCTAATTTGCTGGGTTATTGCCCTCTTAGTGTAGAATCCTGGTGAAGCAGCTATTGACTTGACTGAAAGGCTCTTCTGGACCTCCAACTTAGTTTACTGATTATTATCTCACAAAAGTCCTGAGAGAGTCCAACATACCCAAAGATTCATGTTAGATAGGATCCTAACACACCCCAAATTTCCCATGTCACTGCTGTGTTGTGAGCAAGGGGCTGCACTCCCAGGGTCATCAACATCGTCTTTTTCTTAGACAGGAGAAAAGCCCAAAACCTGCCTAAAAATACAACAGTTCCTTTTTCTTGCTGTAAAAAGACTGTCCCTGTGCTCCAGGCATAGTCAGGAAGATCCTAGGGTACACTAAAGCTCATGAATTCACATCCTTGGTGTAGCAATGAAACTGAGAACATACCACCACCACTACTGAGTTCACGCACTGAAACTTCTACCAAAAATCTCACTATAAAAATCCAATAAGACTGGAAAGTTTTGGGACTTGAATTTCCTGTCCTTCTCTTCCAACAACTAACCAAGACTTATTCTAAAGCTTGCTAACAAAGCTACAGCTATCAGGCTAAAACACAGTAGAGCAGCTCAAGGACAGCTGTGTAACTTTCATAAACAGTGGACAGGGGACCAGGAAATTCCATGACATTCCCTGTACTATTTTGGATTTCCACTTTAATCACTGGTGGTCCTTTTATGAGGATTCATTTTCCTTGCAAGTACCCTTCAAACCAGTAAGTGTGCAAGAATCATAGCAAAGGAACGGTAAGTGTGTAAGAATCAAAAGCAGAATATGAGCTTTGAAGGCCAGAATTTATATATAAATAAATAAATAAATAAATATTCAGTATTGTAGTCCAATTAAGACTCTCTCCTTTACTCCTGATAACATAAGAGAGCAGCAACTGTGTGTTCTGCAATCACTAGGCATTCAGGACATAATTTCTAGTACTGCTATTATTATAAGCTCAAAATGTAATCAGTGGAATGGGAAGGGCTATGGGTATAGAATGCTTGTGATAAAAAAAATTTACCTGGATTTGAAAATTTATCAACAAGCCAGTGTTATTTTTTGCAATTTGGAATTGTCCAAGGAACTTGGTAGTATCTACTAAACAACAGTTTAATAGATTGTCAATTTTAAAGCTGGAGGCCTTTCCCTAAATGTAGCTTTTCTCTCTTACAATTCTTAAAAAAATTATGATGTTGTCTGCAAAAGCAATGTAAAACCATCCTCCTTTGGGCCTGCTTTAGCCCTCCCTTGAACTGGATATATTTTGCAATGAACTGTAAACTACAAGTGAACTTTATAACCTTCTCCATTGCCATGGCAGTAAAATTTTGATAACTCTCTCTTTGCTTTCCCAAGACAAATTTGGTACTGTAACACTGTTTGAAGGTATATTGATCCAGTACTGTTAAATCACTAAAAACCAGCTGCAAACATGCCAGCCACTGACAGCAGGGAAAAAAACCCCAAACCTACAAGAAAACACTCATCCCTGTGGTCTGTTCATCAAACATGCGTGTGCACTGAAGGGGCTTTTTTAACAATGAGAAGGACATTTTCCAAGCAGCCAGACAGGCAGCTGAAGCCAACTTATTTTTCATGGTAAGTGATTTCTGTCCTTATCTTATTTAGGAACATACTTGTAATCCTAATACTCCTCAACAAAACCATATTTACCACAGAACCCTGAAAAACTATGCATACTCTGAAACAGCAGGAAAGAGCTATGAGCAAGAGTGCAGTTTATTGAGAGTCGGGGGAAAAAAGAGTATTGTTTAATGGCTGAGGTCAAACCACCTTTGTCATTCACATCTGCATCCCTGTAAGACAAAGTCATTAGCTGAGCCAACTGTAAAGGTATTCCTACGCCACCACTCCTAGCAGGAAGAGAGCAGCCAGCCAGAGGACCACAGAAGAAAATATTGCTCCAGCGCTCCTGACCAGTGATTACATGGCAATGTACTGAAAGAAGGTTAAAATAGTGGAGGTTTGGTGCATCCCATTTTCCCCAAGGCAGGGTGACCAAAGACAGGTTACACGTGAGCAAAGACAAGCAGCCCTGTGCCATACCTACAGCAGCCCGTTCTACACTAACCCTCCTCTTTTTCTGAAGCTGGGCTTGCAGGACCTCTGTGTCCTCCACCAAGCTGATTTCAGACTCCTCTGATCACTCATAATATACTCATTTGCATTTTCCTCCTAATAAATTTCTACTCCCTGACATAATTTCCCTCAAAATTTGTATTTTCACATAGTGTCACTTTGCCCCTATAGAAGCCTCTGGCAGAACTTACAGTGAACATATCAGAGGAGGAGAAAGTTGCACTGAGGATATCAGGAAGCTATGCAGCAAAAGGAACCCATGTAAACAAGCTGACAATTCCCCAGCACATGAATGGTGTGAAACATGCCCATCATGGTTCAACTGGGAGCACCGCCTGCTTATTAAACAATGCTGTAACACTTAATTATCCAAGGTAAATTTCTATTATTTTTAATAATGTTACTCTGCTGTTAAAAGAAAAAAAAAAAAAAAAAAACCAACATTTCTTCCTGTAGCAGTAGCTTTTTCTGCCTGAGGATTTCCCTGCAAAGCAACATTGATTTCACTGCAGCATCTACAGATTGTTAATTCTTTTTTGCAAAATAACTGGCCCGTAGCTTGCTGTAAACATTTCTCCTGAAAGCTCTTGTGGTTCTGTAAAACCCAGTGGGCTGAGTTGTTCACTTGAATACAAGTAATGTGGAAGAGTGATGATTAAAAGCTACTTTCTTAAAAACAACCCCCACCCCCACATCCAACAAGGTCTGTCAAATGCTTCCGCATATACACTTTTTTTTTTGGCATTCAATCACTCTGCAAAAGGCCAAGTCTTCTGTCCTCTGAATCTTCCAGCTCCTTGTCCTCTCTTTATTTTTCCACCTTCAAATTTTATACGGCTGTGCATGGACCATATAACCCCCCACAACACCCTCATTTTTCTACTGAACTGCAAGCCAAGACACCTCCTTCCCCCCAAAGCCCCCGGGCAGCGTTAGAGGTGATGAGGCTGAGTAAAACCCTGCTGTTTACATGAGCCAGCTGGTGAAGCACCACCACTCTCCCCTCCACGCGTGCCCCTGCCCTGCTCTCACGGCCGCCGGTCACCTACAGTGCCCAAATATCAAAGCTCATACACACCCGGACACAGGAAAAGGATGCTTCTCTGGCCACAAAATGGACAGGTGCAGCCTTCTTGCTTGGCTTAGCAGTTTACTTCATTAACCTCTCCCTCTCCCCTGCTTTAATATTTTTTTCCTCAAGCAGCAATCAATATTCATCACCCCACCCTGCGAAAGCAGTTAGTCAAAGAATATTAGCGTCAACCACCTACCATTCCTTGCTTGCGAGCTATTCTCCTCGTCCAGAAACCTTTTCCCCAAACTGCGACTTTAAGTGGTATTTTTAAATCACATTCCAAACAGTGCCGAGGAAAAAAAAAAAAAAAAAAAAAAAAAAAAAAAGAGGGTTTTTTATAATAATGGGAAAAACGGAAAAGAAAAAAGGAAAAAAAAAAAAAAAAAAAAAGATGGGCCGTTGGTTTCAAGGTAAATCACCGTTTTCCTTTGATGAACTAAATGAAAGCCTGGGGGAGAAGGTAGAAGAGAACAGAAAAAGGGGAGGCAAAATGTCTGATAATAATGAAATAAAAGGGGAGGGGGGGGGGAAGAGTGGCTTGCTGAATCACGCTCTTTCACTGCCTGGAAACCATTGTGCAGCGTGATGCTGGCTGTACCATTGTGGAACCTACCAGAGGAGACAGGCAGAGAGCTTGGGGAATGGGGCTGCTATGGCAACTGAAAGGAGCACACATGACGTCAAAGCACACAGAGGTCTCGCAGGGGGAGGGAGAGAAAAATCTAATCTGCAGCCACAGCCACGGTATCTCCTGGAGAATCAGGGGATAAAACAGCCTGCAAAGGGAAGCTGAGCAGCCTCCTGTAGTACTTACCAGCAGCAGCAGCTCAAACATCTGCAGTACAGAGGAAAGGTGGCAATAGCAGTATGTATCTGCTCTTTTGTTTACATTAGCTGCTATACAAAGGCATAAATGCCCATCGCCCTAAAAAAATGTACACATCGTTAAAATTCAATCAAGTTTCACGCTTGGGAGAGAAATTTTAAAAAATAATAAAATTACAACACATCTCCTCCGCAGCTATTGAACACAGCTACTGCTCGAATGAACAAGCAGTGCAGCTCTTGGGAGTCCCTCAGAAGCCCAAGGACCTGCTAAAGATCTTCCCACTAGCAGTATGTTGGGCCCTCTGCTAGACTGCCACAAACGCCACTTATAAAAACAACCACTGCACAGAGGAACTATTGCATTTTTTGCTCACAGAACCAAGAAGAGTTGGTGATGACTCCTGATGCCCTCAAGTTTAAAAATTGAGCAGAAAACATTTCTTCTGCACATATCAAACTGCAGGATGTCTCGTCTCTTCTGACATTAAACTGCAAAGAAAGTACACTGGAAGGCTAGTACAATTCCATGAGATTTAGGCTGAGATAAGAGCTAGTCAGAAATATTATCATAGAATGGTTCGGGTTGCAAGCAACCTTAAAAGTCATCCAGTTCCAATATCCCTGGGCAGGGATATCATTCATTAGACCAGGGTGCTCAGAGTCTACCCAACCTGGCCTTGTACATTTCCAGGGATGGGGCATCCACAGCTTTACTGGGGAACCTGTGCCTTACCACCCTCACAGTGAAGAATTTCTTCTTAATATCCAACCTAAACTTGCTCTCTTTCAGTTCGAAGCATCCTGTCTCTCCAGGTCCTTGTAAAAAGTCCCTCTCCATCTTTCCTGTAAGCTCCCTTCAGGTTATAGAAGGCCACAGTCAGGTCACCCCAAAGACTTCTCCAGGCTGAACAATCCCAATCCTTTTTGCTTTTCCTCCAGTTATGGTAATATTCTATATTGCCAAAATACCCTTTCAAAAAACCAAATCTTTTTCTTCAGTATATCAATTTAATTGGTCAAAAAGAACACCAAGGAACTCATTGCAGTTTTCCTGCCACTGGTCTGAATATTCCGCAAGTTTTACCACACCCAGAGCCAAACACAGTCCTGTGTGACCAGGAACTTGAACACAGAGGTTATCTAACCCAGGGTGGGTAACTCTTGCTTTTCTGAGGGCTACCCAAGTGCCTTTAGCAGCCCTTACATTGACATATGGCATGACACATTAACACTTAAATCATTTAACCTAACTACAGATAAAGTGAAGTCAATGGCTGTGGTGGGCCCCCGAGCTATTGAATGGCTGTTATGGCCCCCTGAGCTACTGGTTGCCCATTCTTGTCTGCATAAACCACTCCCCTTCTCCATTAGCCTGTTTCTCATGCATGTTCTTATTTTTTTGATTTTTGTTTTGATTCACATACCATTCCTGCATACATAAGTACATGCATGAAGGTCCAAACACATTTAGTTTCAGCAAGAAAAAATTCTATAGTTCTATAGTTCCAACTTCCACAAAGCTGTCTTTTTTATTTTTTTCCCACTTACTTAACAGCTCTACCACAAGCTAACAATCACCACAGAAAGTCCTCCCCACACTCTACATATTACTAAGAGAATATGTGAAGATGTCCTGCCATTGTCACCAGTGCCCTGTGGAGGCAGAAAGGGCAGCAGGACACAACTTCCACCACAGTTTGCAAACACCTGCACAGTAGAAATAAGCAATAAGACAGATTCTTTTCATGTGTCAAGCTACTGGTCTCAATACTGGTCTTGTTTCAACAATTCACTATTGTTAGGCAAAATACCAGAACGAAAATCCTCTCTGAAGGTCTTTTGCCTTTAAAATATATCCACACACGTATTTTCCTGTATTACAAAAAACATTCAGGACACAATAAATTGAAGTTTTCTAGGAAAAAACCCACATCCCCACACTATTGTGTGAGTCAGGAAAATACCTTTGAAAATACCATAAACTGACCACTCACTGACGCAGAAGGGATTAAGGGTGGCTGCTTCTGACATAATTACAAGAGTGGGGTTGGAGAAACAGAGGAAACAAAGAGCCTAAGCTTCTGCAAAAGTGACAGAAGCTTTGGAGTATAATTAGGATAGTTGCCCTTGAAACAATGTACCTAATGAAAAATAGTGGCTTTTCAAATGCCTCTTTTCTTAAACAAGGGACGGTGTTTCCTCCAGCTCAACACCAATTCTTTCCACATCCATCTTGGTGATTACAGTGTCCTAAGATGTTTTACTGGCTGGGCCAAGATAGCCAAGAGGCCACAAAATGCATTCAAAATGCATTCCACACTGGAGTCAGGCCTCAGCTAAACACCGTAATGGCCTGGCACAGTGCATCAGATTGGCGTCAAACAATTTAAACAAATCACTTTTGGCACCAGTTCCCCAGAATAGCTGCCCCAGTGCTAACTGCTGAATATGCTCTCTATGACAGGTAAGGCCAGAAGTGGGTATGGTCTAAATTTAAGGTCAACTGGATGGGAGCAGATGTATACAGCAGAAAATTAGCTCTGAAGGTCACAACGAGCCAACTAAATTAATTTCAGCTAAGCTTTTGGATTTCTCTGTGTGCCTCTAAATCATTCAGTGTTGGTCCTCCTTACGAAAAAAATAATTTCATTTCAAATGCAAATTCTGCATACGATTTGTAGCCCAGGAGATAAAAGCTAGACTGTACCTCTCTCATTTATTTTCATGAGACACTGGGAGCACATTTCTCCCAGAGCCTGTTGCATGGATGGCTGAATGTAGCAACTCCTGAATTGCCACAGTTTGCAATCCAGCATGTCAAAGCAATCTGAAATTGGTGACAGCTTAATGCAGTGGGTTGCAAACTGTGATGGTTTATGAGCTGCTACACACCCCCTTCAGCTCTGCCTGCCTTACAAGGGTCATATTGGTCTGAATCACATTAAATTAAGGCCACTAAAACAAAATCCTAGTGAGCAAGCATCTTCATGTTTATGCATCTTCATGCATAAAGAAATGAATATCTGAACAAATTCTTCTACCTAAGTTGGTGCGAAAGCCAGAACTAAGGGATTTCTCAACATCACTTTCAGCCACAGTTTTGTGTGATTCTAGTCTGATTGCAATATTGCACTCTCCAGTGGAACAGTGAAGGTGTGTGCCAGGCTCTCCACAGAACCAGCCTCTGTTGTTCTCCCCACTGTACATGAAATCCAAGAGTGTCTTTGTCCCAAAATTATTTTTCAAGCTTGAGGATGCAATATAACAAACTCCTTTTGTACCTCTCATTTGTCTGCCGTACAACCCTCCACTGGTTCTGAACTTCTCAGCTAGTTTTTAACAAAATCCAAAAATCTGCAATGTCTTCATTGTTCTTATTCAGTCTCATTCTCAAGGACAAATTACTGATGAAGGTTGACCTGGTCTTTATCCCAGACAAAATAAATAATAATCTTGGATTTTGTGTTCATCTCCATCAAGAAGCCCTTAAAGCCACAACATTTTCCACATTATTATTATGCCAACAGCTGAGAAAGGCTTCAAAAAAATTTAAGAAAGCTACACATACTCCTATAACTCTTCATTCATCCCCTTTCCAACCACTACTTCTTCACTGCCATACCAAGAAGAAATGTACATTTTAACCTCAGGATTTCTTTAGCTTTGTTGTACACGCAGAAAAATGTAACAGAACTAAACTGAGATGGAGAATTAACTATGACCAGCATCATGTCAGCTTTCTATATAACTCTGAGGCGGAAAAGCACAATCTAAACCTTCCTTTTTACCTTCATGAGGCCTGACCAATACAGAGATGCTGCAATTACGAAGTGTAATTGGAGACAAAGTCGGGTAATTGAGAACAGGCAGTGATATCACAGGGCAGGGCATGGCTATTGGACAAGTCCACTTGATTCATTTTTTCACAAGGGAGGTTTTAAGTGAAAAAAACTGAATCAGCACAATGGATGCACCAGAAGGATTCTTAAAAGGCAGACTTATTAACAATAAGTGATTAAGGAGTTGGACTGATCACTTGCTTGTACATTGTACAAACAAGGACAAAATCCAGCAGCTATCTGACCAAAATGCATTATTTTAGACATTGAAATCCTGGTTTAGATGTAGCAGACAACAAGAGTGAATTCAGAAAAAATGGTTCTTTGAGTCAAGAGTGCTTTTCATTACCCATACAGTTCTAAATCAAGATCTAAGATAGGATAAAACAAATCTTAGCAGATATGCATTAAGCAGCAACAAGACAGGCACTAACACAGAAGAAATGGGCACACAAGTGCATACATGCACATGAATACACAAACTTGAAGGATTCAAGCCTTTACACTCATCATCACTAGACAAAGGATGTCCTGATAGAAAGCCCAAAATCATGAAACAGAAATATGTACATATATCTCACTAGCAGTAAAGTAGATGTACAACTTGGACTGGTAACTACTTACTTCAGTAAAAGGAATGAACTTAATGAATAACTTCAAGCATCCAAGTGTTAGAGAAACAGGACTGTCTCACTGTACATGAAACAATTTTATCTGTACCTTCAATTATTGCATCGTTGGTGAAAAATATTTTTCTACTTATCAATGACACATATATCAAAAGAACAACCTCAGCACACAATACTACTGCCAAACTGCTTTGTCTGCTGTCAAGGACTGCATGTACTGTAAAACTCTAGCAAATAAATATACGCTAAAAAGCACTAATATAATGTTGAAAAAATTTGTCATGGGTGTTTTATTGTTCTAATTATATAAACATTACATAAAATGCTAGAGCCATAAACTAAATGCTTACTATGAAAAATAAAACAATCTTAATTCTAAGTTGCCATCTGAAGGTAATGCCATGAACTGCTCAAGTCTTATTTAATTTTCAAAATTGCCACTTCCTGTATTCAGTAATTCTTCCAGAGCAAATGATTTCATGCTAAATTTTCCCTGCAGAGATACATAAGGCATGTATGAAGGATTCAATTATAAATGATTCCAGCACAATAGAGCAGAATTAAACAGAACTGAAACTTGTTTCAGGATGCAAACAAATAGAAATCAATCCCTCCCCCAAATGAGTACCTTCCCCATTTATATAACATGAATGCATAGCCATCATTTACAACATTTCACAGGTTTACCTGAAAACCATGACACACTCCCAGCTGACTTCATGAAAAATTCCACACTGTCAGTTTACTTTGCTAAGACCATAAAATTAAATCAGACTGTGACAGATGGTGTCCAGCCTGCCTGAAGATATTATCTGCTGTATAAATATTGATGATTTTACTAAGTTGTGCTCCAAATATACATTTTGAAACAATATAGATTCCTATCTTGAGCTAACAGTAAAAGCTTTGGCTTTGTTACCATGACAATAGTATGTTCCCCATGGTAGGATTTAGAAGATACGGGCCAAATAACTCTCTTGGTTATGTTGTATTCAAAGTTGCACAGACTTACTGAAATGGGGAAAGACTGTATTACTAGACTTAGTGAACTATAAGGCTTTCAGCACCCTGTTGAGAGATGGCTCAATCTCCTCTGCTACTGAAAACTAGTTCCTATGTTGCTTCAAAAGCTTTTAATATACTGCCTTTTCTTATAAGATCTTCTGGTACATTACTTGCTTGGGAATTTTTTCATTTCTCAAATTTAATTCTCACATAAGAGCTTGGAAAATTCATCGATTTTCTCTTCTCAAGCTCACCAGGTGATGCTTTCACTTACCAAGTCCTGATTACACATTGCTTGCACGTAAGCAAGTCTCTGCTCTCACAAGGAAACCAAAAAGTTCCAACTAAGTCTATACACTAAGATTATAGAACACCAGAATTAGCAGTACACATTCATTTTTAAAAAGCAATTGGGCTGACTGCCTCTGTGCATTTGGTTCCCCCAAGTATTTCTTCCAAATATGTGATTTCAAAGATGTTCTTGTTCCCCTTTGGGAGCAGAACAACCACATAATGGCAAAAACATTTTTGGATGTTGTATTTTATCTCAGCCCCGACCCAAGAAATAGGTCAAAAAGGTTTCCCTAAACTAGGGAGTTGTGAAGGCTGCTGCTCATAGACACAGAAACTAGCAGAAGGTTTCTAGACAGAAACCTGAGGACTCCAGCATTGACTGTGAGTTATATAGAAGTAGAACAGCTGAACTTCCATTTGATTTGCAGAAAATTCATTCACAGCAAAACACAGCAACATAAGGTGGGGCAACTACCTAGTGCAACACACATGAGATGCACATTCTCAAAGCATGTAGACATTCCCTTCACCACACCTGCTTTCCACACTTGATGCCTCAGGAATGCTTGTGATGCTCTCAAACGCTGGACAAAGGCAAGAGAGTGTGGATTACACATGATGCTGCACCAGCATCTGTATGAACCCTTCTTACCCGAGGCAACACTGCCCAAGGGAGCCTTGGCTGCTTCACCTCAGCAGGAGCAGCTCACCCTGCATCTCTCTGTGTCACACAGGCTGGCATGGGGCCTGAGAAACCACATGAAAAAACACATTTCCTCTTCCTCCCACAACTCCTCGTGTAATCCAAGGTCCCTACTAGAATGGGTACAAATGCAATTTAATGTCACACTCAGGTATTGTTTGCAAAGACAAAGCAGCAGACATATCTGAAGATAAACAGAGTAAGACTCTTGGGGTTGTTGCTTCCATGGTGTGCTCGGATGCTGCTATCACACAGCATTATGCAGGTCTGTCAAAGCAACACTTCTAAACACTATATTTCAATATTGATTCTGGAACAAAGCAGCAGCTAAGTGAGGACAATGTACAAACTGTCTGTGCTCAACAGCTCCATAATTGCCAAAAGGTGCAGAATAGAGATGTGAAAAGAGCGTAATTCCAAGGCAGCACATTTCAATTTTAGAACTGAAGTAATAGCTCAGATATAACAGACTTATTCATGTTTTCCAGGCATTCTCATTCCACTTAGGCATTGTTTGTGCTTCTAGCCCTTGCCCTTCTTCACTGCTCTGCATTCTTCATTTCATCCTGCCCTATAGCAAAGAATGTCTCAGAAGCAGCAAGAAGAAAAAAACTAATACAAAACCCCAACCCCCCAAAATTTATACACATAAAAATCCTGCCAAGGCCAGAGAAACATAAGGAACCTACTCTGTTACCTCACTGAAAAAATAGAGATGGTGTGAAAAATGTCTGTTTTCCTACACTGGAATAAATTAACTGATCTAGACAGTCACGTAATCTTGTAAATCAGGATAAATCTACAGCCAGCAATTGGAATATCATTCTAGGCAAAGCTGGAAAATTAAAAAACCCAAACATACCACCATGTTCTGCAAGTTATGCCAAAACCACCTGGCAGGCCTCAGTCTAATACTGCATTATTTCTTCTGACAGAAAAGTCAAGACCATAACCTGCCTCAAGGTTTAAAGGCTTAGACAACTATTTCTGTTGACTGAGAATAGTTTGCAGAGGCCAGTTCTCAAGGATTATTCTTATAACTGATCTACTTACATCACTGACGAACACTGCTTTCATTTCAATGTCTCTTCTAGTTTCTGCACTCTTAGCATCTTTGGCTAAATAGTCATATTTATAGGACTTTCTTGTTTCTTCCTTTCCGACAACTGAAGATGTATGTTTACAGCAGGGAAGGGGCAAAATATTCCCAGGGGAAAAATACTATTCACATTTATTAAGTCAAAAGGAAGTTAAGAAAGTTCGGAAATTCAGGACTGATAACCACTGAAATAGACCATTGACTGCTGGAAATAAAAAACAAAACCAAAGTCAGCATCTGCAAAAAATTCTACAATCTGCCTTTGTCTTAGGTTGCAGTGCAAGATGTAACCAGAGGTCTGTACTCTACCACCATCTGTTGATACCAGGTGGAGCAGTGTTCTTTATCTCCTCCATGACCCATCCCTCATATCTCCAGGGGGGTTATCCTCTGTTGATGGGCCAGCTGTCAAAGCCAGGTGGGGCAGGTTTTTTATCTCTTCCACAAACCATCCTCTTTCCAGGGAGATACCTTCTGCTAAGGGACCATTGAGTCTCATTTCATGACTGATAAACTTACATCATCCCATTGGGAGATGCTCCACCCAGGGGGAGGAGCCAAGCATTCCTACCTGGATATAATCTGACATTTGGAACACTGCAGTAGCCTTTCCACTGGATTCTCAGAAAAGGACCAGGCCCATCCATCACCACCACTGGGACCTTCAGAGGAAAACTACACCCCTCTGCAGGGTCATTGTTTTAACAGAACCACATCTGTCATTCCAGGAGGGCTGCAGCCACCATTTGATCAGACTGCAGCCAACACCCTGATCCACAGGGTGTCAGGTTGGATTCTGACTCTGTCAGTGGGGTTTTTTTTATTTTGTACTACTGCATTTTATCTTAATTTTCTTAATAAAGAACTGTTATTCCTATTTTCATATCTTTGCCGGAGACCTCCTTAATTTCAAAATTATAATAATTCATAAAGAGAGGGTTTATATTTTCCATTTCAAGGGAGACTCCTGCCTTCCTTAGCGGACACCTGTCTTTCAAACCAAAACAGCCTTCAAGAGAGAAAGAGAGGCTCTTAATCATAGTTTAGCAACCGGACATTTTAGAGAAGGAAATAACACTGGGTCTCTGTATTTGAACCCTAAGAATTAACATACTGTGCAGATGGATTTATCTACAGTAATTTTTATTGAGGGCCATTACAATCTCCTGTGATACCCTGTGTTTATTTTATTTGAGCTGAAATCCAGGACAAAACCCAGAGAACACTTCTGACTGACACATACCTGGCAGGTCTGTCTCCTGCAATTCCCCCTCAGTGATTTGTCTTATTTGCCCTGGACTTGAGCAAAACAAACACATTCTGGAAATCATACACTTTGAATCCAAACAACCCTCTTGGGTGAGCTGAACTTCTTGCATCTCGTGGAGCACAATTCTGTCATCTTATCATGAGCACTTGATGACATTTGAGACACCATTTAAGTCCAAGACAATCTGTGCAGGCTCGGACATCAAGGAGAGCTATATCCCTCCTGAATTAGCATCCAGATAACAAACAGAATTCCCTGTGTCATTTCACATCCCACTGCTACCTGCGTTTATGCACCTGATTTGGGCTCCTCATGTCCTTGGATATCAACTTCACACCAGCCAGCTGCCTGTTGTCAGCTCCAAGTCGAGTAGCAATTTATGACACGCTCCAACTTACCTTCCATCATTATCACAGACAGATGAAGCAAGAGAACAACATGAAACTATGGCTTGGAAGACATTCATGAAACATCTTTTGTTTCTCCTTCTTTTGATCCCTGATTCTAGGTGTAATCTTGACATGAATTCCATTCAAGCATTCACTTTTCCTCCTGAAACAAAGCACCAGTTGCCCCAATGAATCCTTGTCAATCAGTGAAGCTCCTTCATCTGCATGCAGTGTCATTTAGAGTTATTACCAAGGCATTAAGCCATCCAGTAGGTGACAGCTGAAACACTTTCTGTAAAGTGGCTTTGGGATGAAAGACATTATAGGCATTAAAAACATTGATTTTAATACTGTAATATAACAACTGTTAAAAACATCACTTCTGAACTGGTAGCACCTTCACACAAAGAACGTCACATTCACCTTTTTATCAAATGGCAAGATTCACAAGAAAGGAAGATTCTAACTTTTTTTTTTTTTATTAGTTCCTGAAATCTAGCAATGTACTTGAAATTCTTATGAAATAATAGAATTAATCAGAAATTAGTGAGAAAGCTTTTTGAAGGAAACAAAAACATGATCACAGCAGCCAAAAGATATTTACCCTGGACATCAGTGATCACTGCACAGATTCAATAAATCAAGTTTACACAAACAGAAATTATAGAGTGCTTGTGTATCTTTGTTTCAACTGACTTTTCTAAATAAAGTTTAAACAATTTCCAATTGCAAACATATTTATTAATCTCAGCACAGAAATAGCTGTGTTGTCTTTTGAGTGCTTCTGTAGGTATAATCTTAACATCTATTATAAAAAGGTCAAAGCTGCACCACATTTGCATCAGGTCAGCTTTTTGTTTTCCCCTTTAGGACAGAAATATATTTTGCCTATATCTTCAAATCAACAGTTCTCAAAGAATCTCATAACCTGCATTGTTGCACTGCTTTCTGAAGAGGTGCTCTCATTAACACAGAAAATTCTTGGAAATTAGATGAGAGTTCAAAGGCTTTGTGCTAAAAAAGCATGAAAAATAAAAGCAAATTATCATTACGAAGAGTTAGCATTAACTGCTAGCAGTAATATTAACATGGAAATTGATGCCAAAAGTAAGTAAATATTAATTTTCAGTGGTTTCCCAGCAAAGTTTTATAATAATAACTTTTTTTTTTTTTTTTTTTTTTTTTTTTTTTTTTTGCAATTGGCATTGAAAGGATTGGGAAAGAAAACATGGGAAAAAAGTCCAATTTTTCAAATGTTAACCGGAAAAGAAAACATTGCGAATCCATTAAATTCCTATTAAAGTCATGACATTTCACTTCACTTTCCCCCTTAGACAAGCAGCAAGAACGAAGGACAAATTCCAAAGTAATTTTAGCTTCCTTCCCATCACAGAAAAAAAAAAAAAAATCACAGAACAGATGGACAAAATGCTATATAACGAAACCTTCATGCTGGGGACTGTACTCAATATGCGCCATAAATAGCCACCTCAGAACTGCCCTAGATCACTTCACCAAACCCAACATTTACTACAGAACCTCTTTTAAAATCACTGGGCTCTGTGAGAAACCTGCATACCTAGGAGTGGCTCACTGATACATCTGTCTTTCAGGCCTGTGGTTCCCTTGGATGGAATCCAAATCTCAGAGCTGCAATCCATCGCTTCCCGTACAATGTCTGGGGAGGAACAGGCGTTCAAGCCAAGCTTATCTAAAGCTGCAGGCGTGAAGGATGACAACCAGCTAATTATCTCAGAGGAAACATTTTCCACTGCACTTGATCCAAATTCTTGTCTCTTTCCAGAACATGGACAGTCCAGGTCTCCTCTCCCAATCCTGGGTGCCTGCAGCTGTTCTTTGAATGGCCAGAGAAGGACTCCTGTTTATTTTTGAAAGAGGTTGCAGCACTTTTAGCTAATAGCTCAGTGGCATAACCACTTTCCCAGACAGTGACAGGCTTGGATTCACTGCACAGAACTGAATGCAAGACCCCGAAGTCAGAAACAGAAAGCACAGGTTAAATAACTCAGAGAATCACTAGGTTGGAAGAGACCTTCAAGATCAAGTCCAACCCATGCCCTAACACCTCAATTAAACCATGGCACTGAGTGCCACATCCAATCTTTAAGTACATCCAGAGATGGTGACTCCACCACCTCCCCAGGCAGACCATCCAGTACTTTATCACTCTTTCCATAAAAAACTTTTTCCTAATATCCAACCTATATTACCCTTGGTCCAGCTTAAGACTGTGTCCTCTCATTCTGTCAGTTGCTGCCTGGAGAAAGAGACCACCTCCCACCTTCTACAGCCACCTTCCAGGGAGCTGTAGAGTGATAAGTGTACTCTGAGTCTCCTTCATTTACTCCAGGCTAAACAGCTTCAGCTCCCTCAGTCGTTCCTCACAGGTCTTGTGTTCCCAACTCACTTGTGCAGTTCTGCAAAAGGCGTAAAACAGGATTCTTAGGTTTATTCCTATGACTGCTTAAGCAGAGAAGCAGTTTTTGGAGCATCAAAAATAACTCAGACCTGCGCTGAATCTGCAAAGCCACTAAGATGGCAGGCAGTGCTTTTCACATCTCTCTCTCTCTGGCTGCTTTTCCTAAATAAAGTATTCACAGCTACAGTCACAAAGAGCCCACTTTAACTGATAGGAACGTTTTCAGCTCTACCCTATTTCTCAATCCCTACATTTAAGGGAGACTTGGGTGATTATCTCATCTGATACGTACAGAAGGGTGTAGAATTGCAGGTGCCAAGATAAGGAAGTGATAAGACTTTACAGTTTTGTGAGTTTAAAACCCACAGATCGTGAACACTTGTCCTTCTCACCACTGCTCTCAACAGCAAAGTGGAGATGAGGGATAAGCCACAGACCAACCTCAAAATTTCAAACAAGTTTTTTGTTTAATCCTCAACTCCTAACAGCTGAAGATGAATCATTTATCAAAAATATCAGTCAAATATTAGATACATGATACTATGTGTATGGTCCAGGTCATTTGACAGTTTCCAATTGCTGCAGACTGGATACCATTTTCCTAGTTTTATTATCTTTTCATGAATGATGGATACCAGGTAACAGTTATTACCAAATATTTTACTTCCTGCCCTAGAAATCAGTTATGTGCTATGCCTGATTGAAATAATAAAAATATATTTTTTAAATTATCCTATTGTTCCCTTTCACAGTCCCTTCTGCTTTTTGCTTGCATCCTTATTTAAAACTTCATTACTTCAGAAAGAAGCAAACGTTTTAAATTTAATTATTCCTGCAAATTGAGGTTTGTTTCTTTAAATATTATTAAAGAGAGATCTTTAAGTAAAATGTGTATTGTCAATACAGAATAAACCAAGAAGCTACAGGACTGCTTCCATCAGCCCAGTGACCACAGTATTGAAGCAGTTTGCCTTGGACAAGCTAAGAGGATGATTCAAATATTTCTGGATGTGAGACAGTAAATCAGACCCTTGGATAAACAGAACCAACAAACAAAGACAAACTTTAACTCCAATGACTGGCTTGATTTAGTATTAATGAAATACTACATTTGTTTGGGTATTTTTATATCTAACTTAACACTTGTGAATCTAGATTATTTAAACTGTTAATAGCTTGGGTTGCAATCCTTGAAAGCAGTTTGAAAGTTCATCAGAATAGGCTGGTTCTGACATAATCAACTGAATGAATGTCATTTTAAAATTATTATCCTCGAGACTGGAGAGATTTCTTGTCAACAAAACCCTTGTGTAACTCTCCCATCCTTTCTAGAACACAGAAATACAAAACCTCAGAAAGACTGAAACCTTGTTGCTTAAAAGAAAATGCTGGAAATATGGACTCCAGAAGTCACTTTCTGTGACACTTAACATTTCTCTAGCCAGAGATGCCATTTTTATTCAGCTCTGCTTATTGCTTTTTGCCAGTAATAAGTTACACCACAGAAGCAGTTGGTCCATTTTCATCTCTCAGAAAAAAACCCACCACAGTTATGTGCAACCACCATAGCTTTATGTAATTGCATCTCTTCTCGGAAAGTCAGATCTAAACAAAAATAAGCAAGAATTATCCTCTTTTTTTCTTTCCTAGAAAATGCATGGAGAGACATGGCTAATTTTTCCATTATAATCTATTTTTCACATATAGATCCAAAAATAGCAGCCCTTTCTATGAAGACTTCAATATCACACAAAAGCTAGCAAAAAAAACCCCACCTTACTTTTCTTTGATCATGTCGTACAAGTTTTATGCTCAATTCCACAAAACTATAGAAACCCATGTTCAGAATGTAATTTTTTTACTTTCAAATTTTTTGCAGGGATGCATTTTGCAGACAGGTAAACAGAGAGGCAATGCAACCATCCACTAAAATAATCTATTTTAGCCCATTATGAGCAAGTCTTTTTTCCCCACATGGCACGAGTCTCAACATGAGAAAGAAGTGCCCAAGTCAATAAAGGTTACAGTGAAGTAGACTGAAGATACAATGATTTCTATTTCAGGTTCCATATTCTTTATATCATAGAATTTTAAAATGTTTTGGCTTGCAAGGTACCTTAAAAACCATCTAGTTCCAACCACCCTGCCATGGGCAGGGGCACCAAGTAGGGTTTCAAAGGATCAATCATCACTTTAAAGCCATATTTATATTCTAATGATCTTATTATATACATGTTATAGAACTGTCCTGATTCCTACACAGATCAAAAGGGGTTTTTACACCTGATTTTAGTATAATTTGACTTCCACTTGTGGGAAGAGATTTCAGGTTTCTATTTTTCCCCAAGTGTTCCAGAGTAGCTGTGACTGCACATCAGCTTTGGGCTGGATGCCAGCAGTCACCTGGTAGCACTGGGAGATCTCCAAGACACTCCTGCATAGTACATTGCACACACCACCACCACTGGCTTTAAAAGGAGCTTTCCCTTGGGTCTAAACTGGCCTACATCGATGACCTTCTCCTTTAATTCCAGCACAGCACGGAATGTGGTGCAGTTTCACCACAAACCCTCCCACTTCTCTGCTGTCTTTCCATACATACACACATATACACTATAAAAATAAGTGGAGATATATATATATATATATATATATATATATATATATATATATATATATATATTAGATAGCATTGAACCACTGCTGTCATCACCTTTGTATTCCCACCCACCTCTGACTTCTTGTTATATGTGAGACCTCTGGGTCCATGCACACCATCACATCCCACTGCTCTGTACCAGGCACTGAGGGACTACAAAGGCTCTGGAACACATAAAGTAAGGAAAAGCCTCCCACTCAAATCAGCAGAGACACTTGGGCAGGTCACAGCCCCTTGCCTGGGGCTGCAGCTATTCTCCCCACCCAGGGCACAGCCTGCAGTTCACACTGCAGCTGCTCACCGAGCTTCTGCCACCCTGGGTATTCCTCAATTCAGGCAGCTCTTAAGGATGATGACAATGTTAAGGTCTCTGTTTTAAAGATTTCAGCTATTTAAGGGGAAAAAAATCCTCCCTTTGCATAGGCTGGGGCTGCATTTCTAGAGCACATGTGGCTTCATCTTTCGTTTAGTTTTGATTATGATCAATGGAATGAGTGCACACTGCAAGAAGCATTCCACAGATTCACTGGCACCAGCACATGTGTGCAGATCATCACAGTCATGTAAACAAACTGTAACACAAGCCTATAAAATCCTATAAAATATGACACCTGCAAAGGGCTGATCTAATTAAACCCTTCCCATCCACGGCAGAGTTGAAACAGTTCAAGATCCTTGATAAAAGGTGTCAGGGAAGACAAACCTATTATTTATCACACAGCAAGCAAAACCAAATATAAAAGACTAACCAATAGCCTTTCCAATCCCACACTGCCAGCTGGCCCTAAATGATAAGTGAAAGCACTGCAAAGTGCTTTTTTCCTTGCTTTTATAACTGCAATTTTAATATGTGGTGTATGGCACATTGCCATTTCCATTTTGTGAGTGCAAAAGCCTTGTACAGGGAACAGGGAGTACAGCCAACAGAACCTCATCCACCTAAAACTTTGAACTAAAATTCAGCAAATGTTTGGGGTTTGTGTTTTATTGGTTAGTCCTCACGTTCAACACTAAGTATTTACTTGAACAAACTGTTAAAGCAAGCTTTTAATAAATGCATTATCACCAGGAGGCTCTCATTTATCTCCAACTCTGCCCAAATCGATTTTGCCAGAGAGATTCACAGCCAGCTATATACAAATTCTCCCAGGAGCTGCAGAATCCCTCACACTACAGCCCGTGGTGGTGGAGGCAGAGGGCTCAGAAATCTCAACACATGGATGACATGGGAGTCGCTGCCTTCAGCCCTGCTACTTATCTGCAGGATTAGGCAGGGAAGATCTGATTGATTCACCCTTGCTGTATCCAACCCCATGTTCATAACCACCCTACTTCAAGAGGTCAGCCTCAAGGACAAAGTGTTTGGTGTTACAGGCACCACAGAAGGCACTTTTTCTCACAAGTGTGCATACAAGTAACTATTGATATAATGGTAAGTGTTCACACTTACTTGCTAATGCAGATACACACTGTTGAAAGAAAAACCTCTTTGCTTCAACTTTACCCTGGGAATAATAAAAATAAAAAAGAGAGTTGTAGTTACAAATCTACCCAAATAGCAGGATGCAAGATTCTTGGTGAATTTTACCTGCACATGATTATCTGTGGGGTTTTTTGTTTGTTTTTTCTTAAGTGTATTTAGTGTATTTGTGGTGGCTCAGTTTCTCTTTCTCCATTTAAATCCCTAACTGAGCAGGATAAAAAGGCAGATTATGTGACAGACTTCTTTTAAAACCTGGAGACTCCCAAGACCATTATAAGAAAACTGATAAGCAGGCTGGAAACCTGAATATTTGGGGATAATAGCAAGGATTAAAAATAAACACATCTCAGAATAAGACTAATGCTATTGCATGTCGACGTTGCAGAATTACATTGGCATAACAAAACACTGTTGTTGGGGCCTGACTAAATCAACTGCTTCACTGCCTCTAAAATGAGACAACAATTCCATTTAAAAAGTTACTGCACACAGAAAATACAGTTTTGTGAAGACCTGCCTGTCAGTAAAACCAGGCAGTCCCTTAAAGGTTTGAACAGCAAATCCCATCCATCTCTGGCACCTGAATTCCCCCCACATGACAAAGCTTAACTAAACCTGCTGAAATAAGTATACTACAAAACCATAACTTTGAATCTGGAGGGTTTAGTTTGGTTTCCACTTAAACTATCATTTATATTACCTTCAACAATTAAGAATAGAAATAATTATTTTTAAAATTATAGATGTCACATTAGAAGTCCTCTAATAATTTTGAAACATTTAAGGGAAAAGAACTTTCATCTGTTTATATATAGGGTACAATTAAAAAAACCCTAAATCCTGTGGGCTATCAGATTTATGCTTTTAGTGGGTTTTGGCATCAAGTTCCTCAAAACACATTGTGTTATTTCAGCAAAACAAATTATTTTTAGGATCATTTAGAACGAATATGCAAGATATAAGAAAACCTTTCTTTTTCTTGAGGGAAGATTAAGCAACCATAAATCTTATTAACACAAAATAGAAATTTTTCATCAGATAATCTTACGAAAGTCCAAGACTGATTCAATTGAAATAGAACTCAAGAAAGGTTAAACTTCCTACTCCATACGAAACAGACAGAAGTGCAGTAGCAGTGCAACAGGACTATGGCAGCAATAAACAAAAAAATTCCACAAACCAGAAAAGACAACAATTTTATGCAGGAAGATAGACTTGTACCTAAAAAGCTTCAAAACCAATATATAAATAATTTATCTTTTATATAATCAGGAACATGACTTGGTTGTGGAATATATATATATATACGAAGAGTACAAAAACAAACAGTATCTCAGTGAATGCCACCAGAGAAAATGAATAACAAATTTAACAACCTATTCTCTTATAACGCTTAGTAAAACCACAGTCATTATTCACCATGTGGACAGCACCTTAAGAAAATTAGGGGTTTATTCTGTTGAGGGTTTTTTCCTAAAAGCAAAAAGGGAATGCAAATCTCTCCTGTGTCCGGGACTCGCTTAGAGCTTCTGCTGAATGCAAACGTTTTCTCGCCCACAGCCCTTGTGAAGAAGGAAAAGGAGAGGAACTCTCAGGAGCGCCAAACCTCAGGGCAGGCAAGGGGATAACGCTGTGCTCAGATTCCCATTTCCCTCAGCTGTGCGGCGCTCCGGTCTCACCTGTGTGCTGAGACACACATGGCTTTTATAGCATCACGAACTGCTTGTTGTGGAGAAACTAAAGGTTGGGTTTGTTCGGGGTTTTTTAAAAAAGTGTATTTATTATAACAGAGGCAGCCCTTGCCACTCGCTGAAAGCACGAATAATATGAGCGCTTTTCTGCGGAGGGCGCGCTCTCTTTGAAGGGCGTTTATCAAGCACAAAAAAAAAAAAAAAAAAAAAAAAGGCTAAAACACTGAACTTCCCCGCCACACTCCTCACACCTGTGCTCCTGGCGTTGGGAATGGGGCCCTTTCCATGCCTCTTTTCATCCCAAAACAGCGACGCCCGGGGCCGCTGGGCAGCGGCGGCGTGAGGGGAGGGTCGGAGCGGGAGCTCCCTGCGGGGCCGATCCCTCCGTCCGGGGAAAACCGGGAAAGCGCTGCGCCTGGGCACCCGGCATTCCCACAGTAACCTCAGCCTGCAAATAATAAAAACGTAGCGCACGGCCGAGTATAAGACACCCGGGAACTTCACAAAGTTTGCTCACGGTAGGGAGTAACACAGGGAAATAGCTTTTCATCACGGCGGCGCAGCTATGACAACTCCAGCAGCACTGGTAATTTATTATTCTAAACTGGGTGCGTTGTCTATGCTTACCATGCGGTGCCTGCCCAGAGACACTTGAGGTGGCAATTCTAAGCCTGCCTGGTGGTGTGGCTTTGACGTGGAACTGAAATCTAAAAAACAATGGTACCAAACTAATCAAGTAACCTTAAAAATTCTGCCTTCTACTCACGGAACATGAAGCCATTAAGGCATTTTTTGACTCCAAAATCAGCATAACTAGGCAATATATGATCATACAGGATGTACACAGAAGCTCTTTCCTGCTTCTAGTGAGTCACCAGCAAAAAACACCTACAAGAGCAGAGACAGTGAAGAAAGTAAGGACTGAAAATGTAACTTGATTTGCTGCCTTCTTCAAGATGCAGAAATCACCATGTTGTCCAAGTTCTAGAAAACATAGTGCACAATACAACCGGTGATTTAAAATTTTTTTTGAGTTTCCTAAGCCTTAGCTGGTTTTGTGTATTAGCCTGCAGAAGACCGCATTATTTATCTCTAACATCGTAGCACTTCACGCTCTGTCAAAAAGTAGGACTACACTGAGGTATGGACAGACATAGAGTTAATTAAGGTGCAAATTAAGCTCGGAGAGAATGATAGTCTATACCAATTGCTTTTCTAGAATTGTCTACAGTTGTCTATTTGACATTAAAAATGCCTCGAGTGAAGCTAATGCTAGGAAAGAATTGGCAGTATATTTATTAGTAGACAGTGACAAATGTAGACAAGTTCTCCACTGTGAATGGAAAAATGCTGGGGTTTTTTTTTCTGAATCTGGGAAAAAAAATTAAAAAAATCACACAGCCTCTGCTAGTTCCATTGCCTGAAACTGAATGGCAGGGCAGCTATTAACCACATAAAGTCTTGCCCAAGAACAGAGTTAGTACTCATTTGTTTATGCTTCTGACTAAAACCCAACTCAGAAAAAGCAAAATATCTGCATGACTTTAAGAGTTTTTCAAGGTGATACACTTGTGCAGAGATTAATTTAAGCTTCACGTAAATTCAATGATCTCTATTTGTCCTTCAAAATTATTTTAATAGGATAATTATATTCAAGGCATAATACACTTGTAATGCTGTGGATAATATCTCCAGAACCAAAAGGCAATTTGGTGTTCCTTTTTTTTCCTTCCACGCAGTGGCAAGAAATAAGTTAGGTTCTCCAGTTTCTGCCTAACAGGTATCATTACACTTATATATACAGGTTACTTAAGAATTACAGCAGGCTAACACCTACAACTCAAACTTAAATCAGATTGTGGCATCTCCTTGCAATTCCAAGCTCTCAAAACGGAAACAGGGAACTACTGCCCTGTGAGGAATTTGCTTAAGATTTGAAGAGAATGCTCCAAAAACTAAGACAAAATTTCCACTAATAAAGAAATAGAGAGCTAATTATCAATTTACTTCTATAAGCTATTTTCTTAAAGTTAATGAGAAATATGTGATTACCTTTTTATTTAAACCTAAATTAGATGAATATCAGTATTTGTTTATCTGACCCCTTGGAGCACTCAATCTATATTTTTTTTTTTAGGTTTCTCACAATACCCACACCAGGATATCCCTCAAAGCAATCAAATATCCTACTTACTCTGCATTTCTCAGGAGACTAGGGAGTGCTGTACTAAGGTATTATATAAATCACTGTGGGGGATGGGGAAACCAAAAAAAATTGATATTTACTTGTAGGATAGAGTGTAATTTTGTGTTACCTTATAGGATAGACTGTGTCACCCATCATTACACGAAGTTCTTCAGAACAGGAAAAGAAAACAGTGATTCACACAGGACCTTTCTGGCTTTTCTCATATGCTCTCTTCAAGCTCCCTCAAATTATGAAACAATCCCAGCCATTGAATCCTTCTATCACTCCTCTTCTCCTCTTTTTCTTTGCCTGTCCACAGAGGATAATATATACACTACCATTAGGACAGCAGAATTTTTCCTTCTGTGAAGCTCTCAAAATGAGATGACTCATTTTTCTCCTCCTCTAGATCATGTAAGCAAAAGGCTGAACTAGTCATTCAAAATGTGTCTGAGCTACTTTGAAAGAACCAATTCAGTTATGTTAAAAATGATCCTCCTCCCATCATGTAATCAGTGCTTCTAGGGAATGCAGCACCTGGATTTATGCAGCAGTAGTTGGGGGAAGTTTGCGCCAGAAACAAATACCCACCCCTCAGAATATTCCTCGTCTGAGAGAATCCTATTTTCTTAGGAAGGCAGGAAGTTAAAAGGAAGAAAATCACATCTTTACAGATACTCTTAGCTGACCCATGAGTGCATTCAGAAACCTTGGAAACTGAGAAAGGCTTGTGGTTTGTTGGTAATTGAGGTGCAACATAAATTGTGAACCACCTTCCCACGTGGGTGATAGTTGAGCTGGTGTTCTGGAAAATCACCAGGATGGAGAAGGCAGAGCAGCTGCTTCACGCTTTCATAAGGTCCTGCTTTTCTGTGTTGTAGAAGCTGTAGGGTCACAGAACTGTGCTGCAGCACAAGCTTCGCCCTATTTCAGTTAATATTGAGATTTCTTAGTTTTCCTAATAATCTAGGAGCACCATCTGCCCAGTTTTGGTTACCATCTCTTCTCACTGAAGCAAGAACTACAAAACGAAAACCCAAATGCTGGTATTGCATGGCACTGTGTGCTGCCCCACTTACAGCGCAGCCTGTGAATGTTTCACTGCATTTTCTCTTCAAACTGCAGACCTCTTAGAAACGAATCCCAAAGGAAAGTACAGAAAGAAACACATCCAAACACAGATAGCAGTCATAACAGTGAGAAATTACATCTATAATTAGCATAACTGAATTGGCAAAGAATAAAAGCAGTCATCCCTTTTTGAGAGAGTTTCTTCACAGAAAATGTTAATAATGGGGAAAAAAATTCTGAGATTGTTTAAATTTTGATGTCCTTATTTTAATAAAGCATTGGTTGTTTGCTGTGAACCTAGACACTGATTTTATGACTGCAAGTCTATGCTTGCATGGTGTGCTTGCTATAAGCATAAGTATGACTTGCACCTTTGGGAGCACCAACGCAAACTGAGACTGTGGCTCATAAATTGTGGTTAGAGTAGCTTATTCAAAATAATCCCATGAAGCCTAAGAAACCTTCATATATTACAGTTGTGCATTTGGCCCCATTTATCCTTTGATCCCTATTAACATAAATAATTGCCTTATTTCAGAATCCATGGAAAGCAGGTTCCACCACAGAGGGATTGGCTGTGGGCAAGGGTTCCTGCTGAATACACATGGATTCATTACACTGCCCTGCACACTCATGTTAAGGTGTTCAAGATGGGCCTCTGAAGGAAGCTTTACTCTTACAGGATGATGCCCTGCTAGAACAAACATAAGCAGCTGGCAATATTCTGTCACGCCCTATAATAGGGAAAAAAAAAAGTCTGGGTTTGTTTTTAAGACTGCTATATGGTATTTAGTAAGACATAATATATATAAGATGACTTTGGGAATGGCAAGATCAATGTGCCTTGATGGCTTGAAATGAGGCTTGGGTCCAATATAAAATCACAAAATAGTTTGAGTTGGAAGGGACCTTAAAGATTGTCTAGTTCCAGAGGGAGGACTCCTTCCACTAGACCAGGTTGCTCAGAGCCCCATCCAGCCTGTTCTTGAACATTTCCAAGGATGGAGAATCAATCCATAGCTTTGCTGGGCAACCTGTGCCAGTTCCTCACCACCCTCCTAACACATTTATTCCTAATATCTAGACCTGCTGAATGCAGCACTCCAGGTGGGGTCTCATAAGAATGAGTAGAGGGGCAGAATTACCTCCCTCAATGTATTTTTTTTATGTGACTCAGACAGCTGCTTCAGGAGAGAATTTGATTCCTGGTACTTCTGTTGATTTATGTGGAAGTACGTATTCTTTTCATTTCGTAAGGAATGAGTTTTCACAATTGATGCAACCATCAACTCCAATGTAATCTCAAAGCTGTTGTCTGACTTCACAATCATGTACTAAGGAATCTTAGATCAAGATTTAAAAATATTTGCAATTTTTGTCCTGGGAACACAGTTTCAAACTCGTGTGGAACTGATTAATTCTTTATATGAGTATTAAATTTGTATAAAAGTTGAGGTCACACAGTCCTGCAGAGTTTATGGAGACAGTCAGCTCCATCTGAACACAATTCCCTTCACTGTCTGTGGTAATCTTAGAGACCTGCACATGTGCAGGAATCTCTTTTGCAACAACCAACGGTAATAATTGCTTTTGTATACCACCCACAATAATGGCTATCCTTATTCAATGTACCTCTTAAGGCTGCAATCTCTCCTTAACAAAACGTCATTGAAAGTACTTGAAGGATCTGAGTGACTACCCAAAGCAATGTATCAAGTGCAAGAGGAAAAAGAGATTAACCCTTCAGACTCTGCTAAGCACAGTGCAGGTTAAAGAAAACCCAGAACTAGAATTCCACACCCATATTTGATTGCCCTTGTTTTTTAACAAGGCTTCAGGTGTAAAATGCAGACTGCACCACAGAGAACAATGTTTTAAGCTCTGTGTCCAGTCAGACAAAACACAGTGTGATGTAGCTGGACTGTGGTTTCTGTAACAAAGAAGTACACCAGAGCACTTGTCAATCTTCAGGCAGAAAATGAATTAGAGGATTTTCCACAGGATAACAATGTACTACTCTGAAAGGCTGCCATCCTGTGGCACTTTGGGGATGCTGTAGCAGCCCTGAGTTAATGGTTTCTACAATCTGGACTGGAAAACATGTTCCAGATAAACTAAATGCTTCTTAGGTAGTTTCAAAAGAAAGCTCTGACCTCTTATGAGTTAGCTATATCACAGCACAGCTTATAAGATGGGGCATTGCCAAAATTTTTTATTTTATTTCCATCAAAAGAGCCAATAAACATAACTTACTTAACCTGAAAATATTCTATGGTGCTGCTGCCATATTCAGCCATAAATTCCAGCTGCTAATGAACACACGCACACTCAAAAATAGAACAGGTAGGGAAAACTAATTTGCTTGCAGAATCATTAGCAGGTTGTCAGTAAGCAGCACATTATGAGTTAGAAACTAGACTTTTGTATTTTTTCCCCTACAAATCCTAAATTAAGATGAGCTTGCAACTGCTGTAAAATAGAATTGCATGGCAAGTAATCAAAGGGAAAAAAAGCTACACTTCCACTCTTCAGAGAGCCTTTGTTAAAAAGGCTAGGAAAAAATGGGTAATTGAGAAATCTTTCCTCTGTTAATATAGAAGTGATAAAGAAGTAACACACAGCTCTTGGACACACATGCAAAGTTTAAATCCTGGTTCCTTGAAATATATCTCCATTACTTGAGCAAGACTTGTATCTTAAGAAATTATATAAGCCATGTATATATAGATACAGATATATTAAAAATACACTTTAAAACTTTATTCAGATCCCAGGCAGTTGGTTCAGCTTTTTGACATCCACACTCTGCCAGGATAAAGCAGCTTACCTGTGCCCTAGCCTCAATTTCTTCTACCCAAACTGGCTTTTTCAATCTACTCTCGGGTGGCAGGTAGTACTACCTCACTAGAGATATGGTCCTCAGTATTATTTCTCTATCTTTATGCCTCACTCCCAGGCTATTTTTCAAACTGTGCTGTCAAAGCTTTTAAGGACTAACTATAATTCTCTCCTCCAATGTTGCCTGAAGCACCAATCACCTTTAAAAGTGCACAGAGCAGGAGCCCTGCTGCAGCACCGACCTGTACCTGCTGTACCTGTGGTGCTACTGGAACATAAATCTGCTCTTCCCCACCAAGACCCAGGGACATATTCCATTCCACACCTGCCTCCAGTCTCCATTTACCGGTTCACAAGCAGGAGGGAGGGAATTTCTGCTTGGACAACAGGATTTCCTCCTCTCAATCCTGGCAGACACAATCTTCTTTTGCAAGTAGTCTCAAACCATTTAGTGTCCATTAGTCTTTTCTAGCTGATGAAGCCTTCACTAAGTGAGAAATTTAACTCTTCCTTAAAAAAAATCTAACACTAAAATCTAATTCCAGTGGTCTCAGAATTCTAGTCAAGTATTTACTACAGTTTTTCATTATAGTAGGGAACACCCTAGAAATCTTTCTGTTTAATCCTATCTTATGGGATTCCTCTCTGGAAGCTTCGTAAGTCACTGCATTCTTAATCTTGCAGGAAACACACTCATAAGGAAGACGGTCTTTTGCACTGTTTTTCAAGCCCACATACTCCTGCTTTTACTACAGAATTAATTACAAAATTTAAGGAAACACAGTGTTACAGGAGATGAGGAAGGGAGAAAAGTCTTTATCAGAGGAATTACACTCACCTGTTGTACTACTTCTCCAACCCCTCCCTGACTTGGGGAAGAGGAGACCGGGAAATTCCATAGCTGAAGTTGAAGTATTTCAAGTGAATTCAATAAGTGCAAGCATGGGCCAACACTCTTCACTTAGAAAAGAGGCTAGAGTATGTGGGATTTGTATCCTTTGCATTGTAGAACTATCTTTAATGATTCATGTAGTTTAATGAATTCACTGCCCATCCTACAGTGAGGAAATCTGATTTTTAGTTTTCATTGTTTGGCTGGCTAGTTTCAGCCCAATGTGATTATTCAGTAAAACCATTTAAATATCTTTACAAACCATTTCATTGTCTGCAGCTTCACTGCTAGTTTTTCTTGCCTAATCTTCTTTTGTTTAAGAAAAAGCTGAGTTGAGGGTTTTTTGTGGTAATACATCTTTCCTTTGTATAGTTCTGCTTCACCTGCAGTTACCAGAAATTACAGATAAAAAGAATAATATCTTAATTAATCTGTAAACTGATTTTTAAAGCTTGGGGTCTGTGCCTAGTTTTAGGTATTACAAAGAAAATTAAATTAAACTAATAATTTGTTATTATCTTCAGACTTAGGTTGGATGCACTACAACAGCTTTACACATCCAGAAATTCCAGAAGGAATGACAAGCTGCAGGGCTGCTTCAGCCCCCTAGAGGTTCAGATCCACCCCAATCCCAGAAAAGTATGATTTGCCATAAATAAATTCCAGAAGGCTGTACTAAATTAGCTGTGGCAGCACATATTTTGAAAGGCACAATACACAAACATCTGAGACCCCAACACTTTCTAGAGCTGGAATTCCAGTGAAACTGTATCTTCATTAGAATGGCTGGCAGAACTTTCCTAAGAGCAAGACCTTAAAAACTCAACTAGACTTTCTACAGTTAATTTTCTTGTCTAATACAGTATTTTCCTTTGCATATTTCTCAGCTTTGAACTCTGCTCTAATCTCCTTCAGCTATGGGTAATTCATTAATGAACACATCAAAAAGATTTAGCCATGGGGGCTCAGTTTGGGATTGCAATTCTCATTTCCATTTGAGAAGCTTCAAATTTTAGTTCACATAGCAGCCATCGCTAGATGTTGTAACAGCAAACACAATTTCCTTTCTTCTGAACAAACAAGTAAACAAAAAGCAGTATTTCCTCCTCACAGTCCAGTGGGTGAATCTCTGAGCTGAGCAGTAAACACCTTCCCCAGAAAGGCTTTTTCAGCAACTCAGGGAAGGTGTTCCGCATGGCAATTTGTACTGGACTCTTCTTTCTGGTATTAACACCTTATGGAAACTGCTGGCACCAGCACAGAGCTCTCAACATGCTTTTGATGATAGGAGCTGTAACATGATTTAATGGAAAACTTCCTGCAAAATGAAGTAGAAGAACCTGCAAAGAGGTATTTCTGTCAGTAATATTGGTCCAATCCAGTAAATTTTTACATAGGAAAAGTGTATCAGATTGCCAAGTGTTGAAACAACAGGAATAAGGAATGATACAAAGGTAACAGGTAAAAAGAGGTGGTCACTAAACAAGCTCACTTGGAGTGTTGCCAGTAGTAATTCCAAATTTAACTCATTATTGACTTTCCACAGATAGTGGAAACCTGGAATTTTGCTATGTGGCATGCATTTTGAATGACAAAAGCTAAGAGACACTTGGTGATTTCCAATTAATTTGACAAGTGTGATGACTGTTGCCCACTACACTCTGATACATGTCCTGTGAAGGAAACGCTTTATGGATTTAAGGATAATCAGAAGTTATTGTTCACTTTTTTAATAACAAAGAGTTTACATGTATTAGAAAAACAGAATTTTCCCAGTTCCCATCCCCCCTTTAAAAATACCAACAGATTAAACTGCAGTATCTTCAACATGTAAAAAGAGTACTCCTTCTCTGGCTGCCCAGCAGATCCCTAATGCTGCTCAAGATATACTGGAATTATTTCTGAACAGCAATGTGCTTCCTAAACTCCTATGGCAGTATGGCAATTGTGAAGTGTCTGCGATCAGCACCCATCAAGTCAGGATTAGATGTAGGCTTTATCAGACGTGCTCACATGCACTCATATAAACCTTCAATGAATTTGTAATTAACAGCTCTGAACTTCACTGGCACGTGAGCTGTGCTGTGCTAAATGGAACCTGTGTTGTAGCCTCAGGAAGCTACACTGTGTGGAAATTGTTGTTATCCCTCGCTGATACTGGTACCCAGACTAAAAACCTGCATTACAATGTGCTTTCTGAACAAGTCATACTATTACACAACACTGCATTACAAGCACCTACTGCAACACTTGATAGCTAGCAGAATGAAATCCCTTTACAAAAGCATTTACTCCGATGCCGAAAACCTCTTGGCACAGGCAATAAGGCAGGAATGTGGAAGAATCTCATCTCTCCTAATCACTGGAAGGCACAAGGAGACATAAGAATGTCAAGAAGTGGCCACATAATTAAAAATTGGTAAGAGAGATTAAAAAGTTACTAGATTTCTCAACAGAGAACGCTAAGCCATGGATCAGTCCTCACATGGCAAACTCTCTTTCACCAGGCTCCACCCCATTTTTCTTTTCCAAGTAGAAGGACACAGAGGAGAACTGCCTGGCTTTCCGTAGAGATTGAAGGAACCATGTAAGTAACTCCCCTTTCTCTGAACACACAGTGGCATGTGGTAGAACTAAATCACATTTCACAAACATATAAAATGGAATATTTTACCTTTTTTTGGGGTTTTGAGAACTCTCAGAGTTACTGAGATTCTGGTGCAGAGAAAGAATTATTTGTAGAACTAGCTGTGAAGTTTAACTGAAAAGCCACAGTTATTTTCCTTCTTATTAGGATTTTTTCCTTGTTAGATATCTAATACTTCAGTGCACTTAAGTGTCTCTCGAAAGTCCTCTTCATTTGTGATTGAATTTATAATTTCCATTAGTGGAAGATGAGTCTTAATATCCACAAAACTAGCAGCAGACACTTGAGTATTTATAGACTGCAGTAGCTCCAGATAAACTTAATATTCTATATTTATACAGAACTGATCTAAAGGATCAACAAAACACTCCAAGAACAAGTGTGTAGGCACTGATTGAAGCCTTGGAGGGAGAGGCACAGAGACCATGGTAAGACCCTTGCTACCAAAAATTACTCCCTAATGTGCATTACAGGCTGTGAGGGCTTTTTTCTTTGCATCAGTATTCAGAGGAACTGCCTCACTGGAAACATAATTTATGTTATTGTGGCTGCTACAGATAACCTTAGCTTCTGAGTAAGAATAGATGGTTACGAGCAAGAAATGCTGTGGCTGCTGGAGTCAAATAGGAAAAAAATAAAATGCCTTGTTATGTCTCAGGAAATCTTGCTTATCTTTCAGATATAGGTGGAGTACTATGTGTTTATACATCACTGAGTTTTTATCTGCTCCTCCTCTAAAGAAGTCCTTAAAGCTTGAAACCATTGCTGTCCTTCACGGTTATTCTGAAAGCACGATTCTCACTGAGACTGCAGAGGATGAGACCAGCCTTTCCTTCCACTGCATCAGTTTAAAAAAACTACTAATTCACACATTTAACAACTTTTATGTGCCAAGTAATGGCATTTAGTGTTAGGATCAAACACCTGAACTGCATGTGAGAAAGCGTTTAAAGATAGATGCAGGTTCTGGTGCTGTGATTTATCTGGTTTTGCTTCTCTTGTTGGGTTTTTTAGGTGATTCTTGGCCTGATAATAAGCACACATAATTTCAATAGATTAGGTGAATCCTTCCTAAAATTTATATACATTTGAAAAGCTCAAGGCTTTGTGATTTATCCAAACACACATTTCCTAGATTGAGATCATAGCTAGCTATATCTGAAGGTTTACTCTGCGACTGCTCTTCTTCAAGGGTTAGTAATTTTCTTCTATGTGGTGCAGATAATTGATCTGGTTGATAGTGGACCACAGAAAACTTTAGAAATCATCTGAGTTAGTAAGTGAAAAGACCAGGAAGACTTTAGCAATGGCTATTAGGATACCGTGGGGAAAGATTTTAAAGAGATTTACAATTGCCCAAGAGGAAATTTTATAAGGGTAGAAATGGTCACTGCTAAGAGTGCCATCAAATTTCTCAGAAAACTTGCAAGATGCTCTTTTTCTGGAGCCAAAACAATCCACAGGAGGTCTTGTCCTTGCCAGCCATTTCCCATCAAGAAGAAGAAAGTTTTGCTGGGTTATCAAGAACAACACACTTCCTTCCTTCCCAAGGTAGGAAGAACATTCCTACCTTTTCATTCCCTGACACTCACTTCCTTGGTGTCACCTTCCAGCCTCTGGACAGAGGCTCAGTCCATTGTTTAACTGATTCCTCTCTATATTCGTGGGCAATTACTCAGCAATCACCGGGGTTTTGTCTTCCTGGGTCAATCCTGTAGGCACCTAGGACTGGACCTATCTTCCAAGAAGCATTTCAAGGGCTTGTTTTTCCAGACCACAGTACTCAGCACACAAATTTTTCCCAATACCATACAATCTGAGACACACTGGTCTTAAAACAAATTTGTATTTTACTTTCACTTTATTGCCTTTCAATTGTGCTTCCATATCCTCAAAGAAAAAAAAAAAAAAAGATGAGGTGGAGAGTTTTGCATTTATCTCTAAATTCCTGGTGTTGCCCCCTGAATTAGGTAGCTCCTGGTTTTACTACTTGATCTACAAACCCCTGTGGATCCACTGGCACCTCCTCCTTCACCACACCAGCCAAATCAGCACTGAAAAGTCTGCAAGGACAAAGATATTCTGTCTGCACAGTGCTGTCATGGTTGTGACAGTGTGTCTGTATACACAGAGTGCAGGACAATCCAGCTGAAAGCTTTTGCAGTGCTAAGAACAGGGTTTTGTTGGCTACATTTCTTCTAGCAGGGTGACATCTCTCTTGTCTTCAGTGTCCCCATCTCACACATCCCGTGCATTAACCAGAACTTAGGGAATATTCATTGTTAAATGGTGCTTCAGTGTTAAGAGTTCAGCAAAAGTGAATCAGGAAGAAGGAAATAAATCCAACAGAGAAGATGCCCAGAGATTAATCACTGAACAACCAGTAAGTTGTGAAGATTGTGGCCCATTTTCTGGAACTTGACCAAGAAGTTTCTGGTCGCCATCTTCTGTTGATAGCAGGCCACAATTGATCCCAAATTCAGGCCTTTAATAAGTCTGCCTCTGAGGCCTTTAATTAGGTCCTGCATGATTTAAAGGAGACTCTATAGAGGACAAGAGCAGATTTTTATTTCTGTAGTATCACTAACTTTCAGTTAAACATCACCACCCTCAATGTCAGGCATCACATGAAGATGATGCGTTATTGCTGTCCTCAGGCAGGTCACTGTTTTGACTCCAGCTTCTCAGGCCAAATCAAAGTCATTCTGCTGACCTCCTTTAATATGTTCAGCACGCACCTATTAACTATCTATCCCTCTTCTGTAGGTATTTCGTATCAAAATCAATGCAAGACTTATACCTTACACTCACAACTGACTATTTCATCATTTTTAAAAATTCCTAAGTAGGAACTCAATGTTTGCAACAGGCCTGTTCATTTGTGTTCATCAGGGTGGACATTAGGCTCCTGTTAACCTGCGTTTTTAATTGCCTTTGCTGAGCGCAGTGGATTTGGCTCCCCAGAGTAAAAACGAGGTCTATTGTTAAGTACTGCAATGCATAACTAAAGTAGCAGAGAGCAGGACTTGCCTGAGGTGTGCTTCAGTGCATTGGAATTACAAATTTGCAAAGAATAGGGTTTATACAGATCCAATGAGATTATAAGGTTTAAACGAAGAAACAGATACTATAATGGTAGCTGGGTTTACTTTTTTTCCCCTCTTCTTTCTTCCTGTTTGCCTTGACAAGAGAACTTGAATAGTAGAGAAGTAGAATTCAAGTAATTTGTTTACATTTTCTTAAAAATTGCCCAGAAACTGTCAGAACACAAAAAACCTGTCACACCATTAATCTGCAGCACAACACACCTCTAACGTGTGTGTAATCTAATCAATAGAGAACACAGAATCCACACAGAAAAAGAGAGTTCTTCTGAACAACTACTCCTAAAATATATGCCACTTGGGCATATTGGCTGGACTGGGGATGTGTGCCTGGTCCTGCAAACTACTGCAAATCCACCCAGCCCCTGCTGGCTCCAGCGCATTCAAAGTTGTCCATCTTTACTCAGCATATCCTCCTGACTAGATACTAGCAGGTCTCCACCTCAAACCTTATTAGACAAGGTTTTTAATAGCTTAGTGTGCTTTTGGGCCTTGGGAAAAACAGGCCTATCTGGCAGCACAGATATACATTAATAGTTCATGAACTGTTCTCTTAATAGCCTTTGGAATTGCCTCCAGAGATACTTCATTTCTGCCATGGTTTGTACCCTGCTTACTTTCCATTTCAGCCTCCTTTGATGTAGGTCCCTCCAGTCAGACAGAAGAATATAAATTAAGTCAATTGTGATACACTCACTATTAATACTATTAAACTATACAAATATATCCATTAGCCACATGCACTATTAGTATTAAGGCGTGTCTACTCATGGGAACTCCTATGGAAGGAATGAGGAAGGTGTGAATTTGTAACCTTTTCCACACACAGCTTTCTCCCTAAGGTCTTGCTGTTACACAAGGCACACATCTGTGAGAGGAAATTAAGCAAAACCTCACCAGAATGCTCAGTCTAGGTTAAAAGTGGGATGGACCTGCTCTACATTTGTCATCCTGCTCTGCCAAAATCCAGGTTCTGTCATTCATCCTGATACAAAGAATGTGCAATTAAAAATACCAGTTACTGGCATAGCTCAGCAATGCTGAAGATCTGGAGAACATTTTTTGTTACAATTTAGGAAACTGATTTGCAAGTAGTGCTACATGCAACAACCACTACTATTTTTACTGAACTCTAGACTATGTTTCAGCAAATGTTAACTTTTAAGGTGAAAAAATCGAGATTGCACCTTTGTCACATGAACAACAGAGAAAATACTGGTGCTCAAAACAACCTCTTTTGGTCCCAAGCCAAGTCACCTCCTAAATACAACACACTTAAAAAATTACAGCTATGCTCATAATAGTATTTAAAACACAAAGTCCTGCTGAACATTAATCACTTTAAAGCTCTTTCACAGGAAGAGAGTAATACACAAAGCTAGAAAGGGGTTTCCGTTCTTGCATTTAGAAGATTCAGAGTGGAACTGTCTTGCATATAAAGCTCATTATCCTGTACCCCTCTGGGAAAAAGCAAGGAATATATTTGCATCGATGATCATGTTTCTGGCCTCAAAAATTTTTTTGCACTCTCCATTATTACTGGCATACTAAAGAAACCTGTTTTATTGCTGACAAGCCTTTTTCCAATAAAACTAGAGCACCAACACTAATTGTAATTACACACATTATGACAGCTTCTAAAAGCCTGGCAGGGAAAGCTCTCAGCATCTCCCACTGCTTCCTAAACCTCTGCAGAGCTATGGCAATTTGCATCAGCAGGGCATCTGCCGCACAAATTTCACTTCCTGAGCAGCACTGCTCCAGAGATGCTGAATGACAGTCCAGGGCCATTAGCTGTTTCCAGAGTGAGTGCTGGCACCCCACAGGACCTGCCAACCTTTTGGGCTCCCTCCTGCCTGTCACTCCCACAGCAGTGGCTGTGCTGAGTGTTCCCCCACGGAACCCAGATGCTGGCACACTGACGGACAAAAGCAAGGCAGGCAGTCGTGAAACAGCTGAGCCAGCTCCTGGTGTCAGCCCACAAAGCAATTTAGAGCCAGAAAAGCTCTGAAAGAATAACACAACATTAACTACAGTAACCCATTTGTAGATACAAGCTTTCAGAAAGAATGCTCTTAACTGAGGGCAATTACTGCCACCTACACATGGCAGTTTCAGGTATATTAACTTCCTTGTTTTCCTCATCTCCCCCATCTGTTTCCTCTATTTTTGCATGCCCACATCACAAGTACATGTTAATTTCTATTTGCCCATCTCCCCTTTCCATCTCCTCTATGTCCTTGCAGTTTTGCCAGGGGCACAGTCTGTAGACACTCTCGTCTTCAATGGACAGACCCTAGAGGGAATTCAGAGTAAGAAAAGAAATTAATTAGGAGTTTCACTCATCCAGGAAGTATTCAAATGTAGAGCAGCTGGAGGAAAGTCACTGTTTTGACTGGGCTGTCAAAATGTGCAAATCACTGTACACCTGCTTATTCATTCTCTCCTTACCCTGCCTGTGTGGGATGCTACACAAGAAATATTTGTTAAGTGTAAATTTTTTTTAGGAAATTGTATCTTTCTCAAAAATTTCTGGACCAGCATTTTAACTACTAGATCAAGTACTGCTTACAAATCTTAAGAGCAGTAATATCAGCAAACTCACTGCCTCTTTGTTCTTATGAAAACCTAAACACACCAGTCTTACATATCATTTAACATGGCATTTTATTTATAATCTTTGTATTTGGATAATTGATGCTGAGTTGCTGAGTTTGAGATGCTGAAATAACAACATGTGGCAAAGATGTGTAGTAACTTTATTTATTCTGCTGCACCAGAGCACACTCCAAATGTGTAGCAGGAATCTCACAAACAGAAGGGGAGACAAAAGCTTCTTAAAGCAGAACACGAGAATCTAACATTGAGGAGTTATGGGTGTGTCTGCCACTTCTCCAGTCTGCTGTGCAAAGGCACATCAGGGTATGAGCACCCATCCCAGCGCTCCCATGGGTTCAGAGATGAGATTAACAGTGGGAAGTGTGCATCACTCTCTTACCCTCTGTCCCTCAACTCTAGCCTCCTCATGTGTCCTGAAATTATGCTTTTGGATGCAATGTGAACCTTGGGATTGGACCAGACGGTCATCAGCTCGAGAGATTTCTTCCCACCATCTGTGCTGATTAACTGTAAAAGCCTTGTCTCCCATGAGCTGTGCATGAGACAGAGGGACAATGTGCTAGAAGAGGTGAGCTGCTCTGCCATTCTCAGCTTGGAGCTGCCTAGTGAACTCATATAACAGATTATTAACTTGGAGAGCTCACAGACCTGGGAGAAGGAGCTGAAAGCAAATTTATTAACATTATTTTAATTAATACTTGAAACTTAGTGCTCTCTTGCAGCAGGTCCCACTGTTAGCTTGGCCTGTAATGACTGGACTTGTTTCATTACACGAACAGGTGATAAAACCAGTTGTCTCGGTTATATTCAATATCTTAGCAGTTAAGAATCCTAAAAACTGCCTTTATGAGATACATTGATCTACAAATGCACTGCATGAAATCCTTACAGTTTTTCTTTCACAACCTTCAGGCTCAGTTTGCATTAACCTTAATCTTTGAATAAATCTTGCCCCTTTCCACTGCACTAAATGAGAGGGAGCGTGATTTCATCCTCTGGCCACTTGGCTCCATCATTAAGCTTTCCCCAGCAGGTCACTTCACACACAGGCTGGACATGCTAAAGGGAACAGAGCAGCACATGAGTTGTGGGCCACCTGGGAAAGGTATCATACAGCTGAGAAATGACAAGTGTTAGATTCTGAACATAAGAAACATCAAGGACTTTGTGCTTTTGAAGAACTAGGATAGAAGGAGCATGAAGAACTAGAATAACAGGAGCATGAAGATGACCATTTAAAGGACATAAATAAACTCTATCAGTACAGCCTAAATGCTGCTGCAATCTCACAGGAGCAGTGGCGTACTTGAGATGGATCATGATGGGAATAGACATCTATATTCTGTGATATTTTCTAAATTTGCTGTGCCTGCTCAAGGTCCCCCTCTCTATAGAGGAACTGACTGAAACACCTTTTGAAACATGAAGGTAAGCTTCAAATGCAGGCAAAGCTAATCTTCAAACAAACAAATCCTGCCTAATGCAAGGTTTGATAGAAGCATTTACTACTGTGTACGTCTAGTGTAAAAAAAGGAATTCCAGTTAAGAAAATACTTATCTCAGAGACTTTGATGTTATGTCAACAGAGGTCAGATACTGCTTAAATTCTGAAGCCTACTGCATCAGTTATCAAGGTCTCTCATTCAATTCAAAAATCAGAATTAACATAGTAATCAGTTTTCTTCTCTCACCATTGCAGGTACACGTGATTGCTGCTAACTGATGTAAAACATGCAACTCATACCTTGATCTCTCCCCATCTTTTTTCTCATTTATACACAGATTGGAGGTGCGCTCGACATGTTCACAGCAATCAATACAACAGCTGCCAAGACTGATGACTTTGAACCTCACCAGACACAAACAATCCATCCACAAGCACATGTAATACTCTGTATTTCTCTGAAATTTAAAACCTCATGTTTGCTTCCCAGTGTAATTCCCACACTCAATTAATACTTGTTTAATATCCATACTATAACCAAGAAGGTTCTTTGAAGCCACCTTCATCATTCTTTTTCAGCTGGAATTAAAAAATAATTGCAATATATTTAAGAGACACTAGAGGGAAGCCAAGATGTCTCAACAACCCTCCCTAATAATACTGCTTTGCAACCCTAAACCCTAAGTTAAAACCAAACATCTTTAACATGGTGTAGAAAATACATGTTATACTTACTGTATTTAAAGATGTCAAACAAATTAATAATTTACAGGATGGCTCTGCTGTTTCTTTTCCACTGGCACTCTGCATGCTGTGAAGCTCCAGGCTGTTCTCTCTAGGTGCTGCTCCCTTGGTGATGCCGAGACCCTGGAACTTTCACAGTAGCAACACTTGACAGTAATCTCTTGAAGCATTCAGACAGTGTGATAACTTGCTAATATACACTGTAAATACAAGTGGTGAATATGTTGGTCTGTTTTCTTCCTTATTTAGTGTTTGTTGACAGCTGCCCCAGTAACTTCTGCCGTGGACATATTTTTTTTGTTATTTTTTCAATACTCATCACACCAATAAGGCTACCAGAATCCCCAGTTAAACCTCACTGCATGTCCCTTCACCAGCACTACAAAAGGCACTTACCTCCACCCAGAGTGCAGAGGTTAAGTCAGGTGCAAATACAGTCTGAACAACTGGTTTACATCCCTGCTCTGAACTGCAGTGATCAGGCACAGGGCTTCTTCAGTGTATACCAAAAACTCTGGTCATGTGATTAACTTCTCCCTTTCCTAACTTTTTACTTGTCCACCCACCTTTGTTCCCAAACAAGCAGCTGTCACTGTGCCCAGTCTAGGCTAACTTCATATCCTCACCTGCTATTTTACAATAGGGGTGCCCTGGAACTTCATCCCCTGGCCATCAATTCTGTGAAATCAGTATTGCTTTATTTTGCCTGTGGCAAGCTTCAGTTTCTCAGTCCTGCTGTCTGTTTGGAAGCGACACAAATCAGAACTAGCCATCCACAGGTTTACCTTAACATATCTGTTTATCTTCACTCCCCAGCAAAAGGGGTAACAAAACAAAAACAAACAAAAAAAAACATTTGATATACAAAATAAGCTGATGGTAACACAATGCCAAAAATAGCTTATTATGTTAAGTGCAAGGGAGAAAAGCCTTTATATAAAGCTTGATTGCAACAACATCTCAATTTACCAGTTTAAATACAGGACTTGCATTAAAATATTTCTTCAGATACATCTCTTGCTCTAAGGTGATTTTTAAATTTATATACACATATCCAGTTGTAACACTTGACAGTAGTCTCATGAAGCATTCAAAGAGCATAACTTGGTAAGTACACACTGTAGATATGAGTGCTTAATGTATGTATGATTTCTTCTAGGGTTTGTAACATTTTGTTGAGTACTTGCCTCAGACAGGTGACCAGCCACCTGATACAGTATAAGACCCCCAAGCCCTTCCTCAAGTCCCACAGTCTATGCTTCCAGAGCTCACTGGATCCAGATGGTGTTGCCTCTTTCTGGTCTGCGAGACTCCACTGTCAATTCTCCAAAAGTAGAGAAAAACTGCTCCATTTCCTTCTGCAGCATATCATTCCTCTTCTCTGCATCCTCCTTTGCCCGCTCTGCGTTACGCATTTTGATTTCTACCATTGTGAACTTCTTCCGCTCTTGATCCAGCTCTTCATGCAGGGCCATCATTTCAGTCTCCAGGGTGAGATTTCTCTGCTCCAGGCTGCATGAAGGAAATAAAAGCAGACAGCTCCTGAGCAGCACTCCTCACTCACTCAAGCAGAAATGTACACCACCACCAAATTGGTACACGTCTTTTCATTTCTAAAGCTTAGACTGAATTTCTGATGGGCATATCTACAAACCATGGCTTCATCCATGAACTGTTCTCATAGGGCAAGCTCTTTAGCAGTTGGTCAAAAAAATACCTCTGTCTCTTTAGTAGCTCACTTAGAAAATGCCTTTGAAGCAAACAGCTCCATCTAATGCTTCAGGAGCAGGCTAACTATTCCCTTCCCACGTGTTGACACTCAGCTGCTGCTAGTTGCAGTAGTGTTACCTACCAGGTCAGAACAGTGCCCCGAATGCCTTTGTTTCACTGCTAATCTCCTTTCTTCAGCCGACCTGCCTGCTGTATCTACTTGCCAATATGGACCTGCATAGATCTGTAAATATGAGTGTCATGAAGTTCAATAAACCAAGGTCCTACACCTGTGTCATGGCAACCGCAGGCACATCTACAGCCCAGGAAGCCAATTGTATCCTGGCTGCATCCCAAGCAGCATGGCCAGCAGGGTGAGGGAGGGGATTCTGCCCCTCTGCTCTGCTCTAGTGAGACCTCACCTGGAATACTGTGCCCAGCTCTGGTGCCCCCAGCATAAGAAGGAGATGGACCTGTTGGAGCAAGTCCAGAGCAGGACCATGAAGTTGTAAGAGGACTGAAGCACCTCCCCTACAAAGACTGAGAAAATTTGAGCTGTCCAGCCTGGTGAAGGGAAGGTTGTATGGAGATCTCATTGCAGCCTTCCAGTATCTGAAGGGAGCCTATAGGGAAGCCAGAGGGACCCTTCATTAGGAGCTGTTGTGACAGGACAACAGGGAATGGCTTCAGACTGGAAGAGAGTACATTTAGATCTGATGTTTGGAAGAAACTCTTTACTGTGATGCTGTTGAGGCACTGGTACAGCTTGCCCAGAGATGGATGCCCCATCCCTGGCAGTGTTCAAAGACAGGCTGGATGGGCCTTTGAGCAATTTCATCTACTGGGATGTGTCCCTGCCTATGACAGACGGTTGGAAGTGGATGATCTTTAAGGTCCATTCCAGCCCAACCCATCCTATGATGTTAGTAGCACTGAATGCAGTCAGCACACATATTAAACTGTACATCAAGTGCTCTACTACACTGCACACTATGTTGGAAATAGTGATGCAGGTGAAAGGCTGCAACACTGTGTGCTGCACTTTGACTGGCAGCTGCGGATGCCAACAGCTCTCACATTGTGATCTATGACTTGCAGTGGCAGAGGTACCAGTGCACAGAGCTGCTGTGTGACAGAGGTGAGAACAGAAAGTCCCAAACAGCTTGACTGAAGAACCTTTATAACAAAGAGAGCACATTCAGCTCTGCACTGCTGAGTGCACTAATTAATGCTAAGCTCAGACTTTGATGTTATTCACTGTTCATTACAACCATCCACCCCAGCAACCTTGCTCTGTATGAGCAGAGTCTGCACTATCTGTAGGCATAGACGCATCCCTCCCTTGCCCTCTTTTAACGGGTCTGAGCTTTGAAGGAAAGGCTCAGCAGCAGAGCAAAGACAGGATGATGAGCAGAGGTAACTCCCAGATGCTGAACCTTCTCAAGAGGAATGAGGACTGCAAAGGAGTCCAGTCCCCAGTCCTGAAAACTATTAAGGGGAATATGCCAGGACACTGCTTTCACTGAAAGGTGACACTCAGTTGCCTTTCTCTCCAGAACAGATATGAACTAATGGAAACACTGTGAGAACCTACCAATTTTGTTAATTAGATTTTATACAGACACTCACAAGGTTCTGGCTTTACTTTTGACACCAAGAGGACAGCATTATCTCAACCACGGCAAACAACTGCTCTGAAAAAAATCTCTGGATCACAGTATCACTGAAGTAATGTCAACACTGAAAGATGACAAACCCACTGGCAAGCACCTAGTGAGTGACACAGTAGTGACTGCAGCTAGTGCAAGTCACGACAGGAAAAACTTGGATTTACTCTGCAAAAAGCAGTCAGATGGTAGAGCGCCGAACCATCTTACCTTTTTATCCTTGTCTCATATTCTAGTTTTTGCTTAGCCATTTCTTGCTTCAAGCTGGACACCAGGCTGTGCAAAGCACTGTGGTTGTTGGTACTGTTGGGCACAAACGTTTCACTGTTATCACTGCTGCTGGTGGCTCGGCTGCTGTGGCCCCCCACACTCCTCCTGTCACTTTTATTCTCATAGTCACCTGGGTTAGAGAGGTCTTCATGTGGTGGACCATCCAGTACAGAGTCTTCAAAGTTACCCGCATAAAAGTCCTGCTCAGGGCAGGTGGTGGTGGATGAACGACAGGAGTTGGACTGCTCCGGGAGGGATATTTCACACGAGGACGTGGACCAGGTGGCACTGTCCACACTCTGTTTGTCATCAGAGTTCACCATAGAGAACTGCTGGTGGACATTGTCGTAGGTGGAAAGCCTGTTGTGCTGGCCTGACTCACCCCCCAGGGGCTCCCTCTGCTTGTTGTCCCTCAGAGTGACGTAGCCATTGGGCACCCAGCCCGGGCTCCGGCTGCCGAGGGTGCTGCTGTGCCCGTCCGTGCTGGACACGCCCATGCGCACCCCTCCGTTCTGCACGCTCTGTGTCCCCATCTTGGTCACCGGCCCTTTCAGGGACGACGTTCTCCTGGTTTGCAGGGAGCAGGTTGGTAACGTCTGGCTCTTCTCTGGGCCCTCCACGGAGCTGCTGAAGGACCCGTTGGTGACTATGCCGCTACCTTTATTAAAAGCAGGATTTTTTTTCACTGTGAGTGGTGGGCTCCTTGTGACATCTGGTTTCTGGATGCTGTTCCTGGGGCTATTTGTCTTGCTGCCTGGCAGAGCAGTCGGAGACTCACAGTCCACACTTCCCCTTTGGGGAGACTCGGGTGTGTCCCAAGAGCAGCGCCTCACTGCCGACTCCTTGGTATTGTTGTTCTCTTTGTTCTGTAGCTGCCCTGCAGTGATTTTCTTTGGAATTTCATTGTTGTTGTTGTTGCACACCTCAGGTCCCATCTGAGGGTCTATATCCTTGGGAAATAGCTCTTCATGCTTGCTAATCATCACTGACATGAGCTGCTGGACTACTACTGTTCCTGAAAGGGAACACCAAGCACGTGGATGTGAATGGCCTGTTTTATTTAAGGCATAAATATACTTTATCTACCAGATTCCACAAATACTTAGCAAACATTCAGCTTCTACAAACATTGACACAATGCATCCATCTGCGTGAATGTTTAACAAGGCTGAAGTGCCTCTTGGCTACAGGGCCACATCAGCGTTATCTCTTCCTTCCGTCACACCAAGCCAGCAATGTTTCATAGACCCCTAAAAACAACAGGAACATTTGCAAAGAAGCTGTTACCGTAACAGTAACTGCATCCCATGAAGACCACAGGACGAGATAATGAGCAGAACCTGGTAACATCATTCTGAATTATGGCTTTCCGCTCAATGTGGCGAATGTTTTAAAACCAAAATCTCATTCTGGCACAGCACTTGCATTTGGTAGTTTAACAGCAAATGGGCAGGCAAGGGATTTGCACTGCTGGAACAGACATTTTAGTCTTCAGAAGCAAAACAGTGCAGAAACAAGACAATTAATTTAATGCGAATGTATTCTACCACTCCATGGTGAGACTATATGCAGCCAGAGAACTATGCCACATTATAGCACACTATGGAAGCAATGCAGGACCACAGCTTGCTGCTTCCTGTAATAGATGGCCACATTTCCTCTGAAAGAACAGCCCCTTGGTGTGCACACCACTTGACTGCACTGTAATTTACACACTAGCATTTAGAACTGGACTTGGCATGATAAAGATGTGCAACTCTATTTTGCTAAGCAGACCCTCATTAAGGTTTATTAAGAATATTTCAGGAACAAGGTGAAGGTAGTTATAATAACCGCCTCATTTTTAAACTGCTAAAAAGCTTTCGGAGGCATGCTGTGCTCTTCTAATCAATAAATTCCCACTGTGCAAAATCATTTTACATCAACTCCTTTGTAATACTCTGGATTTTACATCCGACCCTTTTAAAATAAAAATACCAAGAGTCAATTCAACATGGGTACTCAACATCTTTTTTAGGTGTTCTCACTTGTTTGTCTGCTAAGGCAAAATGATACTTCAGAACTAGGCAGTAGTGAAATTCACTTAGCTAATCTCCAGGCACACTAAGCTGCGTTCCTTCTGAGAATGTTACCTGTTGTTTGCAGAACTTTACTACAAACATTGCTTTATCCTCAGGCAACTTTTATGACTGCATTTGACAGGACAAAATTCCCCTGTGGCTGGAATTCTGAAGGAAATCCCTGCTGAATCAAACAAAACCAACTCCTCATCCCCATCCTAAAGATATGGTTCCCCATAGCTGCATGTTTTATTTTGAATGACTGTGCAAGAAAAGTACTCTGTATCTTCCAAAAGGCAAAGAGAAATTACAAAGGGTGACCATGAGCACCAATCAATGTGTAGTCTTTGTTCAAAGTCCCTATACACTTAAAAATGTTGTAGCCCAATTGCAAATCAGCACTGTTTATGTCAAATCTTATAGTTATGCTTAAAGGAGGTCATAAATCTGATGTTTAATCAAACCAGCTTCTCACTAGTTAAAAAAGTGTATGTGTTTTCCTACAGAGAATGTAGTATCCCATCCCGTTTCCTACAACAGGCACTATGACTTCAATTCTACAGCTGTTGATAAGCAGGCTGGAGAGCTGCTCGGATAGTATTCACAGATTTCATACATGATTTGGAAATGCCATGCTTCTGTTCACAACAACAGTCATTGTTGTAAGAATTAAAAAGAAGAAGGAGAAAAAGAAAGGTTTCAGAAAGACAAGCGAATGAAAAAAATACAGAGGGAATTACAGATGGGAAGAGAAAAAGCATCATACGCACAGGAAAAAAATAATTCCATATACTATCAAATAAACTATGAAAACTGCGTTTTTTAAATTTTCAGTGGACAGTCTGTGTACAGCCCTAATTTTTGAGAAAGTTGAGTAAATCCTACACATTAAACAAAACATGTTTGATGTCAGGCATCATGTACCTCAATCGAGTTAAAGTCACAAAGACTAAGACTAGAAGGAAGTCATAGGAGGACATGGTCACGTCCATATTTTTGTCTTAATCACAGCAAAATGCTACAGCTGAACATGGCTATGAGAGCATGCAGCTGGTAAATTGATTCCTGTTGTTCAGGAAGGCATGTAATATACAATAGCCTCATGGGGGTTCTACACGGGTCACTGCAGTGTGAACCTGAGCTTTTCCTTGTCCTCAAGAACCACAGGTGAAATATTAACTGCGCTCCAAGTGCACATGCTGAGAAAGAACATGCCATGCTTGCACAAAGTTTTGAGAAAGTCCATGTTTAGTAAACTTGCCAGAGCAGAACAATCTCATGCAAAGTCTGTTTGCAATGCTGCACGTTTCAGTACCTTTCATACTAGTCTGAAAGATTTAACCCAAAAGCTCATTCAGGTTAAAAATTTCTGTCTCTGTATAACATGAACTTATATATGGAACTTACTGCACATAGTGCATGGACTGGTATGTGCTGGTAATAAACCTAAAGACTTTTCTTCTTTGCTCTTACAAGCTATGTATAGTAAGCTCACCCTCCATGATAGTCAGAGGATCTTCCACTTTGGGGCGCAGGATGTTGGGGCCAAAAACTGTAGCCAGGTTTTGCACACTCATTTTGTTTACACCTGAATACGACTGGACTTCATCAAGGAATCTGTGGGGAAGAAAGAGGTCCTTAAGGAACATGTAAGGAGGTAAATCAGGGAAAAAAAAAAGTCAAATCATGTGATTGTTCCCTAACATAGCTTAAGTATTGCGTTCCAAATGCAAACAAAGCCAATAATTGTAGTTAAAAATGGAAAAAACCAAGGTCCTAACAAGAGGACAGAAGATATTCACTTCTACTTTCTTGCACTCCTTGCCTGTTTACGAAAGAAAATTCACAATCTTGATAGAGCAAATTACTAATTAGTCATGCAGTAAACCTACCATTTTAGTACCTTCATTTGAGTTCTCCAGTCCCAAGTGTGAGTAATGTTTTTCCTTCAGGGCACATACACAGACATGTCTGTCTGTCAGCTCACACTTATAAACACCATTGTGATATTCCTGCAAGAGCACTTACCTACAGATGTATTTCAGCAGATTGTAATTAACAGCTGGCAGGCTCTTCACTTGCTTCACCAGTTCTTTCAGGCCCTTTAAGAGGTTTAAGGAAAATAAGGAGTGAGCAGACACCATTTTTTAATATTTTATCAGAGATTTAAAAAAAAAAGTCAGCAACTCCAATTACAAGACAACAGACAAACCACTGAAACTGCAGCATTAAATACAGGTTATGATCAGGAACAGCTCATAGAACCCATTTTGGATTAGGCTAACATGGATTAGCTCTGGAAAAAAATAAACAAGAAAACACATATCTTGGTTTCATTATGTCTTTTCTTTTTCTTTCACTCTTTTTTTGACCAGTGGCTCCATTCCTCCTGCTGATAACAAGGTTAAGCCTTCCAGGAACAGTTCTGGTTTGAACTAGCTGGCATTTCCTACAAGAAACTACTTGGCTATTTTATCCAGTCCTGGTCCATACTAGGTTCTGACTAATAAATTACTCCTGATTTAGCAGCAAGAGTTGAACAGCAATCATCAAGACCCTTCCTTTTATAGTTCAGAGTCTAATCCATGAAAATATATGTCTCTTCCATGCAAAAGGGAAGCTATTGACTACAATGACCTTTACTCAATTGAACTGGATTCAGAGGCCTGCAATAAATACACCTAAGGTTATGCTACCCACCTTTATTTAGAATTCCCAAGTACCCAACAGGTGGCAACAATTTTCATACAAAACCTGCTTCAATTAATAGATGCTCATTTAAACTAGGACAACCGCCAGCTTTTCCCCTCCTGAAAATTGAAAGAGTCTTTTATTTCATCTTACTCGAGTTACCAACTCACCGTTTCTTCCTCCTTGCTGAGCATTTTGGCACAGGAAAGAAAATCTTCGTATTTTGCATATGGTACGACTGGTTCTGGGAGTTCCCTCAGGTACAGCTTGAGCAGTGAAGCCACGGTGTGCACATCTGTGTTGCTGTTGGGGTGGAATACAAGAAGTCATTAATATGAATCAGGAATGATACTGTGAGTCTGACAAGCTAAAACCTGCCACTTTTCCACTGTCACCCCACATTTTACTCATCAGCATTATATACATTTACAAACCCTACCTGTAATCTGGTTTTTATTGGATTTTTTTTTGTCCTATAAAGAACTCAGGCTACCCGCAGGCAAATATCTGTCAACTCCATTGATTTATTCCCATAAATAATTACACATAAGGCTCTGTTTGCAGAGACAGGTATGGAGGAGATAGATCCTGCCTCTTGTTGACAACCGCCTCCCTTCAGACACGCAAAATTCATCTTAAATGACATGTTTCATTTTCACCTGAGCTTTAGGAGCAAGGCATTTACATACTGGGAATTTTTCTCCTACTGGAGATGGCCCTAGCTCCCAAAACATGCCCAGTGTGTCTCAATTCTATTTTATCACCACATCCTCTGTTACCAGTATTCAGGAAGCAGGTTTTAAAGGAAACCATATATACCACAGGTATTTAGTTGAAGCCTACCTACTGGAATTACAGCTCTTTCCCTGACATACACCTTTTTCCTATGGGCTGCCACTAAATGACTACCGTACCTTTTAGCTGTACTCTTGCACTGAAAACTTGGGTATACTTTACACTTAGAACCACAAATCCCTGGGAAATGAGCTTCAGCTCTATCCTGTACCAAATAAGCTGAGGCACCAAACAGAAAATGTCTGAATGCTTGCAGAACAGATAACATCACAGGGCCAACAGTTAAAGACATGTACTTCCCATAACTGCATTTGCAGAAATTTAAGGGTTTTTTGGACACAGCTAGTAGGAGCCTCAGCTGCTTATCAGGCACACTAAAAGTAACACAGGGAGAAGGACTGCAATCACAAGTTCAGACAATGCAATCACACTTGCTTCAACGTTTCTGTGGTGTGTAAATTATACTCTTGTTAACCTAGGAGCACTTATCTGAAAATAAGTAAGTAGAAATTAGATATAAGGCACAAGTTAGCATGAAGAAATCTCTCTTGCATTATGTCTGGCTCCATCTCTGGGTTTAGCTACTCAGGCATTTATTCAAATCCTTACTGGAATGTTCTACATGCTTTCCTGGTTCAGATAAAGAATTGTACTGCAAGCTGATAACTTTCCCTCTGACTTCTGTAAAATCACAGAAGAAGGCACTAAATTTTGCTTGTTTCTTTAATAAGAAACAGAAAACGTACACACATGCCTACAATGGGCATTATTATGTGTTTTTCTTTGAAGACTTCACACATGGAGTATTTTTTTAAACTCATGGTGTCTCAAAGGAAGCCATTGGTATTTGATGCACTTAAGCTTTGCTAGAGGTATGTTAATCATTATTTTGGAATAATCTGTTAAAACAGTAATGGCTTTTACTAAGTTAAATCTTAACAGGAATGGTGGGAACAACCTTAAAGTAATGTGGTATGGTATGTTAGAAGAAGAGAGATGATAAAGCACTGTATATGTTTAAATGTTCACCACCACCAAACTCCCCAGAATGAATGTGCAGAAAACATTTCTAATTCCAAAATTAGTAATTTCCAGCCCAAATTTCAAAAAAGCATTTTCTAGAGAAACTCTAGAAAACACTTATGCAAGCCCACATTTTTAAAGAAAATTCAAATTCTAATCTCTTGATTGCAACCCTCTGCTGTACAGTGGCTTGAATTCAAAAGAGGGTTTACCTACCCCCCCCCCCACTTTTTGGATACATATATAACAAATGTGTGAACTACTAGCATGAAACTAGGTATGATTGTACTTTATTATGAGATTTCAAATGCTAGCTCAGATTTGGCCTCTAACCTTTCTGTTCTACCTAATCTCAATTCGGCACTGATGATTGTCTTTCTTTAGATTTTGTTATTACTTCTTTTTTTTATTTAAACAAGGAAACTCCTTGCACCTTGCTGAAGGAATTAAACACATCTCTACAGAGTCTATTTACATAAAACTGGAGAGGTCTTAGCAAAATACAAGAATCAAAGAGGTTAAGTGAGGGAAATTACTGAAGAACAATTAGAAGTTGGCACACAGGTCCCTCAGTAAGGGGATTACACAGTGACTTCTTTCCTTCTTTGTACTGCCAGGATCATGCTTCATGAAGTGTGTAAGAATAATTTTACACCAGTCCTTGACGTTAAATACTTGTTCCTAGAGGACACAGCAGCTGAAGGATAAAGGGGCTGAAGAAGGAGACAGAAGCCTTGAAAATGAATGTAATTTATAAACTTTCTTTTTTTGGTGCAAAGTACTGTTAGATTATCACTGGAAGAGGCAAGCTGAGTGCCAAAAATTTTGGGTCTACTATGGAAGAACTGAGAGAAAAACAGGGAGGCAGGATGCTGAGGAGGAAGGAAACCAAGAAGTGTTGCTCTCAAATTAGCTTCCTGAAGCACATGCTGTATTTACAACTATATAGAAAGGTGTTTTATAAAATGAGATTAGAAACCCAGGTTGCAATCAGCAGAGACACATAAACAATATTTTAAACGAATCTTTTACATTATTCTTATTTTCTAAGGCAATACCACAGACTGCCACGAGATGGTGGGGTCACAAAGTAAGATTCTGGAACATTTGTTATTTTTTTTCCCTTAACTGTACTGGAGCACTTCTTAGGATTTAATTTATCTGGACAGAAATTACCATACAGATTTGGGCAGCACAAACAAAATAAACACAGTCTGTATACACAGACATACTGCTTGTCAAGCTCTTTAAGAACTGGATTTTTAAATTCTGCTTCATCAACATTTAGACAAAAGCTAGTAACTTTCTTTTTTGAGTGCAAATGTGGCTATAAAAATGTCTATATTTTTATGAATAATGTAACTAAAAGACTGGCTCTCAGAATCTGATACTTTTTTAGACTTTGCAATGTAGTGTTGTGGGTTTTTTTGCACCTTTTGCTTTAAATTACAGAGGAAGATTTTAAAATGGCAGAATCCAGTCCTAACGCATCTATATTTTGGGTGTTGCAGTCCACAAACACCACTAAGCACTTTTCAGCCACAAGGGACAACTGTAGGTTTCAAAGAAGTACGGAACTGGAGGACTGGGAGCATTTACTTTCTTTTTTAGTCTATGATGCTCCATACACAGTCTAAGTTAAGCAACAGTACTTATATTTCTGCCTTGAGGATAACTGGTGCAGTTTTTAAAACATGGATCTTTGTAGGCCTATGGAGAACCTTTTCCTCATGGACTTTTTTCAGTTACAACTGATCAATTTAAGACAAAGCAGAATTTCCCCCTTCAGCACTGCCCTTGCTTAGATTACAGAACCATTACAGATACAGAAATTTAATGATCATACCTATCCTCGTATTTCTTTTTCTATCTCACTGTGTAATATCAAAGTGTTTTGTGATTACACATTCATAATTACCATGATTAGAAGTATTCATTAATTTTTATTAAAATACAGTATGTCAATTCTGGCAGAAAATCCTGTTATCTAAATTAGAACAACTCTCATTAACCAAGGCAGACTTTCTCCAAATGCGAGCTTGAAAGGGAAATGAAGAAGTACAAAGTGGGGAGTTGAATGTAACATAAAAAGCATCAGCAGGCTGAGAAACAGCTATTTTGGCATGTTGTGGTGGGAGGTCTGAGAAAGGCAACTTCCCTCACTGAAATATTAATACTGCATTCATGGTGGCATTTCCAAAGCAGCATCCCCCCACTCCAGCACTGTTCATGCACAGGCATGACAAATGCAAATGTGCTCCAGCCTCTCCTTAGTCATCAGACTGCCCATATTCAAAGCCCCATTCATCTGAACTTTGTCATTAATATCTCTCGTGGCATTGCTGTTCTGACAGCACTTTCCTTTGTGATACCACAGACACCATGGAAGTGGCTGTCAGACCGATTACACTCCCTGGAGTTTTTCACTCTCTCTACCATAAACAATATCCCTGAAGCCCAGCAGGTCACCAGAAACGCAGGCAGAGCCCTGGCACCCAGAGCAGCACACAGTGTGTTCAGTGGGCTGGAGTCAGCACTCCAGAGCACAAAGCCAACCAGCCCCTCATAAACTCCCCGAGAGGAAGCATTAATGAGGCATGGTCACATCACAGAAAGATTAATGCCGTGCCAAAAATAGCTCAAGATCATGATGGCACATAAACAGTTTGCACGAAGAACAAACAGTAGGGAACAACAAGCTGTTAGGCTATAATTCAATTTAGGAGTCCTGGTAATAAAACAAAGGAGAACATTATAGTTTGTGTACCAGTTTGACTCATTTTGGGAGACAGGCTTTGGTCCAGAAATTCAAAGGTCAGGTTAACTCAATGCACTATGTGATTTTTCTTCCCCTATGTTGGTATCTTCAAAGCATTACTCTCTATATAATTTTCCTACATAATGTAGAGATCTAGTACAAGCAGTCCTGTGCCTCATTTAAGGACCAGATTAAATTTTGCCTACAACTTGTGAAACATGTATGAAAGCACTTACCAGTCTGGCCCTAGTGTAAGTTAACAACTGATCTCTATTCTTGTTTTTTGGTTTAGACAGAGAAATAAACCAAACCTATCCTGCTCCTTTGTCCCTGTGCTCACCATTTTTACAACGCTTGCCACCTTCCACAGTCCACAAGGAATAGTGAAAACTGGCAGACTCCATTTCCAAGTTAGATACCAACTGCAGTAATTGTAACAACAGCCAATTTATTCAGGTTTATAAAGGCTTTAAGAACAGCAATGAAGACAGCAATTTAGGACAAAGAAAAAGACAAACTTTATGGGGAAGGATATTTAAAATTACTTCCAAAAATATAGATCCTTAAAGAAAGGGATACATGTGCTTTCAGGTAAGGTGGGCAGAGGTCTAAGAAACAGATGGGTTCCCTCTAGGAAAAAGATCTACCAGCTCCACTGAATATACTAGTAATTATTTTCTCTTGATAGATTGTTCAGAAAAACTGTTATGTTTCTACAAGACTTTTCAGGGATTGTAAGCATATGTAAAAAATATGGAAACCCACAACAAATAATCTACCCTTTCTTGTTTACTGGAAGACAAAGCCACAAATTTTGCAACCCGGATAAGAATGCTTGAAAAAACCACTCTCTTAGATCTTGTACACAGAAACAAAATGTCATCCTTTCTTAAAGGTGACCATGGCTGTCTAAGAAATAATTTGTCTCTGGCAAATGGAAACATAGGTGCACATTTGCTTTTTTTTTTTTTTTTTTTTTCCTTTAAATCAGAGCTGACAAAACAACCGTTTCTGAAACTGAAATTCGAAGCAAAGTAACTACAAATGTTCATTCACTGCCAATAACTAAAAACACTGAGGACACCAAACCCAACTAAAAACACAACAGGACACGAATTAAACTGATTTAACGACCCTTGCATCACACTAGATATGTCTCCCAACTGCTAGACTAGGCCTTTAAGTTGTGCCACATGCAGAGGTTATTTCTGTTAGCTGGTTAGAATGAGGGCTGGAATTGGAAAGGACATGGAAGTGAGTCCAGAGACATAGCTGATGAGCAGATTGAGAGGATCAGGCAAGAAAGCCTGGAACTGGCAGAAACAAACAGGAATTTTCACAGGCCTAAGGCCATTTGTGTTTGGCAGGAACAAGCTTTCGAGTAAAGACTTCATTTCACATAAAAATGTGGAGTTTTAGGGATTATTGCACTTTGCCAGTAGCAATGCATATAAAGTCCCTTCTTTGTGGGAAATCCTCTGCTTCTCAACAAATTCTTATGTACAGGTTTGGATCTAGAAAACAAAGAAGAATTTTTACAACCAGTGTTTTCTACTTGCCATCTGCACACTGCCAATGCAGACTGCAGCCCCACTGAGACACATCCCATTTCCTGCATTCACCAAAATTTCAAAGCATTCTTTGCCTCTGGATGAGAAAAAGAATTGTGCATGTGCTCATCTCACCTCATCCTTGTCATTGTCTAATTTTGCTTCAACAATCCCAGAGATTAAGTGTACAAGAACATACCAGTCCTACATTCTGGATTATTTGGCTCCAGTGAATAGCAGTTACCATTTGACAGCTATCAGATACTGCCACTTAGGTTTCTTTTTCTCAGCTGATTTTGAAGATGACCAGAACAGTAACATTTTGTCCTATAATATGCTGTATTCTTCCTTAGAGAAATTCATACTCATAAAAAAAATGTTTTTCTAGATATGCATTTATGTAAGAATATGCATATTCTCTCTTGTGCATGCACACAAAGGTTGGTGGGTGAGCCGTATAACTTTTAAACTCTCTGAACTACTGAACTATATACATCAGTAACAGTTACAAAAGTCCAAGCCACATGCAACAATCACATTAATTTTTTTATTTATATTTGTTTCAGTGACATTTCAAATATTTTTTCTTCCTGAGCAATCTTATCTCATGTCATCTGGTAATAATTGTGATGAACAGCAGATGGAAAGAGGCAATATAAAAAGAGAAATCCAGTTTTGTACCCCTTCTAGGAAAAAAATGGAGAACAAATCCTTATGCAATCTTCCTTATGAAGTGCCATATTCTCTGTGCTAATTTCACAGAACAAATGGTCATAATTCACTTTGTGTCACTACAAATGTATGATTTGTAAAGGAGACGAGGGACTTTATAAGTAAAACATAAGCACCACAAGAAGAATGAAGCAAACACCCCAAGGGCAAAGAAAATGGATTCCCTGGAGGGGGCAATTTTACACAGAGGTGGAGATGTACTGGAAATACCAAGGATATTTCAAATAGTAGCAAGCATGATTGACTGCCTAATTGCACTGCTAGTTCCTTAAAGCAAATTTCACAATATGTGCAGATACATTCAAAGGAAGTGAGGTATTGATTTTTGTTTCTAAACTGACACACAATTTTGAGGTGTGTGTTTTATTTCACACGAAAGGCCTCAGCAGTTTTCAGCTGCAACAGCTGCACCTCACCTTTCCAATACTGCAAGACATGTTGATGTTTCAGTTTTTACAGGAGGGGGCCTGGACTGTTGGATGTTTCAGATGAGACACAGGGTTTTCTCAGTCCATGAGACTGAAAAATTTTTAACACTTTTTCCCTTCTCACACACAATTCTTCAGCATCATCTCATTCCATAAGATCAAGATCAAAATTAATAAGTGAAGCTTTTTTCCACTGCGTTTTTATAACTGACTTCAGTATTGGAACACCCAGCTGATAACTCACATGAGAGCAACCATTTCTCAGGTATGTTTTATGATTCAAAACATGGCTGAATTTTCTTCTGAGTGAAGCTATTCCCCTTCTCGTTTCTAATTTGTTTTATTCACTCTGCTTGTGCTGGCTCTGTGGTCTTTGCCAAGGGGGGCCGACAGGAAGGCAAGAGGGGAGAAAGAAGGGCAGGGTCTCCACAGAACCATGGAGCTAAACTCTGGGCCCAAGAGCAGATCTGTGCCTCTCAACTTCATGTCTCAACACCTATCCAGTGATAGAAAAGGTGTGCATCCATCTTAAAACACAGATGACATTTTAAAGGAGTACTAGCCATGGACATATGATCTTACCTTTGGTTTTGCTTTTAATTCTATATTTTACATATTTTAGTGAATCGGCTATGAAGGCATAAAGAGAATAATAATTATTTAATAGTAATTTATCACACAAAAATACACACAAGCCTACACATATATTTCAAAGCATCTTCATGTGTTCTAAAGTGTTTGTCTGACTCACGTGCACTTGCACACGGAAAAAAAAGTGAGTATAAAAAATGGCAAACTTCTCAAACATCAGCTCTTTGTGTTAGTTCCAACACGGAGAGCAGCAGCCAGTCTCTTTCCCTGTCAGAACCAGTGACCCAGCACCACTACGGGGAAGTGTGACCTGTATTCCATTGTGTTCCATGCCCCAGGAACAAAAATGTCAGCTCTGCTCTAACTACAAAAATCTCTATTACTATTGATGTAAATTAATAGAGAGAACCTGGGTGGATTCCACATGATGAGACTTTTGGCTAATAATAAAATGTAATTACACATTAAAAACAGTGGATCCAGAGGTTCACGAGAAAAAGTAAGCATGGATGCCAAATGTATGTATTTGTTTTTTTCTTTCTCTACAGCACTTTTCATACTGTGGCCACTTTCCAAGAGCTCAGCTTGCCGAAGAGGCTGCATCAAACCCAGAGCCCATGCTGCTGTTCAGCACGATGAAAAGTTACCCACAAACCAAGGTCATCACACAGGTACTCTATGAACATTATGAAATGAACTTGACCTCGAGAGTTTACAAATGGAACAGCAGGTTGGAGGAAAAAAGCCCGATGGAAACAATGCAGAGATCAGAGCAGAGTTTATGTCTGCTTGACTTCTGGACCACTCCTACACCTCAATCACACCTCTCCAAACACAAACGTAAGAAAGTAAACAGGAAAAGTACGGAAGTACCCTGTGCAAGACATGGGGACATACAAGGTCAGTGTTCTATAAATTCTGAGCTTCAGAAGCAGAACTGCAGGACCAGCGATTTATAGGCAGCTCCTGCTGATGTTTCTAATTGCTAGAGTAGAAATTACATGCATCCTTCACAGCAGTAGCACGTAAAATCTTCTCCTTTTTCATCTGCTAAAGCTCAACCAGCATACCTGTGCATGGGCTCATTAGTCTGCGCTACAGATGTTGCTAGATAACCTTGAAAAAAAAATTAGTGCAGCTGAGCCCTTGCCTCATTTGTTTGGAGTAGTTGGAACTTGTGCTCTTCCTTCAAGCTGTACCTCTCAGTGGGGTGTTCCATGTATCATCTTCCCACAGTTCAGACTTGTGACTTGTTTTCTTAAGAACTTCCCCCATAATTATTTGGTTTACAGGCACAGAAAAAATAACCTTTTGTTTCTGCCACTTGCCTACCCTTTGGTAGAGACAGACATTATTAGTAATATTTATCATAATGTCCAAGTAAGGAAACGTACCCAGTAGATGCTTCTTTGCCATTTTAAATAAGCTACATGGTATTTGAACAGTGAGTGAGCGTGCCATAAACATTCATCAGCTAACACAGTCACTTCCCATAGTCCTCTGGCTCCACAAAGCCATTTAGTCATCAATTATCCTAATTCACCTTCAAACGAGAAACAAATAAACCTCATAGGAAGACAAGTCACTTTTCCAGGGCATTATAAATTCTTATAAACTCTTCTTATAAACTGTGGGTCAGGACTGAGGAAACTGTTGGAGATGAAAGAGCATTACAGGTGTCTGCCTTCTGTGCATCTGATGCACAAACCTTCAAGCTTAATGAATCTGCCCACTTCACAGGAACAGGGAATGGAAGCACCTAAATTATTTCCAGCAATCAGGTTTGAATTATGGCATGTTTTAGCACTAAAAGATCAAGCTACACCTTCCTTCCTGTTACTTGGACTGCTATCAGACAAAGGTCTTACATAATGCAATCTTCCTCCTAAGTCCCATTGGGCCCACAATTGCAGTGAAGCATCCCGATGCCACTGTGGGAGTGTGTTATGGATGTCACTCAGGACCCATGCTGAGGACAACCACTGTTTAACAGTCTCTTGAATTGGAATTTCATGACCATCATATTAATTCTGTCAGAGTTAAAAAGTCTATGTGGCACTCATAATCCACTGGTTCTGTTTCTCTGATTGCACACTCTGGATATGTGACTACTGCTGTCAATGCTTGCAGGAAGACAGTACAAAAATCACAGGAGATTACAATTCCTTACAGGACAGTGAAGTCATACCCAGCTGTGTGAACAAGAAAGCCAGGTTTTCCTTGGCCCGGAAACTCTCATTAATTCTAGAAAACTGCATAAATATTGGAATAAAAATCAGATCTGAACCCTCAAGACCACATAGGTTTATTTTTATGGTCAGAGTGACTTTCATTGTAAGACCAAAGGCCCAAATTTGTAAAGAAATGCATGAAAGTATCCTTCCCTTCCAGTCAGTTTTATAGATAACAGAACACACTGAGATTGGTGATAACAGAAATTCTTCCTTTGTGGAATTGACTAAATGCCAGCATCACCACTGCATTTCAAATTATATTAAGATCAAGACAATCCAGGTATTTTTGATTAAGCCAAAACATTAGCAATACTTGTTCTAACCAACTTTTCACAAAAGGAAATTCTTCAGAAACGCTTTGAAATCAGACATCAAAGAACAAAAAAGAAGACTTTTCAGAGAGGTAATTCGAAACACACAGAGAAACCTACAAAAACATGTCATTTCTATCTGCTGCTGCCATGTGTTTTACAGCACTGTGGGTCAGCCAGCCCAGCACACCTCAGCTGCAGGGGGTGGGGAACAGCTGGAGGGTTTTACCTGTCAAAAGAAGGCTTTTCTCCACAGTCAAAGGCATCCTGTAGCTCCTTGACGAGATTAGCCTGCCCAGGCAGTCGGAAAAGGCCTTCTTCCTTCAGCCCCCGCTGTCGGATGAAGTCCACGCACTGCTCCACCAGCATGGGAGCCAGGCGGTTCCCATAGCGCTTCTCGTACCGGACAGTGTCTTCCAGCTTCTGCCCAAAAATACCTGCACCAAAGAGAGAGCTCTGACTCAGCTGAGCATCACAAACACCTCTGAGGAGCCCACGCCTTCTGTTACAACCCACGCAATTTGCAGGTCATTTAAATGCCTGGAAAATTAATCTATGCCTTTCTTAAGAATAAAATTTCACCATTGACACCCTTCTGGAAATACAGTGTTGACATATTTTCCAACAATGCTCAAAACCATTATTTAAAATAAAACACTGTAAATTATTTGTGAGACCCCAGGCACAGAAAACACAGATTAACAAAGCCATGATTTTCTGTCGCAAAATGTCTGATTCAGAAGTAATGCATATCTCCATGTTTTTTGGCTAATGCCTAATTATTAAGTACCTCCTGTATCACTTCCAAAGACATATAAAGATTATCTGTACACATGAAGGGAAAATATTTATAAATATAAATATAAATATATATAAATATAACTCAGCATTTTGCTGCTACTAAATTAAATTACTATTTTGTTCTCCAAACAGACAATGATAAATCCATTATTTATTACCAACTGCAATATCACCATCTGCTTCAGCAACAATAAATTTTGTGTAGGAAAAGAAGTTCCTGACATGAAAGGTGAAATATGTCAGATGAACTGCAGGAAACCTGAAATCGTCCTTAAGCTCAGAAGAAAATGGAGGTTTTATGACAGAATTAATTTCAACGCTGATCTGAGAGTATCAGTGCTACCACTGGAACGACAGCTACTCTTTACAGCTTATTTTGCCTCTCCTTTCAAAGTACAGAGCAGCACAATAATGTTCAGGCATGTCATCCGTGCTGGAAGCTCTCCTGAGACCACCACTTGCTGAACAGCACTAGGGCTGAAGCAAGGCAATCCAATTTCTATATATAGCAAGACAATGAATAGTTCTAAGGCAGTCATGATCAGAAATTAAAGACCAAATGACTACTTCGCTTTTGCAATGACGCACACTGTAAAGTATAAAAAAAAAAAAAAAAGAGGTAATAAACTGTGCCCTTCACTGAGCACACTGTTCCTGCTGGTTTAAAAATATAAAATATTTAACAAGAGAAACAGCGTTGGTTTTGGTTTGTTTTTTTCTAAAATAAAAGCCCAAAATTGAGCTAGACAGCTTTTGATTTTGACCTAAAAACTTAATTCACCTATAGATTACAATTCAGATCAAAGCACCCATCTAGGTAACCTTCATCATGCACATTTTTCCTTTAACAGAAAGGCAACTTATACCTCAGCTGTAGGTAGGACAGCTGCCTTACAAATGCTCAAGGATGTAGGACAAGTCTCAAGTTAACCATATGGAAGGTCTGGGGTTTGTAGTTAAACGCAATTACTTTTACTGTAGCAGAGGAAGTAACTGGAGAGAGTAAATGATGTCCTGCTAAGACAACCAGAGAGTCTTTGTGATGCAGAGAAGTGTATTTTGTGATTTCCATGGCACCCACACTTGGGGAATGCCAAAAGCAGCAGTAGGTAAGGGGAATGAACATCACACAGTCACTACTTATTAGCTCTCTTTTTTTCATGCTGTACAAAATCCAAAGCCCCACAATTAGCAGTTAAAAAAGGGATTTTTGTAATTTCAGAGTCGAGCTTAGAATACTCATTGATGTTGCATCCTCAAAGTTTGGGGCCTTGAGGCTGGCACAGGAGTTAAGTATGCTAAGTATGTTTTCTTAATTCTTGCATACCATCCTAACCTCCTAAAAACTGCCTATGGGGATGGTCACACCATCAAATATGAATGTGTGTTTCCTGTATTTTTCCAAGTTGAGAGTTGCAGCTGGCAGACACAAATAAAATCCTCAAGTCCTTCCACTTGCTACACTCTCCTTCTCAAAGTAGTGGAATTAAAGAGGAGGAAGGTCCACTGAAAGTCAGTTAAGCAATTTGTGTGACTATGGAAGTCTGGGGATTTCAAAGTTATTAACATACGAGAAGGCTGCACTTCAGTGTCCCCCAGCCTGAACAAGCTTCTCCCAGCTGAACAAGCCCCATTTTCTCTGCCTCTCCTCAAAGGGCAGAGTTCTAGATCCTCAACCCCTTAGTGATCCTTTGCTCAACTCATTGAGGTTCACCTCCTGGTTTTGGTGGGTTTTTGCTAAAGGATACAATATTTGGAACATGGTCTAAAAAACGTTAAGCAGAAGACATTAATCACTTTCCTCCTCCTGCTAGCTCTGCTCCTGCTGATACTGCCCAGACTGCTGCCAAATCTTCCTTGCTGTCAGGTTCCTTCCTCAGAGCTGTTTCCCTAGGGTTATTCCTTCTTAGGTGCAGGGCTAACTGCACTAACTGGGCCATCCTACTCCAGTTTGCCCTATGAACATACAGCCTAAGCCTCCTTGCAAGAACATGTGAGATGTCCTGGTTTTAAATTAAGACTTTTTGCCTCTTTTCAAACAAAATACGATAGGATATATCAATTATACCACTACAATGTTCACATAATTATAATTCATGCCCACTGACAGTACAATTAGCAGGAATAAGCTTTCTCCTACTGGCTATACCTTCTTCTCACCATGCTAACTTTCTTTGATCAATCTAATCAGCATATTGCAGCTTCTGTTTGTAGAAGAGAGAAAATTCTTAGACCTACCAGAACACTTCGGAACTCCTATTAGTAATGACACTACAGTCAAAACAAACACCTTCTATTAATACATTTTTTGGATGCTGCCTTTTTTTGAAGTTGATTTCAAAACTGGTTTTCTAACCTAACCTAATAGATCTAATAGATAATGAATAAAATCAGAACAAGAGCATTTTGTGCAGTGGGAGCAAAAACTCTTACTATGTTACTATAAATTGCTTATGCACCACAACACAAAATGTACTGAAAACAGGTGGGAACCAGAAAGCACTAAGATGTCTGTAACTGGAATGAAACACTATTTTTCAATTTGTCATTGGAATTAATCTCAGGCAGGCTTGGGTTGGTGTCTAAGTGTAGGTCAAACAAGATTCTCCAAAGGAAGCATTTCCTCCACCTAACATAGAACACTGCACAAGGCAGCACTTGGCCATGAAATCAATCAGTCATGATAAGGCTGCACAAACATTGACTTGAAGTTACAGACTGGCTGATGCCTTATGGCAAAGGCACTCTGTTGCCAGGGCAGAAGGGACAGAAACGTGACAACTCTGATTCCACATCATGTTGCCATAGCTTCTACCTGGCTCATCATGCTCCTGGTGTCTCCTGGGTAAGGCATACCCTTCTTCCACTGCCCCTCTCCAATGCTTTTATTCCCCTCTTAAGCCACAACTAAGTGCTACAGAAATGCTGCAGATTAATAGTCTACAAACATTAAGAGGCTGACTATTTGGAAGCAAAGGCATTCCTATGAAAACTGCAGTTCCATAATGTTTGGAGAGAAAATGACGAACACTATCAGCTATAACTGGTAAGTATTTGCAACCCCTTTACAAAGAAAGAAGGAAAACACAGTCCAAGTTATGAAGACTAGATTATAATCAAAATTACAGAGAGAATCTCAAATGCTCTTTTTTTAAGAGTAAATTTCCACAACAGTAACTAAACAAGAACATCTCTGATGGAGAAGGAAGTAAAAGAGAGCACTCATAACTCATGTTGTAATCAAACTCCTTACAACTCATGTTGTAAGTGGCTCCTCCTAAATCTCAAAGTCTCCAAAAACCAGAAACGCACAGATGCACAAGAGCTGACCTGTAGCTTGGTTTATGCTTGGGATAGGGTATCAGAGGAGAAACAAATCAACAAGA